>OX451360.1:17864955-19064955 GCA_949629185.1 Apamea crenata | reverse complement strand
ATAATTATTGAAGTAATATTAAACTTTGGTTTCATTTACTCGTCCCGATACTGAGAGCTCTTAAGGCTCTTACAATACCAACCTAAATACCTACACATCAAATAAATAGACATGTAACTAATCATTATTGTAAATATTACAATATCACGCCTGTATTCCTCGAAGGGTTAGGCAGTGTACCTACAGTATATCCACATTTGCCCAGTTGTATTTAAGTCAGCTGTATTTAAACTTTTTGAGGTCTAATGGTTGCAAGTTTTACTGCTGAGCATGAGGACCGATGTTGGATTCCCGGGTCGGGCAAAGTGTAGGAAGTGGTGAAGGGCGGGCGTTTTGGGGGACTGTCTTTTATAATTTTAACGTTCTAAAAGTGCTGGTTCTCAGCCTAATTTAAATAAATGACTTTTGATTTTGTACAAGGGTTTTTTCTATCTGGGATTGCTCAGTAGCAGCGCGGAGCCTGGATCTATTCCTGGTTGATGGCAGTAGCCCCCCCTATGCCCCCCCCCCCCTATAACATGGAACTTTAACATAACTGGCGTGATGTGGATGTAGTTTAGGTTCACGTCTGCCTTACCCTTCTAGGATGACAGCTGTGATGTTCTGTTTATGTTACACGGTGAAAGTATTTATATATTATACATTAGGCTTGCCCCCTTCATGGGACTTAATTACTGTAAAGTAAAAGTGATATCTCTAAAACATATTTGAGACCTAGAAACAACAATGTTTATGGTACACACTTTCCTTGTTTTCTTTGGTTAACAAAATCAACAATGTTACACAACATATCTTATTATTACTTCATTAAATTCTGTATTTAATTACCACAATATTTACTTATGTAACCTTAATTAAAAGTCCTAAGTTACTGTAGTACTTACCAAGAAATACACCCTTATAAGCAAGCTCTTTGAATATTAAGGTTCTCAAATATTCATAAGTATTTTAACAGTAAGATGATTAAGTAACCATTGAATTATTAATTTAATAATCTATCCGTTTTGTAAACTAATCTTAGGTGAAAACAGTCATAGCCTCTATAATTGTAAGCGTATTAAATTTAATCTCTTTAAATCTTGCCGATTTATATGGTGTGATATTGATATTTGTATCAATAAAACATAACAGGTAACATTACAGCCAACATTACATTGCAGACAACGTTACATTATTTAATTTGACGTATACCTTCCAGGGCGTGATAGTGTGACCCATTTGTAACAAAGCACCCCATAAACCTTAGGCGAAAATTCACGGAATTCAACAAAAACCTTGATGTCATATTTTTTTAAAAATTTCCCAGAATTCGTCACTAAATATCACTTTTCTCAACTGTCAAATGGAATCGTTTTCATTGAGCACGTTATAGTACATGATAGTATTCCACATTGGGTACGTTGAATGGTTATTCTTCATTGCCAATACTGGGTACGTAATACTTTAACATACCCTTTGATGTAAACAAATGTTCTAAAACATGAAACAGTTAAAGTTAAAGGAGATAAGTATATTAAACATTTTCCAAAATCATTTACGTACATGAACTTTGACACCAGTTATCTCATTTTTTTTCTAAGAAATTCAGTTTATCT
Organism: Apamea crenata; assembly: GCA_949629185.1. Taxonomy (NCBI): domain Eukaryota; kingdom Metazoa; phylum Arthropoda; class Insecta; order Lepidoptera; family Noctuidae; genus Apamea; species Apamea crenata. The sequence continues at coordinate 19,063,360 of OX451360.1, read as the reverse complement.
TAGACAAGAAATTACATGAGGACCACGACCGCGGTGACAAAAGTGCTACGAAGAAAATGATGATGAAGTGTACAAATTACGGGAAAGACATCTTCATTTAATCAGCTTTCAAACAAAGCACAAACATTAAATAAAAACATTTAGGGTTGCCCATGAAACAGTTTCTAATACATCACAGCGGGCCCTATCAGAATGCCAGCGCTCCGGTATTTATTTTTTAAATATTGCAGCATTATACGATTATTGAGCCTTTTAGCCTCGCACAGGTTCGGGCTAGTTTTAAATGCTCCTTTTATTTATTTGTATGTATTTTCCTGTTTGTATTACCTGAGCGTGTACCACATAAAATATTTTGTTCCGCAATACATTTTCTCAATGATGGTGAAAATTTTATCAAAACACGTTGCGTAGTTTAGAAGAACAACGCGGTCACATATACACGAAAAAACGACTCCATTTGTAATATGTTTAGATTTCGTAACTATTTAGTTTACTATAACAAAGCGTCGTCGTAAATGGAGTAGAGCACAGTTAGTTACCAGCATCTGTCCAGTGTGCACCGAGCTTATACAAAATGTTTCAAAGATTTTACAGCATGTTGTGGTTACTGGTGGCCAAGCTGTGGCTAGCACCAAGTGGCTTAGATTTCGGTGGCACTTAGACATCTCATACGCTTGGTACAGTGATGTTTCGGGCAGAAATAGGTCTAAAATTTTCTATATAAATAAATAAAATTGAAGTTCCTTTTTTCCATAGGAAGCCTGTGTCCCAGCAGTGGGAACATTATAGGCTGATTATGAAAAAAAAAGAAGTTTCTGTGTGTAATATTAAAATAACAGCTTTTTAATAAATTCATAATGAAAATGTATAAGCCACTTATAACAATTCTTTTTTTAATTTTTGTCTGTCTGTTTGTGCCATTTAATCTATATTATTATACCAACGGGACTTTCACTGGCAGATAGCTGATGTTATGGAGTAAAATATAGACTATCATTTACGTGGGATAATTTCCGAAACCACGCGGGTGAAGCCGCGGCCAATTGCCAGTATTATATATAGGGACTACATATATTATTATACAAGACGCTCTCTTACTTAAATCTTTCTTAAAATAATTAATAGATTCCGTACGTGTCTTATTTTCTAAAAGCATTGCTGTCTAATTCGTTAATCACGTTCAAATATTAGCGCAATCAGTGCTTTCAGGTGGAGTGACGCACCCTCGGGGATTGTTCAACCCTCCATTAGGTAATATAAACACCTAATTACGGGGTTTTTACTTACAACTCCCTTGTTATTTTAAAAGGTGTTTTAGTTAGATAAATAGTAATTTACTATAAAGATGATAACGATCCTGGATCGATGTACATATTTGGAACAATAAATGGATTGTATGAAATATGATAAGGCTAGAAATTAGATAGGGGACAGCTAAGATGGCGGCTAATGCAGATACATGGAAGAAGAAGACATCCAGCGCCATGCCCAAGTAAATTGAGAAAAGGCCAAAAAATTATGATGATCCAATACAATAATGCGTTCAGGGTGCTGTTGGGGCTGCCTCGCTTCTGTAGCGCTTCGGGGATGTTCGCCGAAGCGCGCGTGGATTGTTTTTATACAACCATGCGCAAGCGGTGCACATCCCTGGTGCGCAGGGGGCGGGTCAGCCCGAACAGTATCCTGAACGCCTTCGCCCAGCGATTCGACTGCCGGTACATGTATCACTGTGACATGGTACATGTACGGGATGATGTGGAAATATTGTTTTAATTGTTTTGACTTGTAATTTGTATTTTTTGGTATTGTATTTTTGTATTTAAATTGTATTTTTTGTATTTAATTGAATTGAATTGAATTGTAATGATTTTTTGGCATACCTGTCAAAAATATTATAATTATTATATTTAATTATTGTTTTGCTTATTTAGTTTGTAGTGTAATATGTATAGGTAGGTACTAACATAGTTTTAAGACCTTTGTAACTAACAATTATTATGAATGTTATATGTTGAATGTACTAACACTAGTGTTTAAGTTGTGTATGTAGGTATATACTAACAAATTGGATTTTATAATCTGAAATAAATGAATTGAATTGAATTGAAGTGAATTAAAAAAAAAAATTAAAATAATCATCATTCTTCTGCCCTTATCCTAATTTTTATAATTGGGGGTCAGCGCAACTTGTCTTTTTCTTCCATACTTCTTTATTAGTCGTCATCTCAGTAGTCACCCCCTTTCTAACCATATCATCATTCACCCAGTCCATCCATCGTTTCTTTGGTCTTCTCCTACTCTTGTAGCCATCGAAATCATACTCAAAACTTTCCTCACGACACTTTCCTCATTCCTCCATATCACATGCCCATACCATGACAACCGATTTCCACACACCTTTTCAGTTACGGGTGCCACTTTCAGAACAAAACTAGTCACAAACTAAAATATGACGTCGAAAAATTCATCCGCGCCGGTGTCGTCTGGTAATGTACCCAAGAGACCGGCAACTTTTTTTTAAATTAATTTATTCTGACTTACACGTGTCTTCCCGTCAGGGGTGTGGGGACTGTCCGGACCGTGAAGTATTAACTGACCTTAGACAGCCACTCTCGGCGGAAATATGCAAGCCATCTCCATTAATCTAAAAAGGTCTCCACCTACAGGAAAAAGTAATACTTATCACGTAAGTGGAAAACGCGTTTTTTATTTTTTTAAACTAAATTTTATCATTTATAATCTTTTATTCTTGTAAAGCTGCCTTTGCACTACTACACAATGTGTAACTGAATTCCTAAAAGAAAAACTCAATAAGCAGAAGCCTGAGCTCTCTTCGGTCCAGTCGTATCAGACTATGAGAGTGAGGGAAGAAGGAGTGCACCGGTGTCTGCACGTGTCATTTGTACACTATAATATCTCCATTATGAAACTAGTTTGTTCAGAATCGAGTTCCGTCATTTTTAATGTAGCATATACAGGAAATTTTTATCCCAAAAATAATTAAAATTACGTAAATTACGGTAACATTCTGCTGTACAGTCAAAATAAACCAAAATGAATGAAGTATCTACTACGCTAGACCCTTATACGTGTACGATTGTATGCGTACGTAGATTTGTAAGGTGGTGACCACAATTAGTATAAGTGATTTAAAAAATAAACAATGTTTTATGCTTAACAGTAAAATGCAGTTTATGTATAATGATTACCTATAACAAAATATTATTATTGGTGTGTGATGAGCGTTAATTTGGGGACATGTTGTATATTTATGTATTAGTAACCAGAAAAGCTGAAACATTTTGTCCACTATTTTTTTAATCAAATTTCCCGGAACAAAAATGTGCTCTAGTGCGGCCAGAGTCCTTTAATTCCCAGCAAAATTAATATTCGATATTAGGTGTTAGTTTTATCAGTTAAAAGGCGCAAAGTTTTCACTAAGTAATATTTCATAAGCTAAAAGTATTACAAGGAAGTATTTTAGCAGTCTAAAATTACACAAAAACTCCACAGGTTCAATATTGAACGGCGTTTGTTTTAGAGGTGCCGAAGCATAGCTGAGTTCAGCCGAAGTTATATTCGAAGAAAAATACAGGTAGTATAAAATGTGAATGGAAAGTTACGAATAATTTAGTAGAGTTAATGATAAAATCAAGCTTAAAAACACTACAGTTTTGTAACTCTTTTGGCAATGTTTTTTTTTTAATATTAACATTTTAAATCTCCGTATATTGCCAGTCTTCTGGGTGCGTTTCCGCATTACAGCGATACGGACGTACTTCAACACCTAAGTGTCCTTTTGGTTTTGTACTTATTTGTATAGTTACTCATTTAATTTAGTATCTAGTGTAAATAGTTCGTCGTGTTGAATATAGTAAAAGTTATAAAAAATGCTGTTATTTTTTTTAGAAAAAACACCATAAAAAATCTACACTGTATAACAAAACCATAATTTAAAAAAAATACGATCTATCTCAAGGGTTAAGATTTCACAAAGTGTAATAACGTTTATTATACCGTGGATTTAGGTCCTAATGTTTCTTAACACCATTAATTCAATTAACAAACAAAAAAGAATGTCAACATTAGAAGCATCCATTAATCAATTATTACCACTCTATAAAGCCTATGTTTATTCAACGAGTCTTGTACGAAATATGTATGACATGTCAATTTTACTAATTGATGGATGTAGATATTATGTCACTTGTACTTTACGGATTGCTCGCAGGCCGTAGGTGCGAAACCTTTAGTTTATCAGAATGTATTAGAACTCATGTTATGGAGCAAAGATTATAGTGACATTCTATGTTCTATGCTCGGCAATAGCCCAACGGTTATCGAAACTGACGAGCGTAAGATGGTGACTTTAAATCCTACTACTATATAATGTTAACTCCACTTACATAAGTCGAGCAGTGGTGGCCCAGTGGAAACGGCCGCGACTTTGGGACGAGTTGTAAGTCGTAGGTTGGAACCCTGACAGGCACTTTACTTTGTGTAAATTATTTCATCACCTCTCTCAAAACGGTGAAGGAAAACATGGTGAGGAAAGCGGCATACCCTACAACCAAAAATTCGAAGACTTTTGACATCTACCAAGCCGCACTGGGGCTGAGTGGTGGATTACGGCCCACTCCCTCTCACAGACAGAGTCTGTGTCCCAGCAGTGGGAATGATAATAGGATGATTATGCTTATGCACTTATATTTGTTTTATGAAAGTTCGGCTAGTTCAACACTAAAATCTTGCCAACCAAAGCTTGAGTAGGTACGGTCACCAAAGGAGATAAGTAACCAGGGCCGTCGGATATAGTTGAAGTATTGTAAGAAAGCGATGGATCTAAAAAAAAATGTTTTATTAATAGAAAACAGACAGTTCATTTATCAAATTAAATTTCATTAGAAAAAATCCATCGGTTTCTTACTAAACTTCAACTATATCCGACGACCCTGGTTACTTATCTCCTTTGGTGACTGTACGTACCCGATGTAACGTACCCATTGCAAACTCTTGATATAGTTTTAGATGTCGAGTAAGTTTTTAGTAGTCAATTTTTTTAAACTATTTTTAGATTTATGATTAACATAGTCTTGTCTCTGATGTCAATTTTGGACAAAACAATACTCATGAATGGAAGAAGTCGTGAAAAATTTAAAAGCTAGCAAAAAACAAGTACCTAATATTATTATGCTCGCATTAAAACTTTCAACACATTATAACCGCATACACTTTAGCCATTACCCCCGATGTGAGAGCTAGCAATACAATTAGCTACAGGCGAAAATGAGATCATAACAATATGAGGTTATGACGGTAACGTCGCTGTTTGGCCGCAATTAGACTAAACAAGCCGTAATCGGACCATTTGCGAATGTGAGAGTTTCGGCTTAATACGAGCACAGGAGTAGGTATGCATCAGAGAGGGCAGAATTCCATAATAGTCGCGCCACGAATCGCGGTAGATGTGCACTTGCGTAGCGTTGGCGTTGTTGGCGAGATTGTCCACACATGGCTCGTGGAGGCGCCTGCCGGTCTGTTCTGTACCTACACACACACATGCATACCTGATAGCCGATATGTTGCACATTGGCTTCTGTTGGATAATATTATCATTTATAATGTGCTTTTGGTTTAGAACTAAGAACTGGAAATTAGGGGGTCTTAAGTCGATGTATACGCAAAGGTAAAAAGATTAACCTACATAATGAACATCTCAAGTGAGGGACTTTTGGCTAAGTAATAACAGCCGCACGGGTCGATCGATTAGGTTCAGCTACGCTTGCCGCAGTTGCTCCGTGGATGGGTGACTATCTTTAAATATCAAAAACCCCTCCATGCCTTGGAAAGCACGTTAAGCAGTTGGTCCCGTCTGGCATTCTTCATCTTTGGCATTCGTTACGGGTCGTCAGAGCCCGAAAGTCTGACAACCGTCTTACCAAGGATATCGTACTATAACCCAGTAACTAGGTTGTGGAGGTCAGATAGGCAGTCACTTCTTGTAAATTACTGGTATTCAGCTGCACCCGGTTAGACTAGAAGCCGACCCCAACATAATTGGGAAAAGGCTCGGCAAAGGCTCGGCAGACGATGAATGCACTTCTCAAGTCTTTTAACTACTTACCTGTTGTACGTATCCGTGTCTTTCTTCACCAATGTTACATGTTTAATACGCTTTTTCTGGCTTCAGGATTATATTTTTTTATTGCGTAACCAATTTAGATGCCAATCAACACGCTAAGAAAATGGTTGCGTAACAAATCTATTTACAGTTATTTAGATTCAAGTGAATAAAAGTATTCAAGAACAATAAAACCACAAGTATAAATTACTCAGTTCCACATACAAAGTACAAACTATTTGTCGCTTGACACCAGCCACGGCAACGGCGAGGCATGTCGCAAAGTTGCAGCACAAACATCGCGGAGGTTGCGACAAGATTACTCGTTACTAATGCGTCCCATTTGTTACTGCAGTGTGCATCTATCAGGTCGGCAAATAGTTCAGACAGGACTGGTAATGTGGTAAGCAGAGACGTAGAAGAGGTTTTCGGTTTCATAAAGCAGTACATGAGGAACCGACAGTCTACACCTACGGCATCTGCTTCTCATTCAACACTCCTAAATCATAATCAGCCTATAATGTTCCCATTGCTGGGATACAGACCTGCTCTCAGTGAGAGGGAGTCTGCCGTAATCCACCACGCGGTCCCAGTGCGGGTTGGTAGATGTCGTATGTCTTAAAATTTTTGTTTCTAGAACATTGGTTTCCTCACGATATTTTCCTTCATTGTTTTGAGAGCAGTGGTGATGAAATAATTTACACAAAGCAAAGCACCTGTCTGGGTTCGAACCTACGACCTTAAGCTCGTAAGTCACCGTTACCACTGGGTCACCACTGTCACGCAATAGTGCAACAATCCCATATTCGTTCTCATCTCACGCCATTTTGTACTAAAGCCACACACAGGAGTACACATGCCAAGTACATAACTTGCATAAAAGCAAGTACCTCGCATGCCATAGTGCTATAGTAACGTCTGATTGGTAAATGTCACAATGACTGAGGTACTTGGATACTTTTCTGCACGTGACTACCTTGTTGGTCTAGTGGTCGTATAGGCAGATAGATGGACTGTGTGGTCTCATCGTGATATGGTGGTGACTACCGTGATGACGACTAATAGAGAATTATGGAAGAAAAAGATGTGTTGCCCCAAATAAATTGGGATATGGGCAGGAGAATGATGATGATGATAGGCAACACCTGCAAAATCTCATGAATAACCCAATTTTGTAAGATTTGTATGTAATGTATTAAGTGTTTTATCAATAGCTGATAACAAAGATAAAAGTGTTGTATGTACTAATGCAGCGGTTATTCATGGTGCTAGTGTAATGCAGCGGTTATTAGTGGTCGCATTTCGGGTTACGGCAGAGTGCTATTTGATTATTCCATCAGGAATTTCTCAGTAGCAGCTCGGGGTCTGGATTTGTGCCCGATTGATGGCAATGGGCTCGCCCCCTGTTATATGGGACTTAAACATAACTGGCGAGATGTGGGTGAACTAAGGTACACCTCTGCCTAACCCCTGTGAGAGTACAGGCGTGGTGTTATGTTATGATTTGGTTTATACAAGTTACTGGCATGTTTGTATTCCTAGCTTATCTGACGTTTTCTTTTCGACATTAATCTCGATTTTAGCGCTGTCTCCTCGTGATCTCACACACTTCACAGTAGTGATTGATGATAAAGCTCAAGTTTCGCACACCACGCTAAATGGACTTAGCCATTTTGATAAAAAAATATGAAAAATAACCATTACCTACAGATTTTCAGGCATCGTATCTCTGAGATGATTTTTGTGTTTACTCTAAGTAAAAAAGAAACTAGATTTTGTTTATATATCACATTATGTAGATTAGACTGTGTAAATTGAGATATGATACTATACCTAGGTACGTGTAATATAAGTACCTAAAGAAAATGGATTGTTTTTTTACATCAAATATTAAAGATAGCATTTTTCAAGCCTCACATAAAAACATATTACGAGTTATACTTGAAACCACTTAGCTTATAAATTCGAGAAAACTGCTGATTGCTTGAGATTTTGCGGCGGTCAAATTTAATAACTGTGCAGTTTTTCAGCTGTCAATAATGTCTATCGATACGAAAATAACAGGTGTAAAAAGACACTTAACGAAGCCGAGAGTCACTTGTTCTCCCCGTCAACGTAATATTTTTTTTTGTACTGGACCATACCTGGGAATCCCCTGGTTACGGAGATATTGAAGGTAAAAATTCCAACTTTTACTGATTTTTTTTAGGTAAACAACCGCAAACAGCATATATGCACAGCAAAAATGAAAGTCGACGAAAGACTTTTCACATACAACCGTCAACTACGCATTATGTTGATAAAACTAAGTAGTTTGATCTACAGAATGCGTAGTTACTACTACTACTATGTGATATGTCTGTTTACACACCGTATAGTTAGACAGTAATTCAAGTAACCGTTCAATCGAACCGCACGATTTTCCACGATCGTGTGGACCTAGCCTTATAACTGATTCCGACTATGAATAGATTATTCTAATGACCCATTTCATTCGACGTCACCATTATTCAAGCTGTTATTTGCATTATTAATTCTAACCCTCCAATATTTTAACGATTTGCTTGTTAAGGCTAAATAAAACATCAGTTTGTGTTCTGCTCATTTTTTGCCATGGCTTTTGAATAATCATAATAAACTGTTTTCATCAATTGAGAATTATTCATTAATTTATTTACAAAAAACGCGGCCAAGGGTTCCGTACCACAAGGTAAAATATGCCGAAAAAAACGCGTTTTATATAATGACACCCCCTTCCATTTTTTTACTTTATTTTATTTGTTTTTGTAGCGGTAATAGACTGAGATACACACTGTGAAAACTTCAACTGTCTACCTATTACGGTTCATGTGATACAGCCGGCTGACAGACAGACGGACAGACGGTTGGACGGACGGACGGACTGCGGAGCCTTAGTAATAGGGTCCCGTTGGTACCCTTTGGGTACGGAACCCTAAAAAGGAGAGTGAGAGATTGATATTTTTTTTAATTGACACTTTATCAAGTTCGTTTGAAAGTGAAATGTATCTACTAGAGAGAAATTCCTTCTAATATAATTAAGAACGCAGCGTGGAAAATGTTCGTCGGTTATTAAAATAAAATCACATGTTTCATAGAAAAGTGCGCGTAGGTACCTACGCGATCAAATGTATGGAATAGTGCGCGTACCCACGCGGTCAAATGTATGGAAAAGTGCGCGTACCTACGCGGTCAAATGTATGGAAAAGGTACATTTTTTTTTATAACCTACGAAAGCGCTAGGAGGTTCAGGATCATGTACTGACTCCATGGTAACAGGTTGCGCATCGACGTTCCTGCCACCCTGTAGGATACTTCTGCCTTGAAATACACACACAAACAGCAATACTACTTAAATTCTACGAAACATTGGCGTGTTCAGTTCCCTGTAAGTTCATACTATCTCAATCTCATTACCTGCGACACGTGCCATCCGTATCGAATGTTATCAAAACATCACGTAGGTACAAGGCGCCGCGGATCTTGAATTTAATTCAAATCCGCGCCATATCAAGTAGATAAGTAGATTACGAGGTATGGAGGGTGACCCTCGTCATTCCGTCAGTCGTTACAGTCGCTGTAGATAGACATAAAGGCAGAAGAGCCACGTTTATTTATATCAGAACATTGTGCCCGGGCAATTTGGCACCTTGAGTTTACCTTGTGTTTTAGAAAAAAATCGGCTTTATTGGCCTTTATATCTCATCGAGAAAACTTGGTAAAAAGAACTGTCATTTCATCGATGATAGGGATTGACACTTTTGATAGCTCACTTCACCTAAGTTTTCAGGATGAGGTCTCTTTTATAGATCGATATGCTCTCATAATATTATAATATCAGTGGATTAATAATTAAACTGTTGCCTTCTCTGGGCTGATTTTTCAACCGACAGATATTTTTTATTCGAAGAACAAAATTGACGCCTGACAGTTTTTTTATGCAAGAATTGTCAAAAATTTAAATTTATTATTATATAATTAATATAATATAAAATTTTTGACAGTTTGTTTTTTTTTTGTTTGTAGGCCAAAGGCTGATTATTCCAATGCCAGATAATTATTTGGCATTGGAAATAATAGGTAAGTCAATCAATAATTAGTTTTTGGATAATTAATGAAGAAAACCTGCAAGAAGTTTGAAAATTTATTTATTTGTGCTTGTACCTTGTATTCATCAGAACATTACAATCCAGCAAACAAATTAAGCGGCAAGGCACAAATACTGTTTTAACACAATGACAATTGAAAGAGGCTTAACCTGCTAGCCACACAAATACTCACAAAACCGTTTTCCACCTTCTCACTATATCTTCAATCCCCTCAGCACGGAGCTGAATTACTGCTCAATCCTCGTCGCGACATGTTTACTTGAACAACAGAGTTACGTCACGCGCCTCGCAGACTCACGTAATACCTTCCCTGATAGTTATGGTGCCCTGGTACACGGATTGTGAAAGTTAGGCAATTGAAAAAGAAGATAGGCAATTAAATCTCACTGTAGTCCGAGAAAATAATTGCAGCATATGACTATGTTAATAATTGATTATTTTTAAACGACTTCAAAAAAACGAGGATGTTATGAAGGTTATTTTTTCATCCGTGTATTCTACAAGTACACCGTTTCGTCCATGTTTACCAGTCAATCTATTCTGTAAAAATCTCACCGTGAAAACATAAGTGAAGTGAGCTTTATTTGAGCTGTCATTCAACCACCTTCAAGCTCACTTCACCTATGTTTTCACGGTGAAATCTTTACAGAATCGCTACTGCACCCTAATTGCGTAACACACAATCAATCTCAATCTGAATCATTTTGAAGGCTAATCCATTGCTTCATATGTTCAAAAAATGTGGCATGTGTCTGCTCAACAACGTAAATAACGCAATGAATGTTGTTGAACTGTCAAAATGAAACCGATTTCGATCGATCGTGTGTTACGCAATTATGGTGCTGGTCGATTTACGTGATTCCTTTTTAATTTGGTAAAGGAAATCTTCGCGGTGGCCCGATATCAATTTTCTTAACTTTGCTTGAGTAGTTTATGAGTTAGATTCAATTGTGTTTTTAATCCACGTCATCTATGATAATTATTTCGATTCACTATTTCATCCCCACAATTTGTTGTCACGTATCGTTGGTGCCTTCGCCTTCCTAGGAATATGCAATTAGAATAAAAGGTTACCAGATACCTATACTAGCAATAACACATAGAATTCATTGCTTGCATAGATACATGATATACCCCGGATTACAAAGAACCAATAACGAAATATAATATACGAGTATAATGTTTGATCTGTTTTGCATAGAGCGTGGCTGCAATATTCCGCGACGTGTCTCGTAGGTTTTATTTTAAAGCTAAAATCAATTTTATCTAAAACCTGCTCCACGATATTGCAGAACGTTCGGGCTGTTGTAAGGAGGTTAAGTTCTAGATTTATTACGTTTAGAGGTTCCGTATGCTATCTTACTTTTGAAAGTGAAGTACACTTTGTTGTCCTGCTTTTGTAAGTATTTTACTTCACGTTTTCGTTATTTGCTTGCTGCAAACGGTCATTATATAACAGGTCAGGTCAGGTAGTCGTTGAGAAACATAATATTCATCACACCAAGGGAAGTCACGGCAAGTCTACTAGTTAGTTTATTACATTATGTTTTTCGTAATATTTTGGTAAATAAGAAAATGATATATTTATTTCTGTAGATTGGTAATAAAACACTTTTTCACATCAGAATTAAATTATGTTTTAAAACTAGATGAGTTCGGTATTTCCAACTGACGAAGAGAAGAGAGACTGAAACAATCTCAGAATGTATAGACTGAAGTATAAAAATGTTATAGGTATTTTCAATAAAGCTTCACCAAGTTTGGATGGATATCTACACCACAACTTTCTAAGGATTCCTGAATTACATAAAACAATTGTTAAAACTACAGTGTTTGCTTCCCCGACAGCGACATTGAAGTAAGTGGTTCAAATAAAATTCACAAAATTAAACGAAAGAAAGAAAAAAAATGCGTTTATTGAAATTACACCAAAAAAAATACGCCTTAAAACTAAAACCAACGAAATAAATAGGCAGGAAGTGTACCTACTAGTTTTCAGATATTTCCGATCAACCAAGGAACCCTAAACCTAGACTCTAATAATGTAGATGGTAATAAAATATCATCTCGTCGCAGCCAACGACCGACCTTTTTGCATACTGACTGCTCACATTTTCATATTTCTCTGTTAGATTCTTGTGGACCTAATGCAATTTATATAATGGACGATAGAACAGAAGTTATGTTTGCTGGGGCTAGTTGAAGTTACCAGGGTTGTTCTATGTAGAAACTAGGTAGGTACAGGAAATACGAGATTTGTATAAAGACATTTTCTTTGCCAGAGAGTGCGGAGTGAGAAAAGTTTTGTCGTTACTAACACCAGTGGTTGCTGTGTTTACGGTTCCGTTTGGCACTGATTACCGATAGTGGCAATTCTAAAATAAAGCTACCAATACTACAATTGAAAGAGTTTTGTTATGTCAGTTGTCTCTAAGCGACAAACCGTCATAACTGGACACGATTAGGTCGGTTTGGAGCAGATTTAAGGCAAATGTGTAAAAAAAGAAACCCATTGAAGTCACCATCAAGAAGTAAACAGATATCAATATTGATCACCCGTTCATTTTGTGTAACAGAAGGGGCTTTTGTCCTGCATTACGAAAAAATAAGACCAAGTATGTAGTATTTTAAATAAGACTCAGCACTCTAATTGCGTAACACCCTAATAATCACAATCTGAATAATTTTAAGGATATCCAATTGCTTTTTATTTGAAAAAAAAATCTGCTCAACAACGTAAGTAACGCAATGAATGTTGTTGAACTGTCAATATGAAAGCCATTCGTACCTACTGTTGGTGTGTTAAGCAATGACCCCGCAGGCTCAGCTGACGGCCTCGAGCGATGTGACTTGCGATAGTTGCGATGTAACTTGAGACATGCGCGTACGTCACTTGTTTCCGTCCGTTGCACCGCGCGTCGCATCGCGGTGACACGTGGCATGCTCTTCATCTCACACAAGTCACAACTCACAACTTCTTTCATTTTTTTTCTCCACAGCGTGGATCGCGTGTCGCTTGTGGCCACGGGTTTAAGCCCATCGGCCACGACGGTACTCACAAGTAACGTGTTACAAACTCAAACCATCAATGAGTAGCCAGAATGTCGCTGCATTGGTATTTCAATGGTCACGATGCGACTTACTAACGCATTATTGACCGGTTTGTAATTGGTTGCGTCGTGTTGAGGACGCGCCTAAAACTTAGCAGGACTCAAAATCGGATAATAGGCAATCTCTTGCCTTATCTAACTAGGATGCTACTTTATTATGCATAAGCTACATAAGTCTACAACTCCTCGTGAACATTCTGGCTACACGTCTCCTCCACAACCTTCCAACTTTGGCGCGATAATAACTGCCTTAGAAGCTAATCTCATTTCAACCTAGAAATTCTATTCATCGTCTAGTAAATCTACTTGGCTTAGTAATTTTCTGCTTGAGTAGAAACTAGAATACCTACATTTTTGAGTTACAGTTTATTAGAGAAAACCTTTTTAATACGAGTACCTACGAGTACGTCTATTATGATGTGATTTCTATAGAAATAAGCATCACCTTTGTACCTATTTTTCTGTTCATTTTCTTTGTCTGCTTATATACTCGTATAAGTGTATAAAAGGTTAAATTAATAAATAATTTCTCATACCTACTCTTAGTCTCATACAAGTATGAACGTAGGTACTACTGTACTTCAGCTGTTTTCCGGTTCTTTCATATGAATCAGCTTATATTGTAATGTCTCAAATAATCTAAAATCAAATCGTTTTGTTTACCATACCGGCAAATGGAATCGACAGCTAATTATATTTGGGAAAACCTAACATACATAATACTACTAAGGGTTGGTTAAAAATATATTTAGTAGACTTTATTAAATAACAAAAAAATACGCCAAGTCTTTACCCAACCATTTTGGGTTCGGCTTCCAGTTTAACCAGATGCAGCTGAGTACCAGCACATGGAGCGATTGTCTGTCAGACATCAACAACTTAGTTGCTGGGTAACACGATACCCCTTGGTAATAAAACACTGGTTGTCAGACTTTTGAGCTTTCGACTACCCGTAACGACTTCAAAAATCTACGAATGACAGCCGGATCGGATTAACGTGCTTGCCGAGGACGGAGGGATAACGTTATGTGCATGGTGTTATCTCTCATGCTCCCATCATGTATGTGGGGTTATCTTTCCCGCGACAAGCCTTGGCTCGACCCGTGCGGCTGTTATTATTTATCCACGAGTCCCTCTGCTTATTTAATAACATTAATAATTAATTTATGTTTAAGATAGTCCATTACATTTTAAACCAGAAATGACCAGTATAAGGATTAATTATTATTTCCTTTTCATAATATATTCTTTGCCAAATAAATTCTGACTATCGGAATCGATAATTAACAATGTATAGTATGGGAACGAATTTCCTTATCGCGGCTTGTCGTAGGAGTTAACTGGTAGAAATCATTACGTAAGGAAAAAGCGTTATGCCCCCTCCATGTGACTATCTCTCTCTTTCATATCACATACGAGAGGGTGTGTGTGCGTACGAGCATCGTGTACGGAACTTAAGCCCTGACAGAGGTCCTCCGACCGCACAAGTGTTTTTTTGCAAAGAAAAAAACAAAGACAACTCAATTCATGTCGTTTAAAATTGCGATTAAAATATATAAAAAATAAAAATACACTCTTTTACGAAAAATAATCTAAAATGATTCTATTTACAATATCCACCAAATAAGGAAATGTAATGCATTAAACAAAAATGTACCAGGCAATCACAGCTTAACAACAAGTCTCCCGATCCCAAACTTTTCAAGCGTCTTCATTATCTAGAGCCGTTTCGTTCAAAATGGCCTGAAATATCTTTTATTTGCCCAGATCACGGCCGGGGCCATTCTATAACGAGTGCTGTACACAATCACAAATGAAGTAATTTAGAAAAGCTTTTATTTCTTAAGTAGCTCTTTAAATTCTTAAGATGGGGGACATTGTTATCACTGAGTTAAGTGCTTTGAATGCAGCACGAGATGAAAAATACATGTATTTTATTATATAAAACTGTAGTTGGGGCTGGATTTGCGGTGTTAAGTAATCATAGTCGAACTTATTTGTTTGTCAGATCTTTACGAAATTAAACTGACGCCTTCTTCGTATGGGAATACGAAGAAGGCGTCAGTTTAATTTTAGAAGAAGGCAGAAGGCATAAGCTACCAGACGTCACCAGCTACGCCATCATTTCTCATCTGCAAACAGGAATCATTCCGGCTTACTGTGTTTGTATATTTTCGCTGTTGTACTTCAACTTATATTTACTGATAATACATGGTACAGCGTTTTTCAAGAAGATTTCCAACTTCCATATTTGCAGATTTTAACTTTAACACAAAACTCTAAAAACACCACCATTCCACAAGAATTAAAATAAATCCACGAGCAATGCCGAGCGAAATCGATGTCTGTAAAGAAATAAATTGCAGAATGTCCCACCGGCTCTGGCGATAGTGTCTGTTTTAAAAGCGAAGGATTATTCCCCGGCGACACATTTTGAATTTGATTTCAGTTTTATCCTTTTACGAGTTTTAACCAGTTTGTTTCATGTTTATATTGTTAATCTAAATATCTAGACGGTATGATACTTGACGTGGACTTGGCAGGTTTCGTAACCAGACAATTTCTACGACCTACGACAGACGACCTACAACTCGTAACTCGAGGCCGTTACCACTGGGCCACCACTACTCTCAAACTGCAATTACGCCAATGTATTCCAATTTATGTCCATCAATGTATGCACATTATTTATTTATTTATGTATTTATTTTATTATTTAAACTCAAACTCAAATAATTTATTTCAATTAAACCATTTACAGGCACTTTTGAATTGTCAAAATTAAATAGTCGGTCAGTTAGTCAGAAAGTTGAAGCTAGTCGCCCATTCCAAAAACGTAGATCTCTATGGAGAAGAACGATCTCGATTATCTCGAATTATCTCGATTTAAAAGAGTGTCCATGAAGTTTCTTGCCAACTCCATGGACACTCTTTTAAATCGAGATATTAATACAAATCCTGGGTACATCATTCTTATTGCATCTATATGTGAGAACAATGTAAAAAAGAAACAATTTAAAATATAACATTATGTACACACAGTAAAATACATAGGGATATGAGATAGTTATAATATGAGTACAATTATGTATGTGGTCCTAATTAATTTGTGTAGATCCCAAGAGACATTCGCAACAGTGCACATCTACAACCACATTCATTTGCTTACCAACCAAAATTGCAAAGTTGGGATGACTTTCGATTGAACCAAACACAGCCTCAAGAGACATCTGTAAAACAACTAGGCAAAAATGTCGTGAGCACAATAAAGTAACCACTATTGAGACGTAGAATACAGCAAGTGTCCCTATTTTGTCTGATTTAAATATCAGAGGGAACGTCTGACGTGTTTGTGCGGCGACCAAACCCGCGGGGTGCGCCGGCTATTGCAATAAATTTACATAGGAAAGATTCTTGCTGGGAGCTCCCGATTGTAGGGATGTGATGTGGATCATGATGTTTGAATTTCAGTGTCGATAATTTAGAATTTGATGGCATAAAATCATTTGGTAAGCTTTAAATATTGAGAAAATAAAGCACACATTGCAATAGATGTGTGCTTTATTGTGAACTGTGACGGGCAATGTTGTTAGAAAGAAAATCATGTATCAGTATTATCGCAACAACAATTTGTTATAACAATGCTTGATAAATTGATTAGTGAAGGTTGTTTAC
Organism: Apamea crenata; assembly: GCA_949629185.1. Lineage (NCBI taxonomy): Eukaryota > Metazoa > Arthropoda > Insecta > Lepidoptera > Noctuidae > Apamea > Apamea crenata. The sequence goes on along the minus strand of OX451360.1, from coordinate 19,046,327 downwards.
CGTATGAGGATACATTATAGTCCTCATACGGTAGCGATAAATTAAGGTTTTAGGTATTTAAATCTATCTTCAAATAAAATATTCAGCAAAGAAAATAAGCCTAACTTTATACAGTAAGTAGCTACCTAACTTCTGAAATTTTATTCTACCCTCGCTATACAGTGTTGCATACTTTTGCCTCGATTAACATAAAACAATTTTTCCGCCTTTTAACTGTTTAAGAATATGAGTCTTTTGTTGGTATTAAAATTTTCGTTATTAGATTTTTGAATACTGAGAGCCCTTTTATAGCCCGAGTGCGACTAAACATCTTGGGGTCGTTTAAGCTAAGTGGTTGGTGTTAGGCACTTAGGTAGGCACTGTCCGTAAAACGCTTGAGTTTTTATGGTTTTAGAAAAAAGCCTACTCTTTCCTTACATGAAGGTAAATACTTGACACAAACAAGGCTGCTGTTTGTGTTTTAGTTTCTGTTAAAACCAGAGCCAAAACTTCACGTTTATAACAAACCCAATATAATATTTCTTATAGTCGCCTGCTAATTATTTTTTTATTATTATTTATTTAATTTAATATTTGCGCTTAGTACTTAGTAAGTTGGTTATTTTTCTGAATTTATTGTTTTGTGCATGTGGTGATGTTAACCTATAAGTAATTGTTCCACTGTAATTTAATTTTAAGAATGAATTGTGTTGCTGTATCCAGTGTGAACAATTGTTGGTAGACCTAATAAAAAAAAAAAATATATATAATAGCCAAATAAACGGAAAAACGACAATCTACATATTATGAGAAGGTTTATTGATAAAGAAATAATCATAACATTTCGTGACTTCGACAACATCGACAACTTACGCACATCACTGCTCGTAACCGTCTTTTTGTTAATCCGTAGATGATCAAATGGTTAAGGCTAAGTTCAGTGAATTGTGGCGAAATTAGAACCAGATTATAGCCGCGTACACTGTACAGCAGTGTGCCTTTACATAAATACTTAGTTCAAGCAGTAGTAGCAAGTTTAACGGTAATCCCCGTCTTGAAGCTTGACAGGTTTTGGAGTGGATTTCAGTGACGATGAAACTAAATGTGTTATTGAAACGACGTTTTAAATTGTTTGGAGTTACAATAAAATAGTAGTTAGATTTTAAAACAAATATTTTAATGTGACGTTTGAGATAGGTAAACATTTATAATTATTTATGTTTTTAATTTATCCATTTATTTCAGGTATCAAGGCCCATATAAACACATACAATACAATATTAATTTTACTTAAAAATACTATAAATACATGCAACATTATAATTTCCGAACCCCAATATTGCAGACTGCAAGTGCCTAGTTTTGTGGTCACCGTCCAATCTTGTACAATATGATTATTAGAATTAATGTACAAAGTACTCACGTATGTATGTATTTATACCAAATGGTTGATTTATTTTCGAGTTTCGAGACACCTGAAAAAGTTAACCGTAAATCATTAATAATTCAGCATCATCACATCACGAAGATTAATTAAACCTGTGTAACAACGTAAAACCGCGTACGCGAGCCGTGTCGCTCCTAACTTACTTCGTCCATGCATCGCCCGCTCGAGAGGGGAAGCTCCCCCGCCGCCGCGCGCCGCCCGCGTCGCCAGTCGGCCTACCTCGCTGCTAGAGAGTGCGCACGATCAACTGCGCGGCGCCATAGCTAATACCGTGCCTAAATTATTGTACGAAAGCCCCATAGAATGTTACTATATACTGTGTGTTGTGTGCCTGATTTATTATAACATTATTACCAACCCGTTCGCTTCATTTCTCTGCCCGCAAACGCTACCGCCGTTATAAATTGCGCCCAACTCGTGGCACGTGCTCGAACGACGCGAGCGCGGACTGAAACCACGCAACTGAGTTCCACCTACTGGACTACCCGCCGTTACTTACCGTCTTGGATCGCTGCCGAGCACCATCGACGAGAAGATGCCGCCGAAAACACGCCGACACGCATCCAAGGACAACCACGATGCGTCCAGTAGTGACGAAGAAAACCATGCGGTAGAAAACCCCGCGAGCACGAGCACTATGCCGACGCCAACACCAACAACGGGTGGTAACACGATCTCCATGTCCGAAGAACAACTCACGCGGTTACTATCAAACGTGATGCGAAGCGTCATGACGCCGACGCCGACGCCGAGCTCGCCAGCCGGCGAATCAACAGGACCGACTCATCCCACCGCTACACATACTGGAGCGCCGACGCTGACCCTGCATAGCAACTTCACCCGGTGCACGGCCCGCTACGACGGAGCCGCACGTGGCGCGGAAACCTTGGAAGCTTTCGTCGAGAGCGTGCTCATCTATAAAGAGTGCGCGAACGTGTCCGACGAGCATGCGCTTCGAGGTTTGCCTATGTTGCTGACAGGAGAAGCCGCCGTGTGGTGGCAAGGAATTAAATCTACCGTGGAGACCTGGGACGACGCGATACGCCGACTTCGTTTCATGTACGGCGCCCCTCGCCCCGCCCACCGGATTCTTCGAGAAATCTTCGCACAGGAACAAAGTGATAGTGATAGTGTCGATTCATATATATCGCGAGTGCGTGCCAATATGTCGCGAATACCATATGATGTACCTCAATTAATGCAATTAGACATTGTCTACGGCCTTTTACATCGTAAAATCCGAAAAAGAGTGTCACGCGACAGCGTAAGTAGTGTCGACTGTCTACTCGAGCGAGCAAGGTACGTAGAGGAGACGCTGGCCGAAGTAAGTCTACCTAAATCATTAATTCCACCCCGCGATAATAACTCGAATCACGATCACGCGAATAATATTGAAAGTTCCACGAATTCTCGAAATGTAAACATTAACCCTCCGACGGCGAACGTTGTTCAAAATAACCGTTCGCATGCCACACCCAACTCTAGTTCGAATAATAGTAGTGATGCGAATTCGAAACGTGTCAGACCACGCTGCACTTTTTGTAAAAAGTTTGGTCATTCGGTAGATGGGTGTAGAAATAAAACGAAATCGAGTGACGTAAATGTTGATAACGCGCCATTGTCTTGTTACGGCTGCGGTCTAAAAGGGGTAATACGCTCTAAGTGTCCGACGTGTAAAGGTACACCGTCCGCCGATAAGGCGAGTTTCCAAAGTGCCGTCACCCATGCTCCGGACCGGTCGCATCCAACAGTAAAGATAGGAGTTGCATCTTTATTAGGTGTCGCAGTGTTAGATACAGGTGCCACCGAGAGTCTTGCTAGTCCTGGATTATATAAAATCCTTCTCGACAGCGGGACCACCTTCACGGAAACGCGCCGAAATCTCAGTCTCGCCGACGGAACGCAGCAGGTACGAGAATTATTGGTATGTAACACGTACGTCACAATTCAGAAACGCGTAATCCCCGCCAATTTCCTAGTGATACCAGAAGCGAATAATAGAACGCTTCTAGGACAGGACTTCATCGCTAGAGCAGGTATATTGTTAGACCTCCAACATAACTGTTGGTATTTTCGTGATTCACCTAGGCAAAAGTATAATTTTGTACAGTCATACAGCCTCGAACCCACCAGTGGCGAAGAACTAATGCAAATCGATTCCACCAGCGGCGAAGGGCTGTTGCAGGTCGATTCGTCCAGCCTGTCACTGAGAGAGGATGAAGGAACGAAGCTGTCACCTGCCCAGAGAACGCAGCTCAACCGGCTCATAGTAAGCAGAGCTGAGCGCTTCGCCACCAATGGACCCCCTACAACTTATGCCACTCATCGCATTCGGGTTGACGAGAAGCAGGAGCCGACCGCCTCACCACCCTATAGAATGTCGCAAGGTAAGAAACAGTTGTTAGACGGTGAGCTTGAGAAGCTGCTGCGCGCAGATGTTATAGAGGAGTGTGATTCGCCTTGGGCCGCCAACGTAGTCTTAGTGGCGAAGAAGGACGGCGGTGTTCGCCTGTGTGTGGACTATCGGAAGTTGAACGCGGTGACAGAACCGGATCGTTACCCGCTCCCGCGCATGGAAGACGTACTCCATGCGGCGAAGACGACCAGCTATATGACCACGCTTGATCTCCACTCCGGTTATTTCCAGGTTTGTGTCGCAGAAGAAGATTGCGACAAAACTGCTTTTGTAACACCGTCCGGCACTTACAGGTTTAAGAGGATGCCGATGGGTCTACGCAACTCGGGTGCTACATTTCAACGGTTGATAGACCGATTCAAATCAAACCTGAATGTGCCCATTCGAGGCCAGAAGGTAAATTACAGCTCCGATGTATGCTCGGACCCTCAAGGAAGCCGGCCTGTGACCATTTTGGGTTATCTTGACGATCTGATAATCCTCTCACAGACCTACGAGGGTCACATCGAAGATCTTGTATCGGTTTTTGACCGACTCGAACAGTTTAGCCTGCGTGTCAATCGTAAGAAGAGTTGCTTCGCCCGAGACTCAGTCAAGTTCCTCGGTCACATCATCGTACCCGGCGGTCTGCAAGTCGATCCAGGTAAGACCTCAGCCATTGCTGACATGCCCTCTCCAAAGACCGTAAGGCAATTAAAAGGGTTTTTGGCGACGTCTAGTTGGTTTCGGCGCTTTGTACCGAACTACGCTGCAGTCGCCAAGCCTTTAACTGACCTCCTTAAGAAGAACAGCACTTGGAGATGGCATGCTGAGCAGCAGGCTGCTTTTGAGCGTATCAAAGAACTCCTGGTCACAGCTCCCATTCTACGCCAGGCCGACGAATGCAAGCCCTTCTCCCTCCGGACAGACAGCAGTGGCTACTGTCTTGGCGCAGTTTTGATGCAGGGGGAGGGCCCTGATGAAAGACCCATAGAGTACGCCAGCCGCCTTTTAGAGCCAGCTGAGCGCAATTACACCACCACCGAACGGGAGGCCCTTGCCGTCGTATGGGCGGTTACAAAATTCAGGGGTTACGTGGAAGGATCAAAAGTAGTGGTTAAGTCCGACCATCAGCCGTTACGTTGGCTGATGAGCCTGAAGTCACCCACCGGTCGTCTGGCCAGATGGGCGCTAACCCTCCAGGCTTACGACTTACAGATCGAGTACACTCCTGGAAAGGTGAACGTGATTGCTGACGCACTAAGCCGCCCAGCCTGTTGCGAAGAAAACCCGGGTGGTTGCGAGGTATGCTTAGTGACAGTAGATGTGCCACACAGGACACCAGACGACGTGCGCACTAATCAGCTCAGAGATCCTGAGCTGAAGAATATAGTAGAGGATTTGGAGGCGACCGACGATCCCTTTAGGGGGAGAGGCTGGTCAGAGAGAGGATACCTGATGTCGGATGGTGTGCTGTACAGGTGCGCGCCTGACTCTGAAGACGCTGATTCCGCCTGTCTCGTGGTACCTACGCATGAGAGGGAGAGTGTCCTTGCAGATTTTCATGACGCTCCCACAGCGGGTCACTTCGGTGCGGAACGGACCCTGCAGCGCATCAGAACCCGATACTTCTGGCCAGGTATGAGATCCTTCATCACCGATTACATCAAACGCTGCACTGCTTGCCAGCGATACAAAATCGACAACCGGAAGCCGGCAGGGTTGCTGCAAACCCCGGCACCGACCCGACGGTTCGAAGTGGTATCAGTCGATTTATTCGGCCCTCTCCCAAGAACTTCGAAAGGTAACCGTTGGATTTTGATTCTGGAAGATACATGCTCCCATTGGGTTGAGCTATTTGCGATAGAGAACGCCACCAGCGTGGAGTGCGCTGAGGTTTTGATTTCCGAGGTCTTCTTGAGATTCGGAGTCCCGCGCAGGATGATAAGCGACAACGGCGTCCAATTCGTTGCCGAGGTGATGCAGCAGGCGTGTCATGTGATGGGTATCAAACAGTCTTTGACGCCGCTGTATCATCCTGAAGCGAACCCTGTGGAGCGGAAGAACCGGGACCTGAAGCCTCAACTAGCAATACTAGTAGGAAAAGACCACACTTCTTGGGATATTCACCTCGCAGCCGTAAGGTTTGCGATGAACTCCGCAGTTACGGCAAGTACTGGATTTTCACCAGCCTTCCTTACCTTCGGGAGAGAGCTGCGCGCACCTTCGGACGTCGTGGGAGACATGAAGACCATAGTGGATAGCGATAATTTCGTGCATAACATCACTCCTTACCTTCGTAAGTTGTCGACGGTGTTGCTAGACGCTAGGGATGTCCACGAACGTGCCCAGTCCGTGCAGAAAAAATATGCGGACGAAGGTAGACGACCGCCTCCCGACTACAAGGTAGGTGACCTTGTTTTGTTGAAGACGCAAGGGCTGAACGATGTTGCCCCCGGGCAATCTGCGAAATTTATACCTCGTAGAGATGGCCCGTACCGAATACGAGAAGTCGTAACCCCCACAACATACCTGGTAGAAGGAACCGTCAAAGGTGAGCACATTGGTCGTTACCATGTCTCTGATCTGACACCGTTCATCGGTGATGTTGAGGTTCCGGTTAGGGAAAAACGCAGACGTGGTCGGCCTCGTAGATATGATTGCTAGCCCGAACGCGAGGGCGCTATGTTCGAACTAGAGGGGGAGTGTGTAACAACGTAAAACCGCGTACGCGAGCCGTGTCGCTCCTAACTTACTTCGTCCATGCATCGCCCGCTCGAGAGGGGAAGCTCCCCCGCCGCCGCGCGCCGCCCGCGTCGCCAGTCGGCCTACCTCGCTGCTAGAGAGTGCGCACGATCAACTGCGCGGCGCCATAGCTAATACCGTGCCTAAATTATTGTACGAAAGCCCCATAGAATGTTACTATATACTGTGTGTTGTGTGCCTGATTTATTATAACATTATTACCAACCCGTTCGCTTCATTTCTCTGCCCGCAAACGCTACCGCCGTTATACCTGTAGATAAAATCGACTGAAGCATTTTTTTAATGAGCGCCTTTTCCTGAAAATGGAAATAATTTCCTTTGACCAAAAATACGCGACTACGCAGAAACGGATCAAAAATACCCGTGTCGTGTCTTTCGGAGATAATCAGTTGTTCCATAAAGGGAACTTTATTTTATCTGAGAATCGAAGCGACAAAAATATCGTACAGCTGAATAACTTACACCCCCACTTAAAAGGAAAAAGGGAAATCTAAGAATTGGGTCCTTTTCGCATTAGAATGTTTTCCCCGAATATTGGATTACAAGACAAACGATATTTTAAGTCAATAGGAAGTGGTTATGCCGCGGCCCCGGTAGATAAGCCGGCATCTTTTCCTGTAAGTGTCGACGGAACCGAATAAGGGATTATATAAGGTAGCCCACTATACCTGCTATTTGTAATTTATTGCGAAATAAGTCTTTCCTTTAAAGGTTAAAGAATAAGAAAGTGCAGATCGTAATCCAGATAATATAAGGAGAAAGCCTCGGACATTTTTTAACAGCCTGTAAACAACCTCTGCTGAAGATAGAGCTTTCCAATGAACGGCCAGGCGGAAAATATATATGACGGAGAAGGAACCTCCGTAGTGTTTTTAAAAAGTGTGACGTCAGCATTGCTGACGTCACAATTGTTGACTTCCTGATGATGGCTCATGTTTGGGTCTTCGAAAGAAAACTTCACAAGTACTAGTTAAGCTTCGTATATTCCACGTGCAGCGTAACGACGTCCCAGAGAGGTCCGCACTGTACGACGGCTCGAACACGAATGACCGAGCGCCGTACGTAGTCGTCTCTGCGTCCCCGAAGGGGGCGCGAGGGGTCGGTTTTGGGGCTCCTTTCGGCCCCATGACCGAGGCGTTGGTCTCTCGGCCCCCAAAAATGGGGACCCGTCGTTGGGTTTCTCCCCCCCCCCCCTTGTGGGAGGGGAGGGAGCTCTTCGCACACCTATCACCCCCGGGGGGTATGCCTCCCCCTGGTGGTTGTTGGTGTGTATTTGTTTAGTGTCTGTAGGAGCGCCCGAAGTGCTTCACGACGCCCGTGCGACCAGGCCCCTGCTGGGTGAGATCCCTAGTTCCCTAGGGAAGGCCCGGCAAGAGCCGATCTAGCAACAGGGCGCCGGTTTTGGTTGGCGCTCCGCTACAGTGGGTGCTGTCCCCGCCCCCCTACGGCACCGCCAGGTCTAGCCGGTGGCGTCGCGGGGCGCGGGGCGTGGTGTGGTGTAACGAGCGACTTGTAAAAGTGTGTGTGCGTCGCTCGTGCGGTTTTCTTGGTGTTTCAGCGAGTGTGGAGTAGTGAGTGTGTGGGCGCCGCGCACGCAACGCCTATATTAACTTAGTCCGCTTTGTGCGCGGCTGGTGTCGTGTGGTGAGTGTGGAGTTCTATTGGTTGAGTAGGCCGCGTGTAGGTGTGTGCGATCTACTCAGGCGTCAAGTCCGGTGGTTGCGCGACGTCTGCGACGAGGTCGCGCGGGAAGCGCTTGCGGTCTGGTGGTCGCGCGTGCCAGGGTGCGATGTCCTTTATGTGGTGGTGCTCGGAGGAGTCGGCACGCGCGAACATCCCCTTCGCCAGTCGGGTGCTGAATTCCTCGATGCTCTCGACACGCAGGTCCCTGTGAATAACAGAGTTCCTCACGAACCGAGGCGCCTTGACGATTTGACGCAGCGTGAAGTTCTGCTGCGTCTGGAGCTTCTTCCTGTTTGTCTCGGCCGTGAGGGCGAGCCAGGCCGGGGCGGCGTAGGTCAGCTGCGGGCGGATGTAGGTTTTGTATATCCCCAGCTTGACTCGCGTGGAGAGGCGTGACGAGAGCACCGGGCGGAGTAGGTGGCGTGTCACCTTAACCCGCGCGATGGTGTCGCAGACGTGCGGGCCCATGGAGAGCCGACTGTCGAGTGTGACCCCCAGGTACTTTGCAGTCCTGGTCCACCTGACCTCGGTCCCCATGAGCTCAAGGCTCGGTGGGAGTGCACGGCTGCGTGCCGTGACGATGATCGCCTGTGTCTTACCTGCATTCACCGACAGTCTCCACTTGCTGAGCCAGTCGGGCAGGTCGTCCAGAGCGCGCTGCATTTTGATGGCCGCGTGGTCGGCCGACAGTGAGGTGGTGATGTACGCGGCGTCATCAGCGTACAGCGCGAGTTTTGCAGTGTGCGTGGCGGGTATGTCGTCGGTGTACACAGAGTACAACACAGGCGAGACACAGCTCCCCTGTGGCACGCCCGCAGCAACGGGGCGCGCGCTGGAGAGCTCGTTTTCCACCGAGACCCTGATGGTTCTGTCCTGTAAAAAGGAGGAGACTACCTGTATCAAGCGACGGGGCGCTGTGGTGAGGGTGAGCTTGTATATTAGGCCGGCGTGCCAGACCCGGTCGAATGCCTTTTCCATGTCGAGGAATACTGCAGCGGCGTACTCCCTCTTGTTCACGGCCGCTGTGAGGATGTGCAGTACCCTCGACAGCTGGAGCGTCGTGCTGTGTTCGGCCCGGAACCCGAACTGTTCCGGGCGTGGTGCCAGGTGTGGTGACAGGTGGCGCAACAGGAGCTTTTCGAACACCTTGGAGGTGGTGGGGAGGAGCGTGATGGGCCGGTAGCTTTCCGGCTTCGACACGTTTTTCCCGGGCTTGGGCAGCATGATGACCTTCCCCTGCTTCCAGCATGTGGGGAAGGTCCCGGTGCGGAGTATGCCGTTATAGAGGCGTGCTAATGCCGCCACCGTTCTAGGTGGCAGGTGTCGAAGGGCGGCGTTTGTGATTCCGTCCGCACCGGGTGCTTTCTTGGGCTTGGCGCGCCTTATTGCCCCCAGTACTTGGCCCGGGGAAACGAAAATTGGTTCTTCATCGGAGGCTACCGGCGTCTTGAAGTACTCTCCAAGGTGTTGCTCGACTGTTGCGACGTGGTCGAGGGCATCCGTCGGGTTGGGCGTGAATTGACGCTCCAGATGGGCGGCGAATATTTCGGCCCGGTCGGCCGCCATGTAACGAAGCGCCCCGTCGCTGTTAAGCAGCGGGCGCACCGGGGCTGGGGTGTTCTTGAGACGTCGGCAGAGCCTATGTACCGACGTCCAGTCACTGTCCGCAGTTTCTATTAGGTTCTCCCAGCCCTCTGTGGCGTACGCCTGTAACTCGGCCTTCACCTTGTCCGTGATACGGTTGAGCTGGTTCTTCTGTGTCGGACATCTCGTTTGTTGCCACCGCTTGCGAAGACGCCTCTTGTCGGCGATCATGTTTGAGATGTGAGCGGGGAGCTTGTGATAGCGCCCCTGTGACTCGGTTGAAGTGCATGTCGCCTCCTTCAAGGCGTTCTGAATGCAAGCGGTGAGTTCCTCAGTCAACTCGTTCACGTCTGTGACGTTGGTGACAGGCCGGGTGGGTGTGGTAGTCTCCATCCTTTCTTTAAATTTATCCCAGTCTATGTGTCGGCGTGGCGCTGGATGGGCTACTCGGGTGGTGTGGTCGAACAGACGAACGAGTACGGGCTGGTGGTCAGACCGCAGCTCGTCGTCCAGCACCTCCTGCGCGATCTGGCAGGTGAGGCCTCTGTGGACAACTATGTCCAGTACGTCGGGTGTCTGCGTGATGTTGTCTGGGTAATGTGTGGGCGCCTCCGGCCCGGACACGTCGTACCCTTTGGCCTCTGCGTCGGCGAAGAGTCGTCGGCCCCCATGGTTGGTGCTGCCGCTGTTCCACGCTGGGTGCTTACAATTCAGGTCACCGGCAATGATGGTTGGGTTCGGTGACGCTAGTAGTGTGTGTAAGTCGCTGGCCTCAAATTTGTTGTCCGGCGGCCTGTAGGCCGCATACACACACACGTGTTTGCCGGCGATGTGGAGTTGCACACCCAGCGCTGAGATGTTGCTGAGTGTTGGGGGTGGTAGTTCCTGATGGACGACTCTTCGTTTCACCAGTACTACCAGACCGCGGTAGTATCTCCCTTTGGTAGATAGTAGCCCATCCTTCCTGTATATAATGTACCCGGGGAAGTGGGCTTTGTCCGCGGGTCCCAGGAACGATTCGCTGATGAGCGCCACGTCGATGTCCTGTTCCCGGAGTAGTGGACGGAGGAGTACGACCTTCTCCCTGAGGCCGCGGGCGTTCCAATGTAGGATCCTCACCGGCTTAGCCATTCCTACTTAACATAACTATCTCTGTCATGCCGGTGAGGACGGCTTGCATCGGGTCCTGTCCTCTGCTGAGGGCAAGTAATATGTCCTGTAGGACCCGAAGTGCGGCCTCTATGATGGCGTTGTTGGTTGTCCCGGGGATCATGGTGTTCTTACCTACCCCGGGTGCGCCCGCCGACGTGGGGTCCGACTGCGTTTGCCGCGTGTCTCTACGACCCCCAGGAGCCGAGAAAACCGCAATGTTATTGTCGGCTGCTCGGCTCCCTAACGCTAATGAGGCGCGTTGTTCATAAAAGAATGCACCTGTCTGTGCGGCGCGCACCTGTTGCGCCGCAGGTGGCGGCTTAGGAATGCGGTCGTCTGCGCCGCCTGTGTGTGCGTGCGCAGTCGCCGCCGCCTGTCGTGGCGCCTTCTGATTGGTCGGCGGGTGGGAGAGGTCGTGTCTGAGTTGCGTAGGCTCCGCCCCCGTCTGCGGAACATTCTTGTATGTTGTTGTTTTGGGGTCAGCAGCGGTGTAGGTCGGTTGGCGCGCAATATTTTTATTTTTGTTTTGTTTGCCGCTGCGACCTTTCTTCCTCCGTCCAGAGGAGTTGGTGGCCGAGTCGCGCGCTGGCGCGTTGTTTGCGGCCGCCATCAGTGTTGCCGTCTGGGCTTCGCCCGTCGGCGTCGGCTGTAGCGGCCTCTCAGTGGCCGTGTTGGGCCGGCTTGCGTTGCCGGTGATGGCGACCGTGCCCGCTCGCTTGTTGCGCACCTCCTTGCGCATGACGGGGCATCTTACGTGATTTGCGGGGTGCGGCCCCCCGCAGTTTATGCAGGTAGCGGGTTCGTCTCTCGGTCGCGGGCACTCTCTGGCCGCGTGACCCTCCCCGCACCTGACGCAAGCGAGCGGCCTGTGGCACTGCACAGACGAGTGCCTAAACTTTTGGCACCTGTGGCACTGTGCAGGCCCCTTCCTTCCACGCCAAGCCTCTATTTTTATGCCGGGCATACAGAGGATCTCGGTCACCTCGTATATGGCCGGCAGTAAGTCTGGCGTCCTCTTCAGTACGGCGTGGAAGATACAGCCGGGTCTTCCTTGCCGCGCCTTGATGACGCGGATATACTCCGGCTGGAATCCCAGCGCGCGAAGATCCTCCTCGATGTCTTCTGGCGCCGTGTCCACGGGCAGCCCCCTTATGGCCACCTTGTGGCTCCTCTCCGCTGGTAGCGAGTAGGAGAACCATGGGATGTTCTCCTCTTTCTCGAGTGCCGTCAGGTAGGACTGGATCAGACGGTACTCGGAGTCTGATTGGGGGGTGAATTTCACCCCCTCTCCGAATGGTCGTGCGTTGGGTGCGCGGCCCAGCTTGTTTTTGAGGGCGCGGAAGTGGTGCGCCCACTGTGGGAATTTCTCGACTACCAATGGAGGGTAGCGCGATTTTTTTTCCCGACTTATTTCACCCTTGTTTTTTTCCACCTCCGTGCTGCCATGACCGAGCGCCGACAGTGCGGCCGTATTTATAGGACTCGTCGCACGTGCACGTGTTCACAAGTTTTTAGGTTAAGTATTGAAATTACAATAAGAGAAATAATGGCATGCTGCATAACGTTAATTTTACATCATAATAAACTCAAAGTAATCAATTGATGATTTATGAACTAATTTTAGAATAATCAGATCAGGAAACTTAATTATTCTCGCTGTTATAATAGGCGCACTGTTGTATTTGCGCCGATACGGCCATACTGACAGGCGGTGCGCGCTCTGCACCAGCCTCGTTGATTTTCGTAAGTTGTTGTGGATTCTCCTAGGTTCTCATAGGGTCTCGTAGGTTCTCGCCGAATATTATTGACCTGCAAGAATAGAAAGAACTTCTCTGAGTAGGGCATCTGTAAGCAACTTGCGTTGCTTTTTCTTAGTCGTTACATAAACACAACTGTTATGTAAGTTTGAGAATGTCAATGGTAGTAAAGTTAGCAGGTTCTCGGAGATTTTGTTGTAGGGTTCTCGTAGGTTCTCGTAGAGTTTTCGGAGGTTCTCGGAAAGTTCTCGGAGGTTCTCGTAGAGTTCTCGGAGGTTCTCGTAGATTTATTAAAGGTTCTCGTCGGGTTATTTGTAGTTATTGAATTGAGTTACTTACCATTTATTCTGATGGGTTATCTTCACTCTGTAGGTCGTGGCTTGGCTGTATTTGCAGTTCTTCTCGTGAGGTCGATGGAATGGGCTCAGTTGGTTCTGCAGCAGGATCTCGGTGAGTAGGTGATTCGTTTCCCGCCGATACGGTCAACTGATCACCAGGTTGTGGAGCACGGCGCAGCTGATCATGGGCAACCTTGCGGGGTCGTCCTCTGCCCATAACTTTTTTTACCAAATATCGGTCATTTTCCAGTATTCTACAGACTTCATATGGCTCGCTGAATTTAAGGTCAAGCGAGGTTTGGTTCCGGGGCTTATTCTTAACCAATACGTAATCTCCTCTTTGGAAATGATGGATTTTGGCCTTGTGTAGGTTGAAGCGTCGTCTGTCTTGTTCGCTAGAATGGATCATTTTCTGTTGTACTTGTTGAGTAAGCGCTTCAATATCAACGGTTTCGTTGTCAATATCCACCAAGTTGAGAAGCTCAGGAGGTACGCAGTGCTTTCGTTGCGTAATAAGTGTCAGTGGTGCAACACCGGTGACTCGATGAGTTGTACAGTTCATTGCCAGTTGAAGTTCTTCAAGTACAGTGTGCCACTGCTCTGTTTCGTAGTTTTTAATCATTACTAATGCATTCTTAAGGGTTGCAACGACCCTTTCAGCTTGACCATTCGCTCGGCTGACTCCTGGAGCGATAGCACGGATATTTATTCCAATATTGTCACAGTACTCTTTGAACTCGCCAAGGAACTCTCTTCCTCCATCGACTATGATTTGGACCGGTGCGCCAAATAGATGCACAGTACGTTTTAGAGCAGCCAATGTACTGTGTGGGTTTTTGTTGGTGCTGAAGTACAGTAAAACGTACTTCGAGAAAGCGTCAATGGTGACTATGACGTATTGCTGATCATCTGGAGTGCCCAGCTTCCCTGTTATGTCCATATGAATAACTTGGAAGGCAGCCGTCGGTTTTTGTATCGGGTGTAATTGGACTTGAATGGCCCCGGATCTTCCTTAGGATGTTCGGCATATAACGCAGTTATCCACAAATCTTCGAACAGTAGAACTCATTTTGTTGAACCAATAAGTTTCTCGGATTTTCTGCAGTGTCTTTTCCCAGCCGGGGTGTTTTAGTGCAGTGTGAAAAGAGTTTATAATGCTCCATTGAAAAGACTTGGGAACGACTGTACTGAGCTGCCGACCGAAGGTAGGATCATCGACGTTCTTCTTTAAGATATCGTCCTCTAACACATAATCTTCTACTGGGTTATTATCGCCGAGGCTGTCCATTATTGGTCGTAGTTCAACGTCCCGTCGCTGTTCAATTTTTAGCCAGTTCAGGTCTTTCGTCATAACGTTGACTGCAAACTCAACTGGATTTCTGCTGAAAAAGTCAGCGTGTTGGAGACGTTCACCTTTGCGGTACTCTACCTCGAAGTCGTAGTTTTGTAAGAATGCCCACCAGCGATGAATTCTTGGCAATAGATCCTTTTTGTGTTTTGAAGCTTTTAACGCGTTGCAATCTGTTATCACGGTGAATTTTCGCCCGTATAGATACTGGCGAAAGTGTTTTATAGCGCGTACCACTGCTAGTGTCTCCAGCTCGTAGGAGTGGTAGCGACTTTCAGCCTCCGTGGTTCTCATGCTCATAAAGGCAACTGCATGTTGACGTCCATCAATCACCTGAACCAGCACTGCACCAAATCCAAGACTGCTTGCATCCGTGTATAGTTGGATGGGTGCTTCTTCTCGGAATAATGTAAGTACTGGAGCAGACGTTAGGCATTCGATAATTGTGTTACGGGCTTTTTCATGTTTATCTGTCCATGTCCATTTTGCTCCTTGTCTTGTCAGTTCATACAAAGGTACCATTACGCGAGAAAAGTCAGGAATGTACTTCCTGAAGTATCCAGCTAGACCATTGAACTGCCTGACTTGCTTGACAGTTTTAGGTACTGGAGCTTTGACGAGGGCCTCTACTTTTCGCGGACTCGGTCGTACTTGGCCATCAGAAACTACGTTTCCGAGATATTCAATGGACCGTTTGAAGAAACTGCACTTGTCTGCGTTGATAGAAAATCCCGAATCTTGTAATGCTATGAGGATTCGCTCCAGGTGTGAGATTCCCTCAGGAAAATCTGTGCATTTACTTAACACGTCATCTACGTAGACTTGTGCAGCTGTTCCCAGCAATGATGTCAGAGCTCTGTTGATGCATCGTTGGTAAACCGAACAAGCATTACTCAAACCGAATGGCATGGTGAGGTATTCATATAATCCATCTGGTGTGACGAAGGCGGTCTTCTCTATGGAGGTCTCACCGATAGGAATCTGATGGAAACCAGCTGCCATATCAAGGCTTGTGTAGAAATAGCCATTTGCCAATTGGTCAATCTGATCGGATATCAACGGCAGTGGGTAGTGGTCACGTAGAGTATTCGAGTTTAGTTCTCGAAAGTCCACACATAGCCGATCGTCACCATTCTTCTTCTTGACTAAGATGATGGGGCTTGAGTAGGGAGATTTGCTTTCACGAATTATATTATGTTCCAGAAGTTCTTTGATTATGGTGCGAACCTTCTCTCGTTCCACTGGACTGAGGCGATATGGTCTTCTCTCCACGAATTTATCAGGGTTTTTCAGTCTGATTTCAAGCTCGCCGGTGTTGACCCGAGTCTTAGGATATCCACAAATAAACAGGTGTTCGTATTTATTCAGAAGTCGACGTAGCTGCATGACTTCGTCTTCATTGGTGAGGTCACAGTCCAAGTTGTTGAAGAGAGAAGAACTCGTACTCACATGATTGACAAGTGTTTTATGGATTAGCTTCGTCCCGTTGGATGTAATTATCACACTTAGATTAGTGTCATGGATCAGGTTCATGCCCACTAAAATGTCTGTTGACATTTCATAGTCGGGCAATACGTAAAAATCCATCTCTACACTGATGGTGTCTACGACGCATACAGTTGTAAGTTTGGTTAATGATAATGCGGGGAATTGACCAATCCCTTTCAAATAATTAACTACTGGTTTCCTTTGACCAGGTAAAGTTGCAGCAATAGATTCTTTGATGATTGAGCACTCCGCCCCGCTGTCAAAGACGGCTTTCAAAATCCTTTCACCTGTTTTGATAGTGATTGGAGCCAGCTTATCGCTTGCTACGCAGTTCACATTTGAAGTTAGCGAACGTTCGCGTTTGAAGCAAGTTTCGTAAGTGTGACCTGGTTTCTTGCAATAGGTACAGGTAGGTGCGGCTGTTGTCTTCGAATCCTTATTGTTGCTAGCTTCAGGTTTAGACTCCGAAGGTTTGAATCTGCAGTCGTTAGTGTTGTGGTTTGTCTTCTTACATATGCGGCAGCTTGATGTAGATGGCGTATTGTCCGAAAAGCGTGGACGTTTATTAGATGTAGTGGAACTGGCGCTTGGGTGACTACGCTTCTTCCGTATGGATGTTGCAACTGAGATGAGCTCAGGCACGGTGGTTGCCCTGGCATTCAATAGTTCGATACGCAAGCGCTCGTCGTTTACACATCCAATCACTGCCTCCACTGCATGTTCGTCTCCCAGTTTGTCTTTGGTAACTCTTCGCCATAAGATCCAAGCACGTGACAAGAACTCCGCGATGTCTTTTGTCGAGTCGTAAACATGTTCTCTAAACATGATGATGTCCCGTGAGTATCTATTTTCGGGTTCGAACGTGGTGATGAGATTTTTCCGCAACTCTTCCCACGTTGTAGTAGTGACCATCCAATCATCAATCCACATTTTTGCACGTCCCTTTAACAGGCTGCAGACTTTCATACGTACATCGAAATTATTCAGCTTGTATGCTTCAATCGCTTGATCTATATGCTGGCACCATTCTCGTACACCGATGTGCGTGTCCGGATCGAATGATGGTAAATAGACGTCCTTGATTCTTATTTTTGCTTCGGTAGGTGAAGCACATAAGCGCTCCGACATTTTCTGCATTGTTTCCATCATTTGCATCAGGAATTGTGGTGGTATCCCTCCCATCTGCATTCCATAGTGAGGGTACGCTTGCAGTCTTGATTGTGGTACCGCTTCGAATGGTGTATTGTTAACCAGCACAGGTTCCTGCTGCTGAGTGTTGATTGGTTCCAGTTCATCAGGTGGTGTACGAGCTGATGAGGGAGCAGCTTGGGTAGGAGATCCTTGCGATCCCACTTCTGATGACGGAGAAGGAACCTCCGTAGTGTTTTTAAAAAGTGTGACGTCAGCATTGCTGACGTCACAATTGTTGACTTCCTGATGATGGCTCATGTTTGGGTCTTCGAAAGAAAACTTCACAAGTACTAGTTAAGCTTCGTATATTCCACGTGCAGCGTAACGACGTCCCAGAGAGGTCCGCACTGTACGACGGCTCGAACACGAATGACCGAGCGTACGTAGTCGTCTCTGCGCCCCCGAAGGGGGCGCGAGGGGTCGGTTTTGGGGCTCTTTTCGGCCCCATGACCGAGGCGTTGGTCTCTCGGCCCCCAAAAATGGGGACCCGTCGTTGGGTTTCTCCCCCCCCCCTTGTGGGAGGGGAGGGAGCTCTTCGCACACCTATCACCCCCGGGGGGTATGCCTCCCCCTGGTGGTTGTTGGTGTGTATTTGTTTAGTGTCTGTAGGAGCGCCCGAAGTGCTTCACGACGCCCGTGCGACCAGGCCCCTGCTGGGTGAGATCCCTAGTTCCCTAGGGAAGGCCCGGCAAGAGCCGATCTAGCAACAGGGCGCCGGTTTTGGTTGGCGCTCCGCTACAGTGGGTGCTGTCCCCGCCCCCCTACGGCACCGCCAGGTCTAGCCGGTGGCGTCGCGGGGCGCGGGGCGTGGTGTGGTGTAACGAGCGACTTGTAAAAGTGTGTGTGCGTCGCTCGTGCGGTTTTCTTGGTGTTTCAGCGAGTGTGGAGTAGTGAGTGTGTGGGCGCCGCGCACGCAACGCCTATATTAACTTAGTCCGCTTTGTGCGCGGCTGGTGTCGTGTGGTGAGTGTGGAGTTCTATTGGTTGAGTAGGCCGCGTGTAGGTGTGTGCGATCTACTCAGGCGTCAAGTCCGGTGGTTGCGCGACGTCTGCGACGAGGTCGCGCGGGAAGCGCTTGCGGTCTGGTGGTCGCGCGTGCCAGGGTGCGATGTCCTTTATGTGGTGGTGCTCGGAGGAGTCGGCACGCGCGAAAATCCCCTTCGCCAGTCGGGTGCTGAATTCCTCGATGCTATCGACACGCAGGTCCCTGTGAATAACAGAGTTCCTCACGAACCGAGGCGCCTTGACGATTTGACGCAGCGTGAAGTTCTGCTGCGTCTGGAGCTTCTTCCTGTTTGTCTCGGCCGTGAGGGCGAGCCAGGCCGGGGCGGCGTAGGTCAGCTGCGGGCGGATGTAGGTTTTGTATATCCCCAGCTTGACTCGCGTGGAGAGGCGTGACGAGAGCACCGGGCGGAGTAGGTGGCGTGTCACCTTAACCCGCGCGATGGTGTCGCAGACGTGCGGGCCCATGGAGAGCCGACTGTCGAGTGTGACCCCCAGGTACTTTGCAGTCCTGGTCCACCTGACCTCGGTCCCCATGAGCTCAAGGCTCGGTGGGAGTGCACGGCTGCGTGCCGTGACGATGATCGCCTGTGTCTTACCTGCATTCACCGACAGTCTCCACTTGCTGAGCCAGTCGGGCAGGTCGTCCAGAGCGCGCTGCATTTTGATGGCCGCGTGGTCGGCCGACAGTGAGGTGGTGATGTACGCGGCGTCATCAGCGTACAGCGCGAGTTTTGCAGTGTGCGTGGCGGGTATGTCGTCGGTGTACACAGAGTACAACACAGGCGAGACACAGCTCCCCTGTGGCACGCCCGCAGCAACGGGGCGCGCGCTGGAGAGCTCGTTTTCCACCGAGACCCTGATGGTTCTGTCCTGTAAAAAGGAGGAGACTACCTGTATCAAGCGACGGGGCGCTGTGGTGAGGGTGAGCTTGTATATTAGGCCGGCGTGCCAGACCCGGTCGAATGCCTTTTCCATGTCGAGGAATACTGCAGCGGCGTACTCCCTCTTGTTCACGGCCGCTGTGAGGATGTGCAGTACCCTCGACAGCTGGAGCGTCGTGCTGTGTTCGGCCCGGAACCCGAACTGTTCCGGGCGTGGTGCCAGGTGTGGTGACAGGTGGCGCAACAGGAGCTTTTCGAACACCTTGGAGGTGGTGGGGAGGAGCGTGATGGGCCGGTAGCTTTCCGGCTTCGACACGTTTTTCCCGGGCTTGGGCAGCATGATGACCTTCCCCTGCTTCCAGCATGTGGGGAAGGTCCCGGTGCGGAGTATGCCGTTATAGAGGCGTGCTAATGCCGCCACCGTTCTAGGTGGCAGGTGTCGAAGGGCGGCGTTTGTGATTCCGTCCGCACCGGGTGCTTTCTTGGGCTTGGCGCGCCTTATTGCCCCCAGTACTTGGCCCGGGGAAACGAAAATTGGTTCTTCATCGGAGGCTACCGGCGTCTTGAAGTACTCTCCAAGGTGTTGCTCGACTGTTGCGACGTGGTCGAGGGCATCCGTCGGGTTGGGCGTGAATTGACGCTCCAGATGGGCGGCGAATATTTCGGCCCGGTCGGCCGCCATGTAACGAAGCGCCCCGTCGCTGTTAAGCAGCGGGCGCACCGGGGCTGGGGTGTTCTTGAGACGTCGGCAGAGCCTATGTACCGACGTCCAGTCACTGTCCGCAGTTTCTATTAGGTTCTCCCAGCCCTCTGTGGCGTACGCCTGTAACTCGGCCTTCACCTTGTCCGTGATACGGTTGAGCTGGTTCTTCTGTGTCGGACATCTCGTTTGTTGAATGACCGAGCGCCGACAGTGCGGCCGTATTTATAGGACTCGTCGCACGTGCACGTGTTCACAAGTTTTTAGGTTAAGTATTGAAATTACAATAAGAGAAATAATGGCATGCTGCATAACGTTAATTTTACATCATAATAAACTCAAAGTAATCAATTGATGATTTATGAACTAATTTTAGAATAATCAGATCAGGAAACTTAATTATTCTCGCTGTTATAATAGGCGCACTGTTGTATTTGCGTCGATATATATAATGCGGGGTTTACACAGGACACTATAGCCGCAAGACTTTCGTAGAACGGCGAAAATCGTCTGTCTAAATGGCAATTCGGCTAGGCCGCAGGTCACTAAAATCGCAAGTTCTAACCTACTCGGTTTCGAATTTTGTCGCATGCGGCGGGTGACTACGATCTTCCGTGAAAATGCTCAGTCGCAGTCACAGGCGATCGCCCGCCGCATGACATTTTGATGCAAAATGAACAAGTAACCTGCAATTTTTATCGACCTGTGTAAATGGGGTAGCGATTCGGCTTGTGAGGCACTTTGGTAAGCGACCAGCCGCCCGGCGAAAATCGACCTAGTGTAAATCCCCCATAACCACCACACGCTTGGTAGAGTGGTTTAGATCGGCATTTGTTATTAGCAGACCGGCTGACCGAACTTCCATCCGTTTGAACTATTTCGTCAAAAATAGCGATATCTACGAATCGGGTAAGGTGGTGAAGGCAGTAGGCACGGTGATGCCTTCGAATTAATTACTTTTAAAGTTATTTAATAATATTTATTCATAACATTGTTTGTATAAGTAGTTGCTTTATATTCTAAGTACTATTTATTTTTGTTACCTATAGTATTAATAATTAAACCTGACTTGGTTTCCGTACATCCTTTTCGGGTAACCACTGAAAATTAGCGCTGTGCTGTGGGTCCCCCATAGCACACCAACATGCTGAGTGGAAGCCTTAGAATGTCACAGTCATGACGTGCAGCTGTCGACTATTTTTATGTTTTGTGCTCGTGATTATAGATCGCTTTATAAAATAAAGCGCTGTTTTCTCAGCGAATGTATCTGTGTCCCGCTCCGTCGTTTATCATTTTTAGGTATACTATTTTGTTTTTATTTCTTTTTGTAGTTTGAATTGTTGTAATTTATGTCATACTTTTTGATGATTTTCTTAAAATTAATCGTAGTTAAGGCTGGTAATAATGGTCCCATCTCAACTTTGCGCTTAAAGGAAGAAAAATAAAACGAGCTGACAAAAATAGCTGTGTTTTAAATAAAAGAAACGGATCCCAGGAAACATCAATGAGAGACAGTGATGGAAAGATTATATGGCTTAATAAAACTCGTCTTTGACATCTTACTTTGCCCGTGAGAGGATTTAGTTAACTACCAAAGTGATAAAGTGACAAAAAATACATCTAGCGTCCTAATACAATTTATAAATCAACGCGAGAAACAAAATTTAAACTAACAAGACAAATTGAAAAATAAATCATGCTGAATACTTTTTCAGAGTACAAGCGTTCCTTAAATTACGCTTTATAAAATAAAGCGCTGTTTTTTCAGCGAATGTATCTGTGTCCCCGCTCCGTCGTTTATCATTTTTAGGTATACTATTTTATACTCAGTAGCGTAAAATATCGCGAAATGGTTTTGAAAAAAATGCAGTTTGTAAAGGTTTTAATAGTTTAAAGGATTTTTAGGGTGAAATAATGACTTTGGACTTTTCTTTGATCTGATTCTAATGTTTGAATTTTTAAACGCATCATTTTATATAGTTATTTGAAGAGTATCATAATTCCCTAAACTTATTCATTACAACAGGGCTCCCTGTTGCAATGAATAAGTTTTCAAGTGTCAATGGGCTAAGACAAGCACATACCGTCTACCCCAAGTTGAGAGATTGCCCAAGGGGCATATTTTTCTTATTTATAATATAGCTGCTTGAAAGTAAATAGTCTGTCAAGTGGAACGTTCGGTGCAACCGAACAACTCAGCACTTTATATACCTACGTGTTTTGTACATACCTACCTACTACGTAAAATCGTCATATAAAATAAATCATCTTGCAGTAATTTTATTTACGTTGCTTTTGTAGAATTTCATATTATTATCATTATGGATCATAAATATCTCGATCATCAGTCGTACCAAGGGGTATCGTATTATCCGGTCACTGGGTTGTGAAGGTCAGGTAGGCAGTCGCTTCATGTAAAATACTGGTATCCACATCAAGTTAGACTGGAAGCCACCCCAGCATAGTTGAGATAAAGCTGATTATGAAACATCTCGATCATTTGAAAGAAGAAGAAAGAAAGAAAGAAAGCTGGCTAGCTAGTTGTGCTAGGCAAATGATGATGAAACATCTCGAACATTTGATAATTATCTATCTATGGGCCAAAGAGCATTGTTATTTCCCCATGTACAAACAATGTGCCCTTTTTTTGCGTGGGAAATCATCAAATGACGTCTCCCGCTCTGGGCGGAGCGTGTGTTAGACTTTTACTTACTAAAAACCACTCGTGTTCCTCCAGTTGCCTATGCCAGGGGCCACGGTATCTCTTTCCATTTTTATCCATTTATTTCAGGCATCAAGGCCCATATAAAACACATACAATATAATGTTAATATAACTTAAAAATACTATCGTAACTACGGTCGATAGTAATCGGGGAACCTTACTCGCCGGCCGCTCCTTGTCGTCTTTTCTTCACTTGTAGGAGGAGTAGTGGCGTCAGTAGTTGTCGTTGGTTCTTTCTCTTGAACTTCTTCACGCATCATATAGGCCGGTTTAAGACGATCTATCGATACATTATTCGGCTTCCCTTGTGTGTCAATTGTGAAGTATTTTGCGTGTCTCTGTAAGACCTTGTAGGGGCCTACATATGGTGGTTCGAGTGCGCGCCGTACGTAGTCTCTCCGCAGGACGACGTGAGAGGAAGAGTGCAGATCTCGTGGCACGTAGAAGGGCGATGTGGTATGCCACGCAGTAGGTTTCGGAGTCAGCTTGGCCATGTGACGTCGCAGACGGTTTGCGTACTCGGTGACGTCAGCTGTAGTGAAGTGTTCTCTCGAAGATAGGAACTGGCCAGGAAGTTGAAGTGCTTCTCCGTAGACGAGTTCGGCCGGCGTAGCCTGGACGTCTTCCTTCCAAGCGTTACGCATGCCGAGGAGTACCAGTGGAAGAGATTCCGTCCACTGTGAGGAGGTGTGGCACATTATGGCGGCCTTCAACTGACGATGCAGCCGTTCCACGATGCCATTCGCCGCTGGATGGTAGGCAGTAGTGCGAAAGTGGTCCGCCCCCAACAAGGCAGTGATGAGAGCCTTGAACAGATGACTCTCGAATTGGCGACCACGGTCGGTGGTTATCCGTGCTGGACAGCCGAACCTGGCCACCCAACCAGTCACCAAAGCGGCTGCGCATGTCTCTGCAGTGATGTCTTTCAAGGGGTAAGCCTCAGGCCAACGGGTGAACCTGTCGATGACGGTGAGGCAGTACCTGAAATCACACGAAAGGGTTAAGGGCCCTATAATGTCGAGGTGGATGTGGGAGAAACGGGAAGATGGAGTCTGGTAAGAGGAAAGTGGGGATTTAGTGTGACGTGTGACTTTACACGTCTGGCATTTTAAACATTGCTTTGCCCACTCTCTACAATTCTTGCGAATCCCTGGCCACACAAAGTGTTGTGTCACCAGTCGCACTGTAGCGGACTTCCCAGGGTGATGTAAATTGTGTAGCGAGTTGAAAACTTCTCTTCGCAGCGTTGGTGTTACATATGGACGTGGCACCTGTGTGGAGATATCACAATACACGGGTTTGTTCCCACTGTGGGTGACTGATATCTTTTTTAATTTTAGCGACGGGCCATGGAGTAAGAGGTCTTGCAGTTCTGGATCATCATCCTGAAGTCTTGCAAGGTTCTCGAAGTTGATGGCAGCAGATACCTCTTCTACCCGTGATAATGCGTCAGCTACTATGTTCTCACTGCCTGGTATATACCTTAGGTCTGTTGTGAATTGGCTGATGTAATCTAGGTACCTGAATTGTCTCGGCGAGAGACTCTCCCTGTTTGACCTGAAGGTGAAGATAAGTGGCTTGTGGTCAGTGAAAATCGTAAATGTTCTAGCTTCAACCATATGACGGAAGTATTTAATGGCCTCGTACACTGCAAGCAGCTCTCGATCGTACGGGCTGTACTTCGTTTGTGCTTTGTTTAGCTTGTGGGAGTAAAAGGCCATTAAAGTCTGTAGTAAATACATACAACATTATAATTACACTAAAAACTAACTAACGCACACGAAGTGTCTGCGTTGTGTTTCGCTGACTGGTGTCATGTAGCCGGCCACGAAACCGGCGGTACACAACACCCTTCGGCCAGAACTCTTCCTTGAGGAACTTCTCGAGATGATGCGTCGGAAAACGCACCACGAACGACTTGTAGTTCGTGTTGTGACGCGACTCCAACTTCTCGACCCTCAAAGTCCAGTTGGTCTTCACACGCATGTACTCCACGATCTCCTCAACCTTCGTGGAGTGGTGCAGTCTGGACACGTACAGCTGCGTCGTCGGGATTGCTTTCGAACAACCCGCGGCCCTGACAGGCATCGGCCCTAGCGGACCCCGTCAGTTCGTGCTGACATCTCTTTGAGGCACGCGTGGAACACCACGCGCCGTCGACCCGGGCCTGGTCCTTACCGGATGGCGAGCTGCCCATTGCTCGCCGCCCGCAAGCCCGTGCCTACGGTGGCCGGGAGTCGGTTGCCGACTCCCGACGTCCAGGGCGTCTCCTGCGGCGACTAGGGTCTGAGGGCGCAGAGATTGCCTCTCCCTCACCTCCCCTGCGCACTGACGCCGCTAGGGAGGTCGGCGTGCAGCACCCAGTCGTACCCGATGTCCCACAGATGCGGTCTCAGGACCGATCCCTGTGGGACACCGCACGACATCTCTCGCCGGTTCCAATATCCCCGGTGACCAGGGCAGATGACGGCCCTGTCCGTCAAATAGGCAAACAATGTGCCCTAACGTTCTTACCAAACAAATAACATCATGCCACAGCACTCCAACTCCAAGGCTGAAACCATTACAATTTCACAGCTTATTTTAATCCCGAAATTAGTATGGAAATGAGCTCAGCCGAGAACAGAGCAAAATTAAAACTGTACAAATGTATGTAAATTCCAAACAAAGGAACGCAATATTCCGCAAACTTAGTTTTCCTGGGATTCGCATTTTCATTCGTAGTTTGGTATATAAATATCAAATAACTGCAGCGCGTGATTAGCTTGCAAGATGTTACTGAAACTTCATGAATATGAGTTTTGATTTATTTTTTGGTTTGTATTAGCTTACTGACAGGTTATTGTTATTAACTTATTTTACTTCGATGGTCTTAGTTTATCTTTTTGTGACTTCAAGTGACAGCTATGTGAACAGAACCCAGCAATGCATAAATATAATATGTAAGCTGTCACGCCCTTTATGCCTGGAGGCTTTTATTTGTAGTAAGTTGCTTGGTAGTAAGTTTTTTTATTTACATTTTAGTTAATTATTTTTTAGCTTGAGTATGAGTATAGTTTTTATTATATTTGTTGGTATATTGGCGTGGCTAGCTGACATAATATTATGGCAAATAATTTAATTTTATGTTCTCGTATTGTAATGTTAATTACCGAACATAGGTACCTAGTATTGTATACAATCCAGTATTTTTTTAAATTGAACAGACAGCTGTGCTGCTGGGGAGTTTGTTGCGCCACTTCTTCATCCCAGCGATAGCACTAGGAAGTGGTGAAGGGCCGGCGTTTTGTAATTTTGACGTTCAAAAAGTGCTGATTCTCAGCCTAATTTGAATAAATGATTTTTGATTTTGATTACAGGGTTGTTATCGTATTAAATGAATAGGAACATCAACAAACTTGCTATTTGTGGATTCTAGAAATATATTTCGTAGGTTTGTAGGAATAAACTTATAATATTTAATACATTTTATACATTGAAATCGCTTTTCGTGTCTGTCTGTGGTTGATGCGGGTTCCACTTGGAGAATTTATTCCGGAAGGTTTATGTGAAGGTTAATATCACTTTAATATAGAGCACAGACAGAGAAATAATTAAGTGTTAAAGTTACCTACACACCACTGGTCCATTAGGAAACCTAGACTAACCTACTTCCTATCCTACTCATATTAAAAACGAGAAAGTTTGTAGGGATGGATGAATGGATGTTTGTTACTCTTTCACGCAAAAATTACTGACCGGATTTGGATGAAATTTGGCAGATAGATAGAACCAGGATTTATTTTACTTAGTTAACAATGTTTATTACTTTGATTTGTGGTTGCGATTAATAGCACTGTTATTTGAGGTTACATTATTAAAAAAATCACTATAAAGTTATAAAAAATTGTGATCACAGTACTTAAAAATGCGACTAAGGGGGTCAAATTTTAAACTTTTTCGAAAAATGTCTATTATCGATTTATCGACATGGATGTTTTTCTTATTTTTTTCATAATTGGTATACTTTGGCCTCTCACCCGGTACTAGGTTTTCGTTTAGTTTCGGGCCATCCTGTATATATATTTCTTTTGTGTTTGTTCGGGCATAACTCCGTCATATTATGAACGGATTCGCAAAATTATTTTTTTGAATGAGGTTTTTCCGAAGTGGTTCCATTTAAATTTCGTAAAGATCTGATGATGGGTTTCGGGGACAGACCACGGAACTCTTCAATAAATGCCAGCAAATCAACCGCGATTGCTGCTATCGCATATGTATGAATTGTTTACGCAATGACACAACATAACATCACACTTGTACAAAAAAAAAAGCTGTAAAGGGGTACGCAGATGTGTTCAGTTTACCACGGTTTACCCTCATTTCTGTCAAAGTTGTTATTGGGGTACCTCCAAACTAGAGTAGGTACAACAAAAAAGTGAAAAACAAAAACTTTTTTACAAAAAAATAAAAACTTATTACAAAAAAAAACAGACTTAAAAAAAAAAACACTACAAAGTGAAAAATAACTTTAATATCGGGAAATTAAACATATTTTTTTTCACTTTGAATTTTTTTTTTGGAAGTCGATTATTTTCTTTTTGTATAAAAGTTTTTATTTTTCACTTTTTCGTTGTACCTACCCCACACAAATTTTCCCGTAGCCACAGCGGTTAAGGTACCTGCCCTTGCTGCTCCATGTCAAAAATCCAGCCTGTACTTAGGTATATAAGTTTCTTGTTATCTTCCTTAACTAAACTTAGTCCATCGGTGTCGGCGTTAAATAGGAGAAATAAAGCTCTTGCGTAGGTGCCAAAACCCTTGCCTTAGACATGTGGTGAACCTACTAACTCAAGCATCTTCTTATAAGATTGCATGGCAATATACATACAGCTAATACATAATCAGCCTACAATGTTCCCAATGCTAGGACACAGGCCTCCTCTCAGCGAGAGGGGGCGGGCCCTAATCTACCACGCGGGCCCAGTGGGGGTTGGTAGATGTCATATGTCTTCGAATTTTTACTTTTAGTACATGCCGGTTTCCTCACGATGCTTTCCTTCACCGTTTTGAGAGCAGTGGTGATGGAATAATTTACACAAAGTAAAACGCCTGTCTGGGTTCGAACCTACGACCAACAACTCGTAAGTCTCAGCCGATACCACTGGGACACCACTGTTCTTAACAATACACATAGAGCATATATAGAGCTAATAAACGTAAATTACCATTTATAACACGTTTGCTCGTAAAGGGTCTCTTATTTCACCAATTTCAATATCGTATTGTATCTCATTACGTACTTGTGCGTTATTGTAATGTAAAACGCACGAGTTTTTCTTTTTAATAAGGTAAAACGCACGGTTTATCAAGATGCTCCGTCTAAAACGAACGGTACTTTTTTAAATCTTAGCAAAGAATTTTTATGTCAGAAAAGTGGTCAACATTTTATGAATTAAATTAGCTTTGGGAGATAAAATATAATAAATAAACATTTACAAATTGTTCAAATTTTTATAACTACTTTAACAAGTGATTAAAGATTTATTCGTTTAAGAAAGTCCGAGTTTTATTTATTTCCTCGCAAATATGTTCTAAAAAGACGTATGACATACGTGCGCTTTGATAATTACAGCTTCTGTTTTCTTGTAGCCCTCGCCTACGGTTTGGGCTTACCGCACTTATATCATAATGTACTATTCCCATTTTTCGCAAAAAAAAAAAGAAAAAATTAAGCTACAGAAAACCTCAAAGTGGAACGAGTTGGTTTCGAACTCAAGGCTTCAAGACGGGTAGCGGGATCATCCGAAAGGGTTACCGCTGCCCTGGAACAGAAAGGGCTAAGGAAGGAACACGGGTGGGTTTTAGTCAGTAAGAGTCTGACACCCCTCCCTTCCGCTCCACCCAGAGCGGGAGGGGTCATTTGATGATTTCCCATCCACAAAAAAAAAAAATAGGCTTCAAGATCAAGTTGGGTTAGGTTAGGTTAAAACATTTCATAACCAGTTAAAGGTTAGCAAAATATTACTTACATAGAATAAATATGATTTGCTAACATATGAATAACATTACGAATAGTTTAGATAACAGCTTGAAAAAGCAAAGGCTTCTAATGTTTTCTTATGACATTGAAGAATAAGTTTATGTATTATAATAATTCTCTTAGGGCTGTGGAGTACGAAAGTTGGCAACGTCGCAAATTATAGCTATCAAATATTTCACTATTTTTAATAATTAACCAAGAACACAACATTTACTAATTGAAATTATAGAAAATCGGTCTGTTTTGTACTAAAATATTGATTATTAGCTGGGCCCCGCGGTTTCATCCTATGTCCTAATCCAGGTCATGGTTGACTCATGTGCCAAATTTCATCTAAATCCGTTACACGTAACAAAGAACAATACAAAAAAAAAATGTGTTTTCTTTTCTCCCCCAAGCACCTTTACTTCGACTGATTCTGTCCTTTTCGCATCCAACGGGTCCCTGCGGCTTTAACAAGGTCATCGGTCCACCTTGTGGGAGGCCTTCCAGTTTTCTTATTTTATTATATATTTTTATATTCGTGTAGTTAGTTAGTAAGCACATACACTGAGTTTAATTAATAATCATTTAAACTTTAATCAAATTAGCAGATTTTAATGAATTAATGCCGCGATACAGACGGATCGAGTACTTCAATTCCCTGAAGGCACTGGTAATGAATACTTACATGATATTGTAATCACGAATACTCATTACTCCACAGGGAAATTATACGCGTAAATATACCTACTTGGAAAGCCGCGTACTGCAGCAGATTGTCGTTCAAAGTAATAATTAAAAACCTTGTTCACTTGGGGGATTCCTTGTATCAGGGGTATGAGATTGAGCTTTTATTATTATACACTAGCTGCACCCCGCGGATTCACCCGCAAGGATTTCGATCCCGTGGGATTATCGGGATAAAAAGTATCCCTTATGTTAATCTTGGTTATAAACCATCTGTGTGCCAAATTTTATCCAAATCCGTTCAGGAGCTATTGCGCGAAAGAGTAACAAACATCCATCCATCCATCCATCCAAACTTTCACGTTTATAATATTAGTAGGATTTTCCCGCTTCCTTGGTCTGACTTGACAGGGTATTTTTAACAGGATTTGGGCCAAAAATATGATTAAAGGGGTTTATTCATAAACGTTGCTTAAAGTTAAGAGACGTTTAAAAGTCACAAAATGTATAATAATGCAGACGTTAATTATTACTTAACCACGTAAATAAAGCTCCAAAAAAAAGATACGGTAAAAAAATATCTATGATGTAGATAATTTTTACCGTATTCTTTTTTCTTCTAGAATCTTAGTGGAGGTAAGTTAATTCCCGTTAAATGAAGTATAATTATTACAACCACTGTAATCTAGAGATCATAAGGAACAAATCAACATGCTTTTCATTAGTAGACGCCAAAAATTTTGATGGGCCTAATCGCCGAACAAAAAAAAAACTGTCTCCTTGTCTTAACAAACATAAATATATATTTATTTATTTTCCTTTTTCCTTTTTTTATATTTATATTTCTTCACTCTGACTTTTCACAGTAATAAAAATAAATACAAAAACGTTGACATATTATTTACATACCTCTTTTAAATGTTAACCATCCTGATCTCAAAGCATCTCAAAAATCTACCCTTGTAGTAATCCGTGCCAAAGTATTCCACGTCCCTGACTGATTGGCCCATTATTTTAAACGGAATGAAGATACACGAAGTTGCTCTTACACTCTTGCAAGTAAAAATGTATTTTGTTTTACTTGCAAGTACATTTAGTGACATTATAACGATATAGACATATTCCACATGAAAGAAAGAAGAAAAAAACGTTAATTTGCGATAAACATGACGCAGAGGAAGAACAAATTACACACAAAAAAAAAATGACAGGTAGGGGGCAAATATGCGTCACATCCACGCAAAACGGACATAGCTCTTAGACTCTATGCGAGGCAGAGCCCTCACTATCGGCTTTGAATAAACTAAAAGAAGAATAGAAAGTCGCATGGAGGGGAGTGGGGCATACCAGTATACTTTTACAGCAAACCGTGTTAAAGAACTTCGTTCTAAAAGTGCTAGAAAATGTAGGTAGGTCAATGTCCGCTATTGCCATACTAAAACATGGCAACTATAGTCAATCAGACCCTCATTAGACAGTCTGCTTGATAGCTTTGCAGAGGAGAAACTATCTTTTAGAATGAAATTACCTCGGCAAGAACTCTCACTTCTACTATTCTCGAATATAGTTTAATGAAAATCCAAGTTATCGGAATCGAATTTATCAAACTTACAGGAGTGTGCCGACATAGACATAATAAAATTTAAACTCATTCGACAGGTTTTTACTTGTTCATTGTATTTTTAATAAAATTCATCGGGAGTAAAATAATAGGTCTGTTTTCATAAAATATTTTTGAAATCACAACGCATAAATGGTATTTATTGAGTTATGTAAATAATTATGTATGAAAATGAATACCGAAAATATTGAAAATATTTTGGAACATTCCCTGTTTATAATAAATGTATATGTATGTATTTAACAGACTAAAACCCTATCAACTCACAACAAACAATGGCCTCAACTCAAACAACATGACAATAAGCAATGGCCTCTCACAAGCTGCAATAAACACAACACACTTGTTCTTTTTGTTTTTTTCTTTCTTTTATTTCTTCTTCTGTCCTCCGCCTTCTGCATCCAGTAAAAATCAGACAAAAAAAAATTATAATAATCAGAGGGGTAATTCTCATAATTTTAAGAAGTTCACAGTCTGATCTTAGTCTCAATCTGTCAAAAATACCTCTAAATTCCTTACATTTTTTGACAAGTTTTTGACATTGCTTGTCGCTGAGTTGAGATTGCGACTAAATTGGGAATTGGTTTTCAAAGTTTGTATGGAAGAATTTTAGCGCGCGGTTTGACTTACTCAAAACTCAGTATTTATGCCTAAGATTGAAAGTAAAAAAAGGGCTGAAAATTTTACAGGGGAGGATTTTACAGCGTGGCTTGATTAACTCGAAAATTGGTATTCATAATATTTGAGTCAAGTTATGAACACATCCCAAACGGTTTTTCAAATATCCACCCCTGTGGGGGAGAAAAGTGGAGATACAGTTTATATGAAAATCTTATTCTATTGGTTAATAAACTTGAATTTTGGCAAATCATTATAAGTTTTTCAAAACTACCTCTCAAAGGGGTGTTGAAGTTTGTGTGGAAGTAATTGAATGCGCGGTCCAATTAACTCAAAACTTAGTATTAATACTTTTGACAGAAAATAATTAATAATAACTATGTAAAGTTGTCGAAAATTGACCCCTACCGGGATAAAAGGGGGTAATTCGGTTTTTAAGGGGAGGATTTGAACTTGAAACTGTATGTTACATTTTCACGCCTAAACCACTGAACTGATTTGGTAAAGAGATAGATGGCATCCTGGGGAAGAACATACTTTTTATCCTGGTAGCACGTTCCCTTGGGATAATTTCCGACATCCACGCGGGCGAAGCCGCGGGCAGAAGCTAGTCCATAATATAAATACTAGGAACAAACACAAATTTGTTGTACCTACAACAAGGCTCAAGAAAATAGGTGGCTCTTTCAGATGCCAATGTGCCTTTATAATAAACTTCCAAAGTACGTTCAAGATCTAAGCCTTAATAAATTCAAATCATTCATTAAACGTACGAGTATGTTGTGCCAGAAAGCCTTCTAAACCGTGAAGGATTATATCGAGGTCAAAATGGCTTGGAATTGAGCTGCTTCCTATTTTGATAGATTGAGTGTTTATTTGCTTCTGTTGTTTTTTTTATATATTTGACATTAATTAATTTTATATATACAATGACATTTGCTTACTTTGTAAAGTTTTTATAATATATACAATGACATTTACTTACTTTGTAAAGTATTCTATTACTTTAATTATTTAAACGATTTGTTATATTATTATTATTATTAATTATTGTGAATGTGAAGACTTTATGGGTCATTCTATTTATTTTTATTTTTCTCTGTTCTGTTAATTTTGCCATGGTCTGGCAATTTGAGTAATTTATGTGGCCTACCCAAATGTCCTTTCTTTGGTATTGTTCTTCGAATCGTTGAGCTCCTTAAGTTTTGAGTTGAGCTGCACAATTTATGACAAATGCGTGCACTGAATGGACAGGTCCTCTCAATCTGTGTGGATCTTTCCTCAAAAGACCATCTCAGACATCGATCGACATGGTCTTCATATATGATCTGACCAAGATTATGTCTGGACTTTAAAAGAGACTGCGGCCTCTGAGTTTGTTTCGGCCTTTCTTCTCAGACTAGTCAGAAGGGATCGCCGACCTCATCTACATAGTTTTTAAAATATGATTGACGTGTAAAAGTGTTTCTACAAACCTACTTACAAAATAAAATCATTTATCATTTACGCACCGTTTAATATCAATTCATCTGGATCTGGAGTCTCGCAGTACTTCAAATGAATGATTACACGGTATTAGCGACTCACATAGATAAATGTGCCCAATCGGATCGGGTTCCACCGGCCCCCAGCCAATTGTTACCTTCAATCTTCATACCCCAACGTCCCCAACTTTTGTGGACTGAGTTTTATGGGTTTTCTTTTGTCTTTACGTTTAATGCCTTAAAGTCCCTCTTCGTTCAGAAGTTATGCGTCGTTTGTTATTGTTTCTACGTATTTACGGCGTTTAGCTTGCTTTATTGTAGTTTAGAGTTTGGTTCGATTTAGCTGTTTTGAGAGTTATGCCACTAGATAACTACTTACCAAAGAGGTAAGTAGTTATGTAGTGGCATAACTCTCAAATTCACAAAGTGATAGCTAGATGAAGTGACTGCTTAACCATAGATTTTTACCGTTTGAACGTCACTGGAAATTTTAATCATCCTACTAATATTATAAACACGAAAGTTTGTGAGATGGATGGATGCTTGTTACTCTATTCGCATCACGCAAAAGCTACTGAACGGATTTGCATGAAATTTGACACACAGACAGTTTATAACCAGGATTAACACATAGAATTTTATCCCGATATTCCCACGGGACAGAAACTTATGCGGGTGAAACCGCGGGGCGTAGCTAGTCGTTTATAAATAAACCCCATAGTGACGATAGCAGTACCATAAGTTTTCTAAAATATACTGTTTTACAAAAATAACTAATAAAACCTGCAAGGGAATAAGAATATTTTTAATAATTAAACGTTTATCATTGTAAAAATAACCTCTCAAATTCTACTTATTGTAACCCTCTGATATTTCGATACCATTTTTAAACCACTTATGCAAAATAACAATCCTTTTTAGTCCTCCAAGCCACTTCAATTACCATTTCAAGTCTTATAAAAATTCTATTTGAAAATTAGGTATCACCCGATACAATAAAACATTTTCGTGGAAAAGAAATGGTGATCGACTTTTAATAAGTTTGGCTGCAAAAAATACTAATTTCTGTTATTTCTTGGAACAATGAAGTAAGAGGGGATCAAAGGATTATGTGAGACAGAACAATTTCTTTCGAGTAATTCCATTGAAACTGAAAACCGTAGAGGTTCTCTTTTATTTTTGGTCAATTGGTTGGAAATCGGTTTATTGGAGACGTTAAGACCTTTGTGTCACTTTCAGAGATAGTTAGTGTACGATTCTTTTCTTTTTGCTAAAGATTTGAGTTTGCAATAATAATAATTTTACGTACAATACTCGTGTTTTTTAGTCTCGTGTGTATTTGTATGCATATACTAACGACTTAGTATTTGTATACTTAATATCTGAAGAATAACATGGTATCACTTCTTTATGTTTTTAACGTATTGGAAACACAAATATTCTTAGCCTGGTGGCCAATGGAAATCACCAAGTACGTACAGTGGCGGTTAGAAGCGGAGTGACATTGTCACGAAGAAATAGATTGACACTTTTGTTTAACTTACGACCTTCTTCTAATGAGTAATTTCTATACTCTATAGTATAGGTTACACACACACTCTATTCACACACTCTATACGCACACTCTCACATTCGTTTGCAATTACTTTGAATAATCACTCTATTGACTACAGTTTCTTGTCATGTTCACTTATTCGTAAAAGTTTATGATTATACCCACAGAAATCTAAATAAACAAATTATAAGGTAGACGGATGCAGATAACTTACGAGTCATTCACCGCGACTAAAATATCAGAACGGTATTTGTTTTTGGATGGTTGTTATAACTACTTGTTATTGTAGATTAGTGATGTGTGTTTAATCTATTAGCGGTGTTGTATATTAGTTCATTTTTAAATGCAAGGAAATTTAAGTATTGAGATGAAAGCAGATATACTATCGCGCTGCGTAAAAGTGGACTTAAATTATATCACAGAAATTTGATGAAACCGGACTGAGTGTGAGTATTATGATTTAATTATTTTATCGATTGTTTTTCTAATTAAAGTATAACTGCTGATCCTTTTTTTTATTTTTTTAAACGTTTTATATTTATCATAAAGCCTAAATAGAAGAAAATAAAATTAATGATGAATATAATATTAAGTATAATAAAAATAGAAATAATATGTAACAATTCTATTTTCAAAATAATTTGGTTTCAAATTGGTAATATTCGTATTTTGCTAGTAGCCTAACAGTACTCTTTTTTTGTTTTAGAGAAATACCTACTGTGAATCAGAGGGTTAAAATATATCAGGAAAAGCCTTGCCAGTCGAAAGCGAAGTGGAAGGCCCCAGCTAGTCAGTGAATGTGAAACAAGTGGTTTCATACCAACGAGATATTTTGCCGAATTATTCGACACATCTTTACGAACCGTTCGCCGTGCAAATCGTTCGCCTATATTTGATTGAAAAACCTAAACAAGACCTTACATTTTGCGATACAGCGATGGGAAGCACGGGAATGAGAGATCTGATGAGCAGTTGAAGTTGCATTGCATGGAAATATGGGAACATTTAAGAGGAACAGATATATGTTTCAATATTGTTGGATTCATGCGCTAGTGTTTACTTGATAGCATTAACAATAATGGGGGATATACAAAGTGTTCCCTAAGTTATAAATTACAAATGGATTTTAGTAATTTAATTAAAATAATATTGTGTCATATCCGTAATAAGGATTGTTTTGAGGTTTAGCTTCAATCTTCTTTTCATAATGAAAATGAATACTTAAGCTTTAACCGCAATAAGTCCTAATAAATACGATTTGTTAACTTTGACGTTTGAGATAGGCAACTAAAGTTAAAACGAACGAACTGGCAGTAAAAGTAGTACTTCTGAGTAATTTAATTGTATTGTGACAAGGAGTCCGCACTTTTCTTTATTTACGTGGGTAGAATGATGTGCTAGTTGTTAAAGAGTACCCTGCTTTACTTCAATAAATTGTTCTTTATGAGAAAATAAACTGTTTTAACTAGAAGTTTATTTATTTGTAGTTTATAAAATTATAACGAATAAACAATTTGAAATCACTTATAAAACATTCATATTTTACACTAGCGAGCTAATTGCGTTGCACACTAACAGTTACAACAACATTCATTGCGTTATTTACGTTGTTTAGCAGGAAAGTTTTAATTTATATTTTTTTTTTTTTAATTTATAATGACTATTAAGGTATACAATAAATTAGCAAACGCCTTTAAAGAACTACATTTGCTCATGTTTAAAAAAAAGCTGATACAGTGGCTTAAAGAAAAATGTTTTTACACTGTTAATGAATTTGTGTCACATGTCGAAGAAAGAAAGTAATGCCAATTTTGGTTTATATATGTAGGATCAGGAGTGCCGAGCGGTATATATTGTCATGGTTTGGAGTTCCCATGCTATTGGGATAAACAGGACGGTATTAACAGTTACAAAAAAAAAACACTATACAAAAGACACAATAATGATTTGAGAGAAAGAGATTGACAACCAACTCCGACATATATATTTTATTATTTTTTTAATTTGACAGTTCCTTACTATTATTGTTTTTATTTTGACATCATAACAATATTCATGGACATTGACATTTCAATTAATACATAAAATCTGACATTGTATAACATTCATATTGGTAACTGATGTAATGTTAGGACATTTTTTAATTATGTAATGTATTGTGAAATTAAATATTTGCAATTAATTTATTTAATCAGACATTTTGTAACGTTATAGTGATAACTGAAGGAATATTATGACATTTTAAATTATTTAATGTATTCTGGAATTAAAGATTTGCACACCATATTGTAATGGTAGAACGTAAATGGGACACATTTATATTAAGATCATACTATTTTGTACGCCTACATTTTGGCAAATAAATTATTATTATTATTAATCCTTCAAAATTATTTAGATTGTGATTGGTTACGCAATAAGGATACAGGTGGAAAAGTTTCGTAAACCAATTTCAAATCCCCATAGCTTCTCCTTTCTACCGATTCCACTTTTAGAAATCCTATTCATTCGCACCACCCAGATTCCATCTCACACCAGCTTCACAACAGCCACTAAAGCTCACAAATTGGCTAATAAATCTCACAATTAATATTGTGCATAAATCATATTTATTACAACCGATTCAAATTGGGTGAGAGCTCTAAAAAGCACAGGCTGTAATAATTGATACGAAAGCACTTAAATATCGAGTAGGAGTTAGTAACTGTTCGTATTAGTGAAACGGTTTAACTTGCCAAAGTCGTTAAGCTGGGCCGATTTTATGAAAGTGTGCTTAGACCATTTTGTTTTGGTACGCAGGTCTGGGTTTAAATGTTTTTCCTTGGAGGCTTGGACTGATTTTGGCTAGCGTTTGCAGTCGTGAAAATATTAGGTCAGCTTTTTCTATTTAGTTTACTGACTTTTTTATTTCAATTAAATAAACATAACATGCATGTTATCCCCTAAGGGTTAGGCAGCGATCTGACACCTATAGTACCCCCACATTTCGCCAGCTACGTAATAGGTCCCATGTTATAGGGGGCGAAGTAACTTCTTAAGACTAAAAGCACTATTTATTTATTGGTCTATCTGCAATCGTTACACTGTTCAACCAAATTAACACAAGCATACATACAAGCCAAGTGCACAATATTAAGCGATAGACACAGCATGCAAAAACAATAACATATTAAAAAGAAAACCACAAAATTACAGTAGGTATAAGTACAAAAATGACGCATAATTTTTACACAATTTTAACACGAATAGTTGTTGTTGTGTTAGGTGTTGTGTTGTTGTTGTTGTGTTGTGTTGTGGTTGTTGTGTTGTGTTGTAGTAGTTGTTTAGTTTCAAACAATTACACCATGGCAGGTCCTTTTAAAATTAAAGATTATTTCTTAAATAAAAAGGGGTTTTAAGCTTAAATGGTTAATGTAGCTATCCTTTTTACCACAAGAGACAAAAGAGTTTATCCTGGGGGATCAAACGGTGATGGCTACATTTACCGTGTTTCTTCATGTGTAAGGACTGAGCAGGTCAGGTCGTCTGTCGCTGCTATTTTTGTAGGAATAGGTTATTAGGACGTTTTTTTAAGGACTTCGAAAGGTTAATCTATGTCTATACTTATAATAAATCTGTAGAGTGAAAATTCTGTACATTGAAAATATCAAAAAAATAAATGGCAGGAGGTACTAGACCGACACCCAACCCAAAAATGTGATAAAAAAATTTTTTTTCAGTGTACAGCGTCTTATGTAATATTACACACCAGCACTTGGTTATGTAAAAGGTCTATTTTAACTCCTCGAAATGATCAAGCATGTGCAATAAATAATGAAATACTGTCGCGTATTCAAGGAGAAAGTCGAGAGTATATCTCTTTCTCTATCAATAGAATGATGGATCAAGAAGAATCCACTAATTATCCGATAGAATTGTTGAATTCAATAAATGTTCCTGGACTTCCCTCACATACAATTAAGTTAAAAATCTGTGTTCCTATAATTCTTCTTCGTAATTTAAGTCCTCCTAAACTGTGCAATGGTACTCGATTAAAGGTCATAAATCGACAACCTAACATAATTGAGGCAGAAATTTTAACCGGTTGTGGTGCCGGGGAAAGTGTTTTGATTCCTAGAATTCCTTTGATTCCGAACAATTTCCCATTTCAGTTTAAGAGAGTACAGTTTCCAGTAGCTTTATGTTACGCCATGACAATAAATAAGGCACAAGGTCAGACTCTAGGCGTTGCTGGCGTCGATCTTAGCGTGAGTTGTTTTTCACATGTTCAGCTTTACGTCGCTCTTTCCCGTGTGAGCAGTCCAAGGGACCTTTATGTTCATATTCCGGACGGGCTCACTGACAATGTCGTGTATGCAGAAGCTCTCAATTGATGTCATACGGTGACTATCCGTCGTTACCATTATCTTTGTGAGCATTCGTTGCAATGAACGTCAGCTTCGCTATCGGTTATCCTGCTAAACAGGTACCAAAGTAGAAATCTACTACAAAAAACTTACAGAACGCGAGCGATGCCGCGGGCAAAGATATCATATACCCTCTTAATCACCGCTAATGAGACACAATTGGTTTTCTATTATAATTAGCCACAAAGGGCCCGCGCCGGGACAGAAGTATTAATACCGGTATGCTCGATAGATAACGTTCTACACAAATTGCACTTTACACAAAAAACTCATTGATAAGTTACGTCATCCACGCGAACGAAGTCGTGGGCACTGGGCACAGCTAGTTATGTAATATAAGCATGTCCAAATACTGTTTTTTTTTTGATAAATCTTGGAATACTATTTATTTATGTATCTTTTCGTAACATTAGAATTCCACTGTAAAAAAAACTTGAATATTTAAAATTCTTTGTGAAGATTTATATTGAAGCAATAAATTATAAAGTTATTTTGTAATTTTGTGTGGGACTGATTTTAAGACCCACACAAAATTATTATGAGATTGTAAGTCAGTAAGGCCCTTCTTACACGACACGGTTTCAGTACGGTGGGGATATAAACCGCGCCGTAGAAAAACATGCCTGCCAAACAAGCTTCTACAGTGATCCATACAACACTGACGAACCGTGCCTATGAAAAGAAAAACGTGTGTGTACAAAGGGCCTAACGAAAGTACCTTTTTCATGTGATTGTGTGTGAACCTTGAATTAAGAAATATTTAGAAAATAGTTTATATTCCTTCTAACCTTGGACTGTTTGAACAGCTGCTTCTGACGGCGTGGAGTCGTTTAAATAGGAGTTACTGTAGGTTTAGCTTTCCTGGGACAAGACTATCAAAATAATTAATGTTTACTATCATCTGCCAACAAAGTTAGCTTGATGGCTTTTATATAAGGCTCGGCCTGTAACAGTTATGCTATAATTTATAGTACCTACTGTGTGCTACTATGGCATGACTCCTTCAGTACTTAAATACATTGGTACAACCTACAGCAGAAAGCTTAGCAAGTTTCGGGCCGATGCTCGTGCCAAGAACTCTTACAAGCGATTGGTGTCGATGATCGCTTAAAATACCTTCGTAAAAGTTGTCCTAACAGAATTAAACCACGTTAAGCGGCCCCATTACCTACAAGAGCTTTAATTTCTCGCTCTCCACAAACGTAAAACACCTCAGAGCACCGTTACACTCGAACATCTTGCGCTGTGACACCACCATTAACTTTAACGGCAGTTCTAAGTAGCCGAAATCGCGGCCTCAGCGTAATACCGCGGTCGTAACATTAGCAATGCTCCTGCTACATTGCGCGCCACACGCAATGAATCACTGTCTTTATGGCCGTCACAACCGGCAATGGTTCACGTAATTTACGTTTGATTAATTAAATGTACTCGCTTTATGACTTGTTTGCCAGATTAGATGATGTTTCATTAAGTTGATTTCTTGATGTTTTGGCTCGGCGCGGCGGTGAAACAGATTTGTTTTGGGGTGGTTTCATTAATGTTGTTTTGCTTTCCTGTAGGTATCATGTGTGGTGGATTAGCGAGTTCATCGTTGTAGCCCCGGCGTTGAAAACTCTTAAGTGAATGTGCATTATTCACGATTCTAAATAGGGTTGGCATGAATATTGTAGAATGAATGAAAACGTCCTTTACGACGGATTTTTTGCCATCTTTCAGTATTTACTTTATAAGTAGGTTTCGTTTCGCACTCACCTGGTGCGAATAGATCTAGACTATCTAGAAGGTCATCAAACTACACGTAAATGGATCATTGAGATAAATTGTAGCATTCGGTATTGAAGTTAAACATTATGAGCGGCACATGCCACTCATAATGTTCATATTAGCTCATTTTCGCTTTATTTTCCAACCAAATAAACTAACGTTATCGTACTCACGGTTACATATCAAGCTATATTTTTCCAGTACACGCTGCCCTCTTATTGTACGGCAAGCCGACCCAATGCGAGGTCAGCGTCAACGTCCTTTAATCATTAAGTTCTCTGCTGCTGCTATGCATTTCTAAAAGTGACAAATTCACAATATCTAAAATGTATGTGATTTTTTTTGTGTGCATTTTAATAATGAATAGTCGTTGAAGTGAAAAAAAAATATGTTTAACTTTCCTTAGTAATCTGAAGGCCAATTCTCGTCATTTAAAACGTTTAAAATCTAGTCACGGTCTTATTTCGGCGACAAATAAATGTCAAAAATTTGAAGACGTATTTTTGACAGATTGAGACTCAGATCAGACTGTGAACTTTCTTAAAATTACGAGAATTACCCCTCAGACTGTGAACGTTTTTAAAATAACCAGAATTACCCCTCTGATATATTATGTACCTATATTTGCACCAAATGGAAACTGAATACTTACTGTAGAAACATGATGATCAATAAGTTGTTTTTCTCTGAATATCAGTTGCTGCAGGCTGACAATTTAATTGTAAGCAGATTCTGAGAAAAAATACTTCAAATACCACTATCGCTGAATCCATATTAAGTAAGTAATCGACGTTGCTTCGCCAATCTGCACACTGGAAGATAAAAGCGACTATTGGGATTGATAATTGAATACAAAGCATACATGTTTTTGTATTTATTGTATAGTTAGTTAGTCAGTTAATTTAGTACTTAGTATAAATGGTAGTACTGTAATGTCAGTACTTAATATAATTTATATAAGCATTTTAATTTATTTTAAAAAAAGAGCACGTTTTTTGTAAATTAAATAAGTAAATAATGCACTTAGTTTTGAAACTTAGATCCTGAAACGTTTTGAAAAGGTTCATACGGAGAAACAACGTTCAAACATGCTTGCAATAATCTATTAATATACGACACGGTTGGCGCAGTGGCTGAGCGATCGACTGCTGCGCTGCGTATCGCGGGTTCGATTCCCGCACGGAGCAAATATTTGTATTGCCTAACAGGTAGTGGTTCCGGGTCTGGCTGTTTGTGTATGTGAGTTTAAATGTATGTAAACGCACCCACGATACAGGAGTAATTCCTAGTGTGAGGCAACGTTTAAAAAAAATTATCTTAAAAGCATTAAATCACAGAATGATGACGTAACAACTAGATAAATAACATAGTGGCTACTATTAATCCCGGATAAACATGGAAAGCTATTCTGTAATTGCCCATTAAAATATTACACCACTTTGCCTCGCCGGTAATTAATATAAAGTTACACGTTGATCGGAAGCCATACACGGTTAAAACATGGAATAAGAAGTACATGGAGTCCTTAAAATATTTTCACCTGTTCTGTGACTTGGCATAAGCTTAATCAGCCTATAATGTTCCCACAGCTGGGATAAAAGCCTGCTCTCGATGACAGGGAGCGGGCCGCAATTCACCATGCAGGCCCAGTGCGGGTTGGTAGATGTCACAAATCTTCGAAGTTTTGGTTCTAGGACATGATGGTTTCCTCTCGATGACTGTGACTTATGTAGTTATAGGTGAACTCATCTAATTCTGTGACTCGCCTAATTCGGTGATATTTGGTTTTGAATTTGAACTTTATCACAGAGGCTTAAGGTATTTCAAACCATTGATTTCACTCGTATAGCCCTATGATAGCGCTCAAACCAAATATCACAGAATTAGATGAGTTTACTATATAGCGAGTTCAAATCTTAGCATTAACATTTTGGTTTTCAGGCATATTTTCTTTTTACAATCACGTTATTATTTAATTGTTCATTTATAAGCTCATGATCATGAAATGGACCATTAAAAAAACACTTTACAAACATATAAACAACGTGTCCTTGGACTAGTTTTATTACACATTACAGGCCATATATTTGTGTATAATCTGTCACTTATGCTGAGACTACATTTCTTCGGCACTGTTTAATGGGGGCTATCGTTTTTGTGCTCGCCAGTTGGCGCCACTAGAGAGTAAGGTCCTACCAGTACTTTTATTTGATATGCTTTGGTTACGTTTAAGCACTCATAACTTCATGTAATGTTTAATTTATTACATTTTAAAACTTTAGAGTTATATTTTTTCATTATAATGTTCCTGAAATTGGCAAGCATGAAGCAGGCAAATAAATATTATCCTTCCTCCAAGCGCTACCAAATTAGATTCTAAGTTACTACTTGAAATTTTAAGGCATATTTTTTCAGCAATAGCACAATGTTTACAACAATTATGTATAATAAGTAAAAATATGCAATTAAAATTCTCGAAAACTATGAATGTTCAGTGATATTGAAATTTCTAGAGACCCTACTCTACACTAGCGCCTCTAGCGGCGAATGTAAGCGCGATAGCCCTCATTTATCATTAAGTCTCCATGTTCTACCTCCTCCATGATTTAAAAGGTAAATATGTTCTAACGCCTCGCTGGGCATGTTTTATAGCTACGATACGTCTCCGTCGTGTGAACGAACTTATAGGGATGCCATTAAATATAACATTACGTTAAGTTGACCCTGCTGCAATGTGGAGTGACGTGAAAGGCGTCAGAATTTTACCATTAGTGCCTACAGTAATGAAATGTGAGTGATGGTTAACGTTTCGAAAGTTTAACTGAGTAAAAGTGTAACGTTTGGGTTTCTACACGTTACCAGGAGGTATAATCCCTTCCCACAATATCCATAGTTTCGGCCGAAGTTTCGAGTGTTTCCTACTCCCCGTATTACTTACGAACTTAAGATTAGTTTGAGGCCCGAACTAAGAATGAATGAGAACAGATTTTGACAGTTGTCTAAATCCTGATGTATTTTTGCCAAACCGAATAAAAGAATTTATCCTGTTTTTCAGAATAGACCCCTATTAATTGATAGTACAGCCATCATAACTAACGCTTGCAACACATTTATGAAAAACTTTTAAACTATATTTCATCTAAAACAGCCTTTACCCTGAGTTGGTTTCGTCATGTCTTCTCAGGGGTCAGTCTGATGGATATCTCGACTCTGTCTGGCTTATTTTTTTTAACAAGACTTGTTGAGATTGATTACGATATCCTGCTTGCAGCAAAAATTATTTCATTTAATTTCTTTAGATAAATGCTGTCAGATATCCAAAGATGAAAGTATGAACGTAAACGAGGCAAAAGGCGTATGTAATGTCGTAGCAGGTGGCGTTCTGTAGTTTCTGCTTACCCCCATGGGAAGAAGGCGTTAGTTTATGTATTTATGTATAATTATCCAAAGATGTAGTAAGATTGAAATTGAAGAAGGAAATAATTAAATCGAAACTGCCCGACATTGGAACTAAGATGATAACATTGTTAGTAGCCAGGTATCTAGAGCGATTATACCCCAGTAATGGTTTGTTCCGTGACAGTAATCCCTTGGTTGCCACTTATGACACCCGTGAGAATCAACTGTATGTTCTCCTTACTGAAACTAACTAGAACTGTTTGAAACTGTGTAAGACACACAACTTAGTAACTTGGAGATGTGATTTGGTTACGCTTTAAATACATAAATCGCTCATGAGAACACATTATCTTGCTGGTTTACCATACAAGATACTTTATTTGTGAAAACATTTATTTATTTATTTATAGTTAATTAAAACGGCACAGGTCCAATTACATTAATTAACATAGAATTATATAAATTAGAATAAAATAAGCATTCAAATAACATACAATACAAAAATTAAATTCAAATTCAAGCTTTAACATGAGTGAAACCTTGCATATGACTCATTACCTAATTCTTTTTGATACGCGAGATATAATATATAATTTT
The DNA here is from genome assembly GCA_949629185.1 of Apamea crenata. Lineage (NCBI taxonomy): Eukaryota > Metazoa > Arthropoda > Insecta > Lepidoptera > Noctuidae > Apamea > Apamea crenata. The sequence goes on along the minus strand of OX451360.1, from coordinate 19,001,751 downwards.
CCTAATAGTATTAGTTTATATCTAACTAGCTTCTGCCCGCGGCTTCGCTCGCGTGGCTATCGGAAATTATCCCACGGGAACGTACTGCGGACAAAAAGTAGCTTGTGTCCTTTCCACAGGATGCCATCGACCCTCCTTGCCAAAATCCGTTCAGTGGTGTAGGCGTGAAAAGGTAACATACAGAGAGAGTTACTTTCAAGTTTATATTGTAGTATGGATTTTTCCAAATATTATTTTCAATTGTAGTTTACCCAAAAAAAACCTTTCATTATTGAAACTATTCAAATCGAAGTACAAGCCATTATAATATAAAGGGTCTCTCCTTGTACAAGAATTCAAGAATCCCCTACTATGCACTGCCTAGATAAATCAAATTATTATTTTTTTATTGCCTACATTGTGTACCACTACCTCAGGCGTCCATTGAGTGATGATTTTCGCCTATCGCTCCAGGGGCTGCAGTCTCGACATTCATAGCGATCGCTTTACGACCGAATTCGGTCGCAAAGTCCCGGATTGACAGGTGAAATGTATGGAGTGACAGGACTTTGCGACCGAATTCGGTCGTAAAGCGATAGCTATGAATGTCGAGACTGCAGCCCCAGGTTTATTCCTGAAACGTGTCTGGCCTACTCCCACTTCAGCCTAGCTGTTTTACCTCCAAACTCCGCTACTTGAGTTATGGAGAGCAGCGTGGTGTTTCTAACTCGATCTGTACGCTTAACACTTATTATTCTGCGCTCCATTGCCCGTTGGCAGATCTTGAGTTTGGACTTCCGTTGTTCAGTAAGTGACCAACTTTATGCACCGTAGGTTAGGACGGGCAGCATGCACATGTCAATGAGTTTCCTTTTGAGTGATATAGGAAGATTACCTTTCATGTGTTCTTTAAGGGCCCAGTAGGTCTTCCAAGCATTTTGGACTCGTCTTTCGACTTCCTGGTCTTGTCGGTTCTTGAAAGACACTATCTGGCCCAAGTATGTGTACTCATCGACATATTGCAACCCATGTCCGTCTACCTACCTTGACCCTACGCTTCGTGTCTTGGACGTGTCTTGGATCTGTTCATTGAAAGTTCAAATTAATTTATTATAACAAAACTTTCTTCACTTATCTAAAAGAATGAATCTAAGTTTATCTCCAACATGGACCCCAACAGAAAAATTAACCAACAAATCTAGATTAAGACCGCTGATAAGAAGTTAAATGAACCTTTTTTCGGTCAAAACGATATTAAAAAACTTTTTGCTACCAAGGTGGTTTGAATTCCAAAGAACGAGGGGCCATTACGGAAACTCTTCGGATCCGTCAAAATAGCGAACAAGAATCAAATAAAAGAGGGGGTTAATGGGCAAAATTAAAAGTTATTAAAGAAAGTGTACTTGGGGTGAATTTGAGACTAGAATAATTGCCCTCTTGGGCTAAGAGAATTTAAGGAAAAGTGTAGTCAATTGGCCTTTAGACGACTTCAAGTATCCCTTGAGATCTATTAATTTTATCGGTTTTGAGAAAAGTAGTCTGAATATTTGATCATAAACTCCACTTAAAGAAAAGGAAAATGAGCAATTAATTTGATTTGAATGACTAGAATCAACATTGCACAGGCACTTTACAACGTGTGCCGTCAGTAGACTCTCATCAGGAACGGAGTTTCCTACGCGATACTCACACGCACACACACTCGTATAATAATGGAAGGAGAGAGAGAAAGTGTGAATTTAATATCTATACTATAGCTCTACGTGAAGCTCTCATAAAGTAGATGCCATCTTGGATTTGCATTTTGAACTCACTATTGACTTCAACACCCTCGAAAACCATGAAAACTACGAGAAAAGATAACTTGGAGCTTGGATAACGCTTTTTCGTTACGTGACGATTTCTACCAGTTAACTCCTACCGCAAGCCGCTTTAAAGCTTTTATTATCATTCTAGTAATATTTATTCCAAAAGTATTTATGTATGTATGTTAGTACAGTCTCGTAATTATTGTCTAGTTTTTAAGTGAATTGTTTTTGATTATATGTATTATTTTTTGTCACCTTTGCTCTATCACACGCTGTCTACATCTCTGTATCTATTGTCTTATCTCAGGTATGCTGGAAGAGATTTCTTATAAAATAAGCATCACCTCTGTACCTATTTTTTCGTTTGTTTGTATATGTGTGTACATAAATGGTTAAATAAAAAATAAAGAACTTCGTTCAAAAAACCAGAGTAAAATGAGGCACGAAAAAAAAACGTAGGAAAAAAATTGCTACTTGCTCCCAAAACAAATATCGCTCCAATAGTTTTCTTGGTATTTTAAACAATACATATTCAAGCATTTCAATTTCGAGAAAATTCAATATGCCCCAGTTTTATGTATAGTCATGTCCATGTGTAACATTTAATATAAAACCACAGACCAAATAATTCCTGCTAACCTATTTTGTTCAAAAACAACAACCCTCTGTTTCGTCGGCTGCTGAAAATAACTTCGAACATAGACTGAAAATGAAAAAAAAAATGGTAGATACATAATCGTTTATACAAATACTTACCATGAAGGTTTGTACATAACTGTGTTGTCTCATATCTGGTTGCCGACCACCCTCGGAATAATTACTTGTGGCTTTTGCATAATATGTATCTGCGTGAGTCCCACTTTGTAAGGGCAATGCCATAAAGGTCTTTGCGTTGGTGTGTTTTGTGTGTGTGTGTGTGTGTGTTTATAGTTTTAATATGTATGTGTTTTCACTTAACAAAGTTTGTGGGAGTGACGTGTAGTGCGTCGGTGTAATTTGTAGTGAAATATGGTGACAATGGGTAAGGCAGCCCGACTGTTATGACGAAAATGCGTGTTATATTACTGTGAATAAAAATACTTCTTGTTTAAGCAATTAATCTGTTATGCCAAGAGCTTTATACAAACTGTTGTCTTCATTAACTAAGCACGATTAATACGTTGTCGGTTCAGAAGTCACACCATGTCTGATTTAAATTAATATTATAGATTGACCTACATGAGATGCAGTTTTGGTTTTTGGGACCTCGCATTGTCTAATCTGCATTCGTGACTTATTTGCCAAAAATGTAAACAAATATGAGTCAAAATGAGGACAAAATAACTTTAATTCCTACACAATAAAGTTCATTCTACGCTACAAGTTCAAAAGTTTTTATGACTTTTTCAATAGTGCTAGTCACTCTGAAATCAACTTAATTCCAATTAAAATAAAGTTGATATTTTTTTTACTTGAAATAACATTAATTTGAAAAATAAATTTAAATAGACATTATGTATGTCATTAAAATAGACAAATGATTTCCGGCAATTCTACATCTTTTTAAAAGGTAAGTCCTTTTAAAAAAGTTAACTGACCAATATTATAAAGTTTACCCCTTTTAATCAGTAGGTGTCCCACCAACGCCAGTCCATTTTCATAAACAACGCTACATTATAAATTTTTGCCATACATTGCATCAGTCCCCAATGAGCACCATAACAAAACAACATGGCCGGCATTATGGACGCGGCCCTATGGCGGCGATGCCAAATTGAATATTATTTTTGTCCCCGTTTATACTTTTATTTGCAGCTTTATTTTTTTATTTCCCGAATTCTAATATGGTTACACTTTTATTATGTTTTTATCCGGCCGGGTGTTTTGGTCAAGCGGCGGTGTGTATTGTTTGAGGGTTGCTAGTATAAAATTTTGCGTGAAATGTAAATGGGCTTTTTAATTAAGAACCAATTAAAATTTTATTCATACGGGGAAGAGACATCCAAGCTAAATCGAAATGAATGTTGATATACTTAATTTTTTATTTAGAATCGACTCATAACTTCGCTTTTCTTTATACAAAACATTCCATACATTACATACGGCCACATTGCCTTTTGAATGTGCAGGCGGCCAAATAGGTTCATGTTCAATGTACCGACGAAGTTTATTACGACAGATAAATTTTGGGAAGGATTCGCTTTTGGGAACAAGCTGAGAGTATCGTGAGTTTAATCTAAAACTTACGTTAATCCAAATGTATGTATTACCCAAATGAAAATAAAAATTAAGCCGCAACAACCTCTAAAAACAAATAACCCATAAACCATTCATAATAACTTCATAATTTCCGAAATTTTAGCATCATTATTAGCACGCAACATTAGAAGCCATTTGGCAAAACAATCATTTCATGTTCACAATAAAAATAAATTTGAATTAAGCCGGAGTGCCCGCCGAGTTTTGACTAAAAGTAATAACGGCTCGTTTCAATTTATGGCCTTTTATAATGTTTAAAGCTAGACTTTTGTTGTGCGTAATGTCTGCTTAACCGGCGTTACTTCGTTTTAATAACTTGGAACTGGCTACTGTGCGAAACGTTATTAAGTCTCTCAAAGTATCCGAAAGTGTGAGGCTAAAATTATGCTAATAAATTTTATTTGCTCTTCTATGTTCGCTGAAAGTGGCTAAAAGTAACTGTAATGGAAAAGTTAGTACATGACATTACGTTCAAGAACTTAATGGGTTCGGCAGAGTTCGTAGTTTACTGCTTGGAATTAAGTTTGGTGGAAATGCGGTTGGTTAGCAGCAGCTGGCAACAGCCTAATAACTAGCAGTTAGCTCATTGCCGAACATTCTCTCTCTCCCTCAATCTTACTGGTTTTAATCGCACATGGCACATGGTACTGGGGTCAGCCATTGCCAATACATTAATGAAGTTCTACGTAAATATGTACTGAAGCCTGACAATTTAAGAGCGTTGACAACGTACGGAATTTCATACAAATTTTCAAGTCCTTGTTTTTCGAAATGCATGAACCGATTTGAATGAAACTTCCTTCGCATAAGCAGGATATATAGGTCTAAAAAGTTAATGGAGAACATTTTCGAAAAATAGTGTTACATGTAAATTCGACCGATTTTAAATTTTCCATAGAAACAGAGATTTACTATTATCTTTTTTTAAATTAGACATTTCGAAAATGTTCTTAACTAACTTTTTAGACCTATATATCCTGCTTATGCGTATGAAGTTTCATTAAAATCGGCTCATGCCTTTCGAAGAACTAGGACTTGAAAGTTTGTATGAAATGCCGTACGTTATAAACGCTCCGATAATATACCGAGCACATATCCAGGTAATCCATCGGGTATCCTTCGGATTCAAGTAGTAAAATGAATACGCAGTGAAATAGTACTTGCATTTCATCCTGAAATATGCACGTGGGTAAATTCGAATATCAATCAACATTCAGGTAGTAAAATACGATACCTATACCCTCTTCAGTTACAAAGTATATTTTTCCATTGATGGATTCGAGCATGCTTGAAAACAAAACCCTTTTTCGCTTTAGTCGCCATATGGACAGGTCAGGGTTTACCGACCGAATGGATAAATAAGGCTTTGTCTTGGATATGTGGCTAAACGCTGAAAAGTTACGCGGTTAGAACTATTGCTACGACTTAAAATTAACATCGCATTCCTTGAAGTTACAGACTTATTACAAACTAGCGCCTGCGACTTCGCCCGCGTGGATGTTAGAAAATATTTCACCAGAACCTACTACAGGGATTAAAAGTACCCTATGGGTTAATCTAGGTTATAAACTATCTGTGTGCCAAAATTCATCCACATCCGTTCCGCCGTTTTTGGGCCAATCCGGAACATTCATCCAGATAAATGGGCAACATTTAAAAAAACTATATTTTCGACATTATAGATTTATAGATAATATTAGACTCTCTCACACCTCGTAGCAATTACTTTTTCAAAAATATTCAATGTATACAGTTTTGAGTTCGTTACTATTTTACTATACATATAGGTATAGAAGATAGGCACAGATACTGTGCTATTTCACATGAAAATTCCTGGTAAATAAAAGGAATTTCATCATGGTTCCCATGCCAAGAAATAATGAACATAAATTGGTTTGCTCTTCGCGGCACAAAAACTAAGACAGCATTGCGTCGCGCCAACATAAGCCACGAACAAGAAACTACAGAATACTATTTCATATTCTCATATTGGGGAGTTTTTCATTCGGCCACAACTATAATGAATAGCGGGGTGTCACATCGTCGCGTTTGATGTTCACCTTTTTATGTGTCTGAGTACAACCGTCGAACCATTAACCAGTAAGAGTGCTAAATTACTTATCTATGAGCGAGATCGTTTTCGAAGCGTTTCTTTTCGTTTTATTTTTTATTAAAACTTAAGCACAAGTAAAAAAAATACTGTACAAACGCGGACTTAATTCCTGAGGCAGTGTCTACTAGTCAACCTTCGGGTGATGCAGAGACGGAAAAATAGCTCGGAAATGACTATAAAATACAATAATATAAGAATATATAAGAAACGAATACATAGATACATACATATAAACAAAATTAACTGTCAGGATAAATAATGATCGGTAGAGGAGAAAACAAATCCAGAAAATCATCATATAATTACGCCGACGATGACACCGGGTGATCATGACCCAGATTTTATCGAGTAATTGTCATGAATTAATTAAAGAAGTTGTCTAAATTTTAATAATTATTTATTATAGAAGAGTTTTTTGCATATGTAAGTAGTAAAAAAGATAAAAATCCAAATATTTTATAATTCAAACTTTTACTAGCTTTCTTAATAGCTCATGCAAAATCAACTCAGAAAACATAACATTCATATTTTTAAATTTTTTGTTAAATTATTATTATAATAAAATAGAGAACAAACAAACTTCTTGTCATAATAATAGTAACAAATCAGTCTTCTACTTCCTCATTCAGTGACATAGAACTACTGCTATTATTGCAGTACGTAATCAAATGATCTGAGCACATGTAAATCTGGCATGCATTACAAGTAGGTATTAGATGTCTTCTCATCCTTTTGCGACGGTCAGCGGTCACTCGCAAAACCTGCGATTGTCGAAGCAGCATTTGACCCTTCTTTGTTAGACCCCAAATCTTCTAATACCGCAAATATTCTCTCAGAGTGGTCTATCAGTGCTATATTTAACAAAAACTTAAAAAAGAACAAGGTGAATTGACAACAAATACTAAATGACCTAATAAAAGTATGTCACAAAAATACTACGCCAGCGATGACGCTAGGTCATATTTACACGTTTTGAGTTGATGCACGTATATCTCGCTGTGTATACGGCGTTGCACTGAGCATACCTGCGGTTCGGTTAGAAGGAGGTCGCATCTACAGCTACACAAACGCTAAAATTGCACGATTGGCGTAAAAAAGAATAATGACAGATTTAAGTCGCCTCGGGTCAGTATGACCCAGCGTCATTGGCGCCGGGTTAATGCGGATCGGTACCTTTTTTACACGTGCTTGCGTTTGGGAGTCTGGTGGTCATCCTTTATGGAATGTATGGGGACGGATTGTGAGCCAAACGGTGGCAATGACCCTTCGGTTTTATGAATTGTTCAAATTGTTCTTGAACGTGAATTTTAAAACTGACCCGTTGGTCTTGTGCTCGCAAGCGCAAATATAGAGCGTGGGGTCTTGCGTTCAATTCCCAGATCGGGCAAAGTTTTATTGGGTTTTTCCATTAGAACTTTCTAGTACGGAATTTAGAAGTTGGCGGTGTGATACCCCTGTACCTCGGAAAGCACGTTAAGCCGTTGATCCTGCGCCTGATCTCTCTCCTGTCGTATCGGATTACCATCCCATCGGGCTATGAGTGTCCTGTGTCTGCGCACACACTTGTGCACTATAATATCCCGCGCCGAAGGCTAGGGATTGGCCGCCGTACGGTCGGAAGGACTATTAGAAAGATGTTTTATGTATTTCATGTTGTTGTTAAGCATAATATCGTCAAATCTTATCCAAACTAAGCTTCGCTGGGATAGGGTAAGCAATTCTTCTGGGTAATAATGGAAAGTAAGAAATATAATTCGATAGTTACAAGAAATCTATCACAAACCTAATTCTTAGCTTTTACAAACTCATTCCATATCCAAGTCTCATCAATTCCTTTTCACTCCTGCAAAGTCGTACTTGTTTAGCCATGTATTGTAACAATCTGACCCTAACTATGCCGACCGCGTCCGTCCCAAATCTTAACCCGTGTAACTCCCGCTTCCCCTATCGTACCCGCGCGTGAAAAACGCTACGTGATTTATGTACCCAGCCGCGGCCATCTCGAGATAAATTATAGTAGGACGCAGATGCATAGGTACACGTGAAAAAGTGAGTAATGTGCGAGAGTCTCGTGTGGACTCTTCACTAATAAATGGTCTATGAAGGGTGGATGAACCTTCTCTATTCAAGGTTATTGTTCAATGTCAAGCGAGGGAAAAAAGGACGCTACATGGAAGGAACGTAATGTTAGTTGCGGGGCTTTAACTACAAAATAAAAAGATAGGTAATTATTTAAAACCTATATTCTAATACACCGCTGTCAGCCCTCGGGAGTGCTGACTCTCGAGCTTTTTCTTCTTCTAAATATGAAATAGTGTATATTTCCACATTATGCCATAACATTTTTATTGTATGTATAGATGACTAACTATTTACACTAGGTACTTAATTAAATGACTAACTAACTTACTATACAAATAAATGCAAAAACAAAGGACACTTAGACGTCGAAGTGTTTGTCCGCATCGCTGTCATCCGGAAACGTGCCCAGAATACTGGCAGCATTGCCACGTTGAATGGCAATGCTAATTATTTGGCCAAAGAATGACCCAGCCCTTTGGTCACGTGAAGTGTCAACCAGCCGGCAAGAAACATAACATATGAATAGAGGCCAAACCATTCAAATAAAGCCTTAACAGTACATTCTACAAAGTACCTATTCCTTTAGTTTAAAAAGTAAATTAAAAGCACTTATCAACGGAATGGATATACAATACTTAACTATAGGACAACACTATCTTTGGAGTAGCTTTCTTTAATATTATAAGGTAGTTAGTTTCCCTTTAAGTGACGTTCGTTTTTCCCCTCTATAATCAGTGGCTATGCTTACGCTTGAGTATTTTTTCAAGATTGCTGACAAACATTCCGTTTAAGCCATGGCGACCTATAACATGACCGATATATCAACCCTTTTTCGCACAGGAATCCTGATAGCATTAATATTTCTTAAGCCCCTGCAGTCAAACATTGCAAGTGGTGGGTGGGTGCTGCAATAACCTGATAACGACGGAAGCATGCAACTTTTATGTGTGGTTAAAACTTTAAGTTAGATTATAAGTTGCTGATCTATTCATACTATAAATTAAAGCCACTTTTCGTGTCTGTCTGTGTGACTGCGTTGTTCTTCTAAACTATGCAACGGATTTTGATACGATTTTCACGTCTCTCTCTCATCATTTAGATTCATATTCATATATTTATTTGCATTCCATAATGTTGTAGAGGTGTTACAATGGCTTAAAGCTAAGGTACACTCATGGACCCTGTGGGGCACAGCAAAAAGTATAAAATTAATTACCTATTAAAATAGAATAAATTAGGACACAAATTAACAACAAGCAATCTTTAAAATATGTAATTAATATTAATTTTTTATAGGTAAATATAATATTTCAATTTTTTTTTATTCTTTTTTTTTTTTGTAAATACATATATCTAACATTTAAATATAAATAGATCATTTATTCTGGAAGGTTTGGTGTATAATACAAAAATATTAATCTTACAGGAATGCTAGTTAAATAAATATGTAAATAATAACAATTAGAAAAACTTCACCTTCATCTGCCTAGCCTATTCCCAACTATGTTGGGGTCAGCTTCTTTCGGCCTAACCGGATCCAGCTGAATATCAGTTTTTTAGATAGAGCGACTGGTACCCAGTTACTGGGTACTACGATACCCCTTAGTAAGACTGATTGTTAGACTTTCTGGCTTCTGACCACCTGTAACTGTCAAAGATCCAAGAATGACAGCCGGGACCAACGGCTTAACGTCCTTTCCGAGCCACGGACGGGTCTTGGTATGTCCAGATGGTCACCCATCCGCGGACCAAACGCGGCAAGCATAGCTTAACCTCGATCGAACCGTGCGGCTGTTATTACTTAGCCACAAGCCCCTAACGCATACTGAACATACTTAAATAAGCATATCAAAGCGATATTTTTTCAACTGAAGGCTTGTTAGTGTAGACCCATCGACTCGCAAACTGCCGTTTCAAAAGAATGGATTGACCGTACAATACCTTAATGCAAAGACGTCGAAAAGTACGTCCATGACAAACCTCTCCAGAGTTTTAAATCATGAGAAGAATAGCGAATGAGGTTGCATGAATTTTCTTAAAAACTTTTAGCGGCAGCTGCATTTTATTACTCCACAATGTTATAAAAGAATGTGCGACGCTATTTAAAAACGTGTAGAGTAAGTAATATATTATTTGAGTCAACAAGTTCACATCAAAAGATATAAATGCATATTTATTTGAACAAAGATCTTTTGACGCATGGCCAAAATCGGAATTAACGCCGCCATTTTGAATTAAATTTTCACAAATGTGTTACCAGCATCGCCCTCTTGTCAATGTCATTCAAGCGCAAAATTATCCTTGTGCCCCTTTACTAGGATGCTTAAAAACGATGTCTTCAAAACTACGTATACGGCGTTCATTAATGTATGAAACGAATATTTGTATGGCTTTACAGCACGGTAACGGATTACTTAGCAATTAAAATGGATTTTAGTGCCATTTTAGGAGCAGTGCAACCATTTTCTAGATGGATAAAATATATATTGATATATTTTATCCATCTAGAAAATGGTTCCGAAAGTATGTAGTATGTGTAGAATTAATTAATATGACACTGATTCTTATATAAATAATGAAATCTCCATGATTTGTCAAGCTGTAAAACCGTGCGAAGCAGGGGCGAATCGCTAGTATAATATGAAAATAGGTACCTACCTATCAGGTATGCTTAGTAAGCACAACCATCGTCCTTTACAAAGGAACCAGACATACAATATCCATATATACACTTACACAAACGTGTCATGCGCTCGTAAGCAAGCCCACAACACATTGCGCCTTTGTTATGACCAGTTCCTGAGGACGCCATCTCGTGACGTCATTAATACGCAAATTGATACTGTTGTACATTTCCTCGATGTAATCACTTTGTCGTCTCTGGGGGCCATTTACACACCTACGAGTAGGTTCGAAGACGAGATTGTTGCTGTTACGTCTTTGTAACAAGGAGATTGTCTGCATCCTCGTCATGCACTTATAAGTTTGGCTAGGATTCATAATTAAATGATGAGGTAGGTACGGTATGATGGCTGAGCTCACGATTGCATGACAGGTTTACTAAATTGTTTCTGTTACTTTCCTGCTTCTGTAGTCAGATAAATAAATAAACAAAAATAATTTAAGGAAATAAAAACAACACAAAACTATTTTGAAAAAAAAACAACCTTCCATAAAAGACACTACGAGTACTTTGTGTACATTCTTCATCACCACTGCTCTCAAAACCATTGAAGGAAAACATCGTGAGGAAACCGGCATGTCCTAGAATCAAAAATTCGAAGACATGTGACATCTGCCAACCCGCACTGGAACCGCTTCGTAGATTATGATCCACTCCCTCTCACAGAGAGGAGGCCTGTGTCCCATACAAAGCGAAAAATAACTTTAATTTCGGAAGTCGGACAAACAGTCGAATTGAGAACCTCGTCCTTTTTTGAAGTTGGTTAAAAATACGTACCTAGTTAGTTCTGTAAACATCACAAATATCCTGTATTTCCAAAGCTTATACATATAATTCAAATATTAATTTAGACTTCAGACTAGCTTTTGAAGACTAATTAGTTTGATATAGAGGTCGGGATCTAAAACTATTTACGTACGTATATGTAATCCAGAAACTGTAGGTAATTGGTGGTTTATAAAGTTGGTTAAATAACTTAACGTCTGTAATTTTGAATATCTACTTAACCTCGCTTTCGTAGACGCCAATAAATGCTGATAATTATCTTATCTTCTTTAATCCGCCATTAAATTAATGGGATTAGTAGAATATCATATTTTCTCCGTACTAAAATCTACTACTAAATTTGTGTCTTAAATGGTGGATTAACTTTTCTAGGGTTCCGTACTCAAAGGGTGTTAACGGGACCCTATTACTAAGCCTTCGCTGTCCGTCCATCCGTCCGTACGTCCGCCTGTCTGTCAGCGGTCTGTATCTCATGAACAGTAATAGATAGACAGTTGAAGTTCACAACGTGTGTATTTCTATTGCCGCTATAACAACAAATAATAAAAATTATAGAAAGTTAAAAATTAAAGGGGGTCATCAAAATTAAAGGGGGTTATCAAAATCTATCAATCTGCCTAGCCTTTTCCCAACCATGTTGGGGTCGGCTTCAGTATAACCGGATACAGCTAAATACCAGGCATATATGTAGGTACGTAGAGCGCTAGTCTATCTGACCTCCACTGTCCAGTTACTAGGTAACACAATACCCCTTGGTAAGACTGGTTGCCCGACTCTTGGGCTTCTCACTGACCTTAGCGACTGTCAAAGATCCGTCAAGACCGCCGGAACCAACGTCTTAACGTGCTTTCCGAAACACTGAGGTATAATGGATGACCCATCCACGAACTGACCGCAGCAAGCGTAGCTTAATTTTCGATCGACCCGTGTGGTTAGGTTAGTAGGCATTTAGCCTATGAAAATGAAATAGCAAATCAATTTAATATTCCAAAACGTAAGCCAAGTTTTATGCTGACGGTACGTATAAATCCTTATCGGAAATATTGTCAGCTTACGAAGCGTTTTGTGTAACAATACAATATGACAAACTAATAGCAGGCTCGCTTGTCATCGGCGGGGCGTCCCATAAATTACCCACGGATTTATTTATTGCACCCATTGGCAGAATTAATACTAGTCCTTAGCCTGTGGTGACATTGTTTATGTACGATGTACATGGTTTTATTTGTTGTAGAATATAATTCCCTTTATTATATACACGACAAATATTACAGACATAAATGAAGAAATTTTACAAAGGGTGACACAATGGGCGGTCTTATCGCTGAAAGCGATCTTTTAAAGACAACCTTTGGATGGATTTAGAGAGAAAGGAGAGACAGTACTGCAGGTAGTTGTGATGTACCATTTACATATATGTATACAATAAATACATAAAACATATACTTATCTATATGAATAAATATATTCAATAATAATTATAAAACAAGTGCAATAAATGAAGTTTTATTTGTTGTATTAGGTATTTAGTTAAGTTCGTTTGTATCTCTATGTAATGTTTTCTAAGGGTACATGGTTATTTATAGCATTTGTCTTGAGTAGTCTGTAATGATTCTGTAACTGTGTGTATATAAATATTTTATTTTGCAGAATTTATTATAAAGTTTAACGAGATGGATTGTAACTGCAGCAAGATTCACTGTTCTCTTAAACAATATTATCTGTTTATTATAAAGCATATCCTACTAATTATAAACGCGAAAGTTTGTGCGTATGGATGGATGGATGTTTGTTACTCTTTCACGCAAAAACTACAAAACGGATTTGAACGAAATTTGGTACACAGAAAGTTTATAACCAGAATTAACACATAGGATACTTTTTATCCCGATATTCCCACGGGATCGAAACTTATACGAGTGAATCTGCGGGGCGCAGCTAGTATTTTACATAACTATAAATATTATCTTCTTTCTATCTTAGTTATCTAAAAGTGACCACGGTCTTAAGCTTAGGATATAATCGTGAGATCTTGACTCGATGGTCCGAAATTGTCAACACAACATCGTGGTAAAAACTTCTTGTATCAGGAGAGGGCTTGGCCTTGCATCTTTAGAAGAATCTTCCTTAACAAGTATGGCATCCACTTAAATACTGACACAATAACACTTACAAGTTTGTTACCATGTCATAGTCACAAGAGCGAAGTCATTTTTATGTGAAAACTATGAACTGGGGAAGTTTCACGGCTCAGCAGTCGATGTGAGAAGTTTGTCCTGTTATGTTTAGTGGTGTTTGTAACAGCTGACGTTGAGAGGCTTATCACGTAACTATGCGCGCCAGACTTGAGAATTTGGGCAAAAACATTGGCAGAAAGAACGGTTTTGAAATCACTCTGATAAACATTTTGTTTCTTTTTTTAATAAATTGGTACTGAGCTTACTATTTAACGCGGTTATAATTTACTTCAAAATTCTTAAGATCTAAATCTAATTTAAGTTTAATTATGAATTTACTATATATTATTATTTTGATCAAAAACAATATTTACAAAGAAGAAACACACATGATACATACACACATCTACATTTATATATTAATTTATATGGTGAATATAATTAGTATTCTATTGTAAGAAAAAACATTAGCACAGAACCAAGCCTGCCATAAACCTTACTTAAATGTACAAACATCGAGATCCAAATTATCTCAAGTTTGAAAACTCCCAGTTTCTAACTTTTAACTAGGTAGGTAGATGTTAAGTTCACTTTAATCATTTGAACCGGCCGCGGTGCCGGCTGCGAACATGATCACAGACTTTAATTAAAAAACAATTTGTTTCAGTTCTTTTGAAAAACTTTTGACTTCAAAACTATGGCACAGAATACGTAGGTACAAACGCCGCGCCGGTTACAAAAACAAGTACGTGTCTATGTGTGCGTGTACGGCGATTATGGCCGAACCCAATTACCTATCTATCACCAGTTTCGGTATACTGGAGGTAAAAAAACCTATCTATCTCTGGTTTTGACGTCCCAATAATCTATATCATTAGCGATCTGTATGATTATATTATACTAACAGTTATAATTTGTACTGGCTACCATCAGTAGTGATCTGCCAATAGGTTATTAGGTTCAGCCGTATGTCCGTCAACGAAAATAAGACGGGCCCGTCCGAAAGTAGTTCGATACTTCCAAATGAACCCTATTCCCGATTAATTAACTTTTTCAGACGGACAAGAACACACCTGTAGTAAGGACAACTATCAAATCGTGTAGTCATTCGTTCTTAGTTCGGGCCCCAAACTAATCATGACCGTAGGGGATAAAGACTAGAATACGCCCATAACTTTGGCCGAAACTATGAATCTCGTGCTTAGAGAATAGAACTCTTGTCCAATACAAGAGTTATATTCTCTAAGCACGAGATTCATAGTTTTGACCCAAGTTATGGGCGTATTCATAGGCTGTACCTACGTGAAGCGCATTTATGTGTGTGTGCGTTATCGCTCGTTGCATGGACCTGATCTTCTGTCCCTATCTATTCTGTGTCTCGAAACTACTTTAAGAGGTCTGATCAGAAACAAAACAATCAATATCTCAGTATTAATTAAAGTCGAATAGACTTTGGCAACTTAAATCTATTTCAAAGTGATTAAGAATAGTCCACAAAACTTTATCAATAAAATGATAATAGATGGTTGTGTTTGATAAATGGATGTACCTACCCTGGTTCGCCTAGGCGATTGTTTTAGCGCACTGGATATTCAACGCTATGCTTAGCGCTGGAAGTTCAAAATCCAACTGTTTTTTTGACACTATGGAATGCGCTCTGTTGGATTCTCGACGCTTAGTTTAATACCAAGAGTTGAAAATCCAGTCATCATAAACAACCTATATTGTTCCCACTGCTGCTGGGACACAGGCCTCCTCTCGGTGAGTGGGAGTGAGCTCTAATCCACCATGTGGGCCCAGTGAGGGTTGGTTGGTGTCACATGACCGCCTTCGAATTTTTGGTTCTAGCACATGCCGGTTTCCTCACGATGTTTTCCTTCACCGTTTGAGAGCAGTGGTGATGAAATAATTTACACAAATTAAAGCGCCTGTGTGGGTTCGAAACTACGACCTACAACTCGTAAGTCACGGCTGCTACGACTTAGCCACCACTGCTCTCCAGTACGCCATAAAAACCGTCGCGTCAAAAAATCACCCATGTGTACCCGGGCTTAGTCGCATATTGTTCAGTTAATAGTTATTGTCATGGGATTTGGCGACCTGGCGTTATAAGCAGTTGATTAGCCGATGATTGAATACGTAATTGTTGTATGTTTCAGCTAATTAATTAATAAGAATATCGTGTTGGTTCACTGATTGTTGTATATTAACAAACAAAGCTGTTTCATATTAGGTTGTCGGTGTTATTATCCCCGGATTAGGCAGAGCAGATTTGATATTCCAATTTAAACCCTGTTACTGTTCAATCATAGGTTAACTAAGTGTAGAATAAACAAAGAATAGCTTAGCATGTATGTATTTATGGTGTATTGTGTGTCTTTTAGTCTGTGCTAAATAAATGTATTTTCTTTCTTTCTTTCTAGCACAGTGCGTAGCATTTTTACTACGACTGTAGCTGTGCTACGGTTGGCGCAGTTAATGAGAACAGCTCGTAGCAAGACAATATACGCGAATATATAGGCAATATATAGCACAGTCAATAAGAAATTAGTACAACCGAACGGTCATTTTATAAACTGTCATGGCATTTCGCTTGACTATTCAAGTGTGAAGCTCCAAAACCTCCTTTCTTAGTCATTATCTTCGGGCAGAAACTACCGTGGTCTCCTTGGAAAACTTCAAATAGACTTCGTACCCAAATAGACCGCAGCATGGACAACAACGTCCACAAGTGGGACGGCTCAGACCTCCGGTGTGTATGCGGCGCCTCTCTACATACTATTGCTCACCTCCCATCTTGTACCGCATGCCCTGTCACCTGTGCACTTGAGGACCCAGTGGCTGCGTTTAAAAACACTATTGTATAATGTTATTTTTGCTATCGACCCGCTACGAAGATTAACTCTACAACTTCTAAGCATTATGTAACCTACCCATAAGACTGTGTGTCGTTAGTCAGTTAGAATGTCAATCATTCAATCAC
This sequence comes from Apamea crenata, assembly GCA_949629185.1. NCBI lineage: Eukaryota > Metazoa > Arthropoda > Insecta > Lepidoptera > Noctuidae > Apamea > Apamea crenata. The sequence goes on along the minus strand of OX451360.1, from coordinate 18,984,902 downwards.
AAACTGTTATGCATTTCAAATAGTCTGAAACACCACTAAACGAAAATCCTCAAACATGCATCACAAAGCGTTACATAAAACTACCACCACTGTTCATAGTCGGCACTACGATGCAAATCCCGCACGCAAAGCATGCGTGTCGGCATAATTACGTCATTTGACGTCGTGACGTAATGCATAGTGATGTGCCGACGATTGGACGTCGCAAGTGCGGTGCATGCGGGACGAGTGCCGACTGTGAACGATGTGGAGGTAGCTTTATGATGGAGTACAGAATGTGCTATGAGAAGGATGGTATAAAGTATCTTCATAGCACTGTGTGACCCAAACCTGCAGTTAAGTCACGCTTTTCTGTGACTTAAGTAGTCCATTTTTACACAGAAAAGCGTGACTTAAGTGCGGGTTTCGGTCACACGAGTTATAAAATAGTATACGATACGTGTGACTTAATTATATTTATTTTAATTAATTTAATTATAAATATTATTATTAATTAGTCTATTAATGCATGGCGTGTAATTAGCGCCCGAGCATAGCGATGGTGCTAAACACCGTTCATACTGGACTACTTAAGTCACACGTTTTGTAATGGACTATTAGTAGAAGGTACAGTTAAATTATGATTATGATTCATAAAGATTGAAAGATGTCCTTTACTACCAGAAAGCCTTTTATACCGTTAAGGATTATATCGAGGACAAAAAGGCTTGGGATTGAGATGCTTCCAATTTTTTACCTATGTAGTGTTCTTATTTTTCTGTTTTGTTGTTGTTTTTCTTTTTTATATACACTTTGACATCAATGAATTCTATATATAAGTACTGTGACATTTGCTTACTTTGTAAAGTATTCTATTATTTTAATTATTGTGAATGTGAATACTATGTGGGTCACTTTATTTTTATTATATTTTATTTTTCTCTCTGTTCTCTTAGTTTTGTCATGGTCTGGCAGTTTGAGTAATTAATGCGGCCTACCCAAATGTCCTTTCTTTGGTATTGTTCGTCGAATCGTCGAGCTCCTTAAGTTTTGAGTTGAGCTGCACTGATTTCTGACAAATGCGTGCACTGACTGGACAGGTCCTCTCAATCTGTGTGGTTCTTTCCTCAAAAGACCATCTCAGACATCGACCTGCATGGTCTTCATATGATCTGACCAAGATTATGTCTGGACTTTAAAAGAGACTGTGACCTCTGAGTTTGTTTCGGCCTTTCTTCTCAGAGTAGTCAGATAGGAAACGCCGACCTCATCTAGTTTTAAAATATGATTGACGTGTAAAAGTGTTTGTACAAACCTACTTACAAAATAAAATCATTTATCATTTATCATTTATCATTTACTCTAGAGCAGGCGGAGGTGTCAGTCAGAGTTATACATATTGAAACTACAACTGCCTCTGATCAGGGAGGCAGGATTCGCTCAACAATTCAACATCACCCCAGCAGGAAGGGCCAAGTGCCTCTGATACTGCAAATGTTCAGAGGAGGTATTTTCAGTTACAGTTTAAATAAAAAAGCATAAAACAACTTTTAAACTTACGTCTTCTAAGCTTGATAGTTGCCAAACATACAGGTGTAAATAAATTCAGTGTGTTGCCAGCGTCACGTGTGCACCTGTTTCACAGTTTTCAAGTTGGCATACCGTAGTGACCGGACATTCGGCTTGCGTGAATCATGGCCACAGAGTCTTCTCTAAGCGGAATACTAATCGGTTCACGCCTCTAACGATTCCTCTCCAAAATTCTCACACGTACACCGCACTTTGTGGAACGGTTTTTGAGCAATTTAGAAGGGAAATGGTTTATGTAAACGTACTTACACATTCACTTTAGGAGTGAAAAAATGTTAGATTTTGTCCCAAAGGAACGAACCCATCGTTTGGGACATGGATGGCATACAAATAAAAATATCCACCAATCTACTTATTTAAGGGGTGATTTTTCAATCGACAAATTTGGCGTCTGCAGATTTTGTATGGAAGAAATGTCAAAAATTCAAAATTATTCCTCGGATAATATTATCTGGCGTTGGAAGTGATAAACATCTTAAATTCATTCATTCACTGATAAAACAACACACGGCCTAAACCAGTGGGTTTACAAGCATGACGTTTTACACTAGAGTTTCTGATCGTCTCGGCTATTAATCAAGCTTATTAAGTTCGGTAACAATAGAAAAAGTAATTGTGTGTCATAAGAGGGGCTTGCGGCTAAGTAATAACAGCCGCACGGGTCGATCGATCAGGTTAAGCTACGAATGCCGCGGTTGGTCTGTAGATGGGTGACCATCTTCATATACCAAGACCATTATTCCGGCTGTAAGTCGTGGATATTTGACAGTCGTTACGGGTCCTCAGAAACCCGAAAGTCTGATAACCAGTCTTACCAAGGGGTATCGTATTACCCAGTAACTGGGTTGTGAAGGTCAGATAAGCAGTCGCTCTACGTAAAATACTGGCATTCATCTGCATCGACAAGACTCGGTTAGACTGAAAGCCGTCCCCAATATAGTTGAGAAAAGGCTAGGCAGATGATCAAAATCAAAATCAAAATCAAAAGTCATTTATTCAAATTAGGCTGAGAATCAGCACTTTTTGAACGTCAAAATTACAAAAGACAGTCCCCCAAAAACGCCCGCCCTTCACCACTTCCTAGTGCTATTGCTGGGAAGAAGAAGTGGCGCAACAAACTCCCCAGCAGCACAGCTGTCTGTTCAATTTAAAAAAATACTTGAATTTATACAATACTAGGTACTTATGTTCGGTAATTAACATTACAAAACCAGAACATAAAATTTAATTATTTGCCATAATATGTCAGCTAGCCACGCCAATATACCAACAAATATAATAAAAACTATACGTACTCAAGCTAAAACATAATTAATTAAAATGTAAATGAAAAAACTTACTACCCAAATAAAAGCCTCCAGGCATAAAGGGCGTGACAGCTTACACATTTATGCATTGCTGGGTTCTGCAGTAAGCTAATTCTGGAGAAGGAACATAAACATTGTCTTGCGTTAAACTAGGGTGACCAACTATTCTTATCGTCTAAGTAGTCGTTGATAGAATAGTATGCCTTTGAACAAAGGTTGGATTTTAGTTGAGCTTTAAACGCATTAAAAGGCAAGTCTAGAAAAGAAGAGGGTATCTTGTTATAAAAGGTTATACCAAGCCCAACAAATGAGTTATGAACCTTATGAAGCCGGTGAAAGGGGGCACGTAGTTTGTCCTTATTTCTAGTGTTAACACTGTGAATATCACTATTTTTAGTGTACAAGTGTAAATTTTGCCTAATATATAAAATGTTGGCAAGGATGAATTGTGATGCAACCGTGAGAATACCAATATCTTTAAAGAAATCTCTTAGAGAAACTCTGGCACCTAGCTGGTAAATTGCTCGAACAGCTCGCTTTTGAAGGACAAATATATTTTGTATATCAGCGGCTTTGCCCCACAGCAGAATACCGTAGGACATAACGCTGTGAAAATAACTAAAATAGACTAAACGAGCTGTATCAACGTCAGTATATTGTCTTACTTTCCTGACGGCGTAGGCAGCCGAACTGAGCCTTCCTGCTAGACTTGATATATGAGGTCCCCACTGAAGTTTGGCATCTACTGTTAGTCCTAGAAAAATTGCCGAGCCTACAGTTTCAAGCACCTCTTTATCTAAGACGATGTTGGGTCCTAGGTTTCTAACATTCGGTAAGGCGAACTTTACACATTTGGTTTTCTTGGCATTGAGAACTAAGTTATTTGACGTAAACCAATCTGTAACTATTGAGAGTGCACTGTTTACGTCGTCAAAATCTTGTCTATTCCTGTCTACTTTAAAAATAAGAGAGGTATCATCTGCAAACAGTACAACATCACAGATGCCCGTCAAATGGAATGGTAAATCATTAATGTAAACTAAGAACAAGAATGGACCCAGTATTGAGCCTTGCGGAACACCTAACTGAACTGGTAGCCCGGATGATTTCACACCATTAACATCTACACATTGGACCCTATTATGTAAATACGAAATAATTACGTTGAGAGCTTCGTTTTGGACACCGTAATGACGTAATTTACGCAAAAGCGTGTCATGGTGCACGCAATCAAAGGCTTTAGAGAGATCACAGAAAACTCCAATAGCATTCTGTGATTTCTCCCATGCGTCAAATATGTGTCTCAACAGAGCAACACCCGCATCTGTAGTTGAACGACCTTTTGTAAAGCCATATTGCTCATTATGGAGGAGGCTATTTAAATTAAAATGTCTTAGCAGCTGCTTGAGTATTAACTTTTCAAATATTTTGCTAAATGCAGGTAAGATAGAAATAGGCCTGAAATTGCCAACGTCATTCTTATTACCTGATTTAAATAATGGTATGACTTTACTACTCTTCATGAGGTCAGGAAAAGTTCCTAAATCAACACATTTATTAAAAGTAACAGCTAGATAGGGGGCTACGATGTCTATTATATTACTTATAAGTTTAGTGGAGATGCCCCAATAATCACCGGTGTTTTTAGACTTAAGTGTATTAAAAACATTAACTACATCACGCGGGGTTACATGTTCGAAACTAAATAAGGGACTACATTTAGGTACACTACTGTGCAAAAGGTTTTCAGCTTTAGACGAGGACGAATTTAAGGAGCGAGTCGTAGTTATCGGTATGTTGGCAAAAAACTCATTAAATGCCTCAGCTACGTCAGCTGCTTTGTTAACTAATTTGTTGTCGACCATAATCTCAAGTAGTTTTTCTTGTTTAACCGATTTTCCCGTTTCATTATTAATAATTTTCCAAGTGGTTTTTACTTTATTAGTAGAATTTTTTATCGTATCGCCTAAAAATTTTGATTTAGCAAAAGCACTAATCTTTTTGAATAATTTTGAATAAGTTTTGACATACTCTAGGAAGGGAGTATCAAACCTGTATTTTTTCAAACCATATAACTCGTATAGTCTCGCTCTACTTTTATAAATACCGGGAGTAGCCCATTGGTTAAAGCCAACAGAGGATCCATTAATGTTAATAGTTTTGGTCTTGAAAGTGGATTGGTATTCTTTTTGCACAACATCAAAAAGGGCACCATAAATTTCATTAGGATTCTCGTGTTCTACTATCGATGGTGTAATTCTATGTGCTATATTATTTTTAAACATTTTGCAACGACTAGCTGTATAAGGCCTGCATTCAAGTTTATATGGCTTTTTATGTAATGGCATGGGGAAGCTAGCTAATAAACCACAGTGGTCGGACGTTAAGTCAGTTAACACTAATTTATTTTTGGCATCACAATCACTAAATATATTATCAAGACAAGTTGACGAAGAAGCTGTGATCCTAGTAGGTTCAAAAAACAAGTTAATTAAATTATAAGACCTCAAAAGATTGAGAAGTCTAATACTTAATGGAGTAACATCTAAAATATTAATATTGAAATCTCCACATAAAATAATACTTTTGTTATTTGATTTTAACCTATTGAGAGTATCTTCCATTACCGATTCGAAACTAATAAAATCCCCAGAGGGGGGTCGATAAACGCAAATTATAACATATCGCTCAAGTTCAACACAAGACAACTCTATAGTGCGCTCGATTGAAAGATTAACTAAATCTAAACGTTGTTTACATTTCAACTTGTTTGAAACAAGAACTAAAGAGCCACCGCGAATAGCACTTTTTCTCACAAATGCACTCTGTTTTAAATGATGATAGTGACAGTTGAGTTCTTAACAAAAGTGAGCACTAAGGATGAATTTTAGAAATACATCCCCTAAAGGGGTAAATAGGGGGTGAAAGTTCATTTGGAAGTATGTCATTTTTGCCGATGGTAAATACCATCGGGCAAAACTGGCTTGTTTTGCTATAAAAGACAAATGATTGAACAGCATAATTATTATGATGATTCTTACATAAGGGTCCTGCACTCTCAACTGTTATTAAAGTTTCAGCTTTACTAGTTATTCTTACAATAACCATTACGTACATACACTGAGTTATACAGCATTTCACATTAGTATAATAATCATAAAAAACATTTAAAACAGACTGAAAATAAAACAAACTCAATACTTAGAAACTGTACGAAACACGCACCTACTCTGTTTCATAATTAAAATAATAAAAATGCAAATATTCCAATTGGTCCAATCCTTTTTTAATCAGCGTATAACAAAGGCATTGTATTCAACCAATTCACACTCACCTACTTATACCAGCCCCAAATCGTGCTTGCGTGACAATATCTAGCTTATATACCCCCGAGAATAAATTACGCTTGTGACATCACGATAAGAGCATTTCTATTTGGTCGCATTATAGATTGCTCCGGTACAATCACGTACAGCGAATTTATTATGCGTATGTGAGCTCCCCAAGCCCTTATATATCAGCCAAATTAAGAGGTCCTGCAAAGGGTTTGTGTTTGACCGTCCATTTTGGGGACGGAGCTGTTTTTTATGTGATATCGCTGATATTGTGAAGTAGGTTTGTATGTAGTTACGTATTTTTATAACGCAACGTTTTTTGGGGTTTATTCTTGTTGCGTAGGCAGATTTTATCTATTATTAGTAAGCTATTTGTGGTACAATAGATATGGTACCGGGAGTTACGTAAACAACTTTCAAGTAGATATCCTTGGAAAGGGAAGGTTGTTTATTGTTATGTAAATAGAACCATTTACGGATTAATTTTATCATAATTGATACGTGGTAATACAGTTTCACAATTCGATTACAGAGCAGGTGCTAATTAGAATAATGACTACCTATATTATGCAGTAATTTAAATCTTTTAAAATTTGCTACAACATCTTACAAAGGTAAATGCTACGCGTCTACGGATAGCGCTACGACAGTCTACGAATAACGCTACGCGAGCCTACGAAAGCGCTACGAGCCTACGACCAATGCTACGGATACAACTTATACTCGTTCCGTATGCCATATTAGAACGTTTAGCTTATATGAAAATACAGTAACCCTCTAACAGTTTTTACCAAAGAAATATAGTATATTACATCGATTTTCTCTACACAATATACTACGTGCCTGATTATAATGGGGTGCGGGCAATAAAACGAATCCTTTTGCCATTCCTTTAATAGTCTGAAAGTCTGGACCGTATATTACGACCAATAAAGGCATTAACAAGAGTTACGAGTAGGCACATTAGACGGGTTTCTGATAACCTAGCTAATTTGACCCGACGGGACATGTAATGACCTGCAGTCGTTAAATAGAAACCTATGCTAAGCTGTTTCATTTGTGTCAATTTATTGCTCTGAAGTGGGTTTATTGAGAATAAATTTAACTATGTTTAATTTTTTTCGCCAGCTGATCGAGACTTCACGTCACCAGAGGGCTGGGTCCTTCTTTGGCATTGCTTTTCAACGTGGCAATGCTGCCAGCGTTCTGGGCACGTATCCGGACGGACGTATACTTCGACGCCTAAATATACTTTTGTTTCTGTATTTATTTATACTCAAACTCAAAAACTCAAAGCATTTATTTCAAATAAACCAATTACAGGCAGTTTTGAATTGTCAAGGGGTCGGTCAGTCAGAAAGGTGAAGCTAATTGCCGATTCCAAAGCTATTATAGTACCTATGGAGAAGAACGGGAAAAAAACTACACGGAGACTCTTTTAAAACAATAAAAGTGTTACAAAATATAATTAGTTAGTTAGTCTTTTAATTTAGTAACTAGCGTAAATAGTTAGTTAAGAGATTATGAAAATAAATGATAAAGTATGTGTCTGTTGGTGAGGTTATTTTGTATTTGAACAATAATTTAGACTTCTTACGGCAAATATTTAATACAAGGCCTTATGATGCCTTACGTAAGAAAGTATTATCAACTAAAACCTAGACCCTAGAGAAACCTATATTTTGAATAGTATATTTTTACAAAAAAAAAAACGAAAGATACGACGAACGATACCTTATCGAATATACTAAAATTACAATTCAACCATTTGTAAAGAAAATACAGTTATATTCCCTTGTCATGGTTATTCATACAGAAACTAGTCCAAACATAATTATATGCAAGAGATACCAACATACGACCGTTAGATAAACCTCTATTTGCATCTATCTATATTAAAAATCAACAGGTTTTACTCCTACGTTAGTAACTGTGCAATGATGAGTGTGATGTATGGAAATACACAATATAATATCATTACAACTTTTTTAATTTGCCAATGCAACGTAAGGCAGCCTTCCTATGGGTTGTTCGAAAGAGATACCGTGGCCCCCGGCATAGGCAACTGAAGGAACACGGGTGGGTTTTAGTCAGTAAAAGTCCGACACGCCCTCCCGCTCCGCCCAGTGCGGGAGAAGTCATAATTATGATGATTATCCACTCAAAAAAAAAAGAACAGGCTTCCAATGGGCACGATTCCTCGATGTTGTCAATGGATCGTCAGGTCTTTCAGACACAGTTCTCGAGGGAAGCGACTCCTCCGCCAGTTGCCATTCCTCTGCGAGTTGATCGTCCTGATCAAAGTCAGGCCATTGGCTCTGCATCAGCTTTGCCATACTTTCCTCTTGTACCTTTAACCATGAAAATATAGACTTTGGTTGTTTAAAAGATGTGATCAAATTGTCTTTTGTGTACATACATGACCATTTTGCGATTTCACCGTATAAGAAACTGGACTTTCTTGACGTACTACTGTCCCTTCAGTCCACTTTGCCCTGTTTTTAGAATAGTCCCCTAATAGTCCCTCAGTAGCACGGGGTCTTGGGGCTCGGCCACCCTCAGAGTGGTTTCCCGTCGCTGCTCACTAACCTCCTGCCGCTGTCGCACAGTCTCGCGAATCGGGCCGCAGCAGTCGACCACGCAATTGTCGTCCGAACATAAGCATTGCGGGCTCGCGGCCAGTGATACTATGCTCAGTGTTTCTATAAGAAAAAACCAATTTACTGAAAGTCGTATTAACATTTTCGTTATTGACTTGGGCCTTTTTTAATGCCCTCTTAACTAGCTTCACGGCATTTTCAGCCACCCCATTGCTCGAAGGGTGATATGGTGCAACTAGGATATGGCGAATACCGTTAAAATATCTAAATATTTTTAAATTCCGCCGAGGAAAAAGAAGGTCCATTATCGCTAACAATTCTTTTTGGTATGCCAAAACGCGCAAAAATGTTTTGTAAGCAAGCTATCCATTTAGTATGAGCATGGACAATTACTAAATAATACTTATTATTAAATGGCCCTAAAAAATCTAAATTCAATCGGGCCCATGGTTCATCCGGCCACGGCCAGGAGTGTAGAGGAGCCGGGCCGGGAGCTGAGCTCTGCGACCGGCATGCGACGCACTCCTGTACTGTTCGCTCGATATCAACGTCCATAGTTTCCCACCAGACATATTCTGCGCTATTTGCTTCATTTTTACGATGCCTGGGTAGCCATCGTGAATTTCTTTTAAAACTGACATTCGTAATGATTTCGGAATTATTACCCGGTAACCCCAAATCAGGCTTGATCTACATAAATACTTTCCTTACGATTAAAATATGCTTTTTCAGTTTCAATCTTATTAGGTTTTGGCCACCCAAACATTACGTAACCATATATTTTATTCAATAATGAATATTTTGCCGTCTCAATTTGAATATCTTTAAAACTAAGTGGAAAACAGTCGCCGTCCTCACAGTTGATTCTGCTTCTAGTAGAATTCAAAGGAAGACGAGAAAGCACATCGGCATGAGAATTTTGTACTGATCTAATAAATTCTGTGCTCCGCCGCTGCCGAACCGGTGCAGGTCGCCCTCGCCGGCGCTCGCGCCGCCCGATGCGCATGCCATGCTCGCATGCCGTTCAGCTGCCTCGAGCGCCGTGGCCAACTCCACGGCCCTTTTGTAGATTATACTCTTTTCCGCAAACAATCTTGACCGCATCTCTTCGCTGTATAAACCCGACACGAACTGATCGCGAAGGTTTTCTTCCAAAGAACTACCGAAGTTGCAGGTTTTAGCCAAGTGTTTTAGACCATGTAGGTAAACACGAATACTTCCTGCTGTTGCGTCCGCTGCCGAAAAATGTGTCGCTCTCTCTCTATCTCTCCGGCTCCAAATGGTTTTTGACGAGTGTAACTAATTTTTCGAACTTCTTTGTCTCCGGTTCCACAGGTGAACACAAATTACAAATAAGATTATAGCACTCGGAACCCACTAATGTCAGATTTGTAGCTACTTTTAGCTTGCCATCGATACTATTTAACAATATAAATTGTTTTACGCGACGAATGTAACTGTCCCAATTTTGGCCTTCGATATTAAAAGGTTCTATCTTCCCAATCGGCTTTATGGCAAACAGAATTCCACGTAAGTACCGAATGTTCTAGACCGGCTGCGCCAATGTTATGCATTCGTGGATAAAAGGCAGAGATCTGGTAACGACTGCTTTATTAAAAACTAGAATCAATCCACAAACATTTATTATCGAAGTACCAATATAACAGCATCACTATTTTAAATTATCGCAGCACCAATTAGGAAACAAGACCCCGTTGTATTCCCTTGCAAAGGTCCGTGGACGTCGGAACACACGGTATGCCTGCGCTTGGTCCCCACTGTCATACAAAGATGTTTGACAATCGTTACGGGCAGTCAAGAGCCCGAAAGTCTTCTGTCAGTTAGTTACTGTGTTATGGTGGTTAGATAGGCAGTCATTCCATGTAAAATACATAAATAGTCAGCTGTATCCAGTTAGACTAAAAGCCGACCCCAACATAGTTGGGAAAAGGATACGCAGTTGAGGATACCATTGTAACAAAACAATAACCAACTCGACTATTTACTGAACCATAACTCTGTCATTGTCAACTACAAGTAGCACCACAAATCAAGTTGTGAAGTTCCATCTCGATTGCCAGTACATAAACTCATATGAGATGAAACTTGTAGTGCATGTGTTGTGTTTGTCTCAAACGTTTTCAAGTTATCAAACTTGTTCAAACAATTCTAGGAATAATACAACATATTTTGTAGGAGGAGATATGTGCAGGATAACTTTAAGCGAAGTGTTTCTGTCACTGAGTGGACGAGGCTTTAGAAGGTATATTACTTTGTATAGTTTATATTATTAAGTCCAGGAATAAAGTGAGTTCAAAATGGTCTTTTGAGGAAAGAGTCTGTATTAAAAACGAATTGCTCAAAATACGCCGGAATATGTATGTAGATCACTACGAGGACCGGTCTTGAACGATTATGTTAAATTATGATGCTCGAGAGTAAATGCCGCAGTGCGATGTTAGCAACCCAACATCAGATATCATCGCTTATCGTACATTACGTCACTGGACGTCACAGATGGGTCCTAAACAAACAAATGACATACATTAACAATGCACACCACATTTCCCTCCACTCAGCCGAATGTTCGGAAGTTATTGAACTCCACGAACTTCGGTACAAATGTTCGGTTCGTACTCTATAAATCGTTCAAGTCCGATGCTTTCTGTCGAATCGGAGCACGTCCAACGGAACTTCTGCCTCTAAACTTTTTATCTCGAAGCAAAACGTATTTTCCATTAGCCCCAAACTCGAGCTCCCCACTTCTTTCTTAATTTGTCACAAACTTTTTCTCCGAGATAAAACTCGTCCGTTAATGACACTTGTTTTTCTGATATTTTCATTACCCAACGTCCTTTTAGCTTGTTACCCCTTGTTATTCTCATTTACTTTCATAGAGTACTCAAAACAAAGTTTTGAAGAGAAATATAGGGCTTGTTGGAGGAAAATATTCCAATAAGTATTATTATTTTTGTGCTGGACTCATAACAGATACTAAGGGCGCCTATTCCGGTAAGTTATGATCGTTTGGTATTCGAACCGGAGTTGCTCTTATTATTTTAGAACAATAGCATGAAGAGTCTTTTTTTCTTTATTGTATTATTTAGATTTATCCACGATAAAGGCACGTTACGCCTATCTGTCCGAATACGTAAGATAGATTTATTCTCCGTTTTAGTTTTTTGTATTACAAGGATTTCTTTAGGGATAACTTTTACTAGGGGTTTTTCATCTTTTGTTAAAGTAAAGCCAACGAGTAAAGAAGTTTTTGTACTGTTTTGTTATGTCAAGTCATATGTTTTTGTCCGTCACGCCAGATTAGCATTTTCTTTTTTTACATTATGTAGGTACGCCTTTTACTTTCTTTAAGTCCGTAACTCATAAATGTTTAAACGTAGGAAGGTACTGCTAAAATAATAGTTGGAAGACGACCTTAATATCTCACCGAAATACGTACTAACATAAGTTTATGGTAAAGGTAGTTTAGCCCACCTCTTTCACGAAACCGTTATCAATCACGCACCACAGCCTGCAATAGCTACAAAATACTTGAAACCCTCAATCCAGCAACCAATCAATTCCAAATACCTCGCAAATCTGGCCCAAAGCACGCCGCAAGTCGGTTCCAGTCGTCGGCTTACCGAATAAAGCCGAAATAAGCTGAACGCGCGTGCGAAGCTTCATTCGACTCGACTTCGATCGTAAATTCGACATTGACATTTATCAGAATAGCACCCAAGGCCACCTGCGACCGTAGTTCACATTACTACTCTCCTCGCTATCGGAAAATCGATTTGATATTTTTTCTGGTTCTCGTAAAAAATATATAGGATTGTAATCCTTAAACCTTTGTGTTATTGGCCGCGGTCCACGCACTTATTTTTTGTAATACTCGTATTTTAAAGGTTATTTTTGTCTAGGATATTCTTTTATTTCAGTGGTTGATGATAATGGAAATGTATTAGAAAATGTAAGAAGTCTCTGATTTATGTATGAAATAGGTTCTAGAGGTTCATTTTCATCTAAGGAACTTCATGCCTCATTCTTCCACCTACGAGCAAACAAGTAATGTTGCAAAAAATTTGTAAAAATGTGCATGCGTGTGTGAGGGTGCGTGTGTGTAATGTGCAGTTTTTGTTAAAATTAAAACAATTTTTTTATGACAGTGTCTTTATAAATCAATGTTTAAAGCCAAATTAGCATGGCATATTGAGGTACATAATCGGGGATAAAATTAATCATAAATAGCTATTCTATTTTCCTCTATGGCAATGGCGGCACCATTGCCATAGAGGACTTCTGTCAGTGCCAGATGTGTTAAGAGAAAAAGTGCGAAGAATAATGCATAAATATCATCCTTATCTTATAAACACATAAAACATAACACCACGCCTATATTTCCCGAAGGATTAGGCAGAGGTGTACCATAATATTACACCCACATTTCTCCTGTTATGCTTATCCCATGTAACAGAGGGCGAGCCTGTTGCAATCAACCAGTCAAAAATCCAGGCTCAGGACCTTTTTTAGTATGAACTAAAGATTTCAAGGAACCCTCCAAGACTGCTTTGGTGCTTTTCTTCAAAAAAATATGAAATACCTATGTAATACACAACTCCGTTTTGCGCAGTCGGATTCCGGGTCTATCGATTTCATATCCGCGGATGCCGTAAAAAGATAGAAGGCCCATAGCTCTGCGATATTTTATCAGTTTTCAATTCAGGATAAGCACTTTTAGATAGCGTGATGGTTTACTGATATCTTTATTTATTTATTTACACATCTCGCACACAAAAAAGGTACAAACTTACGCATTCCCTACCGGTCAACCAAAGGTGGCAAAGAGGTTAGGGTGCATTAAAAACAAGAAGGATTTGCTTGGATTTGATTGAAGGTGATTTGATATTTATTTAATTAAATTGAAGAATTTTGTTGTTTCGTTTTTTTTAAATCATTGCGATGTAATATGAGGTTTTTTTATTGGAATTTTTCATAATTTGGGATTTTAAATACCGGTTCTCCAGACCTTTTTTTTCACATGTAAAATCTTTTAACAGAATTAGGTCTTGTCTTAATTGAAAAAGTTTCACAAAAATCTTTAAGAGATTTTAATTTTTCTTGAGAATATTATATTTTATTATTGAGTCATTTTGTCATTTTCTAATTTTTGTTACGAGGATAATTTATTAGGCTTTTAAAACCCTCAAAGGAATTCTTGGAGGACGCTCATTGGTCCATAGTAATTTGTAAGTAAAAGACCTTCATTATACTTAATTACTTTAATATTTAAAGAAGTACTTAATGGTTGAACTAATGGTAATCTGAAATGCTTTAACAACTTTTTTGTAAAAGAAAAACCAATAACAGATTACCATGAATTTATATATTTTTTGCCTTATAATAATTATATTTATTACAAGGTAAAATACTCTAATCTATACTAATATTATAAAGAGGTAAAATTTGTTTGTTTATATGTAGGGGGTAATCTCCGAAGTTAATGATTCAATTCTAAAAAGGTTTTCACTGGTAGAGAGCTACATTATGTATGAGTGCTATAGACGTATACAAATTATGTTTCCATCATTCATTTTAGCTGAGCTATCACAATTTTTGTCTAGCAAGTCGGAAAGAAATACCTCTTAAAACAGAATTATTTGCATGCGCTGCCTCATCAGTTGTATATAACTAAAAACAATGCATGGCAATTTGGTCCGCCTTAAATAGTTCTACAATAAAGTCCGCAACACCATATTTCTATCATTTATATTTTATTTATCTCTTAATATCACTATAACTTGTTTATATTTGAATAGAATATATTGTTCCCACTACTGGTACACGCCTCCTCTCTGTGAGAGAAAGTGCGCCGTAATCCACGACGCGAGCAGTTGGTAGGTCACCATGTCTTCAAATTTTTGGTTCTAGGACATGCCTGTTTCCTCACGATGTTTTTCTTCACCGTTTTGAGAGCAGTGGTAATGAAGTAATTTACACAAAGCAAAGTGCCTGTCTGAGTTCGAATTTAACAACTGATGGCTACTAGGTGGCGCAAAAGTCATCATTCTATCGGAAGATGCTAAAATGTTTGCAAATGTCAGTTCTACTTTGACATTTGTTAAGTAAACAAATACATTTTGTATTTGTTTACACGTCAACAACTCATGAATCGTTTCCCTTAAGAACGCGGAATAATTGTTTCGGGTCACATAATCTCTCGTTTTAGCGATTTTCACTGGCCGACAAGATCGTCTAATTTAACCGTTCCAGACTTCTCTTTGTGGGCTTTTTTGAAGTCACAAGTCTATGCCAACACAAGTCTCAGACTCGTGAAGCCCTCAAAGAGAATATCCGTCAAGGATGCGAGGACCTATAGCCGGAAGTTCTGGCAGCAGTAATAGAAAATGTCATAAATCGGGCCCGGATGATCGTCAATTCTGGCGGCGGCCACTTAGTCGATATCATTTTCTCGACTCAATGGAAAAAAAAGACATCAAATAAACATAATCCAAAAGCAGAAACAAAGATGGTCATTCATTAAAAAAATACAGTCAAAGAACATCGGGTAACAACTCTTACGCCACCTTATATTATCAGTAATTTCCGATAATCAGGTACCTACATGTTTTGCTTTGACGCACGTAAACAACATAAGTACATCTTATAACAAATAGAGAAACATTCCGACTGATTCTCGGTAAAATGAATCGTCAAACAGTACGTGTTCATTAGTTAGAGTAACCTGACTTGGTTACAGAAATAACATTGGAATTCAAATAGAAGTAACTTTCTGGATACATTTCTTAGAATCGCATCATCCTTAGAGTTCAAGGTTTAATGTATGAAAAGTAGAGTAATAAATAAACAAGTTTTTTTTTATTAAATTCTCGCATCGAAACAGTTATCAAACAAAGTTATATATGTACACTGTGTACTGTACAAACCAACTCAGTACTTCGTCATATTAACAAATATAACCTGCACCACATAGTCACTTAACACACTTTCAATCTCAAGCTGTAGCAAATCGCTCATCCAATGTTTCATATATTTTATAAAATCATCTGCCCAACAACGTAAATAACGCGATGAATATTGTTGAACTGTCAAAATGAAAGGCATTGTTATTGTAAGTGTGTTACGCAATTACCCCGCTGTTAGCGCTAGGGTAGCCCGAGTATTTCCATGAAATGTCAATCAAAATGATTATATGAACTTAGAGGGTTGTATTGATGATTTTAATAATTATAACTCTGTAAATACATAAATCAAATCAAAAGTCATACCTTCAAATTAGGCTAAGAGACTTCTCGAAAGTCAAAATTCAATTCAGAATACTTGTTACGATCGCGAATCATATTTTGTTCAACATAAAGCCTGTCACTGACCTGCAAATCGCAAAAACGTAAGTAAATTAGAATTTCGCGGGCTACCCGGGTGCTTCCTCCTTATAATTTCGCGGGCTACCCGGGTGCTTCTTCCTTATAATCAAACACAGACTTGCTTTCAGACATGTCGAGGTATATTCTCAGAAGGCCTACCATAATTCCTCCACTGATGAATCGCGTCATCTCTTCCATATTATTAAGATAGGCACAATATCGCAACATTCGCGAGCCCGCCGACACCCGGCAAGGCACACTAATGGCCTCATACATACTTAATCCAGTTTTACCATTTTACGGTCTCGAGAATTCACGTCTATTCGATTCCCCTACATAACTTGAGCTTGCCAACATTTTCAGAATATTTCCTGTCGCCATGGTTACGGGGATAAAATTGGCGTGTTTGAATCGGGAATAGAATTCCTTTGATAAAAGGAATGGAAATCCTACCACCTACATTAACTTCTATTAATCTTATTTTATGGAAGATGATGTAGCTATTTTATGTTCTGATTGATGGTTATTAATATTTATTATTCCATGACTATATATAATCGGTAATGATGGACTTATGACGAAATTTTTAGCCAAGAACCATGGAGGTGATTTTTTTTCGTCGTTCTATTTGCTTTCGTCTTTTACCCTGTGGAACTCGTACGCTGCACAATTTTCACATATGGTTTCATACACCTATCAGAACCTACTTCACTATTCATCGTGCCATATAGTTGTATTTTTGTTATATTAACTATCGGTGTATATCCAATGTACTGATGTATGCAGAAATCATTTGTTTCCAGAAGTTAAAGAGGTGCCATTTTTTGCCCTCGACATAAACAGTTTTGCGAAGTAATTGTGAAAATATTTTTGGAACGATGCTTTTAACGCGGCTTGCGGTAGGAGTAAACTGCTAGAAATCTTCACGTAAGAAAAAAGCGTTATGCCCCCCTCCATGCGATTTTCTCTGACAAAGAGAGTGAGAGATGTTTTTCATGGTTTTTGAGGGTGCTAAATCGAGGCCAAAATTAAAATTCAAGATAGAGACCACTTCATGACAGCTTCTGAAAACTTGCATTGAATTCACACTTTCTGTCTCTTTCTATTTTATACGAGTGTGCGAGAAACTTCATTCCTGGTCGTTTTTTCTAATCATCCGTACGCAAAATACGCGCTATCACGTGTGCCTAATTGCGAACATCAGACCGTATCATCTATTATCTATTTCTCATCAATTATTTTCTGTATTTTCAAACGTTAAATATTGTTCTCTGTGTTGACAATACCACGCACTTCAAACTTCAGTGAGCAGTACCCAGTCACGCGGAGCGGCCGTGTGGGTGGGCGCTCCGCCACAAATATTGGTATTTACACCTTCAAGCAAACAGGTTCAACTCAAATTGTAACTTTGCTTTGTAGGCTTACTTTTATCTCCTTTTTGACGGTGACAAATGAATCGTTCACGAGACGGTTTTGGGTCGACGAAATGTCAATGTACTGAGATAAATCGTTTGACCTACATGATGTTAGGGATACGTGTAACTAGAATGCCTGGGCGCAATCTCCAGTGTTTCCTTGGGAACCGGCACCCTAATTGCGTAGCACACGATCAATCGGAATCGGTTTCATTTTGACAGTTCAACAACATTCATTGCGTTATTTACGTTGTTGAGCAGACACATGACAACTTTTTTGAACATATGAAGCAATGGATTAACAATATCCTTCAAAATGATTCAGATTGAGATTGATTGTAGGTTATGCAATTAGGGTGCCAGACTATTTGCTGCTCAGACACACGTAAAGCCCTTTAAGATAAAATATAGAACCTGGTGATTGTAGCCATGTAAGTTACGTTACATGTTACGATGTCCATTAGCAAGTTTTAATTTGGCCACTTGCACCGTAAAAACAATCTTATTCCCATTCAAAATTCAACAACATTACCCTCCTTTTTCAGCTGCAGCGGGGTAGAAAGACCACTTTTAACTCTCAAAAACTCGCCAGCAGAAATTATGCGTGATATAAGTAATAAAGAATACCGCACCGTCACCGCAGGCCTAAGGACACTGGCCCGACGACCAGCACCCTAACTGCGTAACACACGATCATTCATTGCGTTGTTTACGTTGTTGAGCAGACACCATGACACAATTTTTGAACATATAAAGCAATGGATTAGCAATATCCTTCAAAATGATTCAGATTGGGATTGATTGTGTGTTACGCAATTAGGGTGCTAGACTCTTTCTTGACAAATTAGCCGGAAAAGGCAGCAAGCAAATAGAAGTTTGGGAGAAACCTTTGCCCAGCTGTGGGGCATAGGTAACATATTTAAAAAAAGATGTGAGTGTAGCACAGAAAACAAAAAAAAAATTTGGGAATCAATTTTCCTAAGACAATTTTTTTTCGGAAATCTGATCATTTTATTGCAGTTTCGGGTTAACCTTGACCATGTAAAATATTTAGGTTGTAAGAAGCGTGGCTCTACAACGCGCCGTTTCCGAATTATGGGCTTCCGAATTTTATTTTATTTTAATAAAACGCTTTTTGCAAAATGGTAGCTCGGATGAATATCTTTTCTGGAAAGAAATTGTTGCTCTAGTCGAAAACCATGAGATGATGTAAAAATCAACGGGTTGCACTCCGGGAGTGCCGGCAGAAGTGAAAATTTGAATATTAACGTTGTGCATTTTTGATATTTTGGAATGCGGTCTACTCTCCCTCGGTCTTACGAATTTTCGATCAGGTCACGTGTCCTGACGCGA
Organism: Apamea crenata; assembly: GCA_949629185.1. Taxonomy (NCBI): domain Eukaryota; kingdom Metazoa; phylum Arthropoda; class Insecta; order Lepidoptera; family Noctuidae; genus Apamea; species Apamea crenata. Next base: position 18,965,941 of record OX451360.1, on the reverse strand, counting down.
GCTCCGTCTTACGAATTTTCGATCAGGGCACGTGTCCTGACGCGAGTTTAACATATTTTACCCATCACAACAAAAGTGCACAACGCCGCTAAAGAAGTTTTCACTTCTAAAATAACCTGTGCGCAAACTGTAACCATGAATTCAGCACATGATTCTAGACCCGAGTAGAGTATAGTAATTATTCTTCAGTTATCATTAAATAATCTGCTGTTTCATAGAAAATAAGAAGCTCACTTAAGTCATACTTTTCTGTGACTTAAGTAGTATATTTTTACAAAGAAAAGCGTGACTTAAGTGTAAAATAGTATGCGATATGTTTGACTTAAGTGGTCCATTACTGCATGGCGTGAAATTAGCACCCAAACGTAGCAAGGGTGCTAAACGCAGGAGCATTAATCGTAATGTACAATTTTATAACCAACGAAAGGTTTCTCCGGTCAGTTAATCGGTTTTTTAAGGGGTTAAAAGGTTTTCCTGTATACGTCCCTGCCTAACCCTTTGGGACGTACTAAAAAAAGGGTTATCAAAGAAAAGCAACAAGCTAAAAATACACTTTTATTCCAATGTCATGCACATCTACATTTTGTTTCCACTAGAGAGTAACATTGTGATATCATGTGCTAGTCAACTCGTGAGCTATCCAGTCTGCCGGGTCCAACCTGGTTTATACATAACGTGGAAATACTACATCTTGTGAGTTGTGGTGTAAACCTTATTATAATTTTGACAATTAGTTATTGACATTTTAGAACAAAGTAACTGTGACTAGGTGTGCCTACACACGAGCGGCACGCTGCAACGGCAGAGGCAACTGTAGTCGTCAATGCGTCGGCGGCTGTCGTCGACACTCGTCGACAGCTGTAGTTACTTCTGCCGCTGTGCCCGTGTGTATGAGCACTAATTATTGTTAAAACATAACACGAAGTTTCTAAGCGTAGGATGCCTTACTGGTAACAAAAAAATATTACTCTATATGTGTTAAATAAAAGAAGACGATAAAAATTAACTTTCAACATAAAACGCTTACAATAAATATTTGTGTTAATGCCGAAATCAATGTAGTATATTGTAAACCTATAGAGTGAAACTAACAATAGGTACCTTGGTACTGCATTTTCTGTTTAACCGATTATTTAAATTGGATGAAACTGAACAAAAACTGAAAGTACAACATTATAATTATGTTTATTCTAAACAATTTAACTGTTGAATAATTCCGTAATGGTTTCTTTGATAAACCGTGGGGGGCTTATCAACACAATGGATACTAAAATGTTTAATTAATTATTGCAGTCCAGCTTTCTGCAGACACTAAAATGTAATTAAAAGAATTATGTGGTAATATTCAAACATAATAACAAATTGCCACAAATGTATATAGTTCTCACATTTCGTTAAGCATTAATTATAGCTAAATTAATAAAATACAGATTACAATTTGCCAATAACATGTCACGTGACAAAAATTACAGAAGGCTCACACTCCATGTCCTACAATCTATAAAAAATAACAGTTATCAAACTTCAAAGTTTTCGGTGTTTACGTTTGTTTGTTAGTATGCAGCGTCTCCTTCATGAACTAAAAAGTAATAAATGACAGCTTAACTTTCACAAATTTTCATTTTACGGACGTTCGAGTCCAATTTTGACATCGTGAGACGTAAAAGTACTGCCAGTGCAAAAATAAGGCACATCGCGATAAAAAAAATTAAATAAGATGTGATTGAAAATGTCGAATATAAGATATAAAGCGGAAATATAACAACCGAACATCAAAAGGCCAATTTTCGTGTTTCAAAACGTTCAATATCTGGTCGAAATCTCACCTCAGCGCCAATAAATATCAAAGACTTGTCAAAAATGTATGTATGTAGATTGACACAGAGATTTGAATGTGATTGTTCTGAAAAATAAGGGAATTGTCCCTTCTGTACCCATATGTATCACGCTTATGCATTATTAAAGTGGACCTTCTGTCATTTTCTATTCAATACAAAAACTTTTCACCACAACTCACAATAGTTTCATTGTTTAAATCCAACTTATTAGTTAACTGTATGTATTACATAAAGATAGACTGCATAGATTTATTTATTGCTATGTCTTACCTCGATTTAAAAAAATGAAGTTATAACTAATCGTCTTACAAAAGATAGTGTTACATTTACAGTAATATTATGTCCCTATCTTGGTGTTTCTCTGACTTTTTTTCATAGTTCACAAATAATATTTAAAAAGAAACTTTTCACAAACATAACTGCTTACCCACTAAAACTTTTACAAATCATCCATCATATAACATGAAATAAATTATAACATTTTAACATCAAACATTTTTAACACATAATAAACGAAATTTATACATAAAAGCTGTTCCTTAATCAAGATATGGAAATATTGTCCCTTAGGTATACGAATATTAATCTCGTATAAATAACAATCTATTTCCTGACTATGTAGGTATTCATATTCATACATATGCACAAACATAATGATGTGTCCAGGGAGCAAGTAATCATAAAAGTAAAATATTTTTTTTTTAAATTTTCCAGTGGATTCGAACCCAGCCAGGTGCTTTACTTTGTGTAAATCAAAATTCGAAGACAATTGACATATACCAACCCGCACCAGGCCCGTGTGGTGGATTACATTACAGGCCACTCTCTGTCACGGAGAGCCAAGAGGAGGCCTGTGTCCCAGAAGTGGGAACGTTAAAGGTTGATTATGCTACTGTAGATTTGTCTTGACAAAAAGAACAACACGACATAACCATGTGAAATGTAGAAGGCCTAGTTTGAAACCTTTGAAAAGTGTATGAATAAAGCATGCAACGAAATAACTCTGTTGCGATGCATTATTAATATCAACACAAAATTAATAATATAACAATAGTTCTTGGTAGTTCCGTAATGAACGGTTTAAATCAATTCACATTATATTTTTGATACGACTTCGAGTACGAGTTGTTTTTACATGAAAACCACTCGTTTGCAGCCTGTTCTCATTTACAGCATTTAACCCATGTATCAAATGCAATTGCAAACGTGCAGAAATGTCGATTCAAACGCAATGCCGTCTAGAACAAAACTGGCCGTCTGCATAGACATAACCATTTACTATGGTACAGGAATCTTTTGGCGCATGGCCAAAATTAGATCCAACGCCGCCATTTTGCTTTTTCAATACAAACTCTGTGACAAATGTCTACCAACAACGCCTCCCTGTCAATGTTATTCCGGCACCAAAAGATCCCAGTGGCACTGTATACAGGCAGTGACATCGACGAGCAACTTATTACCATTGATTCTGTACAACATGATTCTGAATCCCGCTGCGTCGAAATTTTTCGTCGGTCAAAAAAATTGCTGTTCCATATAGATACTTTGGGCGCGTCGAGATTGCACTTTTATATGAAACAGCACTTTTTTTTTGATAAACTACTTAAAATTTCTACGCTAGGGGGAATCTAGAACCATGAGTTGAATTCATAATTCCTCCCTGTATATTAGGTAATTCAACATTTTATGTCATTATATAATAATATGTACAAAGTTATTCATTACATGATTTATTCATAAATAATTCTTGCCGGTATTTCCAGCCCGACGTTATTCGTTTTTTTTTGGAATGAAGGATCAAAAACAACAGCCTCGGGGGTCGTTTCAAGTCTTGGAAGATCTCGGCGTAATTTAATGAGACTAAGGCTTCCAGCTTCAGGCTAGACTAAAGCCTATATTCAAATTTGATTTGTTTCAAATTGACGTAATTTCAAGTTAAACAAATATCAACTTTATTTTAATGGCAATTAAGTTGTTTTCAGAGTGACAAGCACTATTGAAAAAGTTATGTAAATGTTTGAAGTTGTAGCGTAAACTGAACTTTATCGTGCAGGAATTAAAGTTGTTTTTCCACAAACTCATATCTGTCTACATTTTTGTCGCGATATTAGATTAGCATATCCTATATTCGTGATTATTTTCATTTGCAAGAAAAAATAAATGTTTTCTGAGTTTTAAATGTTGTACGAAAAATACACACTCTGCTTACTTTGAAAGATACCTATCTGTAGATAAACAAAAAAACACACAAAAGAAAATGCTGAATTGTAAAGCCCCATAATCTTCTTTAAACGAATAAAAAATATACCCCGTAACGTTGAAAGTCGAATAATGTTAATCACCTCCTCAGACCACCATCAAAAGAAGCAATTACGTTCACAAAAGTCTTTAGCATCATATAACGAGATCTGACGTTGAGTAATAGAGTCGCGGTTATCTCCGAAACTTCGGACCCGTGTCCCGAAGTTACAATAATCATTGGCCATTACACACAGCCGGCCCTCATTTACCCTGATGTAACTTTTCTAACTTAATTTTTCATTCACCTGTCAGTTTTTCCTGCAAAATTCTGTTAAGCAACTTTGTTTTTGTTACTTATACAGTAACGATGAAAGTCCTAAAAGTTTTTAATCCAGAGAGTCTGGTTACAATGTTTAAAAAGAGAATTTTTATTTAAACAGCTATTTGCTGTATTGATTCTAGGAGTAGCATGGATGCTGAATAAATTACATTTAAGTTGGCACTAGGTTTACTAACAATAACATTGTATTTATAATCCCGTTGGCACTGGATTTTCCCTTTAGCGCTCTAGGGGCGCTGGATTTTCTAAATCCAACTATCTAGCCTTGTGCCGACGTTGAGATCGGCTTTCTGTCTAACAAGATGTGCATGAAAACCAAAACACTGCGCACCGTGCCGTATTCCACATACCGATACCAATAGCTGAACTTTAAACTATTTTACAGATTTATTTCAGTATTCTTCATCTGCGACAGTTGCCATCAATCAAAGAAAAAGCTCGGTTTTAGATGTCTTTAATAAACAGTTAATTATAAGGGAAAACACTTCTGAGACAGCCGAACAAAAAAGTGATCTTTCGAAGGTTCCGTCTTCCTTTGTAATTTAAGGTCCAAACCCTATAAACGAGAAATTATCACTTTAGTAGACTAGGTTGAATGAAATTATAATTACATTAGTTGTAGGGCGTTAAGCACGAATGAACCTCACAATATTCCGGTCCATCATCATGATAACACAGTCCCTTTGTCCCAGTTGCTCACTCAAACTCTTCAGATTACATGCCAAATAAATATCAAACTTATGATCCAGTAATTAAGGTTGTTACTCTATTAATTAATGAATAAATTAAGTGAAGTGTCTCTTTAATAGTTGGCAGTATTATTAATGAGTTTGGCTAACATCCAAACCCCGTATTACTCAAGGTTATGGGAATAAGTTTACGTAGTCGTAAATATCGTTAATTTCTGGGTGGGTTGGGGTGCGAATGCCCTTTGTGTGCGGTCCCGGTTTTCGGTATCGATTTGAGTCCGGTTTTGAGTGTTGCTGGGCTATTTTTCAGTATGACTGTGTAAAAAGGGTACAGTTTTTAAGCACCTTTCACAATATTTTTTTTTGTGATAGGTAGTTAAAAACTTGAAGGTCACATAGGCAGTCACTCCACACGTAAAATACTGGTATTCAGTTGCATCCGGTTAGACTGGAATCCGACTTCAACATATTTGGGAAAAGGCAGACAGATTGATAAGAAAAACAACTTACATTATTGAAGGTTTTTTGGTTTAAGCCAGTGTATTTGTAGCGAACTTTTAGCGAAATTTTAAATCTGTAATACATATTATTTATATCGTGTATTTTTCTCAACGCTTACCATCGATTTTCCAAAGTGTTTACCGCAAAGTAATTTCGTATTACACCAGCACTAATTATCACATTTTAATAGGCATCAGGTAAGTTCACCACGTGCTTATTGAAATTGGTTCATTTCATATTACACGCGTAAGTGTGCAAACAAATTAAATCGTTTAAACCGTTCAAACATTACCGACAATGTTCCACACTTGATGACTTCCCATCAACTGTATTTAGTGCCATCATTTATTATTTCGATTATAATAGGAAGCGATACTTTACTATGGTTTTTATGTAATATTATTTTTAAATAATGATGTACATCAGTAACCACCACGTGGAGCCCTGACACAGCTAGAAGGCGTCGCGGCAGATTACGTAGAAGATGGCGGGACGAGCTGGACAAAATAAAAAATCCACTACCAGTGACCAGTGAGTGACTAGTGGTCCACTTTAGCCCTGGAACGAAAGAGCTGGAAATCATGGGGAGACGCCTTTGCCCAGCTGTGTGATGGTGCAGGCGAACAGTAACAAATGTACATCAGTAAGTAGGTTTTTTTTTTGTGGATGGGAAATCATCAAATGACCCCTCCCGCTGGGTGGAGCGGTGGGTTTTGGTCAGTAAGAGTCTGACACTCCCTTAGTGTCAGACTCTTACTGACCAAAACCCACCCGTGTTCCTTCCTTAGCCCTTTCTGTTCCAGGGCAGCGGTAACCCTTTCGGAAGACTACCCATCAGTAAGTAGGTACGTGCTTTAAAACACCTAAGTGAACTTTACAGAATATCATTGTGCTCTCCTTATGACTTTCTTGTTTCTTAACACGTGAAACGTTGCCCGGAATGTAACCATTTTATAAATATCAGGGTTTATTCATAAACGATGACTAAAGTTAAGTAACGTTTAAACGTCAAAAATGTATGGTCGCTAATCACTGCTTAAGCAACGTTTATGAATAAAGGGGATTATGTTTATATAAACATTTAGAAGTAGGTATTGTTTATTTATTTTATTTTTTATTGTGTTATTTATATCGCATCATATATTGCACGGGTTGACGTCATCATGTTAACGCCGGCTGTCGTTGCAAACCAGCGCTGCGTGTGTCTCGCATAGGGTGGTAGCATTATTCTGAGCGCTGACCGTTTTGCCGCATATTTTCCCTCAACTTGTTCTTTTTTGTGTTTGTGTTCTTTCTCTGCGTTATGTTTATCGCAAATAAACGTATTTTCTTTTTTTTTCTTCTTTCTAAGAATCCACAGCTGGTCACGGCTAAGCTACGCACGAGTACTTAGCCTCGCTTTGTATGAAAATGTATGTAGGTGGATTCGTCTACTACGACACACGGTTACGCTACGCACGAATGTGTGGCTCCATGCACCTATGTAGTAGTGGAAGGTTGACTTTATTAATTTAATATGACTACAGTACGCAGCTTAACGTACGTATCCCTGGTCTATGATTTTTACGTACACAATTAAAAATACATGATCTGGGTATACTCCGAAGTAGTATCGGCCGAATGTTCGGCCGTTTCCTGCTACGAAGTTACTATTTGGTTCGGTCGGTTCCGATCCTACACTCCTACACTCTTTCGAATATTGACTATGGTCCCGACCCAACTGAGCCGATCCGAACTTTTTTCGCATTTTTCAATAATATTCGGTTCGGCCATGTGTCGGTCCGATCCGAATATTCGCACTTTGCACTTTGGAGTAGACCCCCCGGTATCATATTACTGTAGAATATTTTATTTTGGCATACATTTTGCAGTATAAGGATTTTTAATAAAAGCACACGGTACATTGTTTGATTTCGCAGCCAGAGGAGGAAAATAAAATGCTGAACCACAGTTTTCTATTGGTTTGTTCTTGTCAGTACCTTCAGGAAATTGAAATGGCTTTGTTTACTGGCCATAGATAATGAAACTAATACTCTGAATTTTATTGTTGTTTGTGATTGGTGATTTGAATTTTTTATTGTTTTTGCTTTTATTTTTACCTCCAGAAAATGTTCTTTTGACTTTTGATATTATTTTTATTTAAAAGTTGGCTCCTTTTTTCCTTTACATAGAATTTGGTGGTTATGAGATCCATATTGTAAGGTACTACGTGTTAATAATATGAATATTTTTATCTACGATCAAGAATGCTCTGCTCAGTGGTCTGTCTTGGGTCTGAGAAATTCTGGATTTTTGCCCGGTTGATGGCAATAGAAATAGGGTATTACCTTTAACATAACTTTATAAGAGTGGGTAGGTACACCCACTCTTATAAAGTTATGTATACAGGAATTATGTAACAGGGGGAAATACAGGCATGATGTTATGTTATGTTAAGAAGGCTCTGACTATCTTACGCCTTTTGCTCACCACCGCTAAATTCCATGGTAACATTGTGTTGATTCAGATTAATAATTTGAGGGACACTGAACGTCCCCTGGCACAATAACAATACAACTCATATTGGACACAATACAAGTTTTATTGTTATTATGCTTTGTTATTAAATGGTAGAAGGACACGGAACGAGGCACAGTTTATTGTCCTTCAATCGATTAATAAAAAGTAACACAATACAGGGATAATCCTCTGTCGGTGCCTCCTTATCATTTAAAATTGTCTAAGGGGCCTCTGCCAGTTGGCTTTGGCCCCTCGTATGCCTTCTAAAGGTCCCGGACCCGAGGGTCCCGAGATGTGTCGAAGACATTTTTAGAGTAACACATTGTTAAACCTGATATATCAATAATCATAACAGCTTAAAAAAAGTAACATAATTCATTACAAATAAATGGTAGAAAATGAATCTTATCTATGAAACGTTAGTCATCGAAACACCACCTCTATTCTTAGGGGATACCCTGATATCAATTTAATACTTAACATCAGCTACTTAGATTACAGAAAGTAAGTAATTACTAATATTTACATTTATATACATTCTTACTTATTAAAAATACTATCTACTCGTATGTACCTAGGTATGTCCGACCAACACCCCAATTACGTAACACATTATCAATCTCAACCTGAATCATTACGAAGAATATTGCTCATCCATCGCTTCATATGTTCGCAAAATTTGTCAGCTCAACAACGATGAACATTGATGAACTGTCAAACTGAAAGGCATTGCTATTGACAGTGTGTTACGCAATAATTACCCCTAGATCATTATATTTTGGTGGACATTATTACCTTCAGAGATCGTAACATAATTTTCTATTTGCATTGTCAAATAAAATCGATTCAATACATTGTTTGAGTGATTCAGTTACAGTGCTACAGAGATCTTTGGGCGCTTGAGTGACATTATCAGGGTGGCGCTGCTGGTAAACATTAATTGTGAAATTGTAATGAAAAAACAAGGTATCGGCGTTAGTTCCGACTTTAGCCACGCGACGATAGATCCTTGTGCAGCTATATTTCAATATTATCTTTATTTTGTGCAAGTTTAAAAGCGGCACCCTGATTGCGTAACGCATTTTCTAATCATTTTGAAGGATATTGCTAATGCATTTCTTCATTATGTTCGATAAACATGTCTGCTCAACAACCTAAATAACGCAATGAATGTTGTTGAACTGCTAAAAGAAAGGAATTTCTACTGTTAGTGTGTTACTCAATTATCCCGTTTGTCAGCTTTATGTATGACAAAATAAAATTTCCCAAAAATTTACAATAAATTGCCGTCCTGTATAAGAAATGTACACTCTTACAATGCATTCAAAACTCAACTTAGCCAGCACATAATTGCGGATCGATCACTTCTGGAGAAATGTATGCATTGGATGGGTAACTATTAAATCGATTGATACTGATGACGAACTTATTGTAATCTATATTTTTAGTATTGTTCTCAAGTAAGTGACTTATGTCTTTATTGGGAATAAAGTTTCTTTAAACCGAAACCAAAAATCCACAATTTCTGACTGCAATTTTGTAACTAAGGAAGTGCACACGTGCGGTTTTTACCTGGCTTCAATAACGATTTTACTGAACCCTCCGAATTCTTTTAACTACATAATTATGTCCTTTACTCAAGGTAAAAGTTTACTTCAAATAAATAAAATTTTCGGAGAGTTGAAAAATAATGAGTAGCGAATTATTTATATACCTTCCCTGCACAGTCAAGAAACGAAAATGTTTAGCGATTTTCAAACAAATTAGCGAGCGCATCTCACCTTTTCGAACTGTCATTTTCATTCAAAATGTTGGCAACGACAGTGTCGGAATAATATTGAACGCAGAAATTAACATTAAGGGTCTTAATATACTTATTCCTTGACTGTGCATATTAGGTAGAAAAATACTTAAAGTCGGGCAACAAATTGCACATCTGCGCATTCCCTGAGATATAAATATCTACAGACAGAATTTGAAACAACGTTTAAGAATATTAACATCGATCCAGAGAGGTAGCTTAATTATTTAGAGTATAAATCATCTTACGTGTTGGAAACATTCTGGAGACAAAGTTTATTATGATTTAAGAAATTGAGACAGTTTTTTTATAACATTTTGTAACATGCAGGATCTGACTACTTTACTTTTACTATTTTGTGTTATTCGATGTTTTTGTTTAACAATAACATCCAAAGTTATTCGACAACACATTATAATAATATTGTAATAATAATGATTCGACATTTTGTTAGATATAATTGAAATTGTAGTTGTCATAATTTCTAATATAATAAAAATCTGCAATGTTTTGTTGCAAAATGCTATTTCACAAAATAAAAGAAAACGTTTCCAACGTGTGTTGAAATAAAAGAATACATCTGTGTATAAATACAATGAAGTATCAGTAAAAATCAAACAGATACTAATCAACGATACAATAGATTTTTATGTAGAAAAATTAACTATTTTATTATGTAAAGTGGTTTTAATTACTCTAACATAATTGAAAAACACCGTCGCCTTAAAAAAGAACTAAATTGGAATCGGTAATGATATTTGGTTAACCATTATCGACGACTGCCGAACAAAGGCGGTATCAAATGGACTTACACTATAAAATATACAAAATTGCAAAACAGGGATCAAACAGGATCGTTCGCTAAGTAATGGAATTCCGCCTCCATTCGCCGTCGCCGCGAGCTCATATATTTACAAAACTACTTTATACTCAGTCGCTTTATCACTTTGTTAGCGTCTAAATTGCCCTGTTTAAGCGTTATCGGTCTGGCGTCGTCGTCAGATATCGTTAGCGTCACCGACGTAACCCTCATCGGGGCTTTCCGAGCATATGTCAGCGGCACACTTCGCGTTAGACACTTGCGGTAAGGGTTTGAGCACACTCTCGGTGCCCTCGCCGGGCATCCGAGCGTCCGTGGTCTGAGTGTCTACGCACCGGGTCTCCACCTGGTAGCACCGACCCGGCCCCTCCGCCACACTCATCGGCACCATCACTGCACACGTCCCCTTCGGGTTCACCCACGAACTGCACGCCTCTGCCGGCGCGCAGCACTGCACCGGTTCCGTCTTGTAGCCCTCCGGCGGAGATGGCACGAACTCCTCATTATAATACACCGTCCCGTTTCCAACAAACGCGATCTGCCTATTCCGCGGTACCGGGTACCCTTCCAACGTGCGCCGCACGTTTCCCGGACCAAACGGCATTTCGAAATTAGGACAAGCGGGAGGCGTGGGCGCGTTAAACTCCGTGTCCTTCGCGAATTTACAAACAAGCTTCTGGCCTTTCGGCCGATTGTGCGGTAACGTCTGATAAAACGGACCGACTACCGAATAGTTGGACATTATCGGTGGCCGGCAGGGATGTTTCGGGAGGCCGTAGTCGTACGGGTAGCCCTCGTTATCTAGGAAGCATCCCGGATTCAGGTGAACATCCGCCGAGTGCTGGTACATGTTGTTGATAGTGTTCTGTGGCATGTTGATGGCCTGTTGATCCTGCCACGTGACCTGTCTGGGTATTGTTGGCGCGGTGAATGCGGTTTCCTCTTGAAAACCATCGCCACTCGTGGTTTGAGCTTTGTATACTGATAACACTGTGTTCTCGTTCTGCGCATTGTTGGCTACAGTTTCCGCGTCGCTAATTAGGTCGGGGTTCCTGTCGACAAAGCCTTTCATGTTATTGCTTTGATACACGTCGCTCGACTCGTAATCACGGTTTGTTTGTACAGTGTAGTGCAGTGCGTGATGAGAGTGCGCGTTCACAATGACACTCCCGTTATTTTTAGGCATCCCGTTCCCCCGGTTCGAAGGCAGAATTTGATTACATAACGCCACGTCCTTGCCGCTCTCTTTTTTCTTTCGGCTCCGGGTGTCCGTTTTAAATTTTAATAATACGACGGCTATTATTGCTATAAGTAAGATAATAATAAGAAAGACTACTGTGACTATGACGACTAAGTGTCTCTGCGGGAACGTGACCACTATAACAACGGGCTCCTCTTTCACTAGTATTCGTATTGTGTAGTTGGCGCGAGACCTGCCTGCGGGGTTCTCGGCGATGCATGAGTACGTGCCATTACCGTCGTTTCCGATATTGAATATGTACAATTCACTCTTTTTATCCGTAACGCCGTTCTCCACATAATACAGGTCGCGAACGTCCGGTAACATGCTCGAATAATTATGAATGATCTGGCCCTGATAAAACCACGTTATTTTCGCTTCGGGTATCGCTTTCACTAAGCACTCGAGGGTCACGTTATTGCCCGGGTTCGTCTCTAAGAACAAGGACGTAGGGCTCATTTTCGGTAAGCATGCCAACTCGTTTTCTGCGACGCTCGTGATCGTCTGTTTCCTCAAACGTTCAGGGAGGGAGCAAATTGGTTCGACGGCGTGCGGCATATTGAAATTCAACAACCAACTATGTAAATCCCTGAGATGGCAATCGCAATTCCAATTATTATTTTGCAAGTTGATCCCTCGCAGCGTATCGGGGAATAAATTTTCACCTTGAATATTTGATAGTCGGTTGCCGTTCAGTCGCAGCCACTCCAGGTGGTTGAGGCCGGAAAAAGCCTCTCTCTCTATTGTTTCTATTTTGCAATCGCTCAGTTCCAAAGTATTCAAGAACGATAAATGTTGAAAGCAGTGAGTTTTTATGCTCGTTATTGGGTTGTTGTTGAGCGAGAGCCTCATTAGCGACGGGAAGAAAACAAAGTTGGTCGACGGTATGACTGTCAAGTAATTGTTAGAGAGATCCAACTCGACGAGGTTCGCGAGACCTTTGAACGCGTGGTTATCGATTTTCTGCAGTCTACATCGTTGTAGGTAGATCTTCTGAAGATTGAGCAAGTTTAATTTGTGGAACGTTTCTTTCTGCAGAACTTGTAGGTCGTTGCCTGTGAAGTCTAGTACTTGTGTTTCTGGGTCAAGAGAGTTCGGGATTGTTTTGAGGTCTTTTTCTGAGCACTCGACGTATCGTTTCCCATTCTTCCACTTGCAGATACATTGCGAGGGGCAGGCGATGGCGGGCAGCAGCAGGCACGTGGTGCACAGGGCGATCAGCCTCACGTCCAAACTCTTTCTGACATTCATATTGCCTCAAGGCATCCGAGTGTGGACCGCGAACATTATCTGTAACAAAAAAACAATCATTTTAATTTCGATTGAAATATTATTATTAAATTAAGAAACACAATTAATGTAACCATGTAACAAAACCGATCATTCATTCGCAACGTTATTCCGTCGACTCGCTCGTGTCATTATTATTTCGTTCGCATTGTTCATGTATATTTAATTCTTATAAAATGTAAAGTATAATTTTTGTCATTTCACAATATAAATGGGAGTACCGGCTCGGCTCTCATTACAGTCTCTTGTTGTCAAATATATTTTGTCGAGCTATCCGCCTGTTTGTCGTCCGTGATTCATAACGATGGGGATTCTTCATGGCAAATGAATGGAAATGTTTTCATTTAATCCGTAAATTCGTTTGAATGGGAAAAACTTTGAGCGCGACTTTTGTGAATTGTTTGTTTGTTGTTTTGAGTGGAATTTGGCTTAATGTCATGTTCATGACAATTCCTTTACCTATGTTCGGTTTTGGAATTATGACCTCTGGCTTACAGCACTTTCGAATTAATCAGTTAAGTAAATACCGACAGGGAAATTAATATGCCAAGTATCGCCGCCATCAGTAAAGCACCTACTTTTAGTATCGTTATATAATATAATAAAATATACGGGTGATTTCATACTCCTGTGTTTCAAAGACAATGAAAAACCTACACATTTCCTTCATATTTACGTTATCATTTAGGCACGAATGAATCATTAATTTAATTTCGCTGAATCAACATTTTTTGTCAAAAAAGACGACATTTCCTCAATGAAAGACAAGTATTTTTATATTCTTCGTCTATTATAAGAGAATAGAAACAAATTCACAGGGCGACAGACATTGAAGTGACTCCTGGAAATTCGTTTACGAAGGCCCCAGCAGTAATGCGCGCCGTAAACCTAATGTAAATTCAAACGATTATTTAATCGAATATACAACTACCCTATATCATTCACGTGTAAATTAAGAATGATGAAAGAATAAATTGTCACCGTATATACATAATTATGAATAAAGTCTTCAAACTGAGTAAATATGATATTTATAGAACTATCTTACAAAATCAACGTCCGGAGGAAGGTGATGGCATATACAGAGTTATCCTAGTACGAGTGCCAAAGCAAAGTGATCCTAATCCTTTGACACCGAAGCGAAGTGTTATGTACATTACATAATACCAACTTGAATTGACTGTTGTTCTTTTAGTAATAAATATTTTATTTATAATTATTTATCAAGTGCAAAACGAGTATTTTCATTTTATAATCGTTCGAGTTACGTAACGTTTAAGCTCCCGCAGACAGGTGCAGAGTGTCGGTGCGACGCGATTCTAGTAGAACAATATCCATGAAGTTTTCATGCCAATTGTTCTATTAGAGTCGCGCAGGGAGCCGTTACTTCGCGCGTTCGAGCTGGACCAACCAATCTTTGGGCCGAAAAAATGAGAAATGCTATCTTTTCCTTCTTTTTGCCCCTGTCAGGGCGAGAAACGATACAATAGATTTAAATTCTTATCTTAATTATGCTTAATGAATTTGGCAAAGGGTGCATTGGTACGGTATCTTCCAAACGAAGTACCTAAATGAATGCCGGCAATGTTTCTCTCTGAAATATTCGGTGCTAAATTTTGAGAGGGGCTTTTGTAAATGAACGAAATGTGTGTTTTGTTTGTTCGCTGGGATGTTGGAAATTATTTAAAATTAGGTCGTAGTTACCGAGTCTTTTGTTTTTTTTTTTTCATAAAATGAGTAAAACTTGAATATCATATTTAACATTCCAACGTTTCAGCCGAAAGCTTTTCATTGTTTTCCGCACTATTGAATTCGCAGTTCCCATGAACTGAGCTAAGTTTAGATGTCAAGATATGTCTGAGAGAAAATGTGTGTTAGTATCACAATAATAAGTAGGTACGCTCGCCCGCATATTGAGTTTCGCGTATTACATAATGTAATGTTTCTATTTTGCGGATTTCATTTGCCCATTTTATTTTTGTCTATAGGTACCATAGCCAAAGCATTTATTTCAAATAAGCACTTATAAGGAGTTGAACGTCCAAATTTGCAATGGAATAGAATCGATTCTAGTCGCCCCTTCCAAAAGGTATTCTCGTGTGGACCAGAATGGGAAAGAAACACCAACGTTACTCTTTTACAATTTTTTACAAAAAAATATGTAAATAAATTAAGTATACAATTATATGTGACGACGATGCACCTAGAATATAATTACTATACCACAATAGGTAAAAGAATTAAAAAATAAATAAATTATGTGATAGGTACAAGGTGATCACCGTAGTAGCTACCTACATAATAATATTCAACCTTCGCAATCTCTGTGCAGGGCCTTTGTCTGTAATACAGTTCTCCCTGTGCTATTCACATCCTGTGAATGAATCGATACGACAGCCATAACTCGATAATCAAATAACAAAACAGCCGAATGCTTTCCATTAAATTTTCACTTTGTTCAGGAGTCACAAATTGGGATCGAACCACCGCCCCCCTCCCTCCCCCTGCACAGTTCTAGCGACATCGCAAATTTAACGGAGTGGCAAATTAAAAGTAGGTATCAT
Source organism: Apamea crenata (assembly GCA_949629185.1). Taxonomy (NCBI): domain Eukaryota; kingdom Metazoa; phylum Arthropoda; class Insecta; order Lepidoptera; family Noctuidae; genus Apamea; species Apamea crenata. Next base: position 18,950,118 of record OX451360.1, on the reverse strand, counting down.
TCGGACATTGACGAGGGTACCAATGTTTGTTTTTTCGCTGTTTCCGTTGATAGAACCAATTATTGGCGCGAGTAACGAAATTTGCGTTTTAAAATTAAAATGTTGTTTTAGCGCTTCCTGGTTACATTTGTATTTGAGGAGTGTAATATATGATTTATTCAATAGTCTTGAATAAATCATTATATTACCCACGCTTTTGCACTTACCTAAAAAGGAATGAAGTGCTTCTTTTTGTTTTTTTATTGTGTTCTCATAAAAACATATTATTTAGTTATTCATTGGAATTAAGTAAAGTTAGTTTACATAAACCAATATATCGCTTATTTTCCTCCAACTTGTTATTTTTTGTATTTATGTTCTTTCTCTGCGTCATGTTTACCATAAATAAACGTACTTTCACTGTTCAAACAATCCAAAAAAAAAAACAGAAAAAAGCCTCAAGCCTTGCGTGTTCTTTGATTTCCCATCCACAAAAAAAAAAAAAAAAAAAAAAAAAAAAAAAAAAAAAAAAAAAAAAAAAAAAAAAAAAAAAAAAAGCCTTGAAATCAAATTAATCCTACTTTTAGGCGTCAAACTAATTTATTGAATAAAATAGAGTTGAGATTGAATATCAATTATTTATAGCATGGTACGCCAGCCATTTTCCAAAAAATATTGCACTCTGTAGTCATCGAAAAACCATCAAAATATATTTCACGATTCAAATAAATCCCGTGTCCCCTTTTCTAAAATAAAACTGGTACTGAACTGAACTGTAAACTGAAATCAAATAAAATCCATCTTTGTAATAAAACACGTTCGAAATGCAATAATTGAGAATCGTAGGTAATCGAATAGACAGACGGTGTTATTATTAATAGAGCTTTGATTTAGTGACGCTAATAGACTTTTACAGCACTTTATAGTATGTACATTTCGAAAAAAAAAAGATACCGACTGTCAAATAAAGTAAGCCGGGATCAACGGCTTAATGTGCTTTCCGAGGCACAGAGGGGTCTTGGTATGTGAAGATGGTTACCCATCCACGAACCAACCGCGGCAAGCTTAGCTTAACCTGATCGATCGACCCGTGCGGCTGTTATTATAAAATGGTAAGAGGACATAATATCACCGTTTGTTTTCTCTGAAGGTTCGTATAACCACATTTCGCCAGTTATGTTTAAGCATCATGTAATTAAGGAATGTTATGTTCAAATGCGTTCTCCCTTCATTCTAATGACGATGAAAAGGAGAGAAAGCATTAAATAATATAAAGGGATAACTAATTGTATGTTTTTAGAGCAGACTTCAGTCATTCATAAAGTGACATAATACGAGTTATGCAATTTTTAAGAACTAAAGAAGTAATATGTCAAAAATAATGAGTGTTAAAATCTTGGTACCTATTAAAATACTTTTTTAGTTGCTTGGTCTACAAGACTAAGTCGCTTCACTGTACATCATTTTCTAAACATAGTACAGTTCTTATAATTATATAAGTTACTATCTTCTACTAATACCAATCCGCACAACTGTATACAATAGCGTCGCTGTTGCACAAGGAGTATGTTAGAATGTTATTGCATCTTCCCACGTCTTTAACATCAACACCCAAGTGTATCAATAACTTTTCTGAGATCTCCGTCCCAGGTACACTCCACCATGACGTGAAGAACGTCTTCAAAGTTAAAAACATCGTGAGAAAACATATCCTAGAACCACAGCTTTGAAGACATTGTGACATCTACCAACCCGCACTGGGCCCACGTGGTGGATTACGAGGCACTCCCTCTCACCGAGAGAGGAGGCATGTATGTCCAAGCAGTGGGAACTTATTTATGGGGATATATTAATTAAAATACTGAAACAAAGAGTCAACCTAGTCTAATTAGTACCGAAGGTAGCTGACAAGTTTTCCATTTCGCTGGTTATATCGCTCACAATCGCACGACCGGCAAGTTTCTACGACAGTTCTCAAACAAACCACTTTATTCTACGTACCTTTTTGCTCAGAATCTGTTTTGTTCAATTTAACTGTTAGCGAAGTGCAGATGCAACATTTGTCGTGACTCTATTTGTTCGTCGATTCGATTTCAAAGTTATGAAGAGGGGTGACCGTGTTTGTGCAGTCTAAGGCATATTAGGACTTTGACATTGCAAGTTGTCGTATAACCTTTTAGTTAGACTTTACCTTAACATAAACTTGCTTATTACCATCGCAATTTTGTCTATCAAAGTCAGTGTTTTTAAGGGTTGCGTACCCAAAGGGTGCCAACGGAACCCGCCGCGATTAAGGCTCCGGTATCCGCCCGTCTGTACGTCCATCTGTCTGTGACAGGGTTGTATATTTTGAACCGTAATATAGGTAGTCACAATTTCACTGATTGTGTACTACTATGGCTGGTATAAAAACAAATAATAAAATGAAACGGAGTTAAAAATTTCACTCCCCATAAAAGAAACGTAAAAAAGTAATTTTAAATATTGTACGGTGGTATGGAACCGTCCATGTGCGAGTCTAACTCACAATAGGGCGCTTTTTACGGAGTTGGAATGATAGCCGCCTATCCCAAAATATAGTAACAATAAGAGGTTCTCAAACACGTAGCCGATTGCCAAGCTGAATATCTAGTTATGCAGAATTGTGTACCTAGTATTGTAGTTGTTTCCAGTAGTAGAAATATGGGCATTATCATAATATCGACATACCTATTTCTAGAACTTCTTTACCGAGAAGTACTCTGTTAGTGGGGTACATACTTATTTATAAGATAACACTAAAATAACAAAAATATATCCTAAATTAACTAAAACTATTTACAAACAAAAATATAGCGTCGAAAAATTCATCCGCATCGCTGTCGACTGGTAATGTACCCAAGACACTGGCGGCATTGCCACGTTGTATGGCAATGCTTAGCCCCTGGCCAAGGTAAAAGCCAGCCCTTGGGTCATGGGAAGTGTCAACCAGTCTTTTCTCTGTTAGTTCCCTTAGACGAATTAACTACAGTTATTAGCCCAATCTCCTCATAGGTAATATCAATTTTCTCGATATTCATAAATTGATAAGGTCTTTCAATAATTCGGTAACGAAATATTGACAGAGAAAAGGGACTGGGTTTTCCTAGAAATTGAGATCGCAGGATGGCCTAGAATTAATTTCTCCGAAATGTTGTTTTTAGATCGCCCATAGTCCTCCGTCTGATGTCTTTTGTAAGTCGTATAAAAACATATCACACGGAGGACTCTCTCGTTTGTGGCGCTGAATATACCTACATATCTATATTGTATAGGGTATAAGGGACATCGCAAAAAAAACTCTACCAAACTTGTACCATGAATTCAGGATCTTGACCCGAAAAAAAATTCTACTGTTTCATATAAAAGTGCACTATACGGTCAGAATGTATGGGAATTCTGTTTTTTTTTTAAATAACCGTTGAAGAATTTCAATGCGTTGTAATTTTTCGTCGGCTATGTTTTGTCTAGAATCATGTACCTACTGAATTCATGTTAGGTATAATAGTTTGCATGTCGATATCCTTTACACCGTGTTAAATAAATTAGTATATCATTTATTATTTCTTTGTACAGACGCCAGCAGGTCAAGCTACCCGAAACTGTCAAATTTTCCCAATCAACCTTGAACCTTAATGCTGTAACGATAAAGTTGAAAATCTATCAAAGAATTTTGACAGATTGTAGTAGCTTGATGTGCTGGCGTCTGTACAATCTATTTTATTATGTGTGTTATTCTAAAACCTAACCTAACTTTGTTAACATTTACTTCGTAATCGACTGGTATTGCGGTTGACTGAGTATTAGTAATTAATACAATATGAAATAGATTATATTTTTGTTGCCTATAAATGTAGTGCGATGACCTCAGGTTAAAGTTAAGTTATGTTACATGGACCAACCCATAAACAGGTTTTTTTTTGTGATGTCTTGGAATTGGTCCAAATGAACGTTTGCTTTCTTATTTTCTTTAAAACTATTCACATAAAAACGGTGTTTTTCTTTTAAGCAGAGAATTGTTTTCTACATCATTTATTCACCACATAATCTTTTACAGCTTCGGCGCAGAATCTCGAAAAGGGTGACGAAATAAACCGTAAGTATTTGAATTTATAAGTGACAAAGGCATAAAGACCTTTGTCACTGTTTCATCCAGGTTTCCTACCTAAACCTATGAGATTTTGGTTTTAATGTAACTAAATGTTTCTGATTTGGTGCAGATTATTTAGTAAATCCTTTAAGTATTGAAATTATTTCAGACTTTCTGCAACCGAATTCCGGTGCTGAAAATACTCTCTAATTCTCCGTTTAGTAAACTGAAGTCGATTGCAGATTGAATGAAAATAATATTTAATATTTTTGCGAAAGTTGCATAGCACGCTACCTATTTGGCGTTTTTAGATGTAGAAAGGTATAAAAGTACAGTCACGACCAAAAGTATGTATACACTCGGCTTTATACAAAAGCGATTTACTCCTTTATTTTTTAATGAAATTGTATGTTGTTACGAATATAGCATTTTCGAACCCTTAGGTTTATGTAATGTGTCGTATTTCAACGTTGCATTCGTTATTTCACCAAAAAAATCGCAATTGAAAGTTGCCAAGTGTTGACATATTGGTGGTCGTGACTGTACATATCAGTGCTTTTTAAAGTTAGTTCCGTATAGAATAAAGACCTATAACGTTATGCTTGTTGTTTTCTTGTCCCAATCCGTTCTGATTTCCTACACAGCAAACACTAAAACACCACTACCACCCACCATACGTAACACTCGATAACCATAAACACGGTACATCCCCAAATATCCGCCACTAATGTGCCATGTCAATGTATTTGTTGATCCCAGCGTCCATAATGCATGCTGCTCCATTATGTACGGGCATCGACCGCGCCGCGCCGATCCGTCCGCGGCTATTTGTACGGACGACGGAGATCTGATCTCGCATTGTGTTCAAGAATTGTAATGGAAGCTCTTGATGGCCGTTATTGTGTTTTGCCGCCTTTATTTGGTAACGCGTTTCGTGTTTGCAATCTTTGAATTGTGTTTATTGGTTTTATCTACTCGTACTTCGGTTCGGTTTAAGAATTTTGGTGTAAGTTTTCACGTGACTATGGGACGTAATATCAGACGTGCCAAGAGTCTGTCTCTCCAAACTATGATATAAAAATCTCTGTGACAGATGGACCAGAAAGTAATCTTATAATGGTGCCGTTTTTTTTTTATATTCCGAACCCTAAAAGTAAGTGTCATCTACGAAGTCTTTGAAATATTTTGGATTCAAATGTCATTTGGAGGTCCTGGTCCTTAGGTACTCTCTACGTGATATTATTTAAAGAGTTTATTTATTTGGGATCTTCAATAAAGGATACACATCACAATATAAAATTGAAATCACAGTAAATAAAAAGGTTCTTTTACGTGTTCCCCTTTTACAAGAGACCATAGCATGCTTATATAATAAAAATAGGGAAAAAAAAATCATGAATGTTAAAATTTTATTTTATTCATATTACAATGAATACAAATACAAGAAAATAATCAAAGAGATCACGATAAGCTGCGTATTTTACCCTACGAACGATATAAGCCTTTAAAAACCTGGTTGTAATTAAATAATCCTCTATTAAAATAAGTAGGTACAGGTAGACCATGCTGAAATTCAAACAATTCCTTTTTTCCCCGTTATTACTATTACTTATATATCATTCCAAAAATCCCTTTATATATCCGTGGAACAGCATGCAAGCATGTCGCGAGCTCCAAAAAGGAACTAAATGTCGGGTAGTCGTACATTTCTCTTCATGCACGGTTTCAAGACTCGCGCCTGTCTCTAAAAGATTCCGTTGGAAAAATGAATAGCTCCACACTAGGAACATTGCAGAGAAACTGGGCGAAGTAGGTACAGTGATACCTACTCTTAAAAAGTAATGTATTATGCTGAAATAGAACCAGTACAAGGACTCGTGGCAAGATGGCGAATTCACTGGCCACTCGGCGGCAAGTGGCACAAGGCTGTGGAAGAAGAATATTATTATTAAATTTTTCAATTTTAAACTGGAATTACTAATGAGTTTGAAGCGCTATCTGTGTGACTACATATACCTTGTACAATATACAGACATATTATGGAGGCAAACTATAAGCGAATAGGAGATAAGTTTGCAAATGACAACGCGAAATCGTCAAAACCTATACAAATATCAAAACCATAAAATTAAAATTAACAGCAATCTGAATTAAGAGTTTGCGATACTCGTAATTTTCAAGTTGTGCAACCAAAAACTTATTAGGGCCTTATTGTTACTAATGGTCTTTCAAAAATCAACTTAGAATACGTTTAATTAAAGTAGATAACTAAGTAGCGATGGAATGTAAATTATCTATGAACACTGCTATAGCACACAGACGCACGACATGTCCTATTGAGCCACGGTTGGGCACAACAGAGAGGCTTATGTGACAAAGGACCCCCCTTACCGGATTTATAAAGTTCATATTAATGTTGGCGACAAATTAACCAATCCTGGGCATTGGAATCGAAAAAGTTCGAGAGTAAATTAAACAAGGTCTTGGTTATTTACGAGTATTTTGTAAAAAAAAACATGCATTAAAATTCTAAGACGTTTTAAAACATTTTTCAAGTTTCAAATAAGACGTTACTTTCTTTCCAATTTGTAAGGGATTCTGTGGAATTGATCTGTCGTGTTCAAATTGAGTTTAGTTCGCAGAACCATCGTCTATGATTTGTTGAAGATTGTCTTCTTATTAGTTTTTGAGAGCGATTTATTTATTGTAATGTATAGTTAATGTTATTCTTTCTTTAGTTGAAGGAGGGAGAAGGAGGGTTAAGGAGTGCTATTGACCATTTGACTTATGTGTTTTAACTATTTTTCTTGTTATTTCAAAACTTTATGATGACAATATAATCTTTATTATAATTACAGTGTTACCATGGATACTCTACAACGAAACAAGGTACTTCTCTAATTCATATTATTAACCTTTCGGCTCCATCGGCCATCTGTTCTGCGAGCAATGTGCCCTGCCCACTGCCACTTAAGTTTGCTAATTCTTCGGGCTGTGTCGGTTACCTTGGTTCTCCTGAGGATCTCTTCATTTAGGGAAGGGAAACTCCACGCATAGACCTCATATTATTATGGTCTACATAAGAAAGAGTATTTTATTCTACTTTGTTGAGCAAAACCTACGACAAGCCTCAAGCTAAAGCCGCTCATATCTGAACTCAACAATAGGATAAAAAAATATTTATAATTAAAATTAGATTGACAACGCCCTCACCAAATACAGACTGAAAATAACAGACAGATAATGTAATAGATATTGCAGAGAGACGTTCTGTGAGAACAGCCGAATTTTGAAGTTGAACCTAATTTGCGATCTGGGATTATGAATAAAAAGAGCAAGTAGAATTTGTCTGCTTTTAGCCAAATGAAAGCCAGTAATTGAATTTGCTTGGAAGACGCCTGAATGGGTATTGGAATATGAGAAAACATGCCTACACCCAAATCTGGAAAAAATATGGGAGTTGGTTTTATAAGCTTACAGAAAATAACAATGTCTAAGTCCTGCCGTATTGGAAAAATCTCCATATTTACGTACGGTCAGCAACAAAGGTAGATTAACGATTCAGTTTTATGTTTATCTTAATTAGCTGTGACTCTTTGTATTTCACCGAGTGCTATGTATAATTAAATATTTACGTAGAAAGAGGCTCCGTCTATTTTTAGAAGCATTCCATTTATTTTAAGCGGCACGTGGAGTCTCAGTACGTAGCGTGGTAACGAGGCATGACCTAATATAATACATATAAGGATAAATGTATTATTTGTCTAGCTTGTGATTTTGTTCATTTTAATAGCTCTGTAACTACGTATTCCCTTTCATTTTTTGCCTATTTCCTTGCCTAGTTTCACCTTAACGACATTGCTGTATGTATTGGAAAATGACACGATGATTATCGACTTACCTATCTAGTAAAATCGCAACAATCATCCAGTTCACTTAAATTACATGGTGCGGTTTTTAAATTTTTAAACCAACAAATTATATGGCTGTGCCATATATGTCACGTCACCTTAGAATCTATGGTGACATGATAACGGTTACTTTCGCTTTGTGATTGCACTACTAAGAATATCTATCTGTTTATTAACTAGATCAACAATAATTACTTTAATACAGATTTTTCCAATAGGAACCATCAAAAACCTTTTTTCCTGCTCTAACGAGTCAAGAGATCTGACTGACGTACCATCATAATAATTAGAATAACCCACAAACATTTATCTAATATGATCTGGCTCAGTAAACTATGCGCCGCCGTCCTCGGGGATGTAGAACAAACATAATCCGGGCTTGTGGCAGCATGCCAATTGGGCTGCTGGAGCTATCAATAAGTAATACTGTTAGGCTGTGGTAATCAGTTATGTGGGCCTATGCTGCCCTGGTAATGGTGAGAGGAAAACCGTTTTTAATGAGAGGGTGGTTAGGTAGCGATTAGTATGTAGTTTCTATGTATAATTTATAAACGTAAAGAAACTCAAATGGTGATAATATGAAAAGGAACAAACCAAGTTATTAGTGACAATATTATTCAAAGTTAAATGGTTTTTGTTAAGTCATTTTCATATTACTATATAGAATAACTTACTGTTGAAGATATTACAAAAAGAATGGTCTTGTTTTAAAGAAATACAGTTTTTTTTTGTAGTTGTATCTAAATATTTATACCCCGCCTACAGTTACACCTGAATACTTCAGATGCTTAAGTTATCCAAAAATACCATTTTTCATTAAGAATCCGTGTTATGTCACCTTTGTCCACGTATCGAACGACGAAATGCTTTTTCATTAAAATATCCGAAAAAAATTCAAAATGAACACACAAAAAAGGCTACGTCATTCATAAAATTGGTTTCGTTTCAATGAAGTTAATCCAGGCATGAATAAAAAGAAAAAAAAAAGCCGTGGGTTCAAACGTATAAAGCGAAAAATATATCATCACCTGCTGTCCATTTGTTCAATAAATCTCTATCAGCCGTCATCTCAGCTTTTCCATTTTTTGCTGCATCATCTTTTGCACAATCAAACCATCTTTTCATTCATCAATTCTATTTTCATCCGACTTCAAAAGGAGGAGAATAGAACAAAACTCCGACATTGATAAACCGATTTGAAAAATTATTTTGTATGGAAGGGTCTACATAAATTGGTCAAGTTCTGAGCAGTGATTTTGGAGTCACTTTCAATAATACGTTTTTCCACTTAATGTATGGTACGTTGATGATGTTATGATAACTTCCTGTCACTTTTATTTACTTAGCAAGTGAAGGTACACGAATTTGTGTGGGATAGGTAACTAAAAAGTGAAAAATAAAAACTAGTACAAAAACAAACAAAAGACTTAAAAAAAAATACGCTAAAAAGTGAAAAATTACTTCAATTTCGGAAGTCGGTGGCAAAAAACGAAAATAAAAAACTAAATACACCGACTTCCGAAATTAAAGTTATTTTCCAGTTTGTGTTTTTTTTTGTAATAAAGTTTTTTATCTACAATAATAATATCTTTTAGAATAATCACGAATTCTTTTTTCTTAGCAGTGTGCAGAGTATTATTACTACTCAAACGAAAAATAATATCTTCAAACAAACGTATTATGATAGCATTAGCTTTTTACCTTCTACCCACATTCGCAAACAAAGACTAACATGTTAATACAAATGGAATCCTAATATTGTTTTCTGAAAAAATAGTACAAAATGGGAAGGAATCCTACACAAAGCTCTGAAAGAACATTGCGTTGAAAAGCAGCTGAAATATTAAATAGGTACGACTCGTGCTGGGCGGTTTCGGTCTGGTTAACCATTTTGTGGTGTAGGTAGACGAGCGATAATTATTTTGTGTTATATTCTCGGCTGTTAGGCAAGCTTAATAATTTCCGTAAGAATACAAAAAGTAATTGTGTCTCATTAGTGACAGTTGAGCTCTTATCTTTGAAACATTGATGTATTTTTAAAGCCTCCATTACCTATAGTATTGAAAAAAAACACCGGTACGAAAGTGACATAATTATAATATTATGTAAACAGCCATCATCATGATCTTAATATTTGGGAATAAATGTAACAAATATGATTTTGTGCTGTCTTCGTGTTTTCCTCATTCAGATTAATTTATTTTTGTTCTTATAAATAGGGTATCTATAACCCGAAAACAATCCGTCTTTGTGATGTACCACCATTGTCCTCATGTAAACCTCTTTTTATAAATCTAAAAATAGTAATTGTTCCCAATATGTACATATTATATTTGAATGCTGTAAATTGTTATTAAAATGCACTCCGATTAATTTCAACGGCTTGGACATATGTTACGTCTAAGAAAAAATATCCTGATAGATTTATTATTCCTCCAATGAAAGCCAATAAAAAAAAAAACATTTATTTCATTTATTTCACCTGAAATACATAAAAGTGTTCATACTTTTATGTATGTCAGGTGAAATAAATGAAACAAAAAAAATTGTATAAAAAGTATACACTTTTTATACTATTTTTTTTGTTTCATTTATTTCACCTAAAATTACACAATTTTAACTAAGTATTTAGTTAAAATTGTGTAATTTTAACTGTTTGCCTATGTCAAAAAGTGGTCATACTGAATTTAGGTACGTCAAATCACGTTATGTCAAACTGCAATTGGGGACAATAAGGGGTTTATTTAATTTTATAAACGTTGTTTAAAGCTAAGTCATGAATAACAACTATTTAACCATACATTAATGACGTTTAAACGTCAATCAACTTTAAGCAACGTTTATAAGTAATAATGACCGATGACATAACAACAATTTGTCGCAAAAAAGAGGCGTACAAGTTGCTCATCTGCGCGGACCAACTTCATTTCTATTGAAGAGCCTATTTAATAAAAAAGCTAGCGGCTCGATTGTCGTTCTCACCCACTTCGCCGGCCGTCTGTAACGAGACTTTATATTGTTCTTCTGTTTTTATAGACAACTATCGCTCTGTGGATTGCTACTTTATGTGTTATATCGAGTGTAAACTTGAATATGGGTAGTAAAAAACTTCGTAGACGGCTTCAAGTGTATTTGTAAGAAATGGAAAAGGGTAATGTAAAAAAACTATCCATCCGTCCGTCTGACTGTCAGTGGGCTGTATCTCATGAACCGTAATAAGTAGACAGTTGACATTTTCACAGACTATGTATTTATATTGCAGCTCTAACAGCAAATAAAATAAAAATTAAGTTAATACAAATTAAAGGGAATCTCAGTACAAGAAACGTGTTTTTTTCGGCGGTTTTTGGCTTGTGGTACGGAACACTTCGTGTGCGAGCCCGACTCGCACTTGGCCGCTTTTATTTTAGCACCAAGACGTATTTTATTCAAAACATAAAGTACGGAACCTTCTTCTACATAGACAAGCTGCTTAAATTAAGTACCAGCACCTAATTAGTACCAATGTACAGTCAGCCATACATATTTTATCATTATGAAATTATTCTACAAAAACCACAGTCTATTTCAAACCGACAGCCCCCAACTGGAATTCTCAACAAGTCGTCAAAAATTCAAAACGCTTTCAAAGAATATTTAAACCAAAGCCGACTAGAGATAGTTGAATAATGTTCTCAGAAGTACAGCTGGAGTTCCAGCAGAACTCTGAGACAGTGGTCGGTGCAAACGCATGCAATTTATGTACATTTTAATGGAATCCGGGCAGGAAAGACGGAAGGAATACCTTTTAATATTAGCGACAGTATCGAGTAGATTGAGATGCAACAGTGGTTTTAAAATTGTAGTGGAATCATTTGATTGAGTCAGGATTAGTTATTTTTTGTATGGCAGCAGAGTTGTTTTATGAATTATTTTGTAAGAGGAACAGAGTTAGGTTAGGTTAGTTTTGACGGCACGGTTGGCGCAGTGGTTAAGCGATTGACTGCTGCGCTGCGTGTCGCGGGTTCGATTCCCGCACGGAACAAATATTTGTATGACCAACAAGCAGTTGTTCCGGGTCTGGCTGTTTGTGTATGTGAGTTTAAATGTTTGTGAACGCAACCACGATACAGGAGAAATTCCTAGTGTAAGGCAACGTTTTTTTTTTTTTGTTTAAAAATGGATTGTAGATCTAATCTTTATCATTGCATGGGAACTCAGAAAATATTCCTCAGGATACAAGATAATAACGACAGTAAAAATAAAATGTAAGTGGGCGTTTCAACTTAAAATTTCAGATAAATAATAAATGTTCTTCTCAACCTTGTGTTAAAAAATAAACGGGACAGAATATAAATGGAGTTTGTTTCCTTTTAGCTAAGAACCATTTGTTCTGTTCAAATTAATTTTTGAGACGTTATATTTTTGCCAGGGCTTTTAAAGTAACTGTATATTTACATTATTATGTACTGAAATGATTTTCTACATAGTATCTAGGTATAGGCTTTATATAAGCTCTGTGAAATAGGCTACATAGTGTTGTTAATTATGTTTCTTTGTTTATTTGCTGATCTGTCTGGGTGTTCGTGTATAAGAGACTAGCTCCGCCTTGTGGTTTTACCCGCATAAGTTTCGATCCCGTGGGAATATCGGAATAAAAAAAATGCCAAATTTCATCAAAATTCGTTCAACCGTTTTAACCTGAAAGTATAACAAACAAACATACAAAAAGTCAAATATTTTCTGTTTATGATATTAGTTTATATTTGTGTTTTTAAACGTATTCACGATACAGGAATAATCGTTAAAACTCATATCTTTTTGTATCACATACAGTTTGTTTGCTTTAAAGGTTTACTAAGAGATATAACCTGGGATATAATCGAACTCATTGTAGATGAACGGACTGTGTGAATAAAGATATGGTTAGAAAGGGGGTGACTGGCAAAATGGCGGCTAATAGAGAAGTATGGAAGAAAATACATGTAGTGCCGACCCCAAATAAATTCGGATCAGGGCAGGAGAATGATGATGACACTCGAACTCATTGCATTGTACTATCGCAGTGTGGTACGTCAAGTACTTCTAGAAGTTCAACAAATAATTTTATGACATTCTTATAGAGTTTTTGTTGAACTTCTAGAACAACAGTAACAAAACCAAAAGATTCTATTCTCAAAAGACCATCTCAGACATCGGTCTACATGGTCTTTATATGACCTGACCAAGATTATGTCTGGACTTTAAAAGAGACTGTGACCTCTGAGCTTGTTTTGCCTTTCTTTTCAGAGTAGTCAGATAGGAAACACCGAACTCATCTAGTTTAAAAAAAATATGATTGACGTGTAAAAGTGTTTATACAAACCTACTTACAAAATAAAATCATTTATCATAAAAAAATGTCACGTACATAAAAACTTCATAAACACTTCGTTGTGACAGCTAATTGTTAGGAGCTTCAACTTTTCATTATTTGCCTTTGATTTATGTCATCCAGGTTTTTAACAGATTCACCTTTCAGCTAGAATAATTTTTAAAACTTTCTTTAGCATTTCCATGAAATCATTTACCTATAATTAGAAGGCTTTATTTAAAATTGTCTACTTTGGTAATTAAAATTGATGGTCTTAAATTGGAGCTTTTTACTAAGGTAATGAACCTTTTACTTTGTTAAACTTGCTACTTTCAGTTCCAAAGTTATATTTAGAATTATTTCTTTGAGTAATTTAATTTTTTATTCGAACGAGACTATTTTTATACCTTTGTGTTTAAATTACCTTTTAATTATAATTATCACCCTTTTTTAAACCTTTACTTTTTCTGTGTTTCCTCGAAATTATGTGTATTACTAATTCAACAATATTTTTTAGAATAATTTACTTCAGTATTTTGAAAAGACTCACACAATCATCGTGGTTACTCTTTGATTTGATTTAGTTCTTGTCTTTAACAATTTATCATAGTCGTCACCGAATATATTATTTTATTTAGAAATGATATACATACACACGCCTTTTGCCCATGGGGTTAGACAGAAACTTCAGAACGCCTCCTGCTACGATCCTTAGGTACTCCTTTAGCTTCTTTTCTAGTCACAGTTTTCTTACCTTAATGTGCCATTATTTTATTATGATGTTGTATGGTTGTATTGTTTTAGTGCAATGTGACTAAATGTATTATTTTTTACTTTATTTTGTAATCTAATCTTAAATATTATGTACAAAATGTACGTTTTGCTAATATTCTAATAATTTAATGAATTGTTAACCTTTTAATGTGAATGTTGTGCATGCCTATAAGCGATGTATTGACACAGAATTGAAGACTCGTGATTGCCTATTGTTACTACCCTTGTAAATATAGGTATCGTTGGACCACCAACGACATATTTACAAGGGTATAGTAACAATAGGCAATCACGAGTATGACGAGTAGAGACTATTTATTTATTTACTAAGCAAGGCACCAGCCTTGTTTAGTAAATAAGTAAATAGTCATACATGCACCCTTCTGGAGAACATCACCAGCAAAGTCACTTTATTCTATCACTATATTTAGGTAATAATAAGAATAATATTTTTTATAATCTCAAAAAAATAACTATACATTCTGTTTTCGAGTAACACTGAACCCCACACTAGGATACCCTGTGTCGTGAGGTCCTGTCTCTTTCATCACAATTTGTATTAGCTGTAGTTTATTCAGATTAACAGATAACTACATAGGTAATAGTTAAATTAAACCTACGGTCCCCACTCACATCTGCTTTGTTAATACCATTTCTTAGTCGCCCATCATTCATCCTCTCAACGTAACCAAACCATCTAAGCATACTTTTTTATTTTTTTTTCACAATATCTTCTAAGCCGCACCGTTGCCTTATCACATCATTCCTCAGCCTATCCTTCATAGTCACACCACACATGCTTCGCAAGGAATGCGTTTCCACAGCATTTATTCTACTTTTCACTTATGCCTTACTCAACATTTAGTTCCATAAATAAGCAACCATAAATAACATTTCACACAGCACCATTTGTCCCAAGCTAAGCAACCTAATGCTTGTGTTACGGTAACAAGATGGCTGATAAACTACTTCTATACATTTTTTTTTTTTTGTAAATACATACATATTATAAATAGACAAAAACAACTACCTACTGGTTTTTAACGTAAACGTAAACACGTAATTTACTGATTATAATAATTTCAGTACCTAAGTACCTTATAAGTTATTATGATCAGAAAATTAAGTGTTGAAAGATCTTATTCAACACTTAATAAATACCCACATTTCTGTACCACCCAGCACCCTAATTGCGTAACACACCATCAATCGGAATCGGTGTCATTTTGACACTTCAACAACATTCATTGCGTTATTTACATTGTTGAGCAGACATGACACATTTTTTGAACATATGAAGCAATGGAATAACAATATCCTTCAAAATGATTCAGATTGAGATTGATAGTGTGTTACGCAATTAGGGTGCTGTTCAGACATGATTTAATTTTAATTGCTGAAATCCTATTTCTAGAACACGACCGTCCAATTAATTTAGTCCATTTTGGGGAAGCCATGAAAAATCACCAAGACTACCGCAGCTGATTCGTCTGATTGTGATTAATGGAGGATCAGCGCCGGCTCCGGATAATCCTTTCATCTCGTTCCACTTACAGCTTTAGCAGCTGATAGGCTTTGTACTACGGCCCGAGTGGAGGCGAGTGGCGAGCTAATAGCCTGTTACCGAAATTACAGTTACAAATGGTTTGGTGGATGAAGGCATTCTACTTTTTTTTTTAATGTCGATATCCTCAATGACCGAATGGTAACTATGCTGTATCGTAGTTGCTTTAACTAGCGAAAATGACATGCACAAAAACCGACTTTCAATAGCATAAACATTAGGTAAATATTTTTTCTGTGCGAGGTAGGTACCTACTAATGACACTTAATTTCTGACCCAATCAGGTCTTTAGAGTATTCCTATTATTTTTTAGTTCCATGACATCCAATGTGAAGGGTTCGTCCAATGCAATGCAACATAGAACACAACATGTTAGGTAGAAATATAACTACTCGTATTTAAATATCAAAAAACAAACCCGCAACTCCCAGCACTATTCATATTCCCACGTCACGCCCAACACTAGTGAGTAATGGAAGGTTATCAACTGTAGTACTCTCACCGTTTAACTGCGCTTCCATAAATCACTATCCGTTTAGCAACCACGACACTATGACCTCGATTCGAAATGAATGTCCGCTGCTAGTTCATAAATTGTACTAAACATTTGCAAACCCGCCCAAATTGCTATCAAGACGTGATTGGCATGAATGTTTCAGTAAATCGTTCAAATCTAAATTACAAAATCCCACTGCTGGACATAGGAAACTCCCATGTTCGCGCTCTGACAGGAGCGTTTGAATCAAAGGAATGATTGAATCTCAATTATTTGCTCCCTCGCGCTGGTGAGGTTTACTGAGCAGACAGACAAAGCCTTGAGATGAAATGTAACGCAGAGAAGTTATTCGAAACCGACTTGGGTCTGGATCAATATTAATCTTGTATAATAAATAATAAATAAATAAAATCTTTTTATTTCATAACCAAAACAGCAACAAGGTGATGATTGGAGCCTCCTTTTAAGCAAAGAAAAAGCCTGTATTAGGAGACTCCGCTCTTTCATAGCTATATAATTTAGCAATATAACAAAATCCTTACTCGTACAAATCAAATCATAACAATTTTATTTTATTGAAATTTACATATTTTACATTTAGTTGAGTGTGTTTTGTGTTTGTATGTGTAGGTGAGTGTGTATGGGGGTGTGTGTATGTGTATGTGTGTAGAGAGAAATGAATGGGTTAAACTAAGTGTTGTAAGAGCGCCTCAGTGTCATCATACGTTAACGATTTTAACCAATTTGTTACCATTTTTTTACATTGATGTATTTTTTTAACATATATGTATATCTCTTTGTTGACCCTATTATAAAGCTGAGCAGAACGTCTATCATATTGTGCAGCAGCGAATTTTGTTTTAGTTTGAGGGATTAGAGCGATTATGTCTTTCCGTCTCTTTGATATTGTGTTTGCATTATAAGGAAGTGTCTTATGTTTTTTTTAGGACTGTGAGAGAGATATAAAGTTTTCTAACAGAAAGCAGTATAAAAAAGTTCTTTAGTTTTTTCTTTGGTTTAAAGGCCAAAACACATACATACGATACGACGTCGCATCGTGACACGTTACGACAGACGTTGCCACAGCCATGTTTAGATAACATTTTTTATTGATAATTATCTACTATTTTCGTTTACTGTGTACACCTAAAACAAGTGGTAAAAACTAGTTATCAATAAAAAATACTTCTCCGGCATTTCTACTAACAACTGCTGTATAAGTCCATTTTATTGCCTATTATTATCCTATCTTCTTAGCATGACCAACCCAACTGAGATGTACCACCATAGGTAACTTGTTTAAAGTCCGTAAATAAATACAACTACTAGTACAAATGACACTATGTAGGTAGGACACTAAAATACCTTTACCTACAATGTTCAAATCAAATCAATCTACCAATATTGGTCACCCTTGTAACGTCTTGTCGCCGACCAACGTCAGGAGTGTATCGGCCATCAATTCGCCGGTAAACATTTAGTTTGTCAATGTTAGTGATGGTGCAATGAACTTAATTCATTGCCTTTGACTGACCGTTGAGAGGAATCGTAGTTTGCTCAGTTGTAGTGAAGATTCGCCTGACGGACGTTAGAGTTCTGAAGGTTCTTGTTGGTTTAAATATAGAATTGAGGCTTTGACCAAACAGAAGTCAAACCACGCGCGGGATGCGAAACAAAATTCGCGCCAATATTGTGACAACTTACTATGGAGTTGTTAAGACTGTTGCGAATAGAAGAGGTGTTCCACTTAGCGCACTGATTTTAACAGCACTTGTCCGAACCGCACCTAAGCACTTCCACTAACCGCACTGAAACAAAATTAGAATGACGCGCGCTTGACGCGTGATTTGAGTTTGAGTTTGAATAAATCCCATGTCGCACGATGGATTCATCTCAGCTTGGAAAAAAAGGTTTCGGATACATCCGATAATCTTATCCCATGTTACAGGCCTTGTATGAATCAATTATGTTTTTTAAAACGTAATCAGCGTACGTAAGCCGTCACGAAAATTATTGCCAGCGTGAAAACATTTGGGGCCGTCGACTGACTTCCCTAGACTGCCATAGATCACTGATATGAATAACGTTGTGCAAAGACACGGCGCAAATGTAGTCGGCGCCTTGCCGTATTGCCGCCGTGTCTGTCAACAAGCTTTCACAGTGATCCATAACACTGACGACCCTGCCTACACACGGCGTATAAACCGTAGCTGTTCCCGGCAAGTAAGTGCCTGATACTAGATTTACACGGTTCCGTTTTAGTTGAACAACTTTTACAAAAATACTTTTAAATTTGAAATTTGATTTGATTGAAAGTGTGTTCAGACAGTTCAAATCGCTTTCGACTTAGCAGTTGATCAACTAAAATCGAACCATGTGAGCCCGTCATTACTCGAAAACATTACCATCCTACTTGAAGTTAATAATATGTTGTATGTTAATACTCGAATCCGTAAAACAATAACGAAACCCATTTTGAAATGGCTATAGGCGTAAAATTCATACCTAGGTTAATACCTAGGTGTGAATTATATGGATATAGAATTCAAAAAGCGCTGTGAACCGCAAATATTCATTTTTTGGTCGGTTTATCAGAATAAATTTCCACATTATGGATAGAGGAAAAAATAACACTACAGTTTAAATGATTTATGTGGCTTTATGTGTGTTTTTGTGTGGATTTATTTTGTTTCGACGCAGGACATTGATAAATGATAATTTTTTATTTTGTAAATTAGTTAAAATGACACCGGTACACGTCATTTTTTTATTAAAACTAGATGAGGTCGGTGTTTCCTAACCGACTAGGTACTTTGTACACTCAGAGTTCAAAATTGATTCAAAAGTGCATACATCGTAATGGTCAGATCATCATTCTACCCTACTCAATATCCTCAATACCTATCTATACATCCTACTTAATTACGCGTGTCTGTTTTAGTTTAGTATAATAATTACATTTAAAGGCCGCAAGATAAAATTGTGTTCAAAGCTATTTATGTACCCCTTAATTTAATTGTCACGTGAATTAGCCCTTTAGTTATTAATATTGTTTCTAGCATAAGTTTCATGTATGTGATGTGACTGTGCTTTTTTAACTAAATAAATAAACATGTACAGAGTGGCGATTAGGTTTTCACATTAAATAGTACAGCGGTTATTACGAGTCTGTTGAAAAAAAATATACAGTGTGGGGAGGACAATAGGATCATAAATGAAACTTCGTATAAGTCATGATATTCCCAACCGTCACACAAAAAATCAAATGAATATATCCAGTAGTTTAGCCACAGGACTTTATTTTTCATTTTAAGTATTTTCTACACGATGTATTGTAAACAGAAAAGCACGCGACAGGTTAACGACAGACGTTGCCAGCTCGCTACTATAAAAACTACGTCTTTTCATTCAAACTTATTTTCTCAATGCAAATTATACTTTATGCCCGAGCCATAAGAGTCATAAAGCGTGTCATCACAGCTACTATAAGAAAAAATGCATGCGAAAGTTATTACTTTGCTGTTACGCACTCTTGTCAATCGCAAAATATGTATGTGCGAAAGAGATAGCTAAGTTTTCTTGTTCCTACTTTGCTACTTGTCGGCGTGTCTCGGTTATGCCTTCAGTCAGTGAGTCACCGGACGTGCTTCCTGCCTGTGACGCGTTTTGTTTTTCTCTGGAAATTCGGATGCGCCCGCGCCTCGCCCGTTTGAAGTCGCCGCGCGAGTGTTATCGTATCATTGTTGGTTGTGTTGTGTTGTGCGAAATTTGACGCTTTGTTTTAATAGTGACAGGACACATAAACGTATTAACGTACTTAGTTAAATAGCTAAGTAAACTTAGGTAACTTGAGGATACGGGAAAATCAATCCTTGATCCCGCACGTAGATGGTGCTCCTCCACGTGCAAATGTGATTTCAGACGAAAGAATTATTAATTATTATGATCGCAATCCGACGTGCAGTCTGCGTAATGCAGGTCGACATTTTCGTGTAAATCACAAAACTATTCAAAAAGTTTTGAAACGTGACAAACGCAGACCTTATAAGTACAAGAAAGTACCAAGCATTGTTACCGAGAGATAAGCCAATAAGAGAAACTTTCTGTCGCTGGTTGGAAACCAAACATGTCGAGAATCCTGACTTCCTGTACCTACAATGTGCTGTGGACTGACAAGAGTACATTCACAAGGAATGTTTTATGGAACCGACAGAACCTTCGGTACTGGAGCTGCGTGAATCCGCATCTAGTACGGGAGTCTTCGCGCCAGTACAGATTTGCGGTCAATGTGTGGGCTGGCATACACAGAAATACCATTATTGGTCCGGTATTTATTGATGGCAATTTAAATGCTGTAAAGTTCATTGAACTCCTCGACGGATCCGTTTCCGAGTACACGGACGAACTTTCGCTGGACGTGTACAGGCAGATGTGGTACCAGTTAGATGGAGCACCAGCTCATTCAGTGGTGTCTGCAAGAGAGCGTTTGACTCAAATGTTCGGACAGCAGTGGATTGGCCGTTTTGGACCAGTGCGGTGGCCAGCGAGGTCACCAGATCTCACGCCCCTGGATTTCTTTCTGTGGGGTCACATAAAGAATGAGGTATACTCAACAGAAGTTACTACCGTTGAGGAATTAAAAAATAGAATAATAATATCTTTTAATAAATTGAAAGAAATGGCTGCTAATGGTGACCTATTATCAAGAGTGAGAAATAACATTATACGTCGGTGTAGTTTATGTATTCAAGAACACGGCGGACATATTGAAAATAAAAATTTTTAATAACTGGCGACATAATTATGTGATCGAAAAGTGATTGTGAATAATAAATTGATTAGTGAATAACTCGCGGGTGAATGATGCCCGACTATTTGGTTAATATTCTGTGATTTGATTTGTGTAATTGAGCATTAATAATAATAAGAATACGCCAAACATTCGCCGTCGTCCGCGTCGGCCACATGAATGAAACCAAGCTGCGTTGCCATTCTTATCGCAGGTCAGTGTACCAATTATAAAAATGGTGTTTTATTTTGTTTGCAGTTTTAAGCTATTTAGTTTGTTAGAAAAAAATGTTTTTTTAATTTCGATGTTCGGATTTATTTGATAGTTTACAAATGTTTCTATAAACCAGTATTGCCAGTGTTTTCATTTAAAGTCATATTGTCATCTCCACATTGTATAATTCTACTAAGGGCTGTTTTTTCCAACGCCAGATAATTTTATCGGAGGAATAATTTTGAATTCTTGACAGTTCCTCCATACAATTAATTATTAAATTAAAATAGGACACTGAATTTTTCAAAAAAATAAATAGCGTAAAAATTGTCATGAAATAAACCACCCTTGATAATAATGCACTAGACACGCGCGGGGCGATGATGGTATCAACAATTCAACACAAACTTTAAGGTATCGTTACCGAATAATCACAAATCAAGTTTAATGTTGTTAAGTCTCGAATTAAGTATAATGGTGAAGGGCGGGCATTTTTGGGGGTCTGTCTTTTGTAATTTTGACGTTCGAAAAGTGCTGATTCTCAGCCTAATTTGAATAAATGACTTTTGATTTTATTAAATACTAAAACGAAAAAAAGGTCCCGTGGCTAGAATGTTAATTGTTATATTGTTTTAATTGTATATGTTTAAAATACGTAATGTAGAATATGTGGTTTCAATTAATGTGGTAACCTAATACCACGCTGTATAGGTACATATATACATTTAAGTAAATACTATGTAAGTAATATTGTAGGGTGACTTTCTGTAATTTCTCACAATACAGAGGTTCAAAAATGCACCTATGTTCTTTCGTATTTGCAGACTATACTTAAATTCCACTTGCCAATTTTAGAACGTAGTAGTGTAACCCTACCTATATTAAAAACTGGAATACAAAAATACAGCAGAACAAACATGATACCCGGATATTCAAGCGGAGGGAAGCTAACCAAATTATTTTTCAACGTGCGATGATTTACGAAACAGCGCGAGAACTAAGTTAGCATCGTAAACAAGTCGTATGGCACATGTGTGGGGACTTGTGTTACGAACTACTGTTCCCTAATAATAACTAAGATTTACATTTTGCTTACATTACGATGACATAGTATATCCAACGAAAACAAATGAAAAGCGTTCATTTTCACAAATGACTTCTACAATCCCCCATATTGAAT
This sequence comes from Apamea crenata, assembly GCA_949629185.1. Lineage (NCBI taxonomy): Eukaryota > Metazoa > Arthropoda > Insecta > Lepidoptera > Noctuidae > Apamea > Apamea crenata. Next base: position 18,927,772 of record OX451360.1, on the reverse strand, counting down.
TTCCTGTGAAGTATCTGGCAATTCTAAGATATTTCAAATTACTTACAATGAAACTGACACCTCTTTTTATTGAAATCGGGTCTGTAGTTTAGGAGCTATAGGTACGTTCACCAAAGAAGATAAGTAACCAGGGCCGTCGGATATTATAGTTGAAGTTTAGTAAGATCCCGATGGATATCTATATATATATAACTCAAAGGCGACTGACTGACTGACATAGTGATCTATCAACGCACAGCCCAAACCACTGGACGGATCGGGCTGTTTGGCATGCAGGTAGATGTTATGACGTAGGCATCCGCTAAGAAAGGATTTTGATCAATTCTACCCCCAAGGGGATAAAATAGGGGATGAAAGTTTGTATGAAACTTTGTCAATTTTAAACCGATCGGGCTGTATACTTTTTAACGCGAGCGAAGCCGCGGGCAAAAGCTGGTTTTATAATAAAATTTAATTAAATTAATAGAAAACAAACAGTTCTGTTATCAATCATTCGAAAATATCCATCGGTAACTTACTAAAGTTCAACCTTATCCGACGACCCTGGTTACTTATCTCTTTCGGTGACGGTCCCTATAGAAGATGCTTACAAATATTTTTAGTTGTAGGTATCTGAAATTCGCATAAAATTATACATGATATTGAAAGAGACACGTTTGCGACCATTCTAGAATCCCACCCGGTTGGGTTCAATACCAACTACTAGGTTGGTATTGAACCCAATCTAAGTTTTGGACCCAAAAACGGGTGTTATTAAACTGGGTTGAAAATGTTCCAACCACCACAACGAATAAAATAACAGGATGAAGAAATAATATTGAAGTGAAGTAGGTAATAGGAATAAGACATAAAAATTGCAAGATGCAAAATTAAAATTATTTCACTTAACTTTTCAGTTCAATATTTTCCAAACCAGCCTCTTTACGTACTGGTTTTAATGCATCATGCTAGCGAGAGAAAGAGATGGAGCTATTCATGGCCGATAGCACCATCCCTGTTATTCTTAAGGACTGGAATCATAATGTAATGAATACTTTACAATACGGCCCCACTATTTACTTTTATAAAGACTTTTATTTCAAAAGATATTCACTCTCAGTTAAACTTCAATGCTTAGATTTCAAAATAAATCAATGTTGGAGCAATATGAGAACTTAACGACATTATTATTTGATGTTTAGTGCTTCTGATGTCTGATTAATGGAGCAGAAAATATATATAAATCAGAACTTCAAAGCCGCGTTTGAGCGATCATGCAATGTTTTTTTTTGTATTATCTTTACGACTTTGGATTAAAACCATTCACAATTACCAAGCCAGTTGATTTGAGATACTTTGCTTTCATTTTTATTTATATTAGATTCAAATAATATTATTATGGCATGATCTTATTAACAATACGTAACATAATTAACGCAAGACCTCATACACCCCAATGAATTTAGACGGCACGGTTGGCGCAGTGGTTAAACGATTGACTGCTGCGCTGCGGGTCGCGGGTTCGATTCCCGCTCGGAACAAATATTTGTATGACCTACATGTATTTGTTTCGAGTCTGGGTGTTTTTCTATCTATAATATGTATGTATTTACAAAAAAAAAAAAAATGTATATAAGTAGTTTATCAGCCATCTTGTTACCATAACACAAGCATTAGGTTGCTTAGCTTGGGACAAATGGTGCTGTGTGAAATGTCCAGGGATATTATTATTATTATTAATGAGAGCATTGAGTTAAAAGCTAGTAGTTATTTTTGTTAATATTAACAATTATTAGAAAGAAAATCGTGTTGATCCCAGCAGCAGCCTCTTATACATACGTGCATATATTTGAAATTAAGTCTTAATGCCTTGAAAATAATGAGATTTAATTTTCTTTGACTCAATCGAAGATCAGTACCTATAGCAAAATCATTTTTGAAAAAAAAAATATCTATATCAAAGTTATTGACATCGATTCAGTAGTCAATTATAAACAAACTACTTCCAGGACTTGCTTCTATTCTGTGACACCTAGACATCATAATATTTAGTCTACACTAATAATTTAATTCTACAAATAAACGTTCTACATCAAAAGTTAACGACTACGTTGTTTGTACATCAAGATTAACGACAGGCATTTGTTATAAATCAACATTTCAAATAGATACATTATTCTATGTAAGAATTCTCGGCTTTGATTATACTTAAGTGTACGTACTTTTAATGTGTATACATAGTTTGTTACTTTTAATTTAAAAAATAATGAGCTCTTATCAAGATAAACACAATGAATGTTAATTACGAAAATGAAACCTGATAGTGAAGATTCATGTAATCCAATATTTTTATAGTACAGCCAGATAAATTTAAATAAATTGGCAGTAAAAAATAAATGTTCAAGTTTAAGCAAAGCATTAATAAACAAGTAACAATAAATTATTTATTTTTCAGAGGGATCAATTTTCACATCTGAAAGCACGTTCGAACAAGATATCGTGTAGATTACGTACATTTCATGAATTTTAATGGGATAATAAGGTCAATTGGAGGTGACCTTTAGGTCAAACGAAATAAAAATTTAATATAATGTAAATCTAATTCAATGTGATGATATTAGAATTGATTACACTGCGCTGTAAGATTCGATATTAACAAAGGTAGATATTAACATTTATTAAAATATGAATGTAGATTGCTATTATTTTATTCATACGATCATTAGATATGAATGAAACCGCTATGTAAAGAGAAAAAACTTAATTTTCACCTAAATTACTCATATTTTTCTATAAGTCCTTTTTAATATACTCGTATATATATATTTTTTTAATAATTATATTTTCGAGCCGTTTGGGGTTGAAACCCTCGGGCCGTGGGGTCCGAGTGCGCATGGTCTTTTTAAGGAAATTTCGAAAAGACTGGTTGACACTTCGCATGACCCAAGGGCTGGCTTTTACCTTGGCCAGAAGCTAAGCATTGCCATACCTACAGCGTGGCAATGCCGCCAGTGTCTTGGGTACATTACCAGTCGACAGCGATGCGGGTGAATTTTTCGACGCTATATTTTAGTTTGTTAATAGTTTTAGTTAATTTAGGATATATTTTTGTTATTTTAGTGTTATCTTATAATCTAATATTTAATTTAAAAAAACTTGTGTAACATGTTTTAAAAACATAAACCTGCTTAACCACAAGAAGACAGAAGAAAAAGCTTTCAACTAAAGAGATCAAAATGTAAACAAATATGAATAATGAAACTCAGACCGCGATACCACTCAGCAGAAATATAACTATCTTTGTTTCAACTGATTAAGATGCAGACACTACCTCGACACGTAGAAGACCCCGATAGCATCAACTTTAGAGAAAGAATAAGTACAGTGGTAAGTCTGGCACAATATCAGTCGAGACTCGGACGTCCTGCTCTAATCCACCATTCTGGACCCCACTGGGAGCAGACGTGACTGAGATTCTGATGAAAATTTTATCTGTGGGTTTAGGAATGGTCTGTGTTTTTTTTATTTCGTCATCTATTATCAGAAAGATGATGACAGTTTTGTATGCAATGAATGATACAAAAATATTATAATGTCACCCGTTTGGAAATGAAAACAAATTAACGGGATAATTCATCGGTGTATTCGGGGGTAAAGATTGTGGGGGTTAAACATGGACTAATCCGTATATTTTTAAAATTCATGAAAAATAAATACATCTTATTCTCACGTCTTCTTCCCATGGAGTTAGGCAGAAGCTACATAACGCCACCTACTACGATCTTTACATACTCATTTTCTTTTATTACGTTCAGTACTACGCACTTGACCATTCTGAAGAACATCACCAATAAGGATATACTTCTACGACATCCTCATCCGGCGTGAATAATATTGTTTGCAAACCTAAACTTAATGGCCTGTAAATGCGATCACCCAGAGACGGTGATTAATGCTCTATCTTTCTTGGTATTCGAAAAGGAATTTGCCCTGCATTAAGACAAAGGCGAAACAAGCCAAGGTTCATTACTAAACAATAATCTGTATAGTCTCTTAGAGACAAACAAGCTGTTTTCGTCCAAGACGCTGTCACAACAATTCCGGGCACTCAAAAACTTTAGGCCGTAACTAAATGAGTCCTGGAGATTTATTACGTTATCTACCAGAGTGGAATCGTAAAAATTGCCTTTCGCAACGTATTGGGAAATAAGGAACATAAGATTTTTTTATTGGATTAACTAAAGCTGTGTTTGAAAGCTTGAAAGATAAGTGAGTTTAAGATCCCCAATTTAATTAAAGCTTAATCTAATAAAGAAAATAATAGAATATATTATAATACTCTATAGTATGTTCACCATACACACATACAGATATAAATGTAGAAATTTTACAAAGGGTGACACAATGGGCTGTTTTATCGCTAAGAGCGATCTTTCAAAGACAACCTTGGGTGGATTAAAACGGGGAAGGAGAGACAATACTGTAGGTAGTCTGTGGTGTACCATTTACATAATACAATAAATACATACATAAAACATATACTAATGTATATAATAACAATCATGAAACATGAGCAAAAATATAATGATGTTGTTTAAGTGCTTCGCGTGCAGTATAATAATGCCTTCAAGGTGTTGATGGGGATGCCTCGCTTCTGTAGCGCATCAGGGATGTTTGCAGAATTGCGTGTCGATTGCTTTTATGCATTAATGCGTAAAAGATGTGCGTCTTTGTTGCGCAGGGTGCGAGCCAGTTCAACAACAACCTGGGTGTTATTGCGGACAGGCTGGGCTGCTGTTATTGTAAGTCGTTGCTCCAGTATCTCAGCTGGAATGCGGAAGCAGTGATTGTTTGGTTGTGCGTTTTTGTGTAATTGTATCATTAACAAAATCAAAATTAAAAGTCATTTATTCAAATTAGGCTGAGAGTCAGCACTTTTTGAACGTCAAAATTAAGAAAAAGTGGCGCAACAAACTCCCCGGCAGCATAACATAGTTGTAAGTTTATTAGGGTTCCGTAGCCAAATGGCTAAAACGGCACCCATATGGATTCGTCATGTCTGTCTGTCTGTCCGTCCGTATGTCACAGCCACTTTTTTCCGCAACTATAAGAACTGTACTGTTGAAACTTGGTAAGTAGATGTATTCTGTGAACCGCATTAAGATTTTCACACAAAAATAGAAAAAAAAAACAATAAATTTTGGGAGTTCCCCATACTTAGAACTGAAACTCAAAATTTTATTTTCATCAAGCCCATACGTGGTGGGGTGTCTATGGATAGGTCTTAAAAAATGATATTGAGGTTTCTAAGATAATTTTTTTCTAAACTGAATAGTTTGCGCGAGAGACACATCCAAAATGGTAAAATGTGTGTCCCTCCCCGCCTGTAACTTGTAAAATAAGAGAATAATAAAACTAAAAAAAATATATGATGTACATTACCACGTAAACTTCCACCAAAAATTGGTTTGAACGAGATCTAGTGTGTAGTTTTTTTTTTAATACGTCATAAATTGTAATTGTACGGAACCCTCGGTGTCCTCGGTATGTCGGTGTCGGTGTCGAGTCCGACTCGCACTTGGCCGGTTTTTTTTGTATTGTTACTAACGCTCTATGAGTGTCATGGTTACTCTCAATAAAGAAGTATTCATATTATTAAGGAGAGAGGAACTGTCTTTTTTCATAATTTTAAATGTAGAAAAGGAATGAGTAGGTACGCCTTACCGACATGGGCAAGTCATTCCATGACCGTACGGCTTGAACAGTAAAAGAGGTTTGTGATAGAGCTGGTGGAATGCATTGGCATCTCTAGTGTCAGGTTTTCCGAATTACCACCACGAGGTACCAATAAATTCTGGGTTTTTATTATTTGCATCACTTTAGCTTTTTTGCCTACCTAAGTCTTTAAATACCTTTACTTAATTTTGAGCTAAAACCGATTTCGGTTATAAAAAAATTCTATATGAAAAAAATTCACTGTTCAAATTTGCTGTAGCGTTGTCGACGAATGGTTATGAAACGCTCGTTTTATATGAGCTGGAACATCATTTTACGAAGCTTTATAAAAGATAACGGTTTTCATTCTGGTTGACGGCAATATTGCAAAAAGCTGATTAAACTTTCATTTCCAATCTCCCATTTAAATATACAACAAATTGGTGACCGTCCTTGAATTGACATTGAGGTTTTATTTATTTTTTTCATTCATCCAGAAAGGATGTCACCAAAATCTGCACAAACGAAGTACCGAGGAACACTTAGTGGCATAAAATACACTAGATTACACTGAATAATATTGCATTTATATAATTTTTTTTATGTAACCTGGGCAACCCCAGGGACGAGAATAAAATGACTTGAAACGTAATAAAAAGCTCACCATTTTGGGCACAATTATACTACCTTGGTCCATTACCTTACATATTAAAAAAAAAAAAAACTGTCAAGTTGACAGTTGTCTGCTGTCGGCTTCAGCTGCTGTTGTTTTTGTTTCATATCAAATATTTTTATAGTATAATTCAATCTGAATTCAATAATAACTCTCATTGTATAATCGATTTTCGTAAGGCAAAGTAATGTACCTACCTAACATAAGAAAGGATGCTTAAACCGAAAAGTAGTTGAATAATGTCCACAGAACACTTAAACTCCTTATGTCAACCCGTACATGCAAAGTTGCCACATGATTTAATTGTGTTACAGGTTATTAAAACTTTAAATAATTTATTAAGTAGTTTTAAATTATTTATGGATAAAAACACAATTATTTTGGAATTCCTCTAATTTTTCTCTACGATTTGGTGCACGTGTACCTCGAGGTACATGTTTGAGCAAAGTTGTATGGGCTTTTGCTGACCTCCTTTATACCTATTTTGTGAACAGCTCGATCTGTTCTGATATTTGATAAATCTACTATTTATCAATAGGTATTATAGATGTTTTTCATTTATCATCATTAAAACATTTTTAATTGCCTAAATAATTGTTATTTCTTTTTTGCGGTAATGATGCAAAATATATAATGAGGCCTCACAAAAAGGAATACCTGAAGTTGTTCCTAAAGGCCTCTTTCCAGCCACTTAATAATCACTCCGGGGACAAGATCATTCACGTTCTTTGCCAGCCCAAAGTATCGTGAACTTGGTGAATTCCCGGTGGAAAAATCAGGCTTTGCACGCGCGGAAGCTGTAGACTTCAAAGGCTCCGAAAGCTCAAAAGTGGCCAACTAAGGCAGGAAAAGGTCGTGAGACTTTCATGAAGATTAATTTATGACGATTACTTTGATATTGTAATTAAAATATTTTTCTCTGGACTTTTTAACAAGTTTCATAATGAAGTCGTTGGGGAAACGAGTTTTGAAGAAAAAAACGTAAATTAGTCTTTAGTTGTTTGCTGTTTACTCGCTTAGTTTATTGAGGCTTCTGCTCCTGAAGGATAATAATAAAGTTCACAATTTTCATACTGAAAGCGAACGTAGTTGTTAGTGAAATGAGGGGTATTATCGGGTACTTTTCGGAAAGTCTTTGTCAGTAAAGTTCAGCTGCTGATAAAAAATCGGCTTTTGTTTGAAAATTGTGTAGAAACTTTCAAAGATAATGTCAGAATTTCCTTGTTTTTAATAAACACGAAGCTCCATAATATCGGTTATATTTTAGTTTTTTTTTTTAATTCCGCTATGTTAAACTGCTGAAGTTTCATTATTATTATTTTAGCGTTATTAAAGACCGAATCAAAAAATAGTACCACCAATGAAAGAGATGTTCCGTGAATTGTGCAGTTTTGTTGAGTTCCATGCTGTAAATATATTTAAAAACAACCATTATTACTCAATTTACACATGACGAATCAATTAGAATAGATCGAAAAATCACAGACACGATCCTTACTAACACCGCACTTGTTTTACCATAACTTGGTTTGAAAATTCAAGCCCCATTTTCCACGGCCCCCAAAGTATCGGGCCCCCATAGCCCCCTCCCTCTCGATGCATACCTGGGCCCTCCACTCACGTAGCTGCGGGTGCGTGACGGATTGCGATCCAACGTGACCTGCACCTGCACTGAGGTACCTAGTGCAGAGTATTAGCGGTTTTATTTACGTACGTTTGTATTCGGTTTATTGCGATGGGAAAGAGAGAATTGAAAACTTCGATGCGAGGTATTTATTGGAATGTTGCAGTTGGTTATCAAAGAAAAAGATTGCAGTCAACCAATCTCTATTATGTGGGCATTAAGTGAAGATTAGTGGTGAAATGTGGGTGTACTATATACTATACAATATAGCCATAATAATGAAGATAAAATACACTGGTTGGTAATACAGTTTTTCTTAGCATCAATCAATATTGATTCTAATGGTAGTAGTGTTTAGAACGGCGGAACTGGACTTTGACGAAAATTTAAACTTTGAATGAACATTGTTAAGGGGGATGCAAAATTCAAATATTCTTTCGGTTTTTGCAATTTGCAGGTTAGTGTTAGATTGAGTGTTGATTAAACTATGATTCGCGATCAAAAAATATAACTTTACAGAATTATAATCATTACAATCAGCAATACAACTCCTTGATTTAAAATTGGCCTCAAATGTCATGATTTCATGAAATAGTCATTATTTTAATAAAGTTACATGAAGTTATAGAATTGTGTTGATGATTTAAATCATCAATATAATTATTTATTTGAGGCATTTCAATCATAATTATGATTAGAATAGAATAGAATAGAATAATTTATTTCGGATAATTAAAATCCATATCTTGTTAGTATATATTAGCAACAATATTAGCTTACACTAAACTTAATTATTTTAATAAATATTTCTACGGCCGTGAATAATAATTAGAGCAACATACAACCTGAGGGGCAATTCTCGTCATTTTAAGAACGTTCACAGTCTGATCTAAGTCTCAATCTACCTCTGTCCGTCAAAAATACCTCGTAATTTCCCTACATTTTGACAATTTTTTGACATTTTTTTGTCGCCGAGATGAGACTGCGACTAGATTTTGAACGTTTTAAATTACGAGAATTGGCCTTCCGATACTGACCTGCAAATGGCAAAAACATAAGAAAATTTGAATTTGGCAGGCTACCCTGACGCTTTCACCTTAACAGAGCATGGGTTTCTTGTTAAATTACTTTCTAACTTGTAATATGGTACCGATGTATATTATTCATGATAAGGAGCCACGTATTTCAGTACAAATGAAGCCGATGCTTGTAACTTGCATCAACTGTAATTTAAGCTCTAATCTGTGCAACTTACACAAACATACATACATACACACACCACAAACACACACACACACACACACACACAACACACACACACACACAAGACACACACAACACAAACGCATATACATATCCATAGTCTTTTCTTGCTATTTTTTGTTACTTACGACAACGATTTGTGTGCATGCAGAGTTTACCTATAAGTGATTGTTGCACTCTATTCCGATTTGTTGCTTATGTTTAAAGTGCTTATAATAGTGTACACAATTGTTGGTGAACCAAAAAATAAATAAATAAATAAACTGTAGTCCAAAAAGCCATAACTTACTTGCCGAAGTCTTACAAAACTTATCTCTCCCTTCAAAATCCAGGGTGGCAGAACATCAACGCCCAAACTGTAACCATGAATTGAGCACATGATTCTGAGCCCCTAGCATGGTATACATTTTTCGTCAGTTATCAAAATAAAAATCTGCTTTTTCATAGAAAAGTAAGTACCTAAGCGGTCAAAATGTGTGGAAAACCTATCTGTTCAAAAATTTCAACGCACGGGGTTCAGAATCATCTACTGAAACCATGGTTACAGGTTGTGCGCCACTCTGTATATCTTATAAGCGATCTCACATCTTCTAATACTTACTAAGTCCTCTCCACCAATGAGATTCGTGTCGGATCGCACCGCCCTACGTGACCAGTCAACCTGCCGTCATGAAGAAATTATGGATATTCCGGAGAAGACTGATGGATAGTTATGGGGGCTGAAGAGAAAAGAATTATGGGGCTTAAGGCGCTGGAGGCTCAGTCGTAATTAAATTGGGGGTGTGGGGATGGATAGACCCTTCTATAATCCCACTAATATTATAAACGTGAAAGTTTGTATGGATGGATGGATGGATGTTTGTTACTCTATCACGCAAAAACTCCTAAACGGATTTGGATGAAAATTGGCACACAGATAGTTTATAACCAGGTTTAATACATAGAATACATTTTATCCCAATATTTCTACGGGATCGAAATTTACGCGGGTGAAACCGCGGGGTGCTGCTAGTAGATAAATAATATATAACGGAGAACCGGGACCATTCGGATTTTTAGAAATCGTGACATCAACGGAGTTGACGTCACCATCTCCGCCGCTAGGCTCACTCATTGTAAAAATGAATACACCCAATTTATCTACTCACGTTTATTCTTATCACTAGTAAAACACAATAAAGAAAGCCTTAAAACTTAAACGAATCATAGAAATCGTACTCACAAGATATTCTAACAAAAACCATGTTTTCACAAAATTCTCCTTGCAAATATGACCACGCAGCCGCTTGCCATTTTTATGACAACCATGGCGTCGTCGTTGCGAAGTCATTACACTTATTGATTTACAAAATGCAGGTAACATTAATTAGAGTAACAAACTATGATTTGCTAATTCGTTTTACTATTTCTAACACTCGATTAAAACATTGAATTAATTCTTTATTGCTTAAAACATTTAAACATCTCTTTAAACACGCACCATGTTTTTCCGCTTGACCAGTAGTTCAAACTATTTCCATTAAACAGAAATTAACCAAAAACCATTATTAAACTAACGCATATCGCTTATTAATCAGGAAATGAATTTAGCAATAGACAACTTGTTTTATAAACCTAAGTTAGAATAAACCTTCAGTTATGATTTGCTATTATAGTAACCGAAAATCATAACATGGCTTTTTACATTGAAAAGTAGCAAACTGAATACAACAATCAAATCTAAACTAATTTAAACCTACCCAGTCATATTTAACTGTTAAGTTTGAACATAAAGTTAATATTTTAAAAGTTTAAGTTAGCCTTGCGTCGACATAATATAATATGTCTTTCAAAAGCTGTTGCTTAATTAGACAGTGTTGTGCGATTAAAGTTTCTCATTCTTTGCTTTTCATAGAGTTGTTTGACTGGTGGATAAAAATTTATTATTTCCTTTTTAACCAACTTTAAAAAAGGAGGATGTTTTATGTTCGTCTGTATGTATTTTCATCGATATTATCATCAACAGTGAACCAATTTTGAAAATTCTTTGTCGTATGATAACACGACAAAGAATGTTATGTTGAATGTTATGTTATGTTGTTATGTTTGTGCTATGTTATGAACAACCATGCATGTCTTAACCATGAGATTGTGTGGCTAACGCAGTAAATCTTTGAACTATTTATGAGGCATAATGTTTAGTAAATAAATAATATTCCCAGCTGTATGAAATAAAGATGAACCCACATATTAGTAAGGTACGTACATTACAGGAATAGTAACCCATTTATCCTCATCATATTATGTAGATATTATCGTCAATATTCAGAATACTTATGACGCCCCTGGAGTACAAGCCGCCCATTTGCATCATATGTAGGAATGTGTGTTTGTTTACACATAGAAATCCCTGCATATATGCAGGGATGCCCTGCGTATATCTGTCACTAGTTTCCGTATTAATAGTGGCTGTTTATAGGTTTCCGACGTCATTGTAATTCTAAAATAGTTCCTGAGTAGTAGAGTGTTCCTGGTTTATTCCACGAATAGGTTTTGGGTTTGAATACACATTCACACAGTCTCTATTACCGTTAGCCTGCATCATCCCATAGCTGGACAAAGGCCGCTCACCATGACTTCCGGTTCTTTCGATCCAGGGCTAAAGTGGACCACTGGTCGTTTGTTTTGTCCAGCTCGTCCCGCCATCTTCTTTGGGTTCTGCCGCGAGGCCTTCTATCTGTGCTTTCTAGCACACAGTCATATTCGTAGAAAAAGACATAAAAAAAAAAATTGCTTGATAATCAAATCGCAGCACGTTTTACTAACGTTGCGTCTCGTAAAAATAACAACTGCCTCATTAAAATAATGATGCTCTAAACTTAAATTATGCCTCAATTTAGTTCACAAGATACGTTCAAAATATTGATTTTTTTAACTTAAAAATAATCACAATCTTATCGAGAAACCATTAAATATAATAAAATCTAAACGTCATCTAAATTATCAGCCTATACAAGTGTACAGGTCATTCAACTGCCTTAAAAGGGTGTCACGATAATGATGTTATCTTTACTTAAAAAGAAAAGTGTCAACTCACTCACCCTCCAAAAATACATTAAAAATGAGTTATACGTGACAAATGAACGACAATTTTAAGTATACATCTTTTGAAGGAAACCGTACACTCATGGTGGAAATTACTTTCATTTGAAATGATGACGTCATGTTATATCTTTTGTTTATGTTACGTCACTAATTTATTAAGCAAGATGTTACCCTCACCTTTCTTGTTTTATATTTTGGTTAAAACAAAATGATGTCATTTTCTACGACAGGTTTTTTTACATACAGAAACGTTATACTGGTATTTTTTGTGGATTACTTTTGCCGTTCAATTAATCTTAATACGGACATGTAGTAACCACTTATACCTATAGTGTCGTCGTGCGGGTTGGTGGATGTCAGATGTCTTCGAATTTGTGGTTCTAGGACATGTCGGTTTCCTCACGATGTTTTCCTTCTCCGTTTTGAGAGCAGTGGTGATGAAATAATTTACACAAAGTAAAGTGCCTGTGTAGGTTTGAACTCACGACCTACAACTCGTAAGTAGGGTCCATTACCACTGGGCCACCACTGCTCCCAAGGTATTACCTATACAATACAGCGGTAGGTACTACGGTTCACTGCGGCTTCGAGCCGCACACTATCTGAACGCACCCCAGAAGGTGGTAGCCATAAGGCTGATCCGGGGCTACCGCACGATCTCGCGCGAGGCGGCAAGCCTCCTTGCTGGACTGCCGCCATGGGATGATCTGGAGGCGATAGTCCTCGCGCGCCTGCACGATTGGCACGCGGAGGCACTACGCCGGGGGGAAATTCTGCACCCGCGGCAAATCGCTGCGGAGCGGACGGACCTCCGGCGCGATCTCATGGCGGAATGGAAGGCGCGACTATTGCAACCCAGCGCAGGGCACGCCACGATAGTGGCGATAAGACCCCTCTTTGAGGAGTGGCTAGAGAGGCGTTACGGCGTTCTCACCTACCGCCTGACGCAGGTCCTCTCCGGACACGGATGTTTCGGGAGGTTCCTGCACATCATCAGGCGGGAGGAGACGCCCGGGTGTCATCAGTGCCAGGATCGCCCAGAGGACACGGTGGAGCATACGGTGGAGGTCTGCCCTGCTTGGGCGGAGCCCCGCCGTGTCCTCGTAGAGGCGATCGGCAACGGCGGCGACCTCTCGCGTCCGGCCCTGATACAAGCCATGGTCCGGGGCGAGAGGGAGTGGGAGGCAGTCACCTCCTTCTGCGAAGCAGTCATGCTAGCGAAGGAGGTGGCGGGGAGGCTGAGGGAGAACACTTCACGCCTCAGCCACCGCGGGAGACGCTCCGGGCGTCGGGAGCCGCGTGACGACTCCCGGCCACCGTAGCTCGCCGTCCGATCAGGACCAGGCCCGAGCCGGACGGCGCGTTGTGTTCCACGCGCGCCTCAAAGAGATGTCAGCAGCGGACGGGGCCCGATAGGGCCGAAGCCTGCCGGGGCGGCGGGATCGTCCGAAAGGGTTACCGCTGCCCTGGAACAGAAAGGGCTAAGGAAGGAACACGGGTGGGTTTTAGTCAGTAAGAGTCTAACACTTCCTTCTGCTCCACCCAGAGCGGGAGGGGTCATTTGATGATTTCCCATCCAAAAAAAAAAAAGCGGTAGGTATTACCTATACAATTTATTTTACTGCTAAACATAACTGGCGAAATGGGCCTGATGTTATGCTATTTTAGTTCACAGTTCGACCTTGAGCTTGTGTCACCTTGAACTACTAACTTTGAAGTTGACTGACTGTCTCTCAAAGTGAAGACGTGCTCTTAAAGTCAAAAACCATGTCATTGGAAATCAATTATTCCCACCAATTACTTGATAGTTAGTCTGAAATAAACTAATTGTCCCTAATTTTGCTCGCCGAGGAGAATCTAATCGAATTAGCAATTTGTTCATCTTGGGGCTGATTTTACCATAGTCAAATATTTTTTATCTGTGGAATAAAATTTAAATTTATTGTCAGGAAAATAATTGTTCTAGGCATAAAAGTTTGGTGAAAATCGCCATTAGTAAAGAAAAATAAGATGTCACTATCGATAGTTATTAGCATAGATTACCGTTATCTAAAGTTATTAGGCAAGATAAAAAAAACTGAATCTGTATTTCTTTAGCCTCCTTTTTACACTTAGGTATAAATTAGACCCCTTTTACAGCAGTTTTTTTTTAAAACAATATTACATATAAAGTTATGTAAAATTGCTAAAAGTTTTCTATTCTATTCTATATACATTATATATAAATTATTATATTGACGGTGTGACTCTTAAGCTCAATTTACAACGCTGCGGAATGGAATGGAAGCGAGTTTTTGTAGCGATATTAAACATAGCAAAATGAACTTTATGTCAATTGTCTAACGTACAACTACAAACTAGATACGAGCTTATTACTGCCGGAATTCTCGAGAATGCGCGAGGATTCGCCGGAAGACGCAGGACCTTTTTTTGGGTCCTATTTAGTTTGTATGTTATACAATTGACATAAAGTTCATTATGCTATGTACAACTTCGTTGCAAAAAGTCGATTCCATTCCATTCCGCGGTGGTGTAAATTGAGCTTAAAACAAACATATTTAAAAAAAACGCTGAAATCAATCGTTATCATAAACAAAAAGCCATAATCTTTCCCCATAACGTCGGGTCACCTTAAATTATATCCATCAAACTTAATTAGCTGAACTTAATTAAATGCCCATTGAACGTCCGGCTTTGGCATTAAATACCTTTTTAATTATAAATAAAATTACACCCGGCTTGGCTTGAAAAATAACTCGGTTGTGAAAACGGAGCGGTTAATTTAAAGCAATGTCTAGGGATACGTTTTATCCGGCAGACTGATTGGCTCGACACAATTTAACAGAACATGTGTGTTGTATATGTTATGAAAGTCATCTTTTATTTTTAAGTTAACACCACGCCTTGTTGCCTCGAAGGGTTGGGCAGAGGTGTACCGTTTCTTTAAATAAGTCTTTAGTTGTTATAGGGGTGTGTAATAGGCAGTGGAATAAAAGTCAAGTCTGCTTATAGTAGGTACTCACGATTGTATTGAGCAACACACACACACAACACAAGAAACAGTCAGAAGGAGAATAGTCTAGAATATAACGGGCACACACAGTCACAATAGTCACAGCACAATAATTACGAGTATACAGTACGTATGATATATTATATTGATAATCAATAGGCGAACGAGGTGTCACGAAAATTTTGTTATCTTTGTATATAAATGTGTTGTGATGTGTAAGTTTATAATATAAATAATTAAACTAAATGGTGGTATGTATCCTACAAGTCGGTGCGTATATATATTTTTTTCAAAGGAACAAATGTCAATAAGTGTGAGTAAATAGAGACTGCTGTTATGGATATCATCATTTCAGCCGAAAGACGTCCACTGCTGGACATAGGCCAAGCACCGCCACTTCGACTGGTTCTGGGCTTCCCGCATCCAGCGAATTCCTACGGCCTTATGGATTAAGTATAGAGAATCTATAATTTTTATTTGAAGTAAATAAAATGACAAACTATGTTGTACTTGCCGATAGTGCATAAAACCGTTTCTTTTATTTTTGTTTTGACACTATTTGCCTAAAAACATGCTTTATTACTGCACCATTCTGTAGCCTTAATACTTCATAAGAAAGATTTGTGTCCAAATTGGTTTATCATACACTGATGGAGTGTGTCCGGAATGAAAATACTAGAATAAATGTTTTAGGTCGATATAAAAGTTATGATATTAGCTTTTGTAATACCATCCTTGCTTTTCCAGTGTATAAGGTAGATTTTAATCAACAATTTTGTGTTTATCTACACTGGGCGATATGGTCGTTAAGAGACAAAGAAATTTAAACAAATTAAAAATAAATCTTTGTGTAATCGCAGAACGAGCCTTTTTTTATTCCACTGTAATTTGAAACCCACAAAGACAGGCCTCCATTTAATACAGCCTGAAACACATTTCCCATTTTTATTTATTCCTTCCAAGCCTCATTCGGATTCCGTGGATAATCCTCATCTTTAAAATAAGGCTGTGTGAACATCAGCCACAAAATGCAAATACATTACAACTGTCTTCGGCGTATGATTGATCGTTCTCTTTGACGATAAAAAGGAAGATCTGACGCAGCGCAATTCCTTCCAATCCTCCAGCTTTACGACGGTCACCTTATAAAACAGATATTTGTAAGGTTTTAGTATGTCTTTTACTTGAATTACGTACGACTGTCGACTGTTGATAAACTTGCAGGGATATTTTTATATTCGTAGTGCTTCATTGCATGTATTTCAATAGCAATTTTTACTCTGTAGTCTGTATTGGAAGGACATCGATGTCGGCAAAGGGGAACGTTCTTTTATTTCGTCTGTGATGGTTGGACTTTCAGTGATTTGGGCTGCATGGAATGCCTAATTTTAAAGTTGAGACTAATCGTTAGAAAATTTAAACTCAGACTGAAAATTATTATGAATTGTAGGATGTATTGTCAAATGATTATTTCTGTATAGGTTTAATTTATGCAAAACCCATCGAAATGGGGTATATTATTTTTGCACGAAAAAAACATGTAAATACTTAAAAGTTTAAATAAGCACATAAGTAACACAGAAGTCGCATCCATTACACATTCCTAGCTACATATAGCGGACACTATAAAATCTCCATACGGATGGTTACACGTCCCAACACTGATTTACTGACTCGCAAGTGTGTAGGTGTCGTAAATAGCAGTGCGTATACGATGAATTTCAGCCATAACGTGATGTAATAAAAGGGGGTTTATTTCAGCATTTTCAGCGAATACTTGACGAGTAAATCAGGTTTTGGGGGATTTATTTTCTCCGCTCGAAGTTCTAGATTGAATAGACTCATTTGGTCTAGAAGTTTCCTCCAATGCCTTGGTTTTGAAGTGTTATTACTAAAAGCATCGGAATGGTGCTCTCAAAATGGTTATTGGTACTCTCTATTGTTTAGGAACATTTGACGTCACTAGATAAAGTCTTGATTAAAAATAGGTACCCTGAAATACACGAAGTGAACTCCAAAAGTAATTCTGATAAAAGGCATGATTTAACAAAAACGTTCTTAAATTTCTTTGTGAATAATAATAAGTTTATTAGTACATAAAAACTACAACACAGTTCATAACATATTTAAACAGTGGGTTGTAGTACCAAGTTTAAAATTATTGTCACTTTTCCGAGCCCCTAAACTATGTAGGTACGCAGACCTGTATCTTAGGAGTCAGAGATTTTGCGGCTTCAATTTATATAATAGCCGTGACTTTTCTGTTTGTTTACAGTGGTTGTTAACACAGCAAATGGAATGAATGATTGTGGTTGTGTATCTAAGAGTGTAGGTATATACATATGTGTGTAGTGTTTGTGTAGGGAGGTGTGACAATGTGAAGTGTGAGTGTTTGAGTAAGCTTTCTTTCAAGGCAGGTTTGATAAAGTTATGATTCTATAGCCAAAAGATTTTTTATTTCATCATAAGTTAAGGATAAGAGCCATTTTCTTAATTTGTTTTGAATTTCGTGTAAGTTATATCTGTACCACGGAATGATTTTGTTTATTTTTTTATACATGCGTGAACTCTGAGCCAACAATTGTCGACTTGTAAATGCAAAACGGCAGGGATTTGTTTTACATACAGGGAAACCGTGGCGTCTCAAGCAGATTTTTAGTTATTTATTTAAACTTTTCGCACAAAAAGGTACTAAGGTGGACTTAATGCCTTAGGCATTTTTTACCAGTTCAGAGGCCGCGCTAGGCGCGGCCTGTCAGTTAACGGGCAGTGGGACCGCGGCATAAGATCGGTTTTATACACACGTTTTTTTTGTCGTGAAAAACTACAGTTGATTCACCATGCCTACAAATCGTCAGTGTTGTATTGTTGACAGACACGGAGGCACTACGCCGCCGCTTATGTGCCTTGTGCAACCAGCCTAAGACTTATAACCTCATCAGGTGTGTCCTAAAAGATCTCAAAGGAGTGACGACAGTATTAAAAAGTACCACAAGTACGCTTCTGCAAACAAGTACCACAGAACAGCACAAGAACTAGCTATTGAAGTACTATTTTATAATAAAAATATATATATTTATGTTAAGGTATTTATCTATGGGCCTGTGTCGTCTGGAATAAATAAATTATTCGCCTTATAAATAAGTCGAATACGAGTTTTATCACTTTAGGACAAAATATTACAGGCACCTGCCACCATATCGGAGCAAACAAGGCACGAGTAACATAAACGTCACACGAGTCAGTCGAGTGACTTTATTAAAAAATCCTACCATTTTAAAGCGAAATATCTCGCGGTAAATTTTCATGGATCCCCAAATTTAAAATGGCTTCGATATAAAACTGGAATAATAACCGATCCGTCCGTAATAGCCGGCCATCGTTGAAGTTATCTGATTCATTATTGATGTTTGAACAAATACCTATTCATTTTAAATTCTATGGGCTAGGTTTTGTTGTACCTATTGCTTGGATTTTCTATTTAACTTTCGTGTTACTGAAAGCTATATTTCCATTTAGCGTTCGAGTGATTGAAATCATATTGTGTACTGTTGTTAAAACTTTTTGGCGTTTCCAAATATTATGTAACTTTGCTACTAAAACAGCAATTTCATAATAAACAAAATCGCGAAGCAAATTGTTTACGTAGCTTATTGTTTTTTTAAGAGTGTCCATAATAAATGTTGTGACGGCCTTCACTCTGAACTGCTTCAAGAATCGACTGGACAGATTAAATATCTCCAAACTGCAAACTGCATTTACTTGGCTTTGGCCCGTAAATGTTTTGGGCATACTGCAGACGTGGCCAACCCTGTCCCACGCAAAAAACTGATGTGGATTGAATAATTATAAGTAGGTAAATAGGTATTTTTAAATTGGCGTTTAAACTCAAAATTGGACACTCGCTGTAAAGTCAAAAGGCTTTACTTTTGAATTGACAAAATAGTCGTTCGGTTTATTTATAGCCTGTCAAAGTTAACACGCTTTGGCAATAACTTCGTCTATCTTCCAGTACAGTCTTGCTTTACCTTTGTTTGTAATTAACAGTATTATGACTAAGACAACACAGAATTATTCAAACAACGTCACGAATAAAGTTTCATCACGGGCGGTGCTGTCCTGAATATCCTAATTGTTATCATTTTCATGTAAATCACAACAGAACTGTTGACTGTATAACTTTAGGTGTTTGCTATTTTGATTAGACTGTGATTTGTTATTGTTTGTTTCAGTACTTATGCATGTATGGTAGGGACCTATTACTTCGGATTCAGTAGATGAATCTGAATCCCCTATGAAACAGCAGATACTTTTTTTAATAACCGACGCAAAATATCTACGCTAGAATCATGTGTTTGCGACACCCTTGTGCAATATAATATCTCCTGCGTACCTGGCTAGTCTCCGTTGAGATTGGCCACCATGACCGGAATCGGTCGGGAGGCTATTATTATACAGAATGCGAAAACTAAATCAAAAAAAGTCCAATAAAAAACAGAATCTATCCTGCCTATAAATAAAAACCTTTTTAGAACAACAAAACATGTTCAGGCAGAGACATTACATAGATATGTCATTATTGAGGCCCCAATTTATTTATTTTAGGCTAGACAGTGTGGCCAGGGAGCCGGCAGCGGTTTCCTGTTTACTGCTAGTATTGGAGGGTTTTTCTACTGGTCTTATGTAACAGTCTTCAGTTCTTTCACATTTATTTGACTACTGATTTTTCATCACAGTTCTACACACAGTGATCTTTATTCTCATTCTTATAAGGTTGCTGTTGAGTTGAGTATGTCAAAACCACAGTGATCTTTATTCTCGACACAATAAGGTTGCTGTTAAGTTGCTACTTTCACATGTTAAATAATTGTAAAAGAATTAGAGGTTTCTTTGTGACTAAGTTTTATGTCATGTTGTGCATATTGCCTATTTTGTATTGAACTGTGGGATGTTAAGTCAAAAACATGTTGCTATCCAATAGTTTTTAATGATGAAACGCTGCAATTTGGTCGCATTCGGTTTTATGTAATTACGCTTTGTGCTGTTAGGGAGTTTGTTGCGCCACTTCTTTTTCCCAGCTAAAGCACTAGGGAGTGGTGAAGGGCGGGCGTTTCGGTGGACTGCCTTAAGTAGTTTTGATGTTCCAAAAGTGCTGATTCTCAGCCTAATTTGAATAAATTACTTGTATTTGCCTACCTTTTGGAAGGGACGACTAGAATCAATTCTGTTTTCTTGCAAATTTTCAAGTTCATAAGCGCCTTTTATATGCCTATTTGAAATAAATGATTTGACTTTGACCACATGAGAATTTAACTGACTCCTCATGAAATTATCAAATTCAGCGGATGTAGCGCCAATGACGGTTTTCTGGCCACACCCTTGGTTTGTTCTTGATGACAGATATTTTGAGGACATACACGTTTCTTATTACGCTATTTTGTGGCTTTCGTATTCTGAGCTCGTGTCAATAATTTATTTTTTCTACACAATACATGTATCTGTTGCTGTAATTAAGGTCACTATAGGATAATTATCTTTTGTAAATAAAATCTTTGAAATAACTGTAAACTAAATAAACCTTTTTGACAAGAAATATAATAATACATTTATTTATTTCATGTGGCTGGGAGTGGAGGCTCGTGGCTAAGTAATAACAGCCGCATGGGTCGATCGATCAGGTTAAGCTACGCTTACCGTGGTTGGTCCGTGGATGGGTGAACCTCTTCATATACCTCCGTGTCTCGAAAAGCACGTTAGTTAGGCCGTTGGTCCCAGCTGTCAGTCGTGGATCTTTAACAGTCGAACCCTGAAAGTCTGACAACCAGTCTTACCAAGGGGTATCGTATTACCCAGTAACTGGTTTGTGGAGGCCAGATAGGCAGTCGCTCTATGTAAAATACTGATATTCAGCTGCATCAGGTTAGACTGGAAGCCGACCCCAATATAGTTGGGAAAAGGCTAGGCAGATGATGATTCATTTATTTCGGGTAAATAACACCCATTGCCACACATAAATTAATAGAAAACGTATAAAATCCAATAAAAGCTTATTTATTTATTAAATAAACATTTAATTTAATAAACTATACCATTCATATGTACGAATATCAAAGTTTGGTTTCGTTTCGTCTTTCCTGCTGGTTGTTTACGTTATTTTAGCTTCGCTTTGATACAGTACATCTATATTTCTGTATCATCATTTATTTTTCTGTTTGCGACTAACGAAGTTACGAGTGAAGGCATGCCCTTGATGTATATGTATTGAAGCTATGGTTACTTTGATTGGGTTCCCTTTTGATTCACTATCGAGTTTATGCAACCGGGAAAATGATGTAAAACATCTTACATACAAATGACTTATAATGTTCGATCTTTTTTTATGGTTCCGTAGTCAAAGGGTGTCAATGGGACCCTACTACTAAGGCTTCGCTGTCCGTCCATCTGTCACATAGCCAAGCATCAAGCATCTGTTGCTTAGAAAAGCAGCATTTTTTTTTAAAACGATTCGTGTTTCTACAGCGACTTTGAGCAGAATTGACATCAGCTTTTCGGTAATTTAACCAAATAACCAGTCAGCCTTCAAAGCAAGAGTGGAGACATCTTCTGAGCTTGCTCGTTCCATTATAGCCCTAATCTATTGCTTTCCACCAGGCGAGATCGAAGTCAAGAACTGGCCAATTTTGTAATAAAAAAAGCTTATGTCATCTATGACTTTACCATCATCGTCATCATCATCATCATTTCAGCTGAAAGACGTACACTACTGGACATAGGCCTCCCCCAAGTACGCTTCTCGCATCCAAAAGTTCATTGGTCCACCTTGTGGGACGCCTTCCAACGCTACGTCTTCTTAGTATCGTCGTAATCGCTGATATCATAATTATCACTTTGTCCTGACCCTCTGGTCCTAGCTGCACGAATCACGTTCATAGATAAGGAATGAATATGGCATGCGAAACAGCCATTCGTAAAATCAGAACCCAGATCCATAAACATGCCTTATAAACAAAACACATAACGTTGCGTGTTACGAACTTATGCGTGTTTGAATAATGCCTTTTGATCAGAGAACGCGTGCAAGCACATAATGCGTGTCGACAGGCAGAAGTAACGATAGTTTGTTTTGCTTAATCTGGCTTAAAATATGCTGATTATTGTAATGAAGTAGTGATTTTAATGTGTAGATACGAACGCCGAACGCTTAAATAAGTTATATAACAAGAACCTGAAGTAAGGCTTTCATTTTTATTTTTAGAAGTTGTTTATTTATTTGTAGATACATACTTTATTGTACACCAGAAAATATATAACAAAAAATACGATTATCACTACAAAAGATACAATGGGCGGCCTTATCGCTTTTTGCGATCTCTTTCAGGCAAACTTGGAATGGACAGTGATTGCGTGGATATAAAAAATGGGCAAAATAATATACTCTATCACACATAGGTAGATATATGCTGTATATTAAATACATATTAAATATACACATAAACAACGGAAATAAATGACGACTATAGATTATTGCAGCTACGAAAACAAGATCACAACAACAAGTAATGTTCCTTCACGAGTTTCTTAAATACAGCTAACGATCGATCGGGCGATTTATCTGTACAATACTTGTACCATATGCGAAATTAAAAGGGACACGTGAATATTATTGCAGTTTTGTAAGGCTGAGATGATCTGGTGTGGGTGGGACGTAGATAAATTTTATTTTAATAAAAATATTTTATTTTTATTTATCTATTTTTTCTGTAATAACAGCTTAAATAAAGTTTAGGTCACAGGCCAAAAAACCGCAAAGTTGCGTAACCGTAAAAATCATGTCCGTTCTACGTCTATGTCCAGGCCCGTTATGCCTCCTTTATGTACATCTTGCATAAGGTTGGCGACGCATAAGTCTGAGATGCGTATAGCCGGTAAATAATCAGACACAGATTCTCTCTTCCACATTCACAATATTTAGTGAAACACTCAGTCTTGACCTCTAAACCATAATCATTATCAATTCCAAACACCGAATGACCCACCCAATAGGCCCCCAGGGCTCCACAATAGCAATAAAGACAGATAACATATTGCTTCACATTGTAGTAGCAACAGCGGGCATTAGTAGCGTTTAGGGCTAAAACTGCCGGTCGTTACGCATACCTACTTGTACAATATTCAGGGAGGCTAATTATTATCCTCACTAAAAAGCCTGTGTTAATGCTAACTCCGTTTTTGCTTTTAATCGGTCATGAACTCTCTGTTTTAATGGCGGCTGAAAGATTTTCAGTTAAACTATTAAGCTTTGAATATTGTTGTCTTTTTCCTGTACTTGGACACCATAATTTAACAGGCTGGAAATGATAAAGAAAAGGAATTTATGAACCCAATAACTGCGGAAAACTAATATTCTAAAGTTTGTCTATTTGTAAACTTCGCGCTGTACCAGGAAAGACTGAACACTTGGTGAAGAACGTACTGTATTCACGACTCAACTATGTAAGTAACCGTGCTTATTCTTCCAAATAAATGCAATGTCTAATGCAGCGCGTAGCATTAGGTTTTTCTTTTTTTCCTTTTTGGCATCTGAGCCGATGTCGAGTATTCTGCCAGTGTTAGCATTAGGTTTTTTTGTCTCGAATAGCCGATCAAATTTGATAGTTGTCAACTCAGTGTTGCAACAATAAAATTACAGACCTGTTATGAATGGAGCCACTCTGCATGGACTGGAGAGAAAATAAATAATTTATATTTTAATGATTTTGTTTTCCGTGAATCAAACATCGGTAAAACGATACACTAGACAGTCGATACTTACAATGATTTCGGCGAAACAAGTTTTGACTTTCCACAATAACGATGACGTATTCCAACGAAATTATTAGCGAATACTTTGTTAAGGTATTATAATAATTGTTAAACCTCAATTATGTTAATCAGAGCATGATTGCCCTGACTGTGCTGGTATTAAGTACGATTACAGAAAGCCTAGTGTTCTGAAACAATGCGCATTTCGAGTAATTTCGCAATTGCACGTTCCATTGTGGAATTAACTCATATTGCAGTGGCTAAACACATGTTATATTAGTTGTATGTGGTGTGTGAAATAGACTGTGTTTTTGATTGTGTTTATGCTCATTTTGACTTAATACAGACCACCTTTTCCGCGAATTTACATGGTCTACTAGATGTGAAGAAATATTGTTTTACTCTTACCTTTTGAAAAAGATACTAATAAAAAAATGGTACAGTCAGCAACAAAAGTAGATTAACACTTCAGTTTTTTTCTGACAGTACTATCGAAAAAACAATTTTAAAAAACTATTGAAGAAATAGCCACAAATATAACAAAAAAGGTATAAACGTGAAACCCTATAAAAAGAGAAAATAATCTTTAAATTATGACCCTACGTAAGTACGTATGAACTTTTTTGATTAAATGTTGTCCCGTCGGGGGACCGCTCCAATTATTAGCCTAACGTTCTGTTAAAGTTTAAAATAGTAGCGGTCCCCCGACGGGACAAGATTTTTTTTCTATTTGTGGCTATTGTTTCAACAGTTTTTTTTAAATTGTGTTATGCTTTTTACGTTCATACCATTTTTATTATTATTTTGTTTCGGGGGTTTTTATTTTTTTTATTTCATGCTTTTTGTAGGGACTCCTCAATATTTCATTTCTTTTATTTTCTTGCGTTTTAAGATTCAGGCAATTTGGTGTTTAGTCAGGTTTTTTGTAACTCGCCATTATATGGTGGCGGCCATCTTGGATTTGAAATTTATAATAGTGTAGGTATAATAATCTACCTGTCAAGCCCTTTCATTCGATACCCATATTGAGGGAGTTGTGAAAAAATATGTAATCCGGCATTTTGTGGCGGCGCGGCGGCCATCTTGGACCGATTTTCATCAAACATAGCTAGACAGACACATCAAACTTATAACACCCCGTCGTTTTTGCGTCGAGGGTTAAAAATAAATAAATACATTTTGAAGATTACCCATCATAAAACATGTATACAATAAGTAGGATGTTACTGTATTGTTATAGTAAAACAACAATTACACAATACCATGAAGCAGAATAAATAACTTGTACAAAAAAAGTCTTTCAATTGGTCTGAATCGCTCGTAATTTCCTTTATAATTGTTATCTTCTTCTTGTTATAAAACGATATTACTCTTTCAGACATCGCTATCTCTCTCTATTCCGTTAGAAACGCGCAAGAGTAAAAAGTACAACTAACCTCATTATTCAATCGCAAATAGATTAACCCCCTTTTATATGCCCGTTGGTCTATTAACAGAAAATAGGTGCAGAAGTTCCACTCAATAACAGTGTACACAGTTAAGATTGGGTTTCTTGGGAAACCGGTTCTGTTATAATATTACAAAGGCCGTCATAAAAAAAATGAGGCGATTCAATAATTGTACAAGAATTGAGACTGAAACAACAACGCGTCACGTTTAGGCACATTTCGTTACATGAGAGAGATGAAAGTCTCTCTGTCTCTCTCTTATTCTTAATGTTTGACTAAGTTTCTCTTAACTCATTTTTTCTGATTATTTCGTGAAGCCTTGCTATTTAACCTTCTGACCCTATTTTTATTTGTACTGTTGATGTTACAAAGAACTGTTTGCCATACCCTCGTGTGGAACTTGAAAGTTCAATATCCGGGAGTAACATCATGATACTCTCTTTGTATTCTTTTCTCCTAAACCTTTGGGGTCTTCAAGTAAACAAAGCTAGGTCCTGAGAATAGAGTACATATGTGATATTTGCTTAGAAACTGGGTTTGCTTAGAAAACGTGATCGCGTAAGGCTGACAGTTTTTTGGTCATGCACAGCAAAGAACTCATAGTCTGGAAATCTTCAATTGTTATTGGAGATGGAGAAAGTTTAAGGAACCATGCATTATTTTAGATCCATACAAATAAATAAAACTGAAGTGTCTGTTTTTAATTTCGAAATAACAGCTTTATTTTAAATACATATTATGAAATTTTACAAGGTATTTATCAAAAAAAAAAAATTGCCTCTGTTTGTACAGACATAATTTTTTTTCTTTTTTTAATAGATACCGTATAAACTTATTGGAACCAACAGACGGATACCTAACTATTTGTCACCAAGCTGTTCCTATCTCGCACATCTAGACCTATGCCTTAGACTATCATTTAATTTTATTACTTTTTGTTTTTTATTGCAAAATTGGCTCTTGACTGCGATCTCACCAGATGGCGAGTGCCCTTGGTTAACTGGTAGAAAATGCCTAAGGCATTTAGTACGCCGTTGTACTTTTTTGTGTGCGAAAAGATTAAATAAATAAGTAAAGCGATGGACGGGGTCTATGATAGAACGATCGAGCCCAAAAGATGCCTATTTACTCTTGCTTTGAAGGCTGACGGGTTATACATGGAGAAAACACAGTCGCTGGCAGAGAGTTTCACACTTAGGCCGTGCGTAATACGTATTTCCAACTGACAAACAAAATAATCGCAATATAACGTGTACAAACTTCCCTTATCTAAAACTTAACCCGACTACCACGTCACAACCAGGCTGCGGCAGTAATTCCAGCGATCGTATTTGATACAAGCGTAGAAAGATCTTCAAAGTTCAATCTAAGTTGAGTACATGTGTACAAGACAGTAACTTTGTGTTCCCGTGTAGTGGCGCGGGGGAAACAGCTTTCTTTATTCCTTTTGTGTGAGTTTTGCGGGTAGAACGAGGTACGGTATGCTGTGCAGACGTAGGTTGTTGTACGTGTTTAGTCAATACTATCCGTCCGTCCGACCGTTCTGTCTGTCTATAGAATATTGAGATCGAATCCATCTATCCATATAAATTAAAATCAAATGATATTCTCTGGAAACCACATCAATTGAGAACGCCTGGATTGATTTGGCTATTTTATATTTTTGTTATGTTCGTTATAGTCTAAATTAGGTTTGATTGAAATAAAAATTCGAAAAGCTTCCTGGTAAATGTTCAAATACGGGAAAAACTGACCGTCCTTTTTTCTATAGGATTTTTAAATGATTTTTTGAAATACGACAAGTAACGTTTGTTGGGTCAGCTAGTTGTTAATAAATAAGGTTTTATATTTGTCTTTTAGATCCAGTTTTGTTACAAGCGTATATTTTGATTTTGCCTTTATTGGATGCCTACGCGGTGCCTACGACGTAGCGGCTTGCTACGACGTAGTCGCTTGCTACGCCACCTACGCAGTCATATTTATAATTATATTTTGAGACCTTTCAAATTCTGTTTTAATAAAAAAATATTAATGAACTACGCATCCTGCGCAGTCCTTATAAATTTCTAATAAGAAATTAGATTTCTGATAAGAGACCGTATTACTATTCAAGTTTATTAAAAACACAAATCGGTCTGGAGTAGCGACCGCGTACCGGAAGACATAGCGCTGGAAGGCCTCCCGACAAGGTGGACCGATGACCTTGTGAAGGCCTCCGCTGGATGCGGGAAGCACAGAACCGGTCGAAGAGGTGGTGCTTGAGAGAAAACTTTATTTAATTGCGAAATAACTTAGCACACACTTAGAATTTCTCTTGAAACAGGATTGCGTTGCTCCAACATTACGTTACGTTACGCAAACACAATTACTACAACAAATAGTTGTAAGGCCTGCAGTGTAGACCATACAAATATTTGTACCATACGGACATATGTAGTACACATGACTCAACTTAACCAAACTTGCCAGCTAGCTTGCTCTAAGGTATATTCTAATACTTGTTTCTTGATGTTATTACCACTTAAACAAATACGAACTTTAAACTTAAGAAAATTAAGTAGAAAAAAAAAACAGAAATTGTAGAGTAAACTGAATTTTAATTATGGGTTTTAAAGTTATTTTTTTCCAGAAACACATATTATTAGTTTAGAAATTAAATTGCAGGATACTCAATATTTTTATTGCTTTTCACATACTTACACCTTCACTCACGCCTTCTTCCCATTGGCAGGCAGAAACCACAGAACGCCACCTGCTACGATTTTTACAAACTTTTTTGCCTTGTTTAAGTTCATATATCTGAGGGGCAGTTCTCGTAATTTTAAGAACGTTCACAGTCTGATCTCAGTCTCAATCTGTTACAAATATCTCGTAATTTCTCTACATTTTTGACCAGTTTTTGACATTGATTGTTGCTGAGATGAGATTGCGACTAGATTTTGAACGTTTTTAATAATAATAATAAGTAATAATAATAAGTCTAATGATTTAAAAAATACAAGTGTTACATATAGGTTTGACACTAGATCCCGCACTAGGATACCTTGTGTGTGTAATAATTTGGGAATTGGCCTTCTGGTCATACACACACGCCGGTTGCGATTTATATAGGTACGTATCTATGTGGTTATATGCGTGTCCTACCGTTTCCTTGTCTGGTCAGTCTGATTGTTTCATTGGGCGGTGTCTGGCGATGCGGTCAGCCGTATAACCACGTTATTGCTGGTTCTGTCCACAATACACACTGTGTTCATTGCTTGAGTGGAATTGTTAGATGTATCGACGAAGCTGCATTCACCTGCATTAGACGTTGCTATTGGATCCCTCTGATTTTGTTACCTTAACTGTGATTGGTTCATTTGTAGAGTGTTTGGATAGTATAACTTGTCTTCATTACCTAATTCGTTTGATATCCGATCATTATCCTATATACATAAACAGACTCCTTTACATGGGGGTAGGCTAAAAAACCATACACTGCCATCTGCTACAAGCCTTACATATTCCTTCCTCCTTTTCTATATGATCAATAAGTCAATATATAAGGAATTAAAGATGCTCCCACTCCCATGTCTGTATAGTTTTGAAGTTTGTCTATTTGTAAAAAAATACCCCCATTTATTTCTATTGAATGAACAAGTCTCCGAAAGATTGAGCAAAAAATAAATGCCGGGAAATTACTAGTACCTGCTCAGAAGTTGCAATTATACAGTAGAAATGCTGGTTTTGATAATTAAAATTTATAATAAATTACCACCCGCACTGAGAATGTTACCACTTAATAAGTTTAAATGTAAAATGTTTGCTTGGCTCTTAGACATGTGTTTTTATTCCGTCAATGAATTATTAAATCATACTTTTTGATATCTTAATTAAGTTAATAATGACGTTAGTACTTTGACATTATTATGAATTCTTGGACATTGTCATTTTTATTTAGATATTATGATTTATATTTTCATCATTTTGACTTATAATTATTTTAGATTTGACTATTAATATTTTGACATTATCAAAAATACATTATTTAACATTTTTTATGTAGAAATATTATAAGCTACGAGTATGTACATGCGTACATACTCGTAGCTTATAATATTTCTACACCAGCAATGGTAGTATGTGTGAAATAATGTTTAATATAAGACCTCAATGTACCATAATACTGAGAAATAAATAAATACTATACAATATAAAATATGCAAAAAAAAAATACTTGCATGGCAATGGAACTAGAACCACCTCTACACTTGATTTATCAACCAACAACACTCTGTTAAGACTGTAAATCGAAATAAAAAAATAAAATAAAAATAAATGTATATTCTTCTTCGTGTCGATGGCACGACTGAATTAAAAAAAAAATGAATTTATGAATGTTTATTGAAGAAAAACTTTAGTACCTACTTACTAAAATAATGTTATATTGTGATTGGTGTGTTGGTGGCTACGCTATGCAGAATAAATTGTGGTTTGTGTATTGGTGGCTACGCTATGCACAATACATTGAAACCCTGATCGCCAAACTAGGGGTGTCCCTGTATCTTAGAGATCAGAGTCCCTCCACAGCAAAGTATCAAGCTAATATTTGTAACTCATTGGTACAAAGTATTTCCTTACCTACTTAAATAAAAAAATAATAAAATAACATTCTTAAACGCTATAACGTTCCAGCAAATGTTGTTATAATACAATGTGTCGAGAATTTCACAAATACCAACTTACATTTACGAAACATGTGACCTTGTGACTAGGTTCAACGCTGAAAGAAAAAAGTTCGCAACCCCTATCTTGCCGTGTGGTCTGAGCTACTTTCACAAGCAAAAATATGTAACAAAAAACTGTTTTGTATTCCAAAGAATAACGCACCACATCCATCTATTACCCTCCTATCACAATAAAACTGATGACATAATCCGATTCTTCCTTTCATTGCCGAAATGTATATAACGCATTACAAAGATTTAGATTTATTTACTTGTCACTAAATCTGAAAAAAAAAACAGCTCAATTTCTTACAAAACCTAGGCATTGTCGGTGAAAAAAGGTCTGTTAAAAAAAATTTGGTGTCTAGCGTACATTTATATGGCAACATACATATAGTTGATTTAGTAAACGATACACTGAAGTTGATGGATGGAACCTTAGGATCCGGGTACAGTAGATAGCTCTGCGGTCATTTTTCAAAATACAGATAGGGAGAGAACACATTTTTTGAGCCGTTGTGGTGCCTGCGTTATTAATGTTGCGTTTAGGAGCAGGGAATTGTGATGTTGTGTTGAATTGAGAAGACAACGTTATGTGGTGGCAAATCAAATATTGGACTCGCGTGAAACTTAAATGCTGACTTTCATAAGTACATGTGAGAATCTCTTTGTCTGTTTGTTCATGGTAGCATGGAAAAGATTTTGACAAAACGCAGCAAAGTGGTATTTTTTTCTGAAGCATAGTCAGCCTTTATAACGTTTCCGGTGCTGGGACATAAGCCTCCTCTCTGTGAGAGGGATTGGGCTATAATCAACCACGCGGGCCGAGTGAGAATTGGTAGATGTCACAAGTCTTCGAAATTTTGGCTTTTGGAGATACCGGTTTCCTCACGATGTTTTCCTTCACTATTTTGAGAGCAGTGGTGATGTATTAAATTACACAAAGTAAAGCGCCTGTTTGGGTTCAAACTTACGACCTACAACTCTTAAGTCAGGGCCGCTACTACTAGGCCACCACTGCCCAATCTGAAGTCCAAAAGGTGCTATTATAAAAAATAAAATAGCATTGTAAATGAAATATATTTAAAAAAAAGAAAGCAACGTAATTCCCTTGTCTTGACTTTAGTCATGTCTCAAATAGTCAGTACCTAGTCATATTTCTAATATAGGTCTTCAGTGTTACATTGAATAATGCTACTAGAATAAAAATAAGGCTTGGATGTCCTCAGAGGCTATGTGATGAGTAGATATAGTGACATAGAGTATAGGTACATAATATTATGTACTAGCGGTTGCCCGCGATTTCGCCTGCGATCCAGGATGAGAAGTAGTCTATATTCTTACTCAGGTCATGGTCTGTCTGTGTGTATAATTTCATCTAAATCAGTTTAGACGTTTTAGTATGAAAGCGTAACAAACAAACACACTTCTTCGCATTTATAATATTATTATAGTTAGGATTTGGTATCAACTCCGATACGGTTTTACATAACAAATAAAATGAGATAGTAAAATTATGATTTTTGGAATGTTGAAGCAAAGTGCAATTAAAAAGAACCAGGCTACTGTAACGTGGTCGTGTGCAGGATGACCGATGGATGACCACGAGGAGCAGCCGTAGGTCAAAATATACGAAGGTCATCGGTAGGTAAGTAATAGTTTACTATTATTGCGATACGTTGTTAGAGGAGTGTGGCAGCCATTCTGGTGGAGAGGAAGTGACGCCCGTTGTGCTAGTGTAGCAAAACTGGATTTTTACCACCTAACAGCTACCATTATAGTTATACTAGCTGACCCGGCAAACGTTGTTTTGCCATATAAGGATTTTTTTTTTTTTTGTATGAAAAATAGATGTTGGCTGATTCTCAGCCCTACCCGATATGCACAAAAATTTCATCAAAATCGGTCAAGCCGTTTCGGAGGAGTATGGCAACGAAAACTGTGACACGAGAATTTTATATATTAGATTAACATTAGGCCATTAGGCATAGAATCCTTATAGAGAAGCAACTAGAGAAAGAGAAATCTATGTCAGAAAATAAAATAACTTCCGACTCATTTTCAAAAACAGAGTCAGAAGTACTTATTTCCGGTTCAACGTTAAGCATAAATATTTTAGTCTAAATAATTTAGCCGATTCATGTAACCATGTTTTGATAAATTGCCGACTGTTTAGCCGTAAAAGCAGAAGTTTTAGCTACATTTGCACGAAAGTTTAGATTTTCAGCGAGAGTTTAGCGATTTATTTAGTAAACTGTGCGCAGTTTGCAACTGAACAAGTTTAAACATAAAGTATTGATACTGGCGCACCAACCTAATGATTAATGTTTTTGGTGTTCGTTTTAACACAATTTTAGCATAATTCCGTACAAATATTTAATCGTTTGTAAAAAAGATTTTAAAATTTAAGATTTTAAAAATATTACTTCATCTAATTACCTATTACCAAGTTTATGTAGGATGTAGGACCAACTTAACATAACTCTTCTAAAAATAATAAATGTGTAAATAAAGAAAAAAACAAGGTGAATGTCTGCATTTACCAAAATATTTATTGTGTATAGGTATGCCGTACCAAACCTAAAAAAAAACAAAACATCCTCCTTTTTACCTCGTTAAAAAATAGTCATCAACTATTGGAAATCGTGCTTCCCCATCGTATCAACATTCTCAAATACATTACACCTAACAAGATCTACTAAATGGAACGTTCTCCGAAAAATATCGAGTCGTCATGAAACGAAGATCTCAGTCACGATAATGTGCGCTCATTTTTACACCATCCCCTTAACTGAGCGGTTTCCTACGCTGGTTGAATTACTAATGCTTTTCTCACCATTTTTCTAAGTGCTAGACTCGGTTTCAAGTCAGCATTCTGCGAAGACAGACTAGTCGGCTTTTGAGAAATGTGCTCCAGTTTTCCCATATGGATGTAATGGGCTATTAAAATTGTGACGATGTGTGGACTGAAAATATTAGGGCTATATTTTAAGTTCGAATTGCTGGATCAATTTTTGGGTGTGGCGTTCAAAAGTTGAAACGATTTATTTTTGTCGTGATTGTTTTACATAATATTTCAACGAGTGTTACTCTTTAAAAAAGTGTTATTAAAAAGTAGGTGTCCATTTTGTTCATATTCCTTATTTTCATGTCAAGTCTAACGAACGCCTCACACCTAGAAAACGATGAAAATATACTGCACCCTTACAATTTTTTTTTATTTCATGAAACAGCTATAAATGAAAAGTTTTAATGAAAGCAGGTGAATCTTCTCATCCATAAATTTTTAACAAACGTCTTTTCAAAAGCAAACTGTTCGTTAAAAACCTGTAAAATACC
Source organism: Apamea crenata (assembly GCA_949629185.1). Classification (NCBI taxonomy): domain Eukaryota; kingdom Metazoa; phylum Arthropoda; class Insecta; order Lepidoptera; family Noctuidae; genus Apamea; species Apamea crenata. The sequence goes on along the minus strand of OX451360.1, from coordinate 18,894,126 downwards.
TATTTTCATCGGTCAGCTATACCTAATTCCCTGCAACTTTCAGTTGTTTTTTTCAGTTTTGTGAAACATTCAGCCAGAATGCATTACGGAGACATCAAAGTAAAAGTTTTAATGAAACCCACACTTTTTAACTAATAGCAGAGTGTCGTATCGTTAATATAGTTTTAAAACTCATTTATTTAATTCTTGTCACGGTTTTTTTTTTCAGGAAAAATTAGGGTAGTTGGAAATTCAGTTACGTTGAACGGTAAACTGTAACTGAATTTACTACGGAGACTTTGTGATGGCGATATTCATTGTGTATTTAGATTTTTCGTATATGTGAAAATGGGTATATTTTATTTTTTTACTTGCAACCCGCCCCTGTTTCCTTTAATATATGCGTTCGAGTAGGTATGTGTGCGTAATATATTAATATTAATCTCGGTGAAAGAAAACATCGTGAGGAAACCGGCATGTCCTAGAACCAAAAATTCGAAGACATGTGACTCCTACCACCCTGCCCTGAGCTGGCCTGGTAGATCCCTTTCAAAGAGAGGAGACTTGTCTCCCAACAGTGGGATCATTATAGGCTGATTATACAACGTGTTTTTTTTTTATATCCCATAACTGTAGGGGGTCATTGTACTCATCATTATGAACAATTTTTACTATGGAACCAGACCCGAAAGCGTGAAAAAAAAATCAGCTGTTCCCTACATTTATGTTCCTATAACTCGTCAAAATGTAGGGAACACCAGATTTTTGTTACGCGATTTCGGGTTTGGTCCCATAGTAAAAGTTGTTCATAACGATGAGTACAATGACCCCCTAGAGTTATGGGATATAAAAAACAACACGTTGTATAGACCTTTCCGAATAAACTCTCTGCATTTTAGTGAAATTCGCTTCAAAATCCTTTGCGCAGTTTGGAATAACCACGCGGTCACCCACAGACGAACACGAAAAGCAACTTTAATTTATAATAGGTACGTATAGATTTGCCTTATTGGTTTATAGCTAGTTTCATTAGCATCAAGGACCTAGTGTCGCTGTTAAAGCGGCGATAACGAGCTATCGTCGGAAATTCTTATGGACGTGTCTGACGGAAATTGGCGTCGTTCACGGAGGAAATTAGCGCTTATTATGAAAATAATTGGCTTGGTCGAGCATAACACCGTTGCACCGCTAAAATGTGTCGAGTTATTTTTATTAAAATTACTGGTATTTTTAACTCTCCTTATAACTAGGTAATCAGTTGAAATAATTATACCGTTTTAGCAAAATTTTTGGTATATGTAGTAACACATTTTTATTTATTTGTATTTTATGTTTCACGAAATGTGTACAAATATTTTCTTTTATTCTTTTTTAACAGATCATCATCATCATCATTTCAGCCAAAAGACGTCCACTGCTAGACATAGGCCCCCAAGCACCTCCACTTCGACCGGTTCCGTAACACGACGTGACGTGACGTGACGTGACGTGTGTAAAGAAAGAATACCGTTTATTTGGCACAGTATCGTAAACAATGAACACATTAAATGTGTTCATTGTTTACGATACTGTGCCAAATAATTTAAAAAACAAAAACTTTAGCCTTTAATCTGTTACTGTAGTATTCTACTATTTTACTACAATATTTGGGCCACAACACCCATTGCTATGAAAACCGACCATTATTCCATTCAAAACTAAATGAATCCATAAAACAACTAACCATCAGGTTACACAATCATTAAAATTTGGTCGTTATATCACAATAATAGTCACGAACCATAAATCAGCCACACTTTTGCTTAGCCTACTAAACTTTATCCATTCAAAATTCAATTAGAGTCATGAACAAAACCATGAATAGCCTATTGGGTAATACAATCAAAATAATTGTTTGTTTTCCCTTTGACGGGATCCTATTGTAATTATACACGTATAATTATTATAATATACATTTAATTGCGTAGAGGTGTAAAAATTTAGTTTGTGCGAGTCAATTTCAACTCGATATTGTTAAAGGGCCAAAGGTGTTTGTTCTTTGTAATCAAGTAAATGGCATTGTTGTGGCAGTGGGCTGGCCATGTTTGTCGAAGGACCGATGGCCGGTGGAGCAGACGTGACTTGGAGTGAAGACCGCGTATCGGCAAACGCATTTCGGCACGCCGCCCAGCTAGATGGATCGACGACCTAAAGACGGTGAAGGTAGCTGGGGCAGTCTGGATGCGGAAGGCGGAGGATAGGGTTAGGGATAGGTCGCAGCAGAAGACTGCGAGAAGCTCAGTTGATTAAATCAAGTATATAACCATTACCATCCTGTGACTTTGCCTTAGTCGGGTGAATAGTTTCTATGCAATAGTTTGCTCAGTACCGCAGCTTCAAAAGGTATTTGTCCTGACTTCTTGTAGGAAATAATTTGAGGAAGAAATAAAAAACTTAACTGTACCTACTCATTTTCATATTTGCCTAGTCTTTGTGGTCTACTGATCGCAAGAAAGACTACTGAACCTAGAGTCCTATGGTCGAACCTCGGTTAGAGAAAAGTTACTGTTATTCGGTGTTTGTATAATTTTCCTATAATAGCTAAACACTCGCTAATCATTACATAACTTTAAGCAACGTTTACAAATAAACCCCTCAAAATTAAATCTGTTAATTAATGGCAATAGGCTGGTTTATATTTCATCACTTATTACGTAACTGGCAAAATATGGTGTACTAAAAACTTTTGTCTAATTTGCAGTGCGTTCTGTTTAATTTTTTTAGCAAGTAATGTATATGGAATTGGGCTGGACGCATCTGCCGCATGTCAGATGACCAATGGGCCAAACTTACGACCCTCTTAATGGCAAGCGACATCGCGGCAGGTCCAAACGGAGATGGCGAGATGAGCTGGACTCCTTCAACAAGAACTGGTCCTTAGCAGCTTTAAACAACAGAGTGGATAGAGATTAGGGAGGCCTTTGCCCTGCAGTGGGACATCACAGGCTTTTAATAATAAATAACAATAAGCGAAAAAAAAATCGTGTACGTTTCGTACACTACCAATAATATTCGTGTAATCTCGGAAGCATCTTATATCCGCGCCGAACCCATCCGAACCTATTCTACGTATGTATATACCTCCACCACTATACCGACGTGCATTGTCAAGCCTCCCTGCGACGACGTCTCGATATTTAGGTCAAGTCGATGCCACCCTGCCTTAATAAAGTCGGCTTGTTTAATAGACAATATTTGCTATGCAAGGAGGATTGTTGGAGGAACACCTGCTTTGAAATTAGAAAATGCCGGTGGATGGGTGGCGAGGAATTATTTAAGGTACCTTAGTGGTTTTTATTGTATTTGTCGAGGCTTAGGTACCTACAATTTTACCATACATTTCTACAACGACATTTTGGCGCTCGAATGACGTTCAAAACGTTCAATTCGTTAAAAACGTTCAATTGTTTTGAAAAAAAAACAGATGGCGGCATTAGTTCGGATTTTGGCCACGCGCCAAAAGATCTTTGTACATTTACTATATATTGTTTTGTCGTACGACCTATGTAAAACAATCCCTCAAAATAACTATCACAGGTTGGTGTTTTAGATGTTTTATTCGTTTTGGGAGAGAACGTTACTTAAAACTTATCAAAATAATCCTCTCACCGAGAGGAGCCCTATTTCCCAGCAGTAAGAACATTATAGGATGATTTTATGTATGATCAAAATAACTAGCCAGTTCTGCCAAGTTTGTTGTTCTAGTTCAGACTAAACTAGAGCAAGCAATCGCGATAAGATGAAACTTATACTTATGCGTGCTGAAGTTGGGTTATTTTTTTGTACGAGTATCTTTATTCTTATGTATACCTAGTATTCTGTGCAGACTTTGTTTCTGCATAAAAAAGTGCTAAACATAACCTTTATAATGCATAATCAGTCTATTATGTTCCCACTGCTGGGACACAGGCCTCCTCTCGGTGAGAGGGACTGGATCGTAATCCAGCACGCGGGCCCAGTGCGGGTTGGTAGATGTCACATGTCTTCAAATTTTTGGTTCTAGGACATGCCGGTTTCCTCACGATGTTTTCCTTCACCGTTTTGAGAGCAGTGGTGATGGAATAATTTTCACAAAGTAAAGCGCCCGTTCGGCTACGAACCTACAACTTGTAAATCGCGTTTTTCTGCAAAATAAAAAATAATCTTTATAATACATTGTTTTTAAACAATAATTCGTTGAATTTACAACATGTATGCGATACAAAGGTCAAAGACATTTAGAATTTGGGTCATGAGTCGCTATTTGTAAGCTTTGGCACATATTAAACATAATATATTACTTACTGCCGATTTCGCCGAACGCTACTTGAAATCGAGCCAATCTACCTCCGGCGTTACTTACCCGCTGAGGGATATACACAGTGTGTACTAACCACATTAATATTTATATAATATTATCTTTTGCAGCTTCAGTTTATCCTATAATGGAACTATCCCACAGGATTACAATAATAAATATTATTTTAAGAAATTGTTTATAAAAAGTACTATGAATTTAAAATATGAATATTGTAATTAGTCTGTTTGTTAAATTATCCATCTTTTCTGCAGTGCTTCTTGGAAGCAGCTCATTTTTATTGGCTTTGAGATAGTATTAGTGATAATACGAGTATGACAGCAGCAATCTTGATGACAGTTAATTGAAATGTCAAAAAAATTACAACTCTTACACGTACAGTCCATTCACAGTTATTTGACCTCTGATAGCACCAACGAAACAGCAACCTTATTAAGACGAGAATAAAGATCACAATGATTTTGACAGACCTATCAGGTGCAGCAACCCAACTTACAGCAACCTTATTCGAATGAGAACAAAGGTCACTGTGATTTGGACAGTGATGCAAATTCAGAGGTAAAATTATTGTGACAGGACTGTCAACTGACCTGTTAACGATTTCATATTTCACGACCCCAAAAAAACACAAAGACCACTAAAATCATTAAAACAAACAACATTGAGAACATAAAATAAAAAACTTTACAGCCAAAATTTTCTTTACGCAACGTCCACGAAGTAGTAAAAGAAAAATCGCTTCAATAAAAAATAATTTATATTCAATGGTAAAAGGAATCTTTGTAGGCGCAATATCATGGAATACATTATAATAATACTGGATATCACGGTTCTTGGCAAAATCTCTGCTTATGTTTATAATAGTCATAAAACTGTGCTTGTTGGCGACTGACTAAGAAAAGTTTTGTGGAAATTCTTTCTTGCTTGGTAAAAGTATTGCGTAAAACGTTATTATGATATCACGATTCCACGTACCGCATCTATACAGATTATAAATTATTGTAGCTTTTCCTGGCTGTGTGAACGTGATTTTCATCGAAACTACACAACGGATTTTGATGGGGTTTTCAACATTATTAAAAAAAAAAATCCAGAAGGTTTATATGTCTTCTTCTTCCATCCCTTAATTCAAAGACAAGAAGACCCGACCCTAGATAGAAATCTAGGGTCGGGCTTTCTTACAGCATTGCCAGGACGACCTGTCTTGGGTTGGGTATGATAAATTAATATTAAACGAACGTATAATAAAGAAATCGTTGTTTGTTAAGTCGTAAAAACCGTGCGAAGGAGCTGCGGTTCACTAGTATTTAATACATGAATAATTTTACTATACGATCAAATTAGGAATAGGGTTGATGTCTCACCATGAAGTTATAGCTATCAAACCAATTAGTTTCGCTATACCATAAAGTAAAGTTATTACGGTCCCACCCAATGCCGTTCCTAATTTTAAGTTGACAGCGTTGTGGAAGGTTTAGTTTAATCGTAAAACAAGTCAAACGGGCTAAATTATATCTACTTAGCAAAATGATGATATCTTTCTATCCGCTAAAATGTAACGTAACATCACGCCTTGTTCCACGATGGGTTGGGCAGAGGTGTTCTTATATTTCGCCAGTTATGTCTAAGTCTTGGGACTTAAATGGCATTTTAAATTATTTTATGGTATATTTTTTAAGGCTTGTATTTTTTTAATGACATTTTTTTTGGTTGCCATTTTTAAATCCGCCATAGTGGTAAAAAATAAATATACCTTGAGCTGGTATTGTAACCATAACTTTGCAGACTTTTTAATAACAATGTTAGTGACGAAACAGATGAAATTTTTTTAGTCTGTGTTCCTAAGAAAATCTACATTTCTAAAGACTTTAGGCGCACGTCTACCATTAGCTCGGAATTCGTCTCTAAATAATTTAGATGAGAACCAGAAATGTTCTGAATTGTAAAGTTACGGCGATTATTCCCAGAAATTGACGGCCACTATATTCTGGAATTCGGGAAATTTTCATTCTAATGAAATGATGTTTTAAGTAAAATTGCCAAATGCGAATCGGACTCGTGCACGAAGGTTTTCGTAACGTCAATACCATATTTTACGAAAACACAAAAATTTACGAAACCCCCGAGGGATATTTTATTTTATTTGAGTGTACTATAGTTACACCTCTGTCTAACCCTTCGGGAATTTCAGGTTATGTTGTTTATTTTATTCTTATTATTTGTTGTTATAACGGCCACAGTAGTCACACTCTCTGAAAATTTCAAGTAAAATATAAGATTAAAAATAAGCCCTGGCAGTTAAGAAATGACCAGTCTCAACCAACGGCGCCCGTTCACGAACATGACGCGTGGATCAGCAGGTCCCAGCTCAACCATTTTGTTTGACCGAATGATCCAACACAGGCATTCCATTTAAAAATACTATCAAGGTAGATTTTATAGGTACGACCAGAACTACTAAGGCCATACTGGATGTAAGATTCAGCCATTGCGTACTTATATACATTCACTTTGAAGGGCGGGTGTTTTTTTTAATATGGTCATAATAGCGAGAAATTGCCGAAGTTTATCGCAAACGCGTTCTATGTGATAACTCCAATTAAACTTATCGTCTACAATTAATCCAAGATATGTTTGTTTAATGACAACATCTATTTGTGGACAGTTACAATTAATCGCATTGACCGTATGCAAGCAGTCATGGTCATGGGTTATTAAGTTCCGTAAGGGCAATTTTCTATTGTATGGAGATTTAATAACCAACAGTTTAGCGTTAACCAACATTAAGCGTTCGCATGCTATTTGAGGATTTCTATTGAAAATAACAAGGCAAGTGTCATCCGCAAAATGATAGCATTTACTGTTCGTGATGCAGTTACTCATATCATTTACAAACGACAAAAAATGCAGGGGGGTTAATACTGGAGCCCTGAGCTGTTCCCTCAGTTACAGCCATGTGTTCACTACAAATTTTATCAATTTTTACTGTAAAGGTTCAATTTTTAAGATAACCTTTACACCAGTTGAGTAATGGACCACGTACTCCGCAGTCGTCTAATTTATCAACTAGATGATTATGAATTAATGTGTCAAAGGCACGTGAGAAGTCAATAAAAAGAGCAAGAATATAATTTTTATCCTCTAGGTTCTTATTGACTTCATCGGTGAAGTTTGACAAGAGGTTCGCGGTGCTTTTGCCGGCCTGAAAGCCAAATTGGTACCGGTCAATTACGTCGTGCTGCCTATAAAAGGCGTGAATTTGTTCACAAACATATTTTTCAACTCAATCAACGACGAGACGAGAGCAATGTTATTGGATGATAGTTTGAATAATGATTTTTATTACCTTTTTTATGGACTGGCCTTATGCAACCTACCTTTTGATCATCTGGGTATAGACCACTTTCAATACTTCGATTAATTAAGTCAGCAATAGGGTTGGATATGCTATCACCTATCATTTTAATATCGGAAACTTTAATATTGTCTGGACTTGGGGATGAGTTTTCTTTCAGATTAATGTTCGTATCACCAATAAGGAGTAAGTTTTGTTTTAAATCAAAATTAGTGATGTGGTTAGCAAGCTCTGCAACAAATAAACAGACGTGGTCTATAGATTGCAGAGACAGCTGCGTTATTACGTAAATCTATTTTTAGGTAGCCTGTAAGGTTTTCAAAGGTCTTAATTTTTTGTTCAATTAATGTAAACTTAATTTGATTCCGTACATACATGATAATGCCGCCGCCTTTTTGGCTCGGACGCAATTGTGAGTACAATTTATAGCCAAGTAAGTTATACAAGTTAACTATATTGTCTGAGATACCCACTTCTGTTAAAATTATAAGGTCTAGTGGATAATTACATGAATGAATGGTTTGTTGCAATTTCGTAAAGTTTTCGTGAGCGATCTGATATTAAAATGTATACAAATAATAAAATACTGGTTTTAGGGGTAGAGGTATTTGTTTAAAAAAGTGATTAGTTGAATTGCAATGGAAGATTTCTTGTACTTGTATGTCCATAGTTATATCAGACTAACTTGATCTTGTAAACAGAAATAAATAAAACAAAAGTGCTACTTCTGGGACAGAGAAAGATATAAGGAATTTATAGTGGAGTTGATCCTTCTGTTCGTTTCCCGGGTTGAGTTGAACATAGATTTTCTACTTGTTTTATATCCTGAAATGTAGGGATATAATAAATTTTGCTATCCTTGAGCTTCCTAGCCTGCACTTTGCCATTCTAACACATACTAACAGGATTTATTTAACAATTGGGTTTTTGCATTATATAGTAGTGTTTTTTGGTAATTGGTTAGGGCCTCCCTTATGTAGACGCGATCGTCAGTTTTTTTCCTTCTGGACGTTCGTTTTGACAGCTTTGAGCACACGGGATCAGCATGTACAACTTTGTCACACCTACTGCACTCCAGCCCGGGCACCTTCTTGATAACATTTTTTTTTGCATTTAACACACTCTATAATTACCATATTAGGGAATGAAGGTAGAAGTATATTTTTTTCTCGTTAACAATACACGACCAAGCATAAAAATTTGACACTTTTGTCTATTGCTTGATGTCAGGGCCAGGGACCAATGACAACTCACATTAATTGACATTGACAATACAGATATTGGCAGATGACCACAAAACAATAACAATCATAACAAAAACAAAAATGTCATTGCAGAGTGACGAAATAACTAGTAAAACTAGTTTTGTAACAAAACAAACACCAAATAAGCCGTGTGTCGCATCTGTGCAAGAACAGGTCGTACACAGTACACTGTATCAAAAATATAGTCCATTATGACAAGATATTGTGAGCTTTACGAAGTTCTATACAAACAAGACATAATTATGTAATAAGCTCTATAGCAGAATCCCTACGAGTATAAATCTGCGTACGTGGCCGAACGTTGCTGAACCTCCTTTGTAGTTCGGTGCGGGTAAGCAAAGGTCGACGTCTATTTGTTTTACATTATCAACCTGGACCCTCTGCTTCAATGGAGCGACGAATTAAATGAATGAAAGATAACATGTTTGAAATGTATCGTCGAGTGTTTAGAACTGGGTCGGTTTACTAGCTTTTAGCAGATGTTTTAGGAGAATAGAAAATATGAATGTCTATTAGTGGGTCGTTTTAGGTCAGATGGGGTGGTTGGACCGTTTAATTAATGTTGAACTTAATAATCAACATGTACATAGCATTACGCCTGTATTTCCAGATTGGGTAAGCAGAAGTGTTTAGAACACTCATGCGAAATAAGTTAACATCATCATCTTTTCCAAATTAAGTTGGGCGTCAATTCGGATGCAGCTGAATACCAGTATTTTACATGGAGCGATTGCCTCTGTGACCTCCACAAGTTACATTTGTGTGAATAAAGGATAAAAATAACCAGTGCGCAAACTGTAACCATGAATTCAGCACACAATTTAAGACCCCTAGCGTAAATATGTTTCGTCAGTTATAAAAAAAAACCAACTTTCTATATATTTCTATCTTTCATAGAAAAGTTCAATATCTACGAGGTCAAAATGTATGGCAAAGCTAATTTTTTTTTTAAACCGACAGTAAATTTCAGCATCATGTTCTAAATTTAACATTGTTTTGTTTGCGCACTGGTAAAAAAAAATCCTGTATAATTATAGCTGTCAAATAAATATAACACCATTCAAGTATCAAAATTAAAAACACCAACAGATTGGATGAATTCTGAATGATTACAGCAGATGAGGCCTGGGTTCCGATACGTTACATAATATGCATTCCGGCTGGCTCACCGAGGCTTTAGCCTATTAAGAGCAAACGGGCATCCCACGCCATTTTGAACTCACGTGATTCTCTGCAGTGTAGCTTTAAGTCTGCAGACTACTCGTAGCTAACTGCGGTATCGGTTCTAGAAAATATGATATTTTTCTTTTTGTTAAGTTTACTATAATATTAGCTTTTGCCCGCGGCTTCGCCCGCGTGGCGGTCGGAAATTATCCCACAGAAACGTATCACCGGTATATAATAATTATCCTATGTGTTAATCCAGGCTGTGCCAAGTTTCATCCAAATCCTATTAAAAGCATAATACTAATGATTTCAATACTATCGTGAATTCATGCAAGCCTAGTACTTTTTGTCAGAATACTGCTCAGAAAGTCGGGTCATATTTCAATCATGATTCGAAAGATACGAAGCGCCGTTTAGCGTCCTAAAGCAATTGTGACCGTCGAAAGTTATTGTTCTTTTCCTCGGGAACAGTATTTTTTTTTCGGAATTCCTGATGAAAGGTCCTACCTCATTTTCTATACCTCTGATAACGTATATGAAATAACAAACAAACTTACTTTCGCATTTATAGTATTATGATGGCCAATTTCCAAATGGGTTTTAATAGACCTCAAGCTAGATGAGTGAGCAAGGTATTTAAGGATGAAACATAAATTCATGAGATATAATATTCCAAACTTCGATTCAATTTTTCTATACAAACATAACACCCATGTCGCGTCTTTAAGGGTTGATATTTTCCTAGTATGCATTGTCCTTTCATTAAGATCGATTTAGCCGTGATAACATGACAAACCAACACTTTTGTGTTTAAAATATTAGTATGGATTATTGCGAAATATATACGTGTAATTTTAATTTATAACCAAGAGAGGATCCTTTATCGGAACAGCTGACAATAACATAATGTAGCAGGTATGCATAATTTAAGAGCTATTGACACACTGTTAAGGCAGATTTACATGAAATCAGTAAGTAACTCAATGTAAACTTACCTTAAGCGCTTCGGCAAACTGTTGTTGTTAACAAGGTGAAAATATTGATGGATGTAATAACATTAACTTATCAGATCACATTTTGCATTAATTTATTACAACCAGTTGATAAAACGGTTTGGTAAAATCTGATTCAGAATAAATTCACAATTTTATAAAAAATATGGTAGGTAGGTGGTTGTTCTTGGTAGCTCATCTCGGGAAGTTAAATGTGACATGAGAAAAAGATGTATGAATAAATAAATAACGACGTATATTATATAAAATTATATACAAAATAACTCATTTTGTGCTTAGAGAAGGCCTGTAATCTATGTAGTGAATTTATATCCATTACACTTTTAAGTAACATACAAAGGTCGCACGCACACGTTTTTTTCTTGCCGTGAAAAGCTGTGGTTTATTCGCCGTCTGTAAACACGGTCGTCAGAGTTGTATGGATCACTATGGAAGCTTGTTGACAGACGGATTTTCTACGGCGTGGTTTATAACCTGTGTGTAAGAATGGTTCGTCGGTATTGTATGGATCACTTAATGGAAGTTAGTTCACAGACACGTTTTTTCTACGGCGTGGTTTATACGGCTTACCGTAAAGTAACCGTGCGTAAAGTAAAGGGCCTGATTCTCATTTATTAAGTTATAGGGAAACTGTTTGCCATAAACTGTTACATAAAGACGTCACATTAACCACTATAACTGCCCACTGTTACTGTACCTACCTACTGTAGACCAAAAAGTTGTCTTTTATTGAATAAATAAATGAATGAACTAAGCGACAAAAGCAGGCTCGTAGAAAAAAAATGTCGGAAAAAGTTAGATCTTTCTCGTGAATAGAAAAGTCTAAGTGCTGTTCAACATTAATTTGTATGATACATGGGTACAGTGACATTATTAGTTTTACGTCTAGCCACTGGTGCTGCTTAGAAACCTACAAAGGTTTCCTACATTTTCTACGCTGAAAGCTAAAACATCATTAAAAGGAACCTATACAAACTCAAATCATTTATTTCAACTAAACCAATTACAGGCACTTTTGAAATTGTCAAAGGGTCGGTCAGTCAGAAAGATGAAGCTAGTTGCCCATTGCAAAGCGTAGGCACCAATGGAGAAGAACAGGCAAGAAATTCCACAGACACTCTTTTAAATCATAAAATTGTTACAAAATATTTGATTACATCATTCGTGTTGAAATTAACCATGTGAGAACGATGTAGAATGACGTGCACGTTAAAAGCGTCCGTTATAGAAAACATAAAAACAATTCAGAAATTAAAATTTAAAATAAGCCGTGGCAGCTAAGAGATGAACAGTCCCTATTGACGGCGCCCGTTCACGAACATGACATATAGATCAGCACCATTCAGCTCAACCATTTTGAAGGAAACTTAATGATCCAACACACACGCCACCACCAGCGAGACATTAGAGTGAGCATGACATACCTACTCTCAGCCGCCAGGGCACATTCAAGTCAATGAAAGACGTACCCAGTATATGATAGCTTTATAGCTAGATAGCACACGTGTGAGCACTATGTACTTACATAGTGCTCACACGTGTGCTATGCAATTATACAATACTAAGAAATTGAATGTATACAGTGCAAAGATAGTTTTTTCCAATGTTGAGCAGCTCCAACAATGTTTCCGAATGCTATAATTAGGTAGTTTATATGCCCCTGTAAAGCAGGACCAGCATTGAGCCAAGCATTTTTGTCAGCGATGTAATCCCCTAACTTATATAATATATACATTTATGTATAACACTGTGCGTCAAGTCATTACAACGCATTTAGTGGTGATAGATGGGCCATCCATCGCCATTCGCCGGGAGCGCAGGCACCATAATAATCAATTTCGTTCAGTGATTGATTGACGAACACTTTTCGATGTTTTCCTACTTAAAATATATTATTACTAGCGTTTGCTCGCGGTTTCGCCCGCGTAGAGGTTCGAAATTATCCCACGGGAACGATATCGAGATAAAAAGTATCTCTTTACCCAGGTCATGGTCTACTTGTGTGCCGCAATTTAATCGAAATCGGTTTCGGCTGTAAGTTACTTTCGCATTTATAATATAAGTATGGATGCTAGGTTTCTTAATAGTAGGTAATTTTCTTAATAGTAATTTTCGGGTTAAGGAATTCTATACTTAAGTTCCAGGCCGTAAGTTACGAAATTAGGTAACAATAAATTCTCCCTCGAACTCTATAAGCTTGTTGCATTTTAATTGAAGTCTTAATTGAAGTCATGTTAATAAAGAAATAGGCAACTGTATCATGACGTCATGACGTAGCTATTAATCCTCCATATTAAATTAAAACATACGAAAATAGAAATGGGTTGAATAGTGTAAGCGCTAAGGGGAACAAACTATGTAGATACATAAAAAATCCTGCAAGATACATAAAAAAAAACTACTTTTTTCTCTCGTAGCATGAATATAACAACCAAAACACCTATTAGGTGGTATTAGAAAATACCTACCCAACAATAAATCAAGTACAGACTTGTAAACATCTCCACCCTCGATAAGCTGTTTGAACATGTCCGCCTCAGCCGTTTCAATTAATTTTCCACCATGACTGAGAAATTCCTCCACCTGTGTTTAAGTCGAAAGCGTTTGTATAGGCCGCGAAACTAAAATTTTACGTTTTTCGCACAAAAAAATTAGATCAACATACAACCTGGGCTCGTATCCCGTAATTTAAAACGTTCAAAATCTAGTCGCAGTCTCATCTCGGCGACAAACAAATGTCAAAAACTTGTCAAAATGTAGGGAAATTAGACGTACTTTTGACAGATTGAGACTGAGATCAGACTGTGAACGTTCTTAAAATTACGAGAAATTACCCCTCTGTTGTATGTTGATCTAAGTATGGTTCGCTTTCGTAAAAAATATTTATTTATAGAATTATAATCATAAAAATCATCAATACATCCCTCTAAGTTCATATCACCAATTCCCCAATTCCAGGCCAATTCTAACTTAAGGAGTTGTATTACTGATTCTATAAAGCCATATTTTTTACGGTCCTGAATCATATTTTAATCAACATAAAATATGACACTGACCTGCAAACTGCAAAAAACGTAAGTAAATTTTAATTTCGTGGGCTACATGCGCATGCCCCTTAAACGCGATCGATCGTTAAACTCGGCATCGTATTCAAGCAAGTCAAACTATTTAACGTAGTGTGAAAAGCATTCAGTATAAACGGTTCACATTAGTACCTGCCTCTGCATTGTGGAGCCACTTTCAACAAAATTAAATACTACAAGAACTCATTCGGTTAACACTTAGCACGCGTTAATTAATGAAACTGCAGAGTAGAAGCTATACTGCAGAGTTTATCGTAAGTGGAAAATTGTTTAATTGAACACTTTTGTCCGTGATTGTAGGTGTACACTCGCAGAAGTTAACGTTTAAGCAATTTTCTTAAAAATAATACGCGTCATGCAATGTGTAGGTAGGAATTTACGTCATTTACATAAAGGCGCTAACATTTTTATTTTGCGACTGTACATTGAATGTAGATTAATCACTAGAAGAATCAACATGAATCTTACCCTCATTAACGTATTAAAACAATGTGTTATATAAATTAATATAAATATTTCAACCGAGATCTCGTGACAAGTACCTACAAAATTTAATCCAATACATTCCAGAGAATTCTCGGGAATATTTAGACAGACGCAGACGACATTGCGGCCCTGCGGGGAGTCTCAACCGAGGGGGTTGTTGTAAGGGTAGTGAGGATTTTTTGTCATCTCGACGCTCCCTCACGCACACTTAAGTCACCCCCTGTATTTATCTAGAGCTTCAACGTTGCGCTGCTCGGTACCTACACTGATTTCACTTGCTAATCCAATTCGACCTTTTTCAGACTTTGTTAGTCAATTCCTTTGGAGTAAGACGAAATGTTCTTTGATAATCTCGAAAGAAGTTACGTAAACTGCTTATTTAATTTAGGTTTGATGATTTTAAAATGTAGGTATTGAACGGTGAATGATTTGGTGATGTAGCGTTAGTATGAGAAGCGATTACATAATGTTCACTTCTGTAGTATCTATTATGTTTATTTTTGGTAATTTTCTTTTTCGTTTATAATCGAAAATATATCTTGCTTTCAAAGAATTTTAGATGTGCCAGTTAAACATTATTTTTGGAGTAAGATACTAAAATCGTCAATATTTATTTAAATCAATGTGAAATGAAATTATAACTTTATTTCTTTAAGGGTGAATTCCACCAAACTTGTATCCCTAGAATAAGTCACGTCCTTAGAATACATTTTGAAATTTTAACAGTTTTTCCATACTAGAACTGTTAGACGTCAACTTTATTCCATGGATAAAAGAAATCTGATTTTGGTGAAATCAGCTTTAGGTAGATATTTTAAAACATTTTTACCTACACGTCAAATTTTTGGTAAATACGTTAAAACTAGATAAAGTCGGCATTTCCTAGCTGACTGGTCCCTCAGGAAATCCCGAAACAAACTCAGAAGTCATGGTCTATTTATTGTGCAACAAATAAGACAAAATTTAATTTCAAAGTTAACAATTATCTCTTCGCGCATCCAACTCCTTGTGTGCACAATAGGATACTATTTCATCCCCACGAACTCCCCATTTCTCTTAATTAACTTTAATACCGACCGTAAGTCGTCTCTTACGATACACATGGGAACTCGCTCTTAGAGCTGACTACTAAGATATACAGCTGAACTAGGAAGTAAGTGGCAACAACTTTTATTTAGTGGTTATGTAGCGTCTAATTGCTGATTTATAAAAGAAACATCCATATAAAAGAACATGATACTCCAAAACTTCCAACAAAATTCTCATTACAAATCAATACACGTTACCACTATAGATATATATAGTATTTCTATGGTTACCACAGTCTTGAAACTGCAAAAAATAAAACATCACCGATACACTATTAATTTCCCACTCAGCCCCAACTAAGATAAATGTGCGGAGGGGTGGTTCCACCATTCGTACAAAAGTTGGGGTGGAAACTTTATGATCACAGCCCATAGCCCAAGGCAAGACAGGCTGACTTCCGGTCCACTGAATATATTCGTGTTTGATGTGAATTTATACCTAATATATGCGTCAATACATACATAACCTCACGCCCTCCTCCCATGGGGGTAGACAGAAACTACAGAACGCCCCCTGCTACGATCCTTAATTCATAGTTCACTTACTCTTATTTAATTAAGTATTCTGTCCATTTTCAAACATCCTGAAATTAAATTTAAGATAACGCAACTCAGGCCCCCAAGATACAGGTTTGGGGTACAGGTACGCTGCCTAGTTTGGGGAGCACTGTTTCAAATATAACATAGATATAGTTACGGTAAGCATACAATATTATAAGATTTTTATATTTTATATATATATTTTTTTATATTTCGTAACTATGGACGAATTAAATTATTCTTATTCCTTTTACCTCGTTTACGTTCATACATCAGAAGGCCAATTCTCGTAATTTAAAACGTTCAAAATTTGGTCCTAGTCTCATCTTGGAAACACAAAAATGACAAAAATGTAGAGTAATTAAGGGTATTTTTGACAGATTGAGACTGTGAACGTTCATACGCGCACGCCAGTTGCTAGTACTACGCACTTGACATACCAGTGTAAATACATCAAGTAGTTAAGTACATGTAAGGTAAAGGATGTGTGCGTAGTGCTCAGGCGTGTAAATGCTGAGGGATTATCTTGTGGGGATATCTTTATTGGTATCTGGTTGGCCGACAGACTATATTAATTTTTTTCGTAACTTTAAAAAATCATCGTCAAATATGTTTACAATATGTTATTGAATATGAAACATGGTCTACAACTACATAGTTTTCACATAATCTGACAAAGATTATGTCTGGGGGTCTACTCCGAAGTAGTATCGGCCAAATGTTCGGCCGTTTTCTGCTACGAAGTTACTGTTTGTTTCGGTCGGTTCCGATCCTAAACTCCTACACTCTTTCAAATATTGACTATGTTCCCGACCCAACTGAGCCGATCCCAAGTTTTTTCGCATTTTTCAATAATATTCGGTTCGGCCATGTGTCGGTTAATTTCGCACTTTGCACTTCGGAGTAGATCCCCTGGACTTTAAAAGAGACTGGGACCTCTAACTTTGTTTCTGCCTTTCTTCTCAGAGTAGTAAGATAGAAAACGTCGACCCCATATAGTTTTTAAAATATGAATGATGTGCAAAAGTGTTAGAAACAAACTTACTTACAGAAATAAAATCATTTATCATAGTTTATAAGTGTATCAATCTTTCAACCACACAATAAACTACTAACATTTTTTTTCGAACTAGGTATATTTTTAAGATCTAGTCTAATGGAATGTTTTAGCGAAAACCTTTGATTGACAATTTGTTACAATAAACTTGTAAATTGTTTGATCAAAACAATCAGAGTTCTTTTGATTCTAAGAAAAGGCTCTATCTTTATTTATTACTTCAGTTCTTTCAAGATTTCGTAAATAACTTCGAACATTGATAAAATTACAAATATTGTACAATGCTTAACAAGAACAAGCTTAATAGATTCCGATAAGTTTTTTAAGTTCAGTAAACTAATACTTTTGTAACGATATAATTTAAAAGAATTTCCATGGAGTTTCTTGCCATTCTTCTCCATAGGTACCTCTAGCTACTACGCTTTAAAATGGGCACTAGCTTCATATTTCTGACTGAGCGACTCCTTGACAGTTCATAACTGACTGGTTTAGTTGAAATAAATGCTTTGAGTTTGTTTTTGAACCATGAGAATTATTTCTGCGATAGGTAATAGTAAAGTATAAATAATAATAAAGTAGTATGTAAATCATTATTACTCCAAAATAAAGATCGAAATTATGAGACTAGATACTTTTATTGATATCAAAACCCAAACAAAATACGTATCTCCTTTTATATTTAACTAGCGACCCGCCCCCGCTTCGCACGGTTATATGACTTGGCAAAGCATTGAGATTCTCAAAATGAACTTGATTGATTTTCTTTATTTTATGAAAGTTTACACATAAACCTTTAGGCATAGATTCTCAAAATGATAGTGAAAACCGTTTCAAAACGCCCTACGCCGTTGCGTAGTTAAGAAGAACAACACGGTCATACAGACGGACCCGAAAAGCGACTGTAATTTATAATAATATGTATACATTTAGAGGATATATTATTTATATAACTGACGGAAATGGCGGGATGAGCTGGACTTCTTTAGATTGGTCCTTGGCAGCGCTGGACAAAAAGAGGAGGAAAGAGACCTAGCTGTAGGACATAAATGGCTAATAAAAAAGTATAATTGACCAAATATAGCTTTGATCATAGCAACACTAACCAAAAAAATTACCTATTGGTTCTATAACACACGTGACTGCACGAAAATAAACAACCGATCACGTTTAGCTAAAGATCAAGAAGGTGAGGCTTTTCTTGGAATCCAATAGTCATTGAGTCAAAAGGCTCTTTGAAAAGAGGTTGAGAACACAAAAAACACGCTTCCAAGGTTCCACAAAATCCCGGTCAAAGGATTTATACCTGTACTGTTTAGATAGCAAATAAATAGCAAAGGTACGGTCATGGAATGGGATTGAAAATTATGTTGTTACTTTTGAGCCAAATTCTTAGTCTAAGTTTTTTGACTGTATCAAAAACTAGCTTCTGCTCTAAATCTTCTTGTTCTCTCGACCCGCCGCGTTGCATCGCATCGCATCGCTCGCCCACGTTCTAACTTCGTTTTCGCTTAGCGTTTCTTTCGTACTTTTTCTTCTTACGCGGCTCCTAAGGGTTGCAGTGTGATGTTAAATAGCTTGTATCTTACCTTCCTCAAGAATTGGGATATCAAACGCAATTTATTTTTTCAGAGATAAGCGCTTGCAAAGAAATAAACTCTTTGGCTTTATTCTATTAGTATAGATTACTTTAAAATCGTAAGATTTCGGTTTAAAGAAGTTTATTTCTCAAAAAGAACATACATAGTTCACTTAAATATGAGAAACTTAACGAAAATAACATATTATTGTATTAAACATAGTTGTCGTCCGATCTGTCGTACATACAGTGGTATTCATTTATTATTGTTGATTAGCCAAATACAACTTTAATCTATTTTTAAAAACTGTTCATTGATGAGGAGTCTCTTATTTCTTTAGGTAACTTATTATAAAGCTGCGCTCCCTCAAACTGTATCGTTCTCTTTCCGTACAAGGTTCTAACTGAAGGCAGTTCTATACTATCCCTATTCCTAGCGTAGTAGTGGTAAGTTTTGCGTTTGAAAGTGATTTGTGAGTGTATTTTATTAGTTAGAAACTAAGCTGAGAATCAGCACTTTTCGAACGACAAAATTACCTAAGACAGTGCTCAAAAACGACCGGCCTTCACCACTTCCTAGTGATTTAGTTTGTAAGAAGAGGTGACGCAACTAACTCCCCAGCAACACAGCTGTCTGTTAAATTAGAAGAACTTGATTCTATACAGTCTTAATCTTAACCGTTAACGGTTCAGAACCTAAAAACTAAACGTGGGTTTAAGTTAAACTGAGAAAGGAATAATTCTATCTTCTTCCCCCTAAAACTGCGGCGTGGAAACTATTCAGCATAAAGAGCACATGCAAAAATCTATTTAAAAGCAAAACGAAGCGTAATTACTGTTCAGAATTTCCGCTTAACTTAATAAAAGTTCTCGTTTGAAGTTTAAATAAACTTTCATGCCATACGAAATGCAATACACACAAATTAAATTCCAAACTGAATTATTAATGCTATTTCCGAGTATCCAGTAACTGCATTTAGCAAAAGTCTGGCACTGGCACTTAGGTTAATTATTAAAGTGTTAATTAGCTAATTGGTATGTTATCACAAAGCCGTTTCCGTTGCATTTGGAGGATTTTGCGGCCTAGTCGTGTGGCGGCTATTTGCAATAGTCATGTTTGACGTTTGAGCGAGAAATGTCAAATGACATTTGAAATAGGAAGTGAAAATAGAAGAGTTTTAATATGTTAAATTTTCGCGTAATATTTTGGAATAAAACTATGTTTGGTACGTTATTCTTGAGTTGCATTTGGTGTACGTTGACCATTCAAATAAAATGTCGCTAATTGTGCTGCTATGCTACAAGAAATTGTATATTTTTATTAACGTTGTTTACAGTGTTCAGTTAATAAAAGAAAACTACTCAGAAACAACTACCAAACAATTTTCAACATCAAATAAGAAATCCATCAAACCTTCGTCCAAATAACATACTACTACTAGACTTTTACGAAACTTTCTAAAACATAATAACATAAACATCGGAGTACAAACACAACCACTTTATTCCTTTCACAGATACTAAAAACCATTTCCCCGTACAAAAGCCGAAGCAAAATTACAGTTTACGAATAATAATGTAAGTTCGTATTATTATCCCTTTTCGTTTAAGAGGCAATTGAGGGCAGACAATAGGTGGCTAGGTCGGAAGCACCCGGCTAGGCCGGAAGTGGGGGCTAGGTCGGAAGCACCTACCCGGCTAGGATTCCCGTTTCAAGGGAGCTCCCGCCACTTTAGCTTTGTTTTAGAAGTAGTTTTCTCAGGTAATTACGAAGAATTATTATCGTTCTTGTTACTTGGTAGTGTCGAAGTTTTGTTGTAACATACAAGTGTCAAACTACTACAGACTAGCTGAAACTAGATAACACTTTTATTATCTTAAGGCTGGTAACGCAACGCACGTAGGTATAAATAATATTAATTATGCAAAAACGGAAAAACCGGTCGAAGTGGAGGTGCTTGAGGATGTCCAGCAGTGGACATCTTTCGGCTGAAATGATGGTGATGCAAAAACTCTTACCTACACACTCACAGCTAAATATTTTGAGAAATAAGTAAAAAAATTGTATAGATACCTACAAAACAGGTGAGGAGAGCAGTGGAGGCCCAGTGGAAATGACCTTGACTTACGATTTGTAGGTCTAAGGTTCGAACCTAAATAAAAAATAATATTAAGGCACTTCACTTTAAATAAATTATTTGATCACCACTGCTCTCAAAACGCTGATGGAAAACATCGTGAAGAAACCGGGATGTCTAAGAACCGAAAATTCGAAGACCTTGTGACATCTGCCAACCCGTACTGGGCCCGCGTGGTGGATTACGGCCCAGCTCCTCTCACAGAGAGGAAGCCTGTGTCTCAGCAGTGGGAACATTATAGGCTGATTTATTCTTATGCTACAAAACTAGATAATAATGTTTTTTGACTGATTTGACATAATGCTTATTTTAAACGACACACTTCGTTCTGTGTAGCTGAGACTGATGAATAAACGAAAACAGCGCGAGAAAACTAAGATGATAAATTCTTCTATAAGAAAAGGCACTGTAGTTACACAGTCAACTTAACATTATTACGTCACAATACAGTTAAGTATTACAACAGCCTCTATTCCCCGTCCATCGACTATATATGTCACCAGATACGAAACTCCTGGCCGCTGTAATCTTACCGAAATAATCCCTTAGTCGTCTTACAACCCCCGCGGGGGATGACAGTCGTGTAGTTTCAGCTAGTTTCGGGAGCATTACAGCTTCCCATTTTCCTTAAGAGTTCCTTGAACCCTTGAGATGTTTGTTCACAGCAGCTATTATGAGCAGGTTTATTGCAGCCATTTTTATTACTTTGAAAAAGATCGTGTTGTAAAATCAAGCAACATCGAAAAAAATCTATATACAATACGGCCCTTATACTCTGTAGTGTAAATTGTTACGTAGCCTTCAGCTATTTCCGTTTCGTAGTAATGTACCATGGAAAAAAACAAAAATAGCATTCAAAAAAACAACATGGTGACTGAAACTGATACCAATTTTGGGGCTAGTAGGTACAGTAAAAGGCTACAAATATCAGGTGCGAAAAGTGTCATTCATATTTTTCAAATATTATGAGACATGAATCATGGTGGTTTCCCCGAATAAATCGGTGCACGATAGTGTTTTTTTATACATACAAAAATAGCTTTTTTCTCTATGAAACAATTGACATCTATTTTGTTCAATGGTAGGGCAAACCCTTTTCTTTTTTAAATTCATCGGCGTTGGGTAACTTATTTCGATTTATTTATGTTATTGGTATTTTCTTGTAGAGAGAATTTAATAAACGAAAACTCGGTTTTTATCATTTGTAGAAAAATATTTGACATTACTTTTTTTGTTTTTTTTTCGCTAGAAATAAATTGTTTATAAAGAGAATTTATTGATATTCAGTAGATAGATAGATATTCAGTAAGAGAATTTATAATAGTAAGTTTCTTATATTTAGATTTTATGTTTAATTTACGACGTCTTAAGAGTTCGTCTGGGTTCAGTGTTCAGCTTATCACATTCTCCTCTTTTCGTTACTAACAAAATCATGTTAGATTTTTCATCGGCTTTGTCGAAATAATTTACAAATAAAAAATATTTCAGCCGAAACAAACCTTTTTCATAATGAACGACCCCTTAATAATAAACATAAATCATCAAGAATACATACGTGAAACACATCCCGGGATAGAATCCACACCAAACGAGTATTTGTTTGTAAGTGCATTTATGTATGAAACATCACTAACACACACACTGCATACACTTCATAATCATTCATCCAACACTTTTCACAGTACTATACAGTCAACATATTTGTGATTTGCACACCGTGTATTTATAGGGTTATGATATAAAATGACAAGAAGCGTCGTTACCATCCGAGGGTTGGTTTTGACTGAAGGCGGGGTGAGCGCGGCGCGCGGGGGGTGGCGGCGCCGCGCAGGCGGAACCCCGTGTCTCCCCTCGCTCTCCGTCCACTATCGGGCCAACTTTATTTTTCTGTTTTCGGATCGGCCACTTATCTTAGCCGGTGCCGATTGATACAAAAGCGCAATTAAAATACGTAGGTTTCCTTTTTTTAGTGCAGATTTTTTGCCGTTTCCGAATAATTAAAGTTTTTTACTAAAAGCTGGGCACGAAATAGTTGCAAAGGATTTGCAGTCCAGCTTTGGATTAATTGTTTGGGTCGTATTTTTAGCTGAGTTAGGCTGACTTGCATAAATGCTTAGTAAACATTATCACTAAATCAATCTGCCTAGCCTTTTCCCAACTATGTCGGGGTCGGCTGCCAGTCTAACCGAATGCAGCTGAGTCAGTATTTTACATGGAGCGATTTTCTACCTGACCCCAACAACCCAGTGACTGGGTAATACGATACCCATTGGTAAGACTGGTTGTCAGCCGTTCGGGCTTCTGAAGACCTGTAACGACTGTCAAAGATGCACGCTTTCCGAGGCACGGGGAGTTACGTAGTATGTAAAGATGGTCTGGATGGATGGAAAGATGGCTGCTGTTATTACTTAGCCAAGTGCCTGTCACATAATTAACATTATTTATTACTAAATATATACCTAAAACATTGTCCATTGTTTGAAATTGACATAGATAAAGATATCGTAAAATGACCAAGAAACTAAGTTACTTATAATGCCCAAAATATATTTAAAACGTAAACAGATCATTTTAATCGACACAGTATTACTTCATTGTCAATAGAGCTGAGTAATCTCTTCGTAACCACAGATTATAATTATATTAATCAGTCGATTGCGTGCGCAGTCGTGTTATTGAAACCAGCGACGATGATTGTGATTCATGAATGATTTTAGGTGTTTATTGGTGTTTTATTTAATCGAAGATTTTTCGCATTCAGTGAATAAATAGGATTTGATTTGTTAGGTTTCAGAAAAAGAATCAGTCACGTAACGTCTAGTCGAATTTTAATAAAATTAACTACTTATTAATCTATATTTTATCATAAAACATGGACGGATACGCAGTGAGGACATCGCCGTCGAGGTAGACCACGGCAAAGGTGATGTGACGATCTGATAAGGTTTGCAGGGCTATTTCTTCTTTAATATCATTTCTTTGAATTTCTATAATAAGTACATTCAATTCAATCGCTATATTTTACTTACTAAAAATAAACGAGAAAAAGACTTTCTAGAAAATTAATTATAGTAAAAACAAATACTTGTATATTAAAGTTGTCAAAAAATAAAAGGCCTGTTTTGACATTGACAGTTCTAGTAGTTAATAAAGATCAAATTCGCAAAACACGTATTCGTTTGTATGAAACTGACAGATGTCAAGAACGCATTCTCAAATGTCAAAACAAGATAATTCTTACATAGAAAAATAATTACCTATAAATTACTAACTTGTATTAATTTGAAAAACTATTTTAGTAAAGACTTTTTGGAAGATCTGTAATTTTGTTTTTGCAATCGGTCAGCTTAGTTCGATTGTAAGTATATTTACGCAACTACGGCGAAGCAAAAAGGAGGGTGATGACCGGTATATATATTATGTATGTTCATCTATTCCCTCATAACTTCTAAACTACTTATAATAATATATCATAATTTGTAAAATGAGGTATCGTTGGAAGCATCTTGGTTGTTCGCTTGTTATAAGCTATGTGACGTCACATTAACGAATGATGAACAAAAGTAATACATATTCATAGTGATGTTCAGTGGATAGCTGTGATCGCATGTGGGTTTTAATTGAATTATTTCACGTCACGATTTATTTCTAAAATATTTCTTCTGTCAATAGTGGCAATCTTAAGATTTCGCGGTGAGATATGTTACAGAATACTTCGGCAGGTGGCGTTCTGTTGGTTCTGCCAACTCCCATTGGAAGAAGGCGTGAAAATATAAAAATACATAATATTTATATAATTTTTTAGTATGATATATATTTAAAAAACCGAACTATTAACAGACTTTCGTTACTGACTTTACCTAAAGTAAGTACCTACAGGCAATAGATGGCGTGTCGTGTGGTACCTCGAGCGAATGGCCACGAGATTGATATCCGAGCATTTTCAACTTTCAATTTTTGCAAACTATTTCGCTGTTTGTGTTGCATAGCGCCAACTAAGTTTTAGCGTGGGCTAGGAGTGTCTGCAGAGCAAATTGATACGATAGTTAACAAATTCTTATCGCTCGATATTTCAAAGGAATATTGTCATTTTTCCTTTCAGTTTATTTTATTTTGTATTTCGGAGATACTACTTTGTTAACTTTCATAATACACACTTTAGAGGTATGAGGAACAGGGTGTAAAGTTCACTCATCCTCTATTGAAAAGGGAGGATCCTCCGACCAGACGGGTGTTGTGTCTGGCGGGCAATTGCCCAACTATTGATATTGGGAAATTGTATCTATGCTAATTGCACGGTAAACTCTCCTTGCGTGATGCAGGATTTGCGTGACGTCAGTATGACGCGTTGTTCGCATGTGGCGTTTTGTAGATACCGCTACAACACAATATGGCTTCATCTTTTTTTAGTCCCCCTTTAATAGCTTTCATACCTCATCTAATATTTAGTACTGTGTTTTCGGGACTATGTACCTTCTTTAATATTTCTTTCGCACTTCTATAGTTAGTTGTTCCTTCCAATCTGCCGCTTGCATGCTCATATTTTATCCACAAAAATGCATAATCAGCCTACATCATTTTCCCACTCTTGGGACACAGGTTTCCTCTCTGTGAGAGGCAGTGTGACATAATCCATCACGCGGGTGGATGTCACATGTCCTTAAATTTTTGATTCATGAATATGCCGGTTTCTTCACGATGTTTTCCTTACAGTTTTTCCACAATAACAGTAAACACTAATTCCAAAATGTGTCTCCCACAACATCAGTAATTTATCTGCACTGCCGATCTTTAAACAGCATAGTTAAAGTATCTTTCTTCATATTTTACTTAGTCCTGCCTCGACTCGCGCACATTTCGAACAAATAAACTTGTCTTGCCAACAGGAATTCCGTATCGCACGGAACCCAAAACAGCGGTACTTTCATGAATTTCAGGAAAAAAAATAAACAAATTCTCGTAGAACTGTAAGAAAATAGCGTTCTCTAGTTGTTTGCTCGAACAAATATAGGAAATTAGATCGCGTTTTCTTACTTTTAAGTGCTTTTTGTTTTGTTTATTTTATAGTAGACGTATCCTGTTACCGTTAGTTTGGAGATATGTTTTTTTTTAATCATGGACGATTTTTTGGGTAAACAGTGGACAAAAGGAAGCAAAAGTAAGATAAATTGGAGCGCACTGTCAAATGGCAATAGTAACATAGCCACTTCTCACTGAGCAACTCTACGAGTGTAGATATCCTACAACATGGTCTCAAACCTCAAACCATTCAAGGATTCCTTGCTAATATTGTAAACATGTACTTATATAAAAATACAGACAGGAATCTTTCAAAGAGTAAATTTTAACATTACTCATAAAATCTTTACGTGTTCCAGATCATATTATTATATATTTTGCCGTTTCGGCCAATACTTAAAAAATTTTCAGTATCCTCTTTCACAATTGTCTACATACAAATTTATATAAGAATGGTAAGGGAAACGATTTGTTAGGCACCAACCGCGCATAGAGCATCAGCCGCATTCTGAACATCAATTACAGCTTATACGCAACTTACCTTTCCCGCATTTAATTCGTACATGCAATACAAACCAGGGCTTAGTCAGAAATGTTTATTTGAGATACGAACATAAATCCTCGCTAAGATATTTGTTTTAGTGCATAATGTCTTAACTATAGACGACTTGGCTCGTTGCCTACATCTGTAATAGCTGTACATCTACAAAATACTTTAAAACACTTTTAAGACTGATTTATTATTTTAATCTTTGAAGTTTTAGAAATAATACTCGTAATATTCCTTTCCAGTTTATATTTCGTTTTCACAACTTTTCATTTCTCGTTGCCTTTTCGAACTAAGATTAACTTTAAAACTGGAACACCGACCGATTTCAAATTAATTTTGTGTCAACGCGGTGCAACGTGATGAAATTTTTTCACAAGAAAAAAAGTGTCACGTTATCCTATTATCCATTTATAGAACACACTACTACTACACACTAGAGCTTTAAAAGAGACATGAAGTAATACAAACATAATGTATTACTTCAGGTCTCTTTTAAAGCTTGTCAAAAGCTGGTCGGAATTACGATGACGTTTAACGTTACGTAAACGTTGACCTAGAATTATGCCACCCATATCTTATTTTTTGTATTTTTATAAACCCTTTATTGTAGACCACATAAAACAGAAAAGACAAACATATTCAAAACTAGTGTACAATCATGGCCGTTCTTATAAAATAAAGCATAAAGCGATCTCTTCCGGGCAATTTCCTATGTGTTTTTGATCCAACTCTCTCCTAAGAGAAAAAAGAATCTTTATGTCATTCCTACCACGTAGCCATCACGTAACAAACCCATAACTAATAATACTTTCCTCTGATTGTCCCACTGCAAGGCAAAGAACTCTTCATTTAAGTAAACGGAACGTGCATGGAATTTTGCTTACCACATGTTGACGATTTTAGACCATTATGTGCACGCAGCAGTGCTGGCTTAGTGGCATTGGCCCCGACTTACGATGGTTCGAACCCAGGCGCTTTACTTTATGTTAATAACTTCATCACCACTGCTGTCAAAACGGTGAAGGAAAAAATCGTGAGGAAACCATGCCGATTTCCTCACCTAGAACCAAAAATTCGAAGACATGGGACATCTATCACTGGGCTCGCATGGAAGATTACAGCCCCACCTTCTTGAAGAGGAGGGGACCTGTGTCCCGGCAGTGGGAACATTATAGAACAATTTATGTTATGTCCACGCTCTTTATTATCAGTTATTTCGTAGATATACATACTATGTACAACAACATCAAAGCACTGGGTATCAAAACAAATTGCTTTTTCGCCTCATCGTCAGTTCCTGGGAGCAAATATTAAACTCTTAATAAAGACTTAGTTTCGAAGTTTCACCACGATATTCTGGCAAATTACTCTATACCCTTAATATTCTGTAATCTCTTTAGGAGTTATTAAAAGAGCGTTCGATACAAATTGTTTTATAATACCCCCGGGGAAGCGGTACATAAAGTGGAATAAGAAAGTGTACAAGTTGAAGGACGAGGGGTGTGTTCGATGACCTACATATGTTTATTCCTGAATTGGGGAGAAAAAACAACCCGGGTTTGTTGAAAAGTTCGATAAAGTTGTCGATTCTGCTGAATTGTGGTTTCAAGCGGTGGCGGCAATTGAAAATTCAGTCGAGAGTGTGGTCAACAACCTCATGGTGTTCAGCAGCTTGTGACCACTACATTCTTTTACCTGACGCAGATATTTTTAGGTAAATTAGTGCTGCTTACTGCCTTGTGCAATATTAATTTGCTGCCCGCTAGGTCTCGTGGTCACATGCGCGATTGCTGAACGTGGGGTCCCGGGTTCGATTGTCAGATTGGGCCAAGTGTTAATGGATTTTTCCATTAGGAATTTCTTAGTAACAGTTTGGAAGTTGGCGGTTACCCCCCGAGCCTTGGAAAGCACGCTAAGCCGTTAGACCTGCGCTTGATCTCTCTCCGATCGTGTCGAATTACCGTCCCATCAGACTATGAGAGTGAAAGAAAAGAGACTGCTATTGCGTGAGTGCATATCTACCGCGCCGAAGGCTAGTCTCGGTTGGGATTCGCCGCCATGGCCGAAATACGGTCTGGAGGACTGTATCGTACATTCATTCAACTTGATAGCCCACTGTTCGGCATGCGCCTCTCGCTGGTTGCCACTTAATCCTTCGCTTCTGCTCTCTTCTTCATCGCAATTCAGGAGTAGATAATAGTTAATTTACTAGGTAGTAAAAAAAAAGTATTTGTAACCCTTGCGATTATTATCTCACTAATAAGTATCCTATAACCGCGTATCGGCAAGCGTAGTGTGGGACGCCCCCCAGCTAGATGGACGGATGACCTTCAGAAGGTGGCTGGAACAGACTGGATGCGGAAGGCAGAGGACAAGGTGTTGTGGCGCAGCCTGGGAGAGGTCTATATCCAGCTGTGGACTGCGATAGGCTGAGTTGATTTGAAGTAGCCTATAGTAAATCTGTGAACAGCGTTATGCGGGCTGCAATATCTAGATACGTTTTGTATATTTCTAATTTCATTTTTTTTATATTGTTGCTGTTCGTTGTTAATTTTGAACTAAAATAAAATATTCCTACATTGACCCGTATAGATTCAAATTCTAAGCCTATTGCTACTAGAACCTCCGGACAGACAAAGTGGGTACTAGTTTAGGGGCTACGCATAAAATTGACGTTATTTATGTCCTATGTTACGTTGGTAAGTATAAGAGCTTTCGAGAAGAATTTGCTCAAAAGTTAAGCCGTTAGCGTTTTGGTTCAGTAGTAGTAGTTCTCGCGTTTACATAGTTTAGATGTAATGTTTTTATGTAACATTATTCATGTAACAAAGGCTTCCGAATAACAAAATATCTCATCTCGCTATTCCCAGAAGAGGTTTGCAGAGGTATTTAGTGCGCCTACATTTCGGTTATTATCT
The DNA here is from genome assembly GCA_949629185.1 of Apamea crenata. NCBI lineage: Eukaryota > Metazoa > Arthropoda > Insecta > Lepidoptera > Noctuidae > Apamea > Apamea crenata. The sequence goes on along the minus strand of OX451360.1, from coordinate 18,864,556 downwards.
TGTACCTAAATCCGCAGTATTATAGTCCATAGTCCACAAATAGACTGCTTTTTCCAGTTACAAAATAATCTTCTTTCGTATGTCTGGTATTTTCCAAAATTCTAGTTTTTGGTTGTTTATTATGTGAATTCATTAATATAAATTTTGCGGTAAGTACCTGGAATTTATCTCACAAAAACAAACAAAGATTTGAAAGCACTTTTCAAAAAGGAATCTTTTACAGGAATCCAAATATTATGAAACCATTGAGAAATAAGCAAACAATATAGAAATTATAGTAAATTTATTAATGTTTGAATATAATATTTTCCTCAAAATAGTTTTTCTATGAATCTGTTTTAATATTGTTGTTACTATACTCCATATTGCTTAGTTTTTTGTTTTTATTAACATTGAGCAATATTCCAAGAACTGCTGAAGATATTAAGTCATGAAGATTTGGTAATGTGTACTTACGTATCTATTTTTACTTATTTAACCTCTCTTAATTAAGATTTACCTTTGCCACTACATTTTATATTATTAGTTTAGATTAGCGACCCGGGCACACCCCGCGATAAAAATCAAGTTTTCTTTATTATATGAGTTTAATTTAATACACAAAAACTTTCTGGAATAAATTCTCTAAATTATGGTGAAAACTACATCAAAAATCCGTTGCGTAGCTTAGAACAGTGTTTTTCAACCTTTTTCATGGCGTGGCCTCTTTAGTACGGAAAATATTTCGCGACCCCTTTCCCTCCGCTGCTTCTAACTTGAAATGCAAGTCTTTCACATTGGGTACCTTTTGGTTAAATAGAAAAATAGCATTCCCACTTTGAAGTGTTTGATTCCATTTGGAACCTCCTATAATTTCAAAGAAACGGCGGCCGCATTAAAGAGGCTTGGCGTCCCCCAAGGGGGTCGCGACCCACACGTTGAAAAACACTGGTTTAGAAGAACAACGCGGTCCACAGAGAGACACGAAAAGTGAATTTATAACATAGTACAGATAGACTGATAGGGGTGATCATGTTATTTTAAGGCAGACGTTGCCCCCAGGCTACCTGATATAATTGCTTGGTTTCCTTTTACGTCACCCATGGGAGAAGCCGAGGTCTATTAACATACAAGACGGTATTATACTACCCTCATAGTGTAATTACCATACCATTAAGTTACCCGTGTGACATTTCAATAATTTTATCGAATCGACGCTGACTCTTTATAAATAAACTAGCGGCTTTTGCCCGCGACTACGTCCGTGTGAAATTACAAGTTCCCATCCACTCTATCGCATTGCATCGCCTGCCCTCGATATTACTTTGTTTTCGCTTAGCTTGTTTTTTTTTGCTTGGCTCCTAAGGAAAAAAGCTCCTTTTTTTTTTGTGGATGGGAAATCATCAAATGACCCCACCCACTCTGGGTGGAGCGGAAGGGAGTGTCAGACTCTTACTGACTAAAACCCACCCGTGTACCTTCCTTAGCCCTTTCTGTTCCAGGGCAGCGGTAACCCTTTCGGACGATCCCGCCGCCCTGGCAGGGACTATTATAGCCTTCGTCAAGAATTAAGCTATCAAATGCAAAGAAAACAACAAATATACACAGCTGTCGAAATAAACTCAAAGCCCGATCCCGATTCCACTTAGTTCCCTAAAATGGACACGCAATTTAAAAACAATAGGCGTCGAACTCAAGAGTACGAAACGTCAAAATTCCAATGTCGATCGATCGGAATTGAAATCAAGAGTAAGCGAGCTGTACGGTTTGTATACTTGCAAAGTAATTGTTGTTGGGGTTGAAGCTCGAAGAGAAAAGATCACTAAGTCTTCGTTAAGTTTATTACGTATAAATTGTGTTTACAAGTAAAACTGTTGACGATTCCTTTCTCTAATGTTAGTCAACTCGTAGCAGTAATCGCATTCGCTGATTTATTGTAGTGGTAGTATATTTACAGTCATAAAATGTCTCACGATTGGTATAAGGACACAATGCCACCCAAACTTTACCCACACTTTAAGAAACTTGTATCTCAGTCTACCACAACTTTTTTTCTGGTCAAATACCTAGAAGGTTGACTGTCGAAACGTAACTGCTTGTAAGATAAGATAAGATACGTACAATAATAAAAAGACATCCAGGGTAACATAAAAAAGGGTCAGACATGTTTACCATCAGCAAGTATGGCAAGCAAATATTATAAATAAATAATAAATAAAAACTTTATTGTTCAGAAAAAACATTACAATATTTGAATAGCACTAGCCTCCACACTAGGATTCCCTGTGTCGTGGAGACTAGCCTCCTTCGTCTTACAAGATTATTAGGTACATAGTAGGCTTCATGCATAGCATCGGTCGGTATGATTTCTGAGGCGATTTATTGTGAATAGAAATGATTTTTAATTATTAATTTCAAGTCAAAAACATTAATGTTGTATGGAACAAACAACAATAAATTATAAATGTCAATATTATTAGAAAAAAATAATAATGCATCAAAATCTATGTCTATGTAAATGCTTCTGTCAGAAGTTCATTAATATTATAGTAAGCTTTGTCTTTAAGATACGACTTTAGTTGATTTTTCAAATGTACATTATTTAGCTCCCTCCAACTAATGTGTAATTTATTATAAATAATGGTAGCGTTAAGCCGTTGGCCCCGGCTGTCATTCGTAGTTTTTGTTGTCTTTGGCAGTCGATACGTCAGATGCCCGAAAGTCTGACAACCAGTTTTGCCAAGGGGTATCGTATTACCCAGTAACTGGGTTGTAGAGGTCAGATAGGCAGTCGCTTCAGTATTCAGCTGCATCCGGTGAGACTGGATCCCGACCCCAACAAAGTTGGGAAAAGGCTAGGCAGATGATGACCAAAGTATTGAGTGTGGATTTATGTATGTATGAGCGTGTCATTATTAGTGTAACAAGGTAATAATAATGTTATTATGTACTTACCTCAAAAAACAGTTTTGAGGATATGTGCCGTCCTACTTCTACGCAGACAAAGCTGACTTTGTGGATATGTGCCGTTCTACTTATATGCAGACAAAGCCGACTTTGATCACGCCTGTTTCTTGGAAATTTATTTGCCATTCGTAAAAATAAATTTAAATGACTTCTAACAAACATTACCGTCTCCAGAATACAAAGTGAGTGCTGCTGAGTGAGTGCTTAGCCCGATTGCCCGATTCTCTTATGAATATATGGCTCATTTCTCTTGTATTTTTCTAATTATATAACAGTTTCTTTTTACAATACCAACCAAAATAATATAAGGATGCTAAAAACCAAATGCAAATCGATACACTTCCGAGTAAACTTTAACACCCACTTAAACTTTAGTTCAGGCTCACAGAGGGACGGCCGGATCTGTGACGTCACACCTCGCCAATTTACTCACGTCCCGAAGTTAGCCGGGGCTTAAAAGTATTAAATATAGGAAGGTTGGAAACAAGAGCATTATCTTTAGAGATACGTATTATGTAGGCTTTGGAAGTTTCACTTTGTGTTCCTTTTTGCGTTTGATGTAGCTACTATGACGTGTTACAAAGATGGTGTAGTTTAGAATAAATAAAGATATTTTAACGGCGCAAGATACCATTAACCAGAAGTGGCCATCATATTTCTGATTAAATATCATCCGGATTGTGCGTGGGTGTGGTACAAAGACATTACATTAGTGTGGTACGACAGCGGTGCAGAAGACAGCCGCGTCGCAACCGTCGATGCGACGATCGACTAGAGTGACAGTAACCAACAAGCATCACTCTTATTCGATCTTATCGGTTGTTCCAGTAACATCGTAATAAACTAGACGACGTCACTTGCCGTAAATTGATAATTCGGATTTGAGGGTTAACCGGTTGAATGCCGAATTACAGAATCAGTTAAAAAACCATTATGTCGCGCGTGGACCCACGTTCGATACAAAGGATTAAACAATTAGAAGTTGCTTTCTATTCGTTTTAATGCAACGACTTTCAACATGTTTGACATAAATAATCTTTTCGATTGATCCTGGTAATTAAAAAAACATTTTTGACTTTCCATCATTGTTATCCTTGATAGAATGCCGCTTTGCCTAGGCCTTCTGATTAATTTTAATATACAAACAGACATACGAGTAGTTCGGGTCTAAGTTCTATAGAAATTTATTTGGAGATGAATCTACTGTAAATGTTGTGACATTTACAGTTATTTATTTGGGTATATTGCTGGACCGGTGGTTTATCAATCAATTGATCTGAGGATGCAGAGACCACCTCAATGTTAGCAGGCCTGTTCACTGACCCGGAAAGTCAGGAATAAATTAAAACAAATATAACAATATAGGACAATCAAACCGATTTATGTTCATAAATAAAACAGAGGACAAAAACAAAGTATAAAATTGTCCAAGTGGGATTAGCGACTGTTATACCCAACGGTTCTTGTATATTCCCTAAACTAATCATTGTGAGTTGTCCAAACTCGTTACAGTCCGAAATGTGTACCATCTGCTACTGTTTATATACTTTAGCTGCTAAGCTTTTGGATTCTTTGTTTGTTTATACTGATAATATTATATTTTTTTTCTTTAAAACTGTATTAAAAGCTGACTAGGACGTATCAAATCAAATAAAACAACCTTCTTTGTTGGTCTTGTGGTGGCAAGCGGTACTGCCAAGCATGAAGTTCCCGGTTCTGGCAAAGTGTTATAGGGTTTTTTCATCTGTAATTTCTTAGTAACAGCATGGAGTCCGGATTTGTGCCCGGTTGAGGCAATAGGATCGCCCTCGGTTACATGGGACTTAAACTAGCGAAATTTGGATGTAGGTAGATGCAAAGTAAGCGAAGGCTACGAGATCGTAGCACTGTGCTACGCCGTAGCACAGCGCGTAGCATAACAAGCTCAGACAGAAGGGTGTTTCTTTTCCAACTACAAATGTGGTGTGTCTCATTAATTAAGTTAAACATGAACTGTTTTAAAACTAATTATGATAATTTCGGCATCGTATCATTTTATAATCTTATTATTGTGATGCCTAGCTAGAGCGAAATGCGATCTATTTAATTTTTTAGCGAATTATTTCTTCATAATATTATTCCCAATCAACTAATCTTATTTTAGTAAACAATGATTCATTACGTAATGCAATCACGTTAATATTGATTTGTGCCATTGCTTAAAATAAATCCCAATCAAACAAATCTCAGCATGAATATTGAAAACCGTTAAAACTTTCTTCGGGCGATTATTTCGATTCAAATTTCCACGAAAACGAACGTCGTGGAATGAAATTCGATAAACCGTAAAATGTGACGGTACCATAAACATTTTACATCAAAATAAATGACAAATTGAAGCCTCAGATGGATAAAAACATAAATCTATACTAATAATAAAGGTGAAGAAATGGTTTGTTTGTTTGAACGCGCTAATCTCTCGGATTTGAAAAAATATTTTTGCAATTGATAAACCAATCCTTGAGAAATGCTATAGGTTACCAAACATTACGCTAAGACCCTAAGGCGCCGAGAATAAACAAAAAAAGACATCAGTCAAGAAATTAAACGCGGACGGAGTCGCGGGCTGAAGCTAGAATAGATATAATATATTCATTGTCATCGGTCGTAACTGGGTACGTAAGCCTTAAACCAAACAAATGAATCGTTTGAACGAAACACGGTTTTGTAATACTTTTTTTGTTTTCTGAATGTTTGATTATAAAAGCCTCGCTTTGAATAACAGTCGTGTGGGAGTTGGAACAGTAACTCAAAGGTATTATTGTGACATAGGTGGCGAATTTGTCATGGTGTGCTTTCATTAGGGTGAGTTTTACAGTACAGTGGTGTTCTATATGTAACCCATACAGGCCTTGGGGCTGGCACCGGGGACTGAAAAGTTGTATGAAATTCGGTTGTCATAGTAGTAGTATCATCCGTATAACATTGACCAGGCCACTATAGCCACCCAAACCCACAGCCTAATATTTTTTTTCATTCTTTAATAGTCCTGAGCAGATAGACCAGACCGTATATTGAAATTGTGCAGAATGTAAAACATGGTCGACCTGCACAGGTACAGCTGTACAGGTACGTACAGCGTACGTAACAGGTACGTAGCGAGTATGGCCGCCTTTAACTGGTTGAATGGCGTAATTACAGAAGCAATTAATTTAAGCCATTGAGTGTCGCGAGGATCCACGTGGCATACGAAGGGTTGTGGAAATCGTTCGAACTGTGTTTCTTACTAGATACTTTCCTATGTATATCGTAGGTGTGTTAACAACCAATCTCTATGCACAAACATAGTTGTTCCTGAACTATTTGTGTGGCATACAAATGTTGGTTCCATGTCAAATACTTAACCCGGAACAACTGTCTGTGGGCTATACAAATGTTTGTCCCATCTTGGATTCAATCAGCCATTGTGCCGTGCTTAAAAAGCTTAAAGTGTTTTAAACTTAATAATATCGAATATTTTTTTGTATTTAGTTTTTTCACCGGTTTCAATTCCAGAAACAATATTTTTAATAAAAAAATTAAATGCAAAGTATCTACAGATCTACCTACATATCCATAATAATTCATCATCTACATTTGCCTAGCCTTTTCCCAACTATGTTGGGGTCGGCTTCCAGTCTAACCAGATTCAGCTGAATACCAGTATTTTACATGGAGAGATTGCCTACCTGACCTCCACAACCCAGATGCTGGGTAATTCGATACCACTTGGTAAGACTGGTTGTCAGACATTCGGGCTTCTGACGACCCGTAACGGCTGTCAAAGATCCACGAATGACAGCCGGGACAAACGGCGTAGCGTGCTTTCCGAGGCACGGAAATTTGGCATTATGTCAAACAAATGCCAAAGGTCAGCCCTCCACGAACTAACCGCGGTTACCGTAGCTTAACCTGATCGATCGACCCTTGCGGCTGTTATTACTTAGCCACAAGCCCCTAGAAACTACAGTATAATTTAATTTCAAACCCAATTGTCTTACTGCTCGGTACTGTGACCAAAATAAATTCAATCATCCATTCCGCAGTGCGTGTCGCCGTAAAACTTCATGTTCTATGTTTTTCTAACAATACTCGACCGCAATATTTATTAGGGATTTTGAACAGAAAGTTTTTAGACACGGTTATTTTAGAATCATTCGCTTTTTTCCGTCAACTGCTGTACAAATCTACCTCCTATAGATTTCCATGTCATTCTACATTCTAAGTTGTGTATGTAGGTATATACTAACAAATTGGATTTTATGATCTGAAAATAAATGAATTGATTGATTAAGCGGGACCCAGGTCGTAAGTTTGACCCATTGACCATCTGACATGCGGCAGATCTATCCAGCCCACTTTAAATTTAAGAATTATAATTATTTGTCTCTGAAACTTGTACTTTGTGCAACGAAACTCAATCAGTTAAATATTGTTTTTATTAAAGATATTTTTAGAGTCAATATTTCGAAATCTTGACATTCATTTTGTTCTAAAGGGTTTTAAAGATCCGTGGCATACCAATCTATCCGCCATCTTGTTTTTTTTTTTAATGACGGCCCCTCATTGGAACTATATAAATTGATAGCTGACATCAATGCAAAGTTGATCACGTGACATCGATATTTTTTAACTTGCTTACATCTTGTTTGCATAGGTGTTTGATTATTTTACACATTCAGAGTGATTATTTCGAAATGGCGGACAGGTATGTATGCCATGCTCCAAACAAAAATCTTCAATACCCTTTGATTTTTTTTTCTACCATCTATGTGGAGATTATGAACGAGCTCCATGATTATTATATTACATAGAACCTCCCGCGATCTCAAGTTCCTCACTACTAACTACTGAAGCGAGTTACGCAATTTATTTTTTCTTTAATTTTCCAAAGGGTCCTCTGGAACCGTTGCCATAGCTATAGGATATAAATTCACTCATGAAATATGTAATAGCTACGGCTAGCTCGAATTTTTGGGGTGACTCGTTCCAGTATCCATGGTTACTGGATAGATACGTCTTCGTCGTATAAGGAATCAAGTAATAGAATACGATCGATATAATGGAGTATAGATTGAACGTACTTTGGACATCCTCGCGTGTCCTTCGGTTTATTGCAATTGATGAAATAATTGAATATGCTGCTGCAGTTTTACAATGTACAATGGGGTCGGGGGGCTTATTGGACCGGGATCGCAGTCCCGGATTCCACCTATAAATACAATAATTATGTTTGAGTAGTATTTTGGGACCACAAGAAAAAAGAAGTTAAAGTATAGTTAGCAAAAAGGCTGATATAAGAACAACAGAAAGTATAATGATTAAAGAGAAGATCATACTGACATTGCAGGAATTGTTACATGTTCCAGGAAATTCTCAGTCACAGAACTTGATTAAAATTAGTTCTCTAAACAGGGGCAAGCTAGCCATTTATTTTAATTTTCATTTATCTACAACACATCATTGTTTTATTTATATTTTTAGTTTGCTATTTCACAATGAATTTTCTATCAATTTATTAGTGAAAACAATACTCTATGTGCACTTCAATTTTAAAATAAACGAACCAAGTGAATGTGAGCCAACATAAAATAATTTAATAAAACAGCTCGAGCATTTTTGTGCATCAGATTTTTTTTTTAAATTCAATTATTTTCAAATATATTATATGCTTTGCATGGATCTTTGCATATCTCTATCTTAAAATCGTGTGATAATAATATAAACTTAAACCATAAATTGAGTTCTATACTTGACACTTCAACACACTGGATGAACGAACACAACCTTGAAATTAACTACAATAAGACAAAAATAATAACTTTCCACCCCCGACAAAAAACACCTTTATGTATAAGTTTCAAATACAACGGTTCAGAAATAGAAACAGTAAATAAATTCACCCTTTTAGGCCTAGATATAGATTCACACATAGATTGGAAATCACATATTCAAAAAGTAAGATCTAAATTATCCAAGTTTTCATACGCTCTCCGAGAAATCAAGAAAACAACGGACCTCAAAACAGCACTAGTAACATATTACGCGTACGCATTTGCATGGCTCAAATATGGAGTTATCCTATGGGGAAATAGTACAGACGCGCCTACATTATTCACTCTACAGAAAAAACTGATTCGAATCTTAATAAATATCAAATATACAGACTCCTGTAAACCCCACTTTAAAGACCTCAAAATATTAACCCTACCCTGCCTCTACATACTTGAAATTTGTAAATTTGTACGAAAATATCCGCAATTCTATACCAAAAGAGGAGATATTCAAACAAAAATTGCACTTAGACACGAAAACAGATTAGACATACCCGCTTCACGATTAAAAATGCACTCTTCTAGTACATTTGTTATGTCCATTAAAATATACAATAAGTTACCGGAATACATTAAAAATATAAATAAAAATAATATCTTTATTAATAAATTAAAACAATTTCTTATAATCAAAAGCTACTACACTATTGACGAATATTTTAGCGATAAATTTCAACAACAATAAAAACTATTGTTTACATAATACCTACATTTCATTTTAAATTTCACTTTGAACACTTTAAACAATAAAATACTGTTAATTTAAAAATAAATGTGCTAAACAGTGCATAATTAATAATAATAACATTATACAAGATTCAATAAAATTATAAATATCTAGTTTTATTATAATTTATAGTCTATAATAATAATTAAAAATAAAGAATAATGTAAATCGTGCAATATATAAATATAACTTAAAACCAAATATATAAATATTTATATAAAATATAAATACCATAAAAACAAATTAATGTTACTATTTTAATTTAATATTTATTTTTTTCTTAACAAAAAGCGCCTTCATCCTCTCTCCTATTAAAAACTAACTTTGCTGTGCCCGACAGGGTCCATAATTGATTCGATGTTTTGACATACCAACTATCATATATGTACACATTATGGAATGCAATAAAGTATTGAGTATTGAGTATTGAGTATTGGATGTTTCACGCTAAAGTTCATTTTAAAGTTTTTCGTATGATTTGGTTTAATCTCTAGATAATTATATTGAATGGATGAATTTTATTTTTGTAATCACTTAAAACATAATTAATAATCTGATTTCTTTATATCAGATAACCTTTGCATATTCTGGCTTCTTAGTATTTATTAAAGCACTGTGAATAAGCCATAAAAAACTTTTTTACAAAAAAAACAACTTTTGTAAGTCAGTGGCAAACTACGAAAATAGTAACCCAACGACACCGACTTCAAAAATTAAAGTTATTTTTCACTTTGTTGTTTCTTTTTTGGAAGTCGGTTGTTTTTTTTTCACTTTTAAGTTGTATTTTTTACCAGTAATTTTGATTTAAGCCCCAAACTACTGAACTTTGGATGAAATTTCGATGGGAACAAACTGAAAGTATATCCTTCTGTCCTCCTATCCTCTGCTCTGACTCACATAGCATCATAAACACATTATTTTTACTCCACTCCTTAAGTAGAGGACCTAGACAAATAGGTAGTAAATTAGCATTTTATTACATCTATTACTTAGGATAAAGAGGCATTCACTTGACCTAAAAGACTACGTGTATATGGCAATGTTAATACATTATACAAATCTTAACGACATTCAACAAAGGCGTAATATTGTTTTACTAGGTTTCGCCTTCGGTTTCGCCTACGTTGCTGTCGGAAAACCCACCGGAACTAAATACTGGGATTAAAAATACCCTATGTAGTAATCCAGGTTATAAAGCATGTGTGTGCCAAATTTCATTCAAGTCGGTTTAGCCGTTTTATCGCCAATCCGGAACATACATCCAGTCAAACAGACAAACGGACGAAAATTCTTAGTTATTATTTTACTAGCTGAGACCACGGTTTCACCCGCATAAGTTTCGATCCCGTGGGAATATCGGGATAAAAAATCCTTTTTATAAACTATCTGTGTGCCAAATTTCATCCAAAGCCGTTCAGTAGTTTTGGCCTGAAAGAGTAACAAACATCCATCCATCCATCCATTCATACAAACTTTCGCGTTTATTAGTAGGATTATATGTATAGATAGATATTTTTCCGAAGCAGTTCAAGGCTACGACCCGAGTCTGGCCTACAATTAGTAGATATTAAAAGATAAGGCCCTCTCTCTACTGTATCCGTAATGTACTCTTTTATAGTTGAAGATGGTGATAACGGTGCTGTTCAGATACGTTCGCGTCCGATATTTTATCAATCGTGAAGTGGTTTCACTGTATGAACTTACATAGTATAACATAATAGCACGCTTGTATACACATAAGGGTTAGACAGAAGTGTACTGTACAGAGAAATGCATAGTTAGAGGCATGCAAACTTTTCTAGAAAATAAGATACAATTTTTGACGGCACGGTTGGCGCAGTGGTTAAGCGATTGACTGCTGCGCTGCGTGTCGCGGGTTCGATTCCCGCACGGTACAAATATTTGTATGACCTACAAATAGTTGTTCCGGGTCCGGCTGCTTGTGTATGTGAGTTTAATTGTTTGTGAACGCACCCACAATACAGGAGAAATTCTTAGTATGAGGCAACGTTTAAAAAAAATATATATATATATAGATAGCCCGAGATAGCCCATTCACAGTTATTTTACCTCTGACAGCAGCAACTTCACAGCAACCTTACTGTGACGAGAATAACAACAATCCCAATGATTTTGACAGACTTGTGAATTGTGAACCCAAAGATCAATCTTAATTGAATGAGAATAAAGGTCACTGTGATTTGGACAGTGATGCGAAATCAAATAACTATGAATGGACTGTAAACGCCAATATGATTTTAAAAGGAAAAAAAAAATCAGAAGGAGTTTGTTTAGCTGACAAGCGTAGTTATGAATGAAAAATATATAAAACGTAAAACGATTGCGTAATAATTATTTATTTTATCTGAACGATATTGTTTCATTGTTCGAGCCTAGTTCAGGTGGGTAGCTACCTAACACTCGAATTCCGAACCATCATTACTTGCACCCGTAATAAATAATAAAATATTTTAGTTGTAGTTTACTTTTAGGCACTATAATTGTATGGGAAATTTGCCACTCTTGGCTAATTGTACACCTTTTGTAAGCGTTTTTATTAAATAAATTATTATTTACGAAAAATCATCAATTATGAGCAGTGAAAAAATCGAAGACATGTGACATCTACTAATCTGCGCTAGGCCCGCGTGGTGGATTACGGCCCACTCCCTCTGTGCTCCAGCACTGGCCTGTGTTCCAGCACTCGGAAAAGTATAGGCTGATTATACATCAACGTTATACCCCAGATACTGCTACTAATCTATATGAAGTGAACTGTGGGTCCTCAATCATCAGCATAAACCAATTAAGTCAAAAAAAAAACATGCAAATAAATTACTTCGATTGATACAGTTGAACAGTAATGAATAAAGAAAACCCGCATCACTTATTTCTTGCTTCAACGTTCTAAGATAAGCCTAAGCTATCAAGTTTACAAGAAAACTGAGCCTAAAGTTGACAAGCTAAGACCTTCAACGTGACTCATTAGCAGTATGACAAATATAAGTATTAAATATTAGCCCGATACTTACAGATTATGTTATTAAATTGATGAATAAATCTTGATTTTTTTTACTAGTAAAGATTTAAGGTGAAAAATAATGCCTTGAAGGGCAAACAAATTGCATTTGAAACTGGACGACAGTGTACAGACAACAGCTCATCAAGCTACTACAATCTGTCAAATTTATTTGGTAGATTTTCAACTTTACCGCTACAGCATTAAGGTTCAAGGTTCACTGGGAAAATTTGACAGTTTCGGGTAGCTTGACCTGCTGGTCTGTACTAAAGGCACTGATTTAAAGAGGCAGTTGTTTATTTTAGTTTTGGTAAATTAAAAATTAAAAACTATATTTATACAAGTTCGCCAGTAAAAACTGAGCAGTAAACTAAATAAAAATGAGAAATAAAAAAAACAAAATGGGTATATAAATAAATAGTTAGCCTTAAAATGACTGAACTGGCAGTTACGTGTGGACAGTTAACAAATCGGAAGTTGCCGTTAAGAAATTTAACTTGGAAGTAGTATCGGCTCATAATCGTGTCAGAATTAACTCCAAAACTTTCAAACACAAAACGTATAAATTATAGAAATCCATATTAGGAGACAATCCCTTCGTCATTAGCTGGTGACCCCACAAGATGAGATCAAAACGAATAAAGAGGGGATTGCCAAGTTTAGAGAACAAATGGTGAACGAAGAGAAGTTCTTTAAGGGTGGGAGGGGTGCAGATGGGCCTCCTAGCACAAAATATATAGGTACAGAAGGTCAGCTCCATACAACAAACGAAAACGCACACATACATAGACACGCTTTACGTACAGCGAGTGAAATGCACTCGCAACTGCAGTGCGATTCTGTAACCAACTCACCTTGTAAACTTAGGTGAAGTGAGCGTGGAGTAAGCTGTCATTCCAAATAATGCTACGGATTGCCACTACTGACAACTCACATCAAGCTCACTTCACTTGAGTTTCCACGGTGAGATTTTTACAGAATCGACCGGCAGGTGTTTGTTTGAGATCGTAGTACTGTTCGCGACTATTGCTATAAACAGGGTGACAGGGAAACTCGACGTAGAACCCTAGTTGACTGGAATAAATTGGTTGCTAATGATCTCTAGTATAACGCCTTTCAAGGAATACGTCGAGTTTCCCTGTCACCCTATATACTTGCGGCTTTATTACAAAACAAGTTTTATCTTCAGAACCAGATTTAAACAATAAAGGCATTATTGAATTTCAAACTTTATTTCGACAAAGTTAAAGATCTAAATTACAAAAACGGGAATAAGGTTCAGCATGGAATAAAGATAGAACTCATTTTCTAATGAGATGGATGGAGTCTTAGACAATGTGTTGGAATAATTAAATCGTAGTGTAATATAAAATAGTGAAAAGAAAGAATTTTACGTCTCGACAGTTTCATTTTAGTTTCACGCTGTAACTCGCGACTGGCCTCCGTTTGAGATAGTATGAGATCTCTTTACGTACGCGTCTATGTGGCTTGCGCTGCTTTCGTGTGATGAGCCAACCTTCTGTACTTATCTATGTATTCATTATTCATTAAGCAACAATCGTTTAAGACGCAGCGGATTACATCTTACTTATGAAGGAATCATTGTAACAAGATGTAAAACGTTTCATAGAAAATTCTCATATTGTATGAGATCAAAAGGAAGGCTTTACAGTAATTGAGCACTCAAATTGTTGCTCAGAATTAAGGGTGTTGCTTCAGTGATCTAAGAGAATGATTATTGCAAGGAAATTTATATGAGGAATATATATAATATATTAGTTTTTCGGTAGTTTTACTAGGAACTCATTTATTTAAATATTGCCTGAATGCGAGAAATTTAATATTCTTTTTGTTAATGTTCATTTCGACAAAATAATTTGATTGCCTGGGTTCCTCATAATTCATTAAATTCAATCCTTAAAATTCTGTTATTACGTACGTTCTTTTTTAACTTTTAAAAATATCTCGATGTGAGTGGATTTTAAAATAATAACCTACATTCTCATTGAATTTTTAATTCAACTATTAATTGGGCCGTTGGTCTTGGCTGTGATTCGTGGATCTTTGACAGTCGTTACGGGTCGTCAGAAGCCCGAAAGTCTGACAACCAGTTTTTTGGGTATTATTACCCAGTAACTGGATTCTGGAGGTCATATAGGCAGTAGCTCCATGTAAAATACTGGTACACAGCTGCATCCGGTTAGACTGGAAGCCGACCCCAACATAGTTGGGAAAAGGCTAGTCAGATGATGACCTACATATAAATAAACCTTTTTTCTTCGCGCAATGAAAACAGTTTTGATAAAAAAGAAGTTCCTGAAAGCTTTTGGATTACTTACTTAATTTTTTTTCATATGGCTTTACCTTTAGCCAATGTTCTCTGCTACTGCCTTCACTTTTTGTGGTTATTTCAGTATGTATGTATATAGATTGTTGGGTATAATGTATAAGGCTTTAATATGTATCTGTTACTAACTCGGGTTTCTGTGACATCACAAGCACCAAGTCACAGACAGACAATTTAAAACAGTCTCCAAATTGTAGACAAAAAGTATATAAACTCCAAATAGAACACAATAGCTTTGTTGACAATAGATACAAACATGTGTTTCTGTGTAAAATGTGTAAATAATGTGATTTTTTAGTACCGTAGCTTATTTCTTAGTGACCGAGCTCGACTGTGAAAGTACCTACTATCAGCATTCCAGTTGATGCTGCAAAGAATTTCAGCACCACAGCTCCTAAAATAGTGAAGGAAAACATCGTGAGGAAACCGGCATGTTTTAGAACCAAAAGCTCGAAGACATGTGACATCTAACAACCCACACTGGGTTCATGTGGTAGATACAGCCCACGCCCTCAACAATAATTTTTAATTTAACTCTGACTCGCTTGTACACATTCATATAACTGTTTTGTGTTGTCTATTGCCGCTACGGTTACGTTTTACTTTTCATAAAACATTTCACTTTGTTGACTTCTAGTTTGTTATGAACTGTGAGTAAACTCAGCGGAAAGTAAACATAAATCATTGTAAAATATCATAAAAACCGGCTCTTTTAAACTTTGTGTTCGTGTTACGAGCACATAATATTACGTTCGATCGACTTGCTCATTTTGTTCAACTTCCGTCTTCACAACACTTTTATGAACTTCACGTAAATATTTCTCCAAAGAACAACAGGACTCATGTTGTTCTTCTACCCTGAAATTACTAAGAAAATTAATCATCTTCCCTCAAACTTTACTTTCATTAACTTTATCTTTAAAATCTCGAACATGCATCACCAAGTTCGATGCTCAGTTTTGCCTCTCCAACAGTTAATTGCTTAAATTTAAACGAATCGAGTTAACTAACAGGGGTCAGCTTATAATGGACATTGTTGCATTTTCGAAGTACCCACTTTATAGTTGAACCTTGAAAATGTTGTGGAAATCTGTTTACATGTTAAGTGGTCAGTTTAATCTAAGCTCTTTGGATAGCTGAGTAATTTAGGGTTTATTTTTAAAGCCTATTTTAGGTGGATAGCGCACGAAATACTTAACAAACAAACTTGACCAGACCATTTTGAACTTTAGTGCCTGATAGATAAGGATAAGATTAGCATGGAGGATAAAACGCGACAAAATCGATGAAAGGTTGATGAACGGAAGGTGTTGCTAGGAAAATGCGAAACTGCTTCGTTTTTAACTGCTGTTATACATAAAGTAAGAGGAAGATGGAATACGCGTACTCGCGTACAGAATCGGGCTCGAATAGATGCTTTTAAGTCTGCAAGTATGGCTGAGTTCAGATAGAACGCGTTCCTAGTTCAGCCTCAGATTATTTAATGTAGAGGATGATGTATCATATTTCGTGAAAAATCGGCTCACATGAAGGCTTGTGTGTCGAGTGAAAGAAAGCACTTTTGCTTACTGAAAGACATTTGACAACCTAAATTGAGTGATGGAATACTGGTTTAGAGCCAAGGTTTTGATAGTCACTGTAACAAAGTTTGTAACAAAGTTCCTTGTTTACGTATAGGACCTACCTACCTGCAGCGATTTCTTATCATTGTTAAATCTGTGTATACAGGTTGGCAGGGACATCGACGACAACCTGTTACCATGGATTCAGCACATGATTCTGGACCCCCTGTGTTGAAATTTATCGCCGGTAATTTAAATACAAACATTGCTTTTCCATACATTTTGCCCGCTAAGGTATTGTACTTTTTGATTTAATAACTGACGAAATATTTCAACTCAGGGGGCCAGAATCATATACTGAATCCATGGTAATAGGTTGTGCGTCAATGTCCCTGCCAACCTGTATATGAATTTTAAAGTTTATTTAGCAATATACTAAGTGTTATTTACATTAAAACAAGAGTAGAATACGAAATCAGAACACAAAACATAATAAGCAGATCAAAACAGTTTTATACTAATTCAATATACAGATGTTACACTGCTCGACATGAAAGCATTAAAAATGCATTAGGAAGATTTTCTTTGAATTTGAAAAAAATGCTTCTGAATAGTAATGACGGAAAACGCGTGCGAGGAGCAACTTTAACTGTGACAGCTTAGGAGAGAAGGATTATATGCAGGGACGACATTATGGGTTTTTCATAGTATAATTTCGAACTAATCTTTTTTTCTCACAGCGGCAAGAATTATAAAAGATGTAGAGAAGCTGTACAAGCGCTGGGGCTCTGTCTCGCATATGGTCCTAGCATTATGCTGAGCGGTGGCCGTATTGCGTGTATGTGAT
Organism: Apamea crenata; assembly: GCA_949629185.1. Classification (NCBI taxonomy): domain Eukaryota; kingdom Metazoa; phylum Arthropoda; class Insecta; order Lepidoptera; family Noctuidae; genus Apamea; species Apamea crenata. Next base: position 18,847,256 of record OX451360.1, on the reverse strand, counting down.
GCATGTTTTCCCCCAACTTGTTATTATTTGTGTTTGTGTTCTTTTTCTGCGTCATGTTTACCGCAAATAAACGAATTTATTTTCTTCTTCTTTTCTTTCTTTATAGCTACTAGATGTAAAAAAACACAAAAAGGGACCCAGTCGATTTTTTCAATAACACTATTGGACAACTGGGTTCGGGGTCTCAGTATTTCGTGGTCCCAGTTGCCAGACTAGGTACTCTGTCTGGCTAGCGCTCGTCGTGGAAGACATTATATACATATCTATACTTAGGCATGTTATAAAATAGATATAATAGAAAATGCAAAACCAGTGAGTATTTGAAATTCCGTCTAGTCGTAGTAAGTATGATGGGATTAAGCTTATGATACTGCACCACTTACAACGTGCACGTGCTTTGCTTGTATAATAGTAAGTTTTAAACCCTTTTTAGACGTATCAAAGAACTTTCTAAGTTGAAAAAATTACTAAGCCATATTCCTTTTGATATTAGCAATATATGTACGTATGATCTATTATTTAGCTTCTCTAATAATAGTAGTTATTGAAAATGTTTCTTAACAAGGGTTATTAAAACATGAGTTTGATTTTATCACACGAGTGTTTTAATACCTATTTAGTTGTGTACAGTTTCATACACTACTTTACCTTAACTCAGCAATCTCATCAAAAATTGTACTGAAATAGAAAATAATTTATTTTAAATGATAATTTTGTTAGGGAAAATGTGTTTGACTAAGGGCTGATTTTTCCATCGCCAGACAACTTTCTTTTCTTGACGTTTGACAGTTTTTGTATGAAATAACTGTCAAAATTTCAAAATTATTCTTCAAATAAAGTGAAGATGATTGAAAAATCAGCCTTTATACTTTTTAATTTCACGTCGACAAAGGGTTTCAATTTAAGAACTTAGTAGGTAGGTACATAGTTTTATATTTCATCAAAAATGTTCGAGTGGTTGATTAAAGCGTTTAAAACGAATAATTTTTCAACCGAGTTTTTAAAAAACTCCTCCATGAAAATTCAAACGCTCAAGCACATTGCGTGTATCATATAAGCTTATCTTTAATCACGTTGGCGTAGCTTCAAGCTCGATTTATATACCAGCTAAGGAAAACAAGTTTGACTTAAAGATTCTGATAGTGCAGTCAGAATTAATGGCTTGCTTATAGCTGAAGATAACAATCCGTTCTTTAGATTTAGATTTCAAAGTGCTGGTAAAGCCTTTAAAGGATTGCATTTTTTGTTCATTAGCTTTTTTGAGAATTCTTTTGGATTAGAGTTGATTTTTATCACAAAAAACTTGAGTAGTTGTTAACTTGTACTCTATCAGTCTATGCTAACGACACCTGAAGGCCAATTCCCGTCATTAAAAACGTTCAAAATCTAAATAGTCGCAATCTCATCTTAGCGATAATAAATGTCAAAAACTTGTCAAAAATGTAGGGAAATTAGAGGTATTTTTGACAGATTGACACTTAGATCAGACTGCAAACGTTCTAAAAATTACGAGAATTGCTGTTTTGGTCTACTGTTACACATAGACATATCGTTTAAAATTACACGTCACTTTACCAACAAGAAGGCTGATTTAAAAACCAGTAAAACAAAAGTTTTACATTAGTTTGCTTGCCTACCACCGTGTTATGAACATTTTATGATCGGTTTACAGATAATGTCGACATGGTAGTTTCCAGCTACAATGTTTGTAACATACAACATGCTCAGCCTCTCGGCAAATTAGCCGTGTGAAATTGGCAACTAATCACTTCAATCATTTTCATGTTCATTTTGTGAAACACTACTGTTCCTTTTAATGGTTAATAATAATAATGCCAGCCTATTATTGTTGCAGGACAAAGGCCTCTTCTCATACAGAGAAGGCATGAGCGTTGATCTCCATGCTTGCTCAAGTCGGATTGGCGATTTCAGACTGATATTCATTATGAAGAAAAATAAAACTTTCTTCACCGGTACCCAAAATAAACTTAAAAAGTACATATGAATTGAAAAGTCACATTGGAACTAGCCCGGATTTAAACCAAAGGTAAAGGTATAAGTATAAATAAATAATAAATAAAGGCCCAGGAGGTAATATTTCAACGGCAGCCAATTCAACTGTGAAAGCTTGAGCACTCGACATCAAATTAATTCCCCAACTATTCTTGTCTGAAATCTAAACTGAACTACAGCGAGCCTTAATTCCTATATAAAGTTGTCGTGTCTAGCCAATATTGCCGCATAATTGGTCGAGCTTTGAGCCAGCGCTCGTTAAACGATATAGATTAAGGTGTAGTACTCCCCCCGATGTGTTTAAGTGTTTATCCTCCGAGATGGTAATGCTGTCGCTTTTACGGAATTAATCATTTGTAATTGGGAGTAAGACATTATTTGATTTGTCGAAAATTTAAACCGAGTTGGTCCATTTTTTTATGAAGATTTATGAACATATTCATTGTTGTTAGAAATAAATACTTAATCGGATTTCAATTTGGAATAAGACATGTGTTACGTGTTTTTTGTTTCAGAAACTGTTATATCTAAACGATCTTTGCCGTAGGTACTAATTGAATTTTTCAGGACGGGTCACGTCGGCCGCATGCACAGTGGCCGCTGGGCAGCCGTTTCCACACGGTGGGTGCCAGAGGATGGACGGCACCACTGAGGCTGGCCTAGGAAGAGGTGGCGAGACGACCTAGACGCGTACCGAAAGGGTAGGAGCGAGGTGGCGCTAGAAAAGGATGCCTGGAAGGATTTGTGGCAAGCCTTTGCTCAGTATTGGGACAGTGTAGGCTAAGTCAAAAAAAAATATATTTCATTACCTAATAACCATACCATTACCTATATAACCATAAGGATATTTCTATGAGAAAAATGAAGTAATCAACTCGACTCAACTGATTAGCATGATCAATAATTGCTTAGGTAATCCGTTGCAGCATACCGCTATAATTGAATTGAAGAGAGGCGTTGAACTAAAAGCACAGAATTAAAATATCTTACAGTAAAAACCCGTTTCAATAACGAGCTCCAATAGGGAAGAATTTTCTTAATAAAATCTTCCATCGCGTGTAACTTTTATCTGAGGAAAAATTGCAAAACGAATTTGAGGAATCGTTATCGACGGGAACATTATTATTGTTCCATTCCTCCATTAGATTGGGAATTGAATTTCTATATCATTACACGGTAGGCTGCGATAGTTGTATCGACGTCGGAATTTAGTAATATAAGCTCATTCTGATAGGTTTATACGATGTACAATAATTGAGTATAGTTTGGAGTAACTGACGTTTTAAAAATATTTTTTGATTTAATGTTTAATTGTTATTATGTTAATTAATTTAACTGACGTTTTAGGAAGAAAGAAAATAAATAAAAAAGGTTTATTATTCACAAACAAAACGCACATTATAAAAAAAGATAAAATACACACACGACGTACTTCCAAAGCCTCGTACTCAAGCATATAAAAAGTTGTCAATTTTGCAATTTACAATTTTTATTCGCTGTTCAGGCCTTTCGTGGTTCAGCTTTGTCAATTTACTCTGCATTCGATTATGATGACGACTAATTGAGAATTTTGGAAGATGGAAACAGCTTCTATTCGCCGTTTCAAACAATTAGTAAGAGTAAAGCATCTGAGAGACACCGCGGTCTCTACTGAACTAGCCATTTGTTATCATTTGTGCACTAATTCCATTGTTCAACTGAACGTATTTATGTAGTAGATACGACGCTTACACAAGAATTCTACACGTTTTATTGAAAATATAGAAGGTAACGTACGTGTATCGAATAGAAAACAAGTACTTGAATACCAAATGCATGAGTACAGGAATCGTGAATATGTTATACATTCATCTATATACACAATACTAACCTAATTCCTAGTAGAAACACAATATCCTTTTTCTAACAAACGAATGTTTCCTTACCGGATTTTTGTTCCATTATCAGCTCAATACGTAAAAATAAAACGCCCAGAAACACAATTAAATAGAAGAAAATCTGCTGCAGCAAACCACTGGTAGTTGATAAAAACCTTTCCCAGAACCGAGCGGGAATGCGGGAATGCGGGATAAAGTGATCGGTATTTGCATACTCAGTGCATTTCTTTTGATGGTCGATGTAGAGACAAAGGCTTGTATAATCAGACGAAATGTTCCGGTCACTTGTATAAGTGGGGCATCGTGTAGGCAGCACTTGAAATGAGGTAATCATGGGGTGAAGTTTAGTACTTGACTGTTCTAGTTTCTAGCAGTTTTTATGCTGGGTAGCGATAATATCTTTTGGGCTCGAGCCAAGTTGTTGTGGTTATTTTTGAGCCCTTTTTGATGTTAAAATTGATAACATGATTTTAGAATTATTATATATTGATAAAATAGCTATTTTATTTTGAACCAACCGACTGTAAGTATAAACAAATTTATAAAGAAAACAATATAATAAACTGGTTGTTAAAACTCACAAATTTTATTCAAAACGAGCTTTGTATTATAAGCTCTGTGAGAAAAATGAAAGTAGGCGACATATACGATACGTATACATATAGGCTAAGATGAGCTTAGTTAGGGATTTTAATGCGAGGAAAAAATACACATTTCCACGCATCCCCCTAACCTTTATGAGGAAAAGCTCAAGAAAAATTAGAAGATAAGAAGGCACCGTTTAATAAAATTTAATGTTAAAAAGTCCAACCTAGATATGAAAAGAAATTCTCGTGAAGCACAGCATTATGTATAAAATTAATTTCAAGAAACTGTGTCTGCTATAGGAGCAAGTTTTTCATAATATCGCCTGTTATTACCTATAAACTTATTCATGGCAGCCATTCCTGCTTAGATTTATGTCCGTATAATAACGTAACAAAATGGAAGATGTATTATTGTGGTGTCTTCGATTTATTGTAATGTATGACTGGTGATATTACGAATCCATGGATTGTATTTCATTATGTGGGTGTTTGGGTTAATGTGGGTGTGTTATTATAGTACCTATAATAGGTACAAACCTGCCCAGCCCTTCGGAGAAACAATGCGTGTCGTTATGTATAGAAATACATCAGGAATTAAGGTGCCATAATTATACGATCTTTGTCAGTCATTATCGTCGTAAATATGCTATGTTTTGAAGATGAATAAGATCTGTCAAATTATTACAGATTTTTTTGATTTTGTCCATCGGTACTGTCACCTGTTAACCATCAATAAATATCAAAGTCAAAGTCGCAGCAGTTATAGATTTCTTGATTTTGGAACGACAAAAACACAGACCACAGTGTCGGTCAAGAAAAGGTACGTTCTTGTTTGAACACACGGTCCGTCGTCAAAAATCAAATAGCTAAGTCTGTAGGCACCTTTACCCAAAACAGACGGATCTGTTCTTTATTCTCATTCCACTGGTGTCCAGGTCCGTTATAATTGGGGTAGGTTCAGCTTTTTATCGTTTAATGGGCACAGTTCCAAACTCCGGACTGCTAATGAGAATTTTCTAGCTGAAATAATCAAAAACACTGCCGGATCCGGGATTTTACGAATTCAAACACTGATTTCATTTTCCTGAAAGTAAACAATCTCTTTGATCCCCAGTTAAGCATGAAATACCGTTTGTTAATACCGGCTTAAACCAACTAGATTTTTATTCAAAGTTTATATCCGAATTATTACTTTAAAAATGTAATCAATTAACAAACTGTTGATCGTTATTTGAGATTCATTTAATACCTATTAGGGATTTAGCATGTGCATCAAAAAACTAATTAATACAATACAGGGGGGGACGTCGACTCATAATCTGTAACCATGAATTCTGCTGAAAAAATTACTCTGCCATACATTTTGAGCGCGTAAGTATTACACTTTTCTTTGAAACCGTTGATTTTTTTTCTAAAATCATGTGCTGAATTCATGGTTTCAGTTTGCGCATCGATGTCGCGTGAAAACTGCAAGCGATCAGCCCATATCAACCGCATTCAAGAGCTGTAAATGTCATAATATTGTTGTGGAAGATTGACACTGACAGCAACTTGTGAATGCAGTTTAGATTTACTGATCGCGTTCAGTTACATTGGTGAAATTGGCACTAAATAATTAAAGGGAATCCAGTTTTAAAATCGTTACTTAATGATTCATTAACTTTATTGAAATTCCGTAACAGCTGCAAATATGAAACATACATAAAATACGAGCTGAATGACAAAGGATAACACATGAATAAGTGATGCTGATGCAACTTTGACGAGAACACGCTCCGCGTTGCAAGCGACCAGCCAAAGTATGGCGTAAATTCATAAATGAATCTCTGAATATTTTAAACACAAGTTCAGTTGGGAACTTGCGAAGAATTAACAAGATTTTTTCACCGTTTTTTAGCCGGTTGATTGCATTATGCATGGAATTCAGTGGAAAAAGTACCTAAGTACGTAATTTTTTATCCGTTCTTTGTCAAATACCAACGTTCTCCAACGTTTCTTGTCTGTCTGTGTTGAATGGTTCAGTTTACTTAGCTAACAGAGCTGTGATAGCTTTGTCTGAGAAATTACTGGGTTCTTAAGTAATTAAGTTTATGTTGTAACTATTAACGAAGGCAAATACAACGGGACTATAATTTATATTATGAAATTTTACTAATATGGGAATTTAATAGTACATCAAACAATCAACTCAGCGTATCGCAGTCCACTGCTGGACATAGGCCTCTCCCAAGCTGCGCCACAACACACTGTCCCGCCTTCCGCATCTAGTCTGTCCCAGCCGACTTCTTGAGGTCGTCTGTCCATCTAGCTGGCGCTGGCACTACGCTTGGCGATCCACGGTCTCCAGTCCAGGATTCGTCTGTTCCAGCGGCCATTAATGCCATTAATACATGGCAACATTCAAAACAATGACACTATTATGACTAATAGTTTAGTTCTTCCGTCTTTTTTGTCCTTTGCTTCTTTAGGTTTTTTAACCGTGGAGTTTCTTGCCGGCTCTTCTCCATAGGAAACGACCAATTGGAACCGTGCACCTAGTTTCTGACGTTCCATAAGTGCCCATGTAGGTTTATTGTGAAATGCATATGTAAAATATTTGTATATTTAGATTTTTTACAATGATGTAGGTATTAATTTTGTATAACGAAGGTATAACGACAGTTTTAGCCATTCGGGGAAATGCTTCTGTTACCCGTCGCACGAACTCGCATTTCTGTTCGCGAAACCAGATAACAATGTATTGCATTCCTGTTACCAGGAAAATGGATCTCGTTATAAATTAATTATGTACGGAAAAGCAGAATATTATGAATAAATATTATTTATGTGTTGTATTGATGATACACATGATTTTGTTTTTCCAAAAATACAAGAAGCGAACTTTATTTTTTTCCTACTTTTTTGGAAAAAGACGGAAGGTATTTTTATTCAATGTAATACAAATTAGTGTTCTCTGTCTCTGTCTGATAAAATTGGCTTGTTGGTCACTTAAATTGCTCAACCAATGTTGATGATTGGTTGAGGAAGCTTAGTACAGTCAGCAAGAAAAGCACATTAACACTGTCATAGCAATATATCATCAAAATTGGCACGAAATGATTCGATAAACTCTCGACATCAGAGCCATCTGGTCCGATATCCATTTTTGCAACTTTTCAGGAGAGTGAAAATAAACATTGAAAATAAATAATTGTTCTATAACTTTGAAGATTACACACACGAACACGGAAGACGGAGAACACGGATATAATTATAATTACAGCAGTGTTCTCCATAATCTTCAATTATTTATTTTCAATGTTTATTTTCCATGGAGTTTCTTGCCCGTTCTTCTCCATAAGTACCTACTACGCTTTGGGGTGTAATGGGTAACTAGCTTCATCTTTATGACTGAACGACCCTTGACAATTCAAAAGTGCGTGTAATTGGTTTAGTTGAAATAAATAGTTTGAGTTTGAGTTTCGCTCTCCTGAAAAATTGCAAAAATGGATATCGGACCAAATGGCTCTGATGTCGAGAACTGCTTTTCTACATTTCATTATAATAGCTAAAAATTAATAATTATTCTTAAAATTTTACTTCTGTTCTGATTATATTTTGCTCAATAATTAAGTTAAAAAAACTGAAGTCTTATTTACTTGAAAAAGGACATAAAGCGACCCTAAAAATCAAAAACTATAAAGTGTCCGCTGTTCCATAAAATAAAAATAAAATAAAATAAATTCCCAAACATTAATCACCAAAGGGAATGACCAACCCAAACACGGGTTCAGCGAATACCTTACAACGCGTGAAGTGTAATAATCTAATGAACCAGAGCAAACCAACGGTAAATCCACATTGAAATCAATCCATCAATTTATATCGTGGAAGGTATTGATTTTTAATCGGATTAGTGACGTATTTGAGTTAAAAAAATATGTAGGTATGTAATACATTATTCTTAACATCACTTATGTTTCCTCTGACGGATTAGATACTACTAAAATACATTTTTAACGCTACACTTAAAATTTTAAACCCAAATGAAAAATTAAATCTTTTTTAAAGTTCTTGTTTTTTTCCCCACACAAATTCATGTAACACTACTTGCTATGTAAATATCAATAACAGAAAGTTATTAAAATTTCATCAATATCAACTAAGTGGAAAAAATCGTATTATTAAAGTTTACTCAGAAACTACCCAAGTAAAATTTAATATATATATTATATATATATGTATGTTATTTGGGAGTGGTCCCATAACATGATGCAAAATTCTTCTTTTTAATGGATAAGGGATGCCTCATACCTTATACATTAGAAAGAAGAATTTTGCAAATATATGACGGAGTTATGCCCGAACATACATAAAAAGCAAAAAAAAAAACATCCGAATTGAAAACAGAATTTACAGAATATAAAGTCAGCTATAAAGACACCAATAGAACAATGAAATAGGTCTTCGCACAATAATGGTGGAGCAATAATGATACAAATAACACTGCCGACCAAAAGTCCTCAGTACTACGTAACATCTTAAAGCGGAATTACCACTAAAAGCAAGACAAATTGCGTGTTCAGATCGCATGAGCACACGTATACACACCCTATCTCACGTACACACACACGCTATACGTACACAGCGGGCAGTCCGTCGAAATTGGTCGTCATTAAGATTGGTCGTCATTAAAATCGGCTTTTCACAGGACAGCCGTGCTATACTTTGCCTTAAATTAAAGCCTACTTTTGTGTTCCGGTCTTTTATATACTGTGGTAGCCCAAAATATGGAAAATCTTATATTTTAGCATAAAAACCATACAATGAAAATGATTTTCTTTAAGGCACCTCGAACGAGGAAGCGACTAGCTATTAACTATTTTAGATCTTATGTAAATAAAAGGGATACATAATTATATTAATAGTTGATCGCTTACTGTTCACACCGCTAGCGATTACTGGTTTGTCGCAGCGACAAAAGCTATAGAAGAGAGTACTCGCTCGACGCAGGGACGCTTGCTTGGCTCTCAGAACATTCGCTGAGACTCACCTACGCGGGACGTATGTAACAAGCGTGAGTCTCGCTAGAATCGTTCGTGACAGTCAGTTACCGCTCGTTGGTCACCAACTAGTTTCTAGTAAAGTCAAAGTCAAATCATTTATTTCAAATAGGCACTTAAAAGACACTTAAGAACGTCAAAAATAAAATTAAAATAAAATTGATTCTAGTCGCCCCTTCCAAAAGGTACTTTTTGTATGGAGAAAAATGGGCAACAAACTCCACCGTTACTCTTTTACAATATTTTGCATACATAAATTAAATAATTATATGTGAAGAGGATGCAACTAAAAATAAAATTACTATACCACAATAGGTAAAAGAATTAAAATGGATTAATGAAACCATGACATATAAATTAACTATGTGATTGATACATGGTGCTCACATATTTACAAACATTCTAAAAGTAGATGATTTTCATAAATAAAGAAGGAGTAATAAATCCGGGTGTGACTTTAAGTAATATTACACAATGTAAATCAATGTCGAAGAAAAAAAAAGAATAAATCCTACAATAACATTAGCAACCAGTTTGATTTTGTCTAGACTCTAGAGATTGTCCTATGGAGCAGGACCAGCATGTTTCCAAGCATTTTTATCTTGGATATAATCCTCTAATTTGTAATATCCTGGCTTACAAAGTGTAATTTTAATAGTAGCTAGCTCTACTCACTTCTCGCCGGCGGCGGTGGGACAAATGCTACAATCATGAATGCTTTTCTGTTGAATGAATCCATAAGAATTACGTGGTGAGTTTGGAAATAAGTCGTGGGTGATATAGAAATGTGTATTATCTACATTTTATTGTTCACTAGCGACTCGCCCCTGCTTGCTGTTGCTTGTTAATATTTACGACTTATATAATTTTATTTATTTGGGAAAATAAACGGTTACACATTACAATATTGCATAAAATATGAGCTACAGACCGTATAACCCACGACATTTTCCATATATTATAAAGAAAAGTTATAAAATTAAGGCGATGTGCGCTTACTATTTGATTGGTACAATAAAATTACTAGAGTCCGACCGAAACTGGTTTTCCGGCCGAAACCGAAACCGAAACCGAATATTCGGCCGTGGCTTCAGTTTCGGCCGAAACCGAAACCGAAACCGAAACTCACGTGGTTAAGTATTAAATTCCTTAAAATACTGAAATTTGGTGCATTTTACCCATTATTCTGCATTAATTAGGACATGAAATGGAAACACAGTAGGTATATTAATTTTGTTGTAATCATTTATTTAAAACTAGCTTCTGCCCGCGGCTTCGCCCGCGTGAATGTCGGAATCCCACGGGAACGTGCTACCAGGATGAAAAGTATGTGCTTCCCCAGGATGCCATCTATCGCTTTGCCAAATCAGAAATTCAGTGGCTTAGGCGTGAAAATGTAACATACAGTTTCAAGTTCAAATCCTCCCCTAAAAACCGAATTACCCCTTTTTGCCCCGTCAGGGGTCAATTTTCGACAACTTTACATACTTATTATTAATTATTTTCTGTCGAAAGTATCAATACTGAGTTTCGAGTTAATCGGACCGCGCATTCAATTTCTTCCACACAAACTTCAACACCCCTATATCCCCCTTTGAGGGGTAGTTTTGAAAAACTAATAATGATAAACTTTATTGCTTACTTAGGCGAGTATTCATGCCAATTTTCAAGATTATTTTTTGCTTTTCACCCCCACAGGGGTGGAATTTTGAAAAATCATTTGGGATGTGTTCATAACTTGATTCAAAGATTATTTATACCAATTTTCGAGTTAATCAGGCCACGCTGTAAAATCCTCCCCTGTAAAATTGACTACCCCTTTTCAGGCCGTCAGGGGTAGATTTTCTAAAAACCCTGATAATCATTATTCTTTCCTTTAAATTTTAGGTATAAATACTGAGTTTCGATTAAAACGGACCGCGCGCAAAATTTCTTCCATACAAACTTTGAAACCCCCCAATCCCCTTTTAGGGGGTAGTTTATAAAAACAAAAATGCACAACTTCATAATTTACTTAGATAAGTATTCGTGCCAAGTTTCAAGTTTATTAACTCAAGGAATAAGATTTTTCATACAAACAAAATCCCCCCATTTCACCCTCTTAGGGGTGGAATTTCGAAAAACCCTTTCTTAGTGGATACCTACTCTTCACGAAGAATACACCCTCCAATTTTCATGTCTCTAGGACCAGCGGTTTAGGCTGTGCGTTGATGTCTCAGTCAGTCAGGACTTTGAATTTTATATACAATATAGATAATATAAAAAAATATTAATAATATTTTTATTATTTTTTCAAATTAAGTTCTCATAGCAAAATGTTTATCAGTTATCAATAAATCAAATCACTAATTGTAACTGTTTCGGTTTCGGCAAAAGTTTCGGCCAATTATGGCCGAAACCGAAACTGCCACCGAAACTTGAGTTTTGGCCGAAACTCAGCCGAAACCGAAACCGAAACCGAACTTTCGGTCGGACACTAAAAATTACATAATGTGTTAATGATAAAGCTAAACACTAAACAGGCATGCTACACTTGATAAAACATCGAGAGTTCTTCATTATCTTATGTCAGTTTAATAATAATGTATTGATGACCTTTCGGAATAAATTATCTTGAAAAAATTGCATGAAAATCTAGAACAACGCGGTCACAGGAAAAGTGACTTTAATTTATAATAATACTAGCTTCTGCCCGCGGCTTCGCCCGCGTGGATGTCGGAAGTTATCCCACGGGAACGTGCTACCAGGATAAAAACTATGTGCTTCTCCAGGATGCCATCTATCTCTTTGCCAAATCAGAAGTTCAGTGGTTTAGGCGTGAAAATGTAACATACAGTTTCAAGTTCAAATCCTCCCCTAAAAACCGAATTGCCCCTTTTTGCCCCGTCAGGGGTCAATTTTCGGCATCTTTACATACTTATATTATTATTAATTATTTTCTGTCGAAAGTATCAATACTGAGTTTCGAGTTAATCGGACCGCGCATTCAATTTCTTCCACACAAACTTCAACACCCCTATATCCCCGTTTGAGGGGTAGTTTGAAAAACTTATAATGATAAACTTTATTAGGTACTTACTTAGGCAAGTATTTATGCCAATTTTCAAGATTATTAACCTAACGAATAAGATTTTTCATATAAACTGTATCCCTGCTTTTTACCCCCACAGGGGTGGAATTTTGAAAAATCATTTGGGATGTGTTCATAACTTGACTCAAAGATAATTTATACCAATTTTCCAGTTAATCAAGCCACGCTGTAAAATCCTCCCCTATAAAATTGACTACCCCTTTTCAGGCCGTCAGGGGTAGATTTTCGAAAAACCCTGATACACATTATTCTTTCCTTTCAATTTTAAGTATAAATACTGAGTTTCGATTAAATCGGACCGCGCGCTACAATTCTTCCATACAAACTTTGAAACCCCCCAATCCCCTTTTAGGGGGTAGTTTATAAAAACAAAAAATGCCTAACTTCATAATTTACTTAGATTAGTATTCGTGCCAAGTTTCAAATTTATTAGCTCAAGGAATAAGATTTTTCATACAAACAAAATCCCCCCATTTCACCCTCTTAGGGGTGGAATTTCGAAAAACCCTTTCTTAGTGGATACCTACTCTTTACGAAGAATACACCCTCCAAATTTCATGTCTCTAGGACCAGCGGTTTAGGCTGTGCGTTGATGTCTCAGTCAGTCAGTCAGGACTTTGAATTTTATATATATAGATGTATAGATTCGTGTTTAAGACAGCCATAGAAGTCCATCCAGTTAGTAATCCATTAAAGGTAATTAGGAACTATACATAGTTGCTGGTTGTGTAACGCCATTAAATTCAATGTAGCGTTTATGGATTTGTTTTAATTTCAACTGCGGGGTGATTACTTAACATACTGTCAGTAGCAATGGGTTTCTTTTGACAGTTCAACAACATTCATTGCGTTACTCACGTTGTTTAGCAGGCAAATTTTTCGAACACATGTAGCAATGGATTAGCAATATCCTTCAAAATGATTCAAATTGATATTGATAGTGTGTTACGCAATTAGGGTGCAGGTTAGAATGAAGTTGAATACAATAAAGATGAGTGCAGTCAAAGGGTATTAGGTAATATAACATAGTATATAGAACAGGGTGGTCCGCAAGTCCACGTCCAAGCGTGTATTTTGCATACTGTAATACTAGGGTTAATAATAATATGAGAGATAGTTCCCCAATCCTGAGACTAGTTGGTCGCAAGCGCTGCAACTGAGCACGAGGCCGAGGGTTCGATTCCCGGACCAGGCAAAGTGTTATTGGGTCTTATACATTTGAGCCCGGTTGCCTTGCCCCCATATGACATGACATGACATGGGACTCCATTACTAGCGAAATATGGGTGTACTATAAGTACACCCCGCCTAACCCTTCGGGGACAGTCGGGCGTGATGTTATGTAATACCAAAATACTTTTATAAAATGCAATTATGTTAAAAGCAACCGTCCTTTTTCTCTACGAAATAAAATACCTCCATAACGAAACTTGGCAGACGTATTTCCCACTAATCGAAAATGTATATTTTATGAATAGACAATTTCGGGCAAGCCAGCTGGTTGCTTTCATTCCTTCCCAGAAGACCTGCAAGATGTAAATAAATAAGCTTGCAGGTTTCCAATCTATCACTAAATCACTATCTATGCACTGCATTGAAATTTTCATTCTCATGCTTATTCTAAAGTTTTAAAAGTGAGACAGAAAAATTGAAAGGAAATCGTTTGGTATATGATGAGGATGTGAGGAAACGCATGTGACTAAAATAGTGATGAATATAAATTTTGATGGATGGAGAGGGAGAGGAAGGCACTAGAAAAGATGGATGGATTGTGTGAGGATATGAAAGTTAAGGGAGAGAATGATAGCGTGACGGTTGACAGGGGAGGATGGTAGAAGAAAACGTGTTGCACCGACCAATGATGGTGATGAGCGCCGAAACATGACATACCACTGTAATGATTTTGTAAAATAATGCCTTGACAAAGTTTTATATGTCATATCTACCAATCAAAAAGAAGAAGGTGGCGGGGACGGATTGGATGAGGAAGGAAGAGGACAGGGTGTTTTGGCGCAGCTTGGGAGAGGCCTATGTCCAGCAGTGGACTGCGATAGGCTGAGTCGATTGATTGATTGATTGATCTACCAACCCGCACTCGACCCGCGTGGAGGATTACGGCCCACTCCCTATCACAGAGAAGAGGCTTGTGATGCAGTGGGAAATTTATAGTCGGATAATCCAAACTTTCACAAGTTGACATGTTTGCGCTTTATCATTGAGACTATTATGACTTCGAAATTGAACAAACAAAAAAAAAAACATACAAACATCCAACAATTTTCGTTTGTCCCGTAACATAATGTAGGGAGATAAGTACGGATTAATAGCGATCATAAAGTTAGGACGCGACCTCTTGTACAACGGTTGATAGACATGTTATAGAGCAGTCTATCTCTAAATAGAGGTTTTATTGCAACGATGATGTAGAGTTGCCAGTTAGAGACGCCATTTTGTTTCACAAGATCATTTGGGATTTACGACAAATATATTTTTGAGTTTGAAATGCAAATTATTAAAGTTTGTTTATTATTGTGAGATAAGTTTTCGATTTATCGTTATCATCGCACTTCACTCACTTCAGCCGCAGCAAAGACCCTAAGCACCGCCACTTCCTGATTCCTGCCTTCCTGCGATTTTTCGATGAGTATTACTGTATTGGTGGCAATCTACGTATACTTCGGTAATTATAATAATTTTGTTTTCCTGTTCTACCGTGAACGAAATGGATTATAGTGAATAAGCTAACCAGTGACCGGAAACCTACTGCAGCGCTTGTCATTCGCATAGTGATCTCACTATGCGCAAATTAAATTAAAATTAATTATTATGACGCAAATTTTAATCGCATTTCATCTGAAATGCGATTAAAATTTGCGTCACATATTTATTCAAGATGCGGTAAACCTGTGCTTTGAATACTAAACCAAGTCTTGCTTCACCAAATAAATATAAAACACAGAAACGGGACTATCAAACATTTCCGAATTCGCAGGCCGGCCATAATCTGAATTTTAAAGTGAGAATTAAGAAAATAGCTCCAACTTTCCAAGAAGTCGTATTTCCAGTCTCCCCATTCGCAGCCGCGGCTTCATTACCAGAACGACTTCAGACTTCAACTTCAAACGAACATTTTCTGACAATCCGGTGAACATCAGTCAGGGCCGAACTATCTTTACACGAGGACTTTAATCTCAATTAGGCCGAATTTATTCAATTTAGCACAGAGGTAATATCGGGTCAAAAGTTTCAATGGAATTTGGCTGAGCTTAAAGTATCTTCAAAGTGTATTTTGTCACGCTCTAATCGAGTAATCAATCTGAATGTCACAAGAAAAAGTGCGAGTTACTTAAACAAACTTAATTACTAATGACGTGGTTCGAACTTGAACTTGGCTTAAGAATGAATAATTATGAAGTATTTACATACATTATACCAAAGATAGCCTTTGTTGAGTTATGTAATGTGAGCTTAGAAGCTTTCTGAATGAACAGAAATGAATTCAGAAATCAACTGCGGTGTTGGTCTGGTGGCAGCAAGCGTTACTGCTGAACATCTCAGAAGTAGCGCTTGCTACCCCTTGCACTTTTCCCGACCTGAGAGTTGAACTGTGTTCAATAATTTAAACTCGTTCAATTAAATTATTATTTCTCAAGTCGCTCAATTAAATTATTTCTCAAGTCGTTCAATTAAATTATTTCTCTAGTCGTTCAATTAAATTATTTCTCAAGTCGTTCAATTAAATTATTTCTCAAGTCGTTCAATTAAATTATTTCTCAAGTCGTTCAATTAGCATGGAATTTCTCATTAGGAATCCAAGTCTTGATTAGTGCCCGGTTAATGCCTATAAGCTCGCCCCTATTACATGGGACTTAAACATAACTGGCGGAATTGGTTGGACTATAGGTACACTTCTGTCTAACCCTTCGGGGACACAAGGCATATTCCGCTTTATTCATAAACGTTGCTTAAAGTTAAGCAGTGATTAGCGACTATTTAACCATACATTTTTGACGTTTAAACGTTACTTAACTTTAGTCATCGTTTATGAATAAACCCCTTAATGTTATGAATTCAGAATTGTTGACATTGGCGGTAAAGTTGGCAATTGTAATTTTAATTACCGTAAAGGCTGTAATATAGTATCCTTCATATCGCAGCATTAGAAGTTCCATTTATATCTTATGCTAGATTATTTTATACTTTGTTCAGCAACTTATTGAAAGCTAACGTTAAGGTATTTGTTAAATTAAATTATGTTCAACAACTTATGCTGCCGAGTTCAGTGTGTTGAATCCACGTTTATTTCGTAGCAAAATACATAATTAATGTTCGTTTTGGAGATGTAGGTAAACGTTATTACGAATCCACACATAACATTTACATTTTGAACTGTGAACGTTAAGAAACTATTTGCTTTAAATGCTATTTTACCAACTTGTTGAAAGAAGACTGGCAGTTTTGGTGTCGCTTACTTTCAGAAGTGTTCATGAATAAAAAAATGTATCTTATTTGAAACAGTTACAGGGTTTATTTTTTATGTATCAGCTTTTCTTTATTAACTTTCCCAAAGAGAAAAGAAGAGAAAATCTAATATTTTATTAAATCGGACTATCAAAACGCAATTATTTGCAATATCAAAATGCAGAACCTGAGACGACTATGAAGCTGCCATACTCACCAGAATATGGTGTTTCTATTTCTATAATTATGCAGAATGTTTGAGGTAATGGGTTCGTTTTATTAAGAGGCATCTACTACCTCTTTTTTTTAGAAGAGTATTACAGCACGGGTCGGCACGGGATTAGGACAACCGAAGACCTTGTGAAGGCCGCAGGAACCCGTTGGATGCGAGAAGCACAGAACCGGTCGAAGTGGAGGTGCTTGGGGCCTATGTCCAGCAGTGGACGTCGATGATTACAGCTCAAGACGTTTATTATTGCTGTGATCACTCAGTTTTGCTCCATCAAATCTAAGACATTATGGAGAAACAGACTCCTGTCCCATGAACGACAGCAGTATTATTCTTAGCTGCCATTCTTCTTTAAGTTATATGGAATACTGACTTGACTGCCCCGTTGGTCTCGTGGTTGCAAGAGCGACTGCTGAGCGTGGGGTCCTGGGTTCGATTCCCGGGTCGGACAAAGTGTTATTGGGTTTTCCCTGAGGAATTTCTAAGTAAGAGTCCGAAGTTCGGAAGTTGACGGGCCGGTGCCTCGGGAAGCGTGCAAAACCGTTGGTCCTGCGCGTGATCTCTCCCCGGTCGTGTCAGATTGCTGTTTCATCGGACTATGAAAGTAAAGGAACCTGAGATAATTAGGAAAAGATTAGACAGATGAAGCTTGAATACGAATTAGAATGAGTTTTTGTCAAAATGTTCTAATAAGAACTTCTTGCACGTTGTACAAGTGTCAAGAATTTGTTTACGTAATTTAAAACAAAATAATACTCTGCCATTAAATTCTGATTGAAATGAAAAACTCATGACTACTAAACGTTACGGGTTTGATGCTTTTCCAATAAATAATACCTCATTTAAATTTCCACGTTCATTCCGGAAACGATGCCCAATTAAATTCGGATATCGTGGCGTGATGGACTATATTTTGGATTAAAAAAAAAATATTTCACGAGCATGTAAAATATTGGATGGACTTCAACCTGAGTTATTTTTTCCAAATGTACGAAAACAAGGGGATTTATTTTGTATGCGTACGTATTGTTGCAAATTAGAACATGTTGCGTATAAAAAAAACCGGCCAAGTGCGAGTGGGACGAAGAGTTCCGTACCACAAGGCAAAAAACACCGAAGAAAACACGTATCTTGTATGGAGACTCCCTTTAATTAATAGGTTTAAGTAATACGGTTCCGTTTGCCCTTTTGGGGTACAGAACCCTAACAAATTGATTTACATTTTTCTATTGTTTATGTCTTAAATGTGTTCATGTTTTTGAGGGTCACCAGGCACTACTTACAAAATAAAATCATTTATCATTGATTCAGTCACGATTCATATCACCTTCATAAAGTAATCTCTCATAATCCAAGTACAATATGCAGACGTCTACGCTGCCGTAGACAGATTTTCAAGTATAAATTGGATGCTGCATTTTGCATGTTACTGGCAAAGAAAACAAGTTCGTCATAGTACAGAAATAGATACAGGTGTTAAGAATTACAGTGATGTTGATCAGCTATGTCCTGCCTTTTGGGCATACAATACAAATTGTTAACATAATTTTTTATGAAATTAACATTACTATTTTAATAAATTAACAAAGAAAACAAAGAAAAAAATATATAGGTAACATTACTATTGCAATTTAAGGAACAATCAAATAACTAGTTAGGTGAGTACAATCTAATAATACAGCAAAAAATAATCACAAAATATAGGTCAGTTAAAGATCTTAAAATTAATAGTAAGCAGCACTGACTGCACCACGGTCTTGGTCGAAATACAATTTAAAGGGACTTGTCTGACATAAAGTCTATTAAACAGTAATAGCATTTATCGACTAACAGGTCATGAAGTTTCTTTTTAAATAATTTAATTTCCGGGATGCTTCTAATATGTTTTGTTTTGTTTTTTTTTGTTTTTGTTTGTTTGTTTGTTTTGGCTATCTGTATGCCAAATTTCATTCAAATCCGTTCAGTAGTTTTTGCGTGACAGATTAACAAACATCCATCCATCTATCCATCCATACAAACTTTCACGTTTATAATATTAATATGACAATAAAACAAAGCATTTTTTTTAATAGGAAGTGGTGAAGGGCGGGCGTTTTTTGGGGGACTGTCTTTTGTAATTTTGACGTTCAAAAAGTGCTGATTCTCAGCCTAATTTGAATAAATGACTTTTGATTTGATTTGATAGGAATTCAAACGAAAACTTAGTTTACAATTAATTACATTGAATGATAATAATAATAATAATATCCCTGGACATTTCACACAGCACCATTTGTCCCAAGCTAAGCAACCTAATGCTTGTGTTATGGTAACAAGATGGCTGATAAACTACTTATATACATTTTTTTTATGTTTGTAAATACATACATATTATAGATAGAAAAACACCCAGACTCGGAACAAATACATGTAGGTCATACAAATATTTGTTCTGTGCGGGAATCGAACCCGCGACACGCAGCGCAGCAGTCAATCGCTTAACCACTGCGCCAACCGTGCCGTCAATGATGTAAAAATTATTTCATTATTACAATGATAGATCAAATGTCCTCCAACCGAAAGTGCTTATTAGTATAGTTTATTTTTAAAAGTGTTAGGCATTTGTTCTAACAAGTAAGCATGAACGATAAAATTTTCGAATGAACTTAACAAAATGGTCAAGAAACTCATGTTCCAAGATCAACCATAAAAACCGAACCCTTACTGTCATACCATCTAATACAGTACCATGAGTAACTCCTTATGTACTGACCACTGGCTCCGTCCTTGTCCATCTAAATTTCATGAGTTCGCGCGTTCATAATGGCATCGGTGCGCTCCCAGTCAAAACTCATACAATATTCATGATACAAGGTGCGGCCAGTCCTTGCTGCTTTATAGCTGATGAATTATACGAAGCACCGGAAAGTTATGGAATTGAACGCTTGATGGTGGTTAATAAGTGATTAGGTACGGCTTGATCTGGTTATGATGTTACGGAAAAGTGTTGTGGTATATGAAGTTGAGAAAAATGTGATAGGATCACTTTTATTTGGTGAGTAGGTATAGTCGCCCTCGTTCTTTTTCTTCGGGTCGCTGGCGCAGCTGTGTGTCAGATCTGGTTGGTGAATACTTCCCCGCTTCCATAGCGTCGTCGGTGGCAGCGCAGAGGTCGCTTTGACCATGTTTTGGGACACATAAGGCAGGATAGCCGTCGCTACTGTTTTATCATTCGTTTTTGTTTTTTGTTTTACTCCGTTGGTCTCGTGGTTGCCAGCGGAACTGCTAAGTGTGGGGTCCTGAGTTCGATTCCCAGGATAAGCAGTGGCAGTGTTATTGGGTTAGTCCGGAGTATGGAAGTTGGCAGTTTAATACCACCGTGTCTCGGAAAGCCGTTGGCCCTGCGCCCGATCTCTCCCCGGTCGTGTCGGATTGCCGTCCCATCGGACTATGAGAGTAAAGGAACAGAGAGCGTACCTATGTTTGCGCAAACACTTGTGCACTATAATATCTCCTGCTTACTTGGCTAATCTCCGTTGAGGTTGGCCACCGCGACCCCAGTCGGTCACAACGTCATAAGTTACACATCATCTAAATCGACACAAAATCATAAATTGCGAATATATGAGTACATTGTATTTCAGCGTTTCGAATAATAACGAAGAGTTAATATTCTTTCAATTTTACTTCTGGTTCGATTTTATTTAAACATTCAGCACAATAATATAGGTTTACAAAACTGAAGTATTGATTAAATTTGGTCGCTGGTTGTAGATATTATGTAAGTAGGTTCTACTACGAACTGGGAAACCAAGCATACTTCCCAATTGGGTTATTCAAATAATCAGAATATTGTGAACGGGGTTAATAAAGTTTTGTAATAATTTAGTTGTTAGAAGGACTAATCTTTTACCGATCTAGGTCGAGATTGGTTTGTCGAATTAATTAACGAGATTGATTAACAGTAAGTAATTGGAACAGAAACTTATGATTGATAGTGTTCACATAGGAACGAAATGTTTTTCTGTGAAGGAAATAAAGAAAATAAAATTCGACCTAGATTGAGGCACACAATATTGGGGCATGAAATAAACTTAGGTATTAGTTGGATTAAGCGATTAAGATACTTTTTAGTTCTATTCTGGTATGAAAGGATTACAGTATGATTACTGTAATCCTAGATTCGTGTAATGTAGTGGTGGCCAAGTGGTAACAAGACCGGCTTACGAGTTGAAAGTGTAGGTTCGAACCCAGACAGGCGCTTTACTTTGTGTAAATTATTTCAACACCATTACTCTCAAACGGCGAAGGAAAATATCGTGAGGAAACCGGCGTGTCTTAGAACCAAAAAATCTAAGACATGTGACATTTACCAACCCTGGATGTACTGGGCCCGCATGGATTTCTCACCGAGACCTGTGACCCAGCAGTGGGAACATTATATGCTGATTATGGTTATGCTGTTTTTATAAGCAAGCTGTGTTACAGCACGCTTGAGACAAAACCAGCTATCCATCTAACTTATACAAGCTGTAACAGAATAAACGCAAGTCCTGAAAGTAGTTTATCATAATTGACTACTGAATCGATTTCAGTAACTTTTAATACCTATAGGTATTTTTTTTTAAATAAAGTTATTTGATATACTGACAGCCGATTGAGCCAAATAAAATGAAATCTTATTTCGAGGCAATGAGACTCAAATTTAAATGCATAACGTAATGGTATGCATAAAATAAATTAATGGGTCAAGACGATTTTCTTAAAAACAACTATATGTAGTTAGCTTTAAAAAAGAAATAGTTTTGGTCATTGTATTATGCTTTTAACTCAATATTATAATTGCGGTGTATGAGGTCTTGCGTTAATTATATTATACGTATTGTTTAATCAACTTTTAAAGGGGCTTGTGGCTAAGGAATAACAGCCGCACGGGTAGATCGATCAGGTTAAGCTACGTTTGCCGCGGATGGTCCGTGCATGGGTGACCATCTTCACATACCAAGACCGCTCCGTGACTCGAAAAGCACTTTAAGCTGGTGGTCCCGGCTGTCATTCATGAATCTTTGATAGTCATTACGGGTAGTCAGAAGCCCGAAAGTCTGACAAAGTCTTACCAGGGGTATCGTATTATCGTAACTGAGTTGTGGAGGTCAGGTAGGCAGTCGCTCCATGTAAAATACTCGTATTTATAATAATAATAATTCCATTTATTGCAGACTAAATATTACATGTCCATAGTTGTTAGTAACAAAGATCTTAAAATTATGTTAGTTAATACCAAAAATCATTCAACTTCTCAAAATAAAATTCAAATAATAAAATCATAAAATGTAAAAAAAAAAAAATATATTTAAAACATAATCAAAATAAGTAAATAAATAAAATAAGTGAATAAGTAAATAAATAATTTAGCGGCATCCGGTTAGACTGGAAGCCGACCCCAACATAGTTGGGAAAAGGCTAGTCAGATGATTACATTATCAACTTTTACATTACGTTACTTTAGAAACTTCTAGAAATGCACAGAGCTTAGTAAAACCAATCAACTCAAACCCATGTCAACACTTTTAACAGCCTACCTGTTTTATTTTTGACGTTAACCTATTTTCATTGGACAGTAAATGTCATATTACCTGATATTCGACCGACTGTTGAATGTTTTACGGTGGTCATAAAAAGACCATCGTGCTGCCTGCTCCCTTAATGGTGAGATAAGGTGTTTACTATGACCCTGTCGATGGCTGATAAAGTGACCTTCGACTCAACACTTTTTAAACGAGCATGCTTATTAAATCGCATTAATTACATAACTTTCTCCTTTTCCTAAGTCGGTTAAAAAAATACTAGGATTTGAACAGCAACAAATGATTCAAAGGAAAC
The DNA here is from genome assembly GCA_949629185.1 of Apamea crenata. Classification (NCBI taxonomy): domain Eukaryota; kingdom Metazoa; phylum Arthropoda; class Insecta; order Lepidoptera; family Noctuidae; genus Apamea; species Apamea crenata. The sequence goes on along the minus strand of OX451360.1, from coordinate 18,824,094 downwards.
AAAGGGCAATCAAAGGCAGAAATTATTTAAAATATTTTGGTTAGTAGGTAAATATATTTTTCCTCCTAACTTTTTCAGCAGAATTAACTGTCAAAATGGAAGTCATTGCAACTGATAGTGTGTTACGCAACTACCCCACTGTAGTGTTGTCTGGTTTCTTTCTCTCTTTTCTTTATCTCTTTTCTTTCTTTTCTTTCTCTCTTTTCTTTCTCTCTTTGGTTTCGAGCGTTTAAAGCGGTTCCGTCATAATGTTATAACAGATATAACAGCCGCCAGTCATCAAATCAGTCATTTTCACCAGTACCTATTTGTGGCGGCATCTACATCGCCACATGCGAACTAGCCGTCACACTGATCCTGCATCGCGCAAGCAGAGTTTAATTATATACAACGTACCGACATCAACCGTCGGACAGTGGTCCACCAGACACAACACCAGTCTGGGCGGAAGATCCTCCCTTTTCTATGGAGGATGAGTGAAATTTATACCCTGTACTACTTCTGCGGGGCCAAACCAAAGCTTAAGCCACAGAATTATACCTGTAATACCTGTGAGGTTCATAACCCTTTCTTTTTGGCTCAACTTTAGACCAATATCCTATTATTTAACTAAAAATGACAATAACGTTGGAAGCCGCAACACAATGATAATAGATTTACTTCGAACAATGTAGGTGACAGCGCAGGAGTGTGACTTACTTATATGAAACTAGCTTTTGCCTGCGGCATCGCCGCGTGAAGGTTAAGAAATGCCCTAAGCCAGATCTTGGTGTATCTGTGTGCCAAATTTCATCTACGTCCATTCAGCCCTTTTTGCGTGACTGAGTAATAAATATCTAAACTAACAAACTTTCACATTTATAATATTAGAAGATAGAAAAAAGATCAATGGGGCTTACTATATTTGACATCACATATACGTAGTTCCTCATAACTAATTTATAAAATATGTGAAAAATCAATCCAAGTTTATTTCTCTGTTCTAAAGTTTATTCATTTGGACTGGACATCCTAATTATAATATATAATATAAACTGTATAATACTAAACAAATTGGTTGACATTTTTCTGACTTCCTCGTCAAAAGAGTGGACTTAAAATCTCTACGTAAGTACAAAAGGTTTTTATACGTCAAAGGGAATTTTATACAATGAAAAATGCCATTTCTGCCAGGCTTTTGAGAATTGCTATTGAGCGACAGTGATGTGGAGAAATATTATTTTTAATAAAAAAAATTATGAATAGAAATATTTTATAATTCTCTCTTGTAGTTGGAAGGAAAGTAATGAAATGAAAGGATGGTATCTTGATGGTCCGTTGATATTTTAAACAAGTTATATTAACTTGTTTAAAATATCATCGTGTCAATATTTTTTTTTTTCATTTAAACTCTTACTAACTCTTTAACATCTAAATCGTAGTAGGTATTATAAAGAAAAAATATTAAATTTTTTGCATGTTTGTCTTTTACGCTTTCAGGCTAAAACGGCTGAACGGAACTGGATAAAATTTGGCTTCTAAGTAGACCATGACCTGGATTAGGGCATAGAATAAAAACCCGGTGAAACCGTGGGGCGCAGCTAGTTTTTCATATACTTAGAAGATAGTGCCGGTCACATAATATTTTTTTATTTATCATGGAGCCAATCTCCTGAGATATCACTCTCTTTAATAGCTTACGTTTTTAGCTAATAAACGGTGAGAAGACAATGGAATTTTTCCAATGGCTTCAGAAGCCTTTGTGTAAACGTAATGAGAACCTGGAACCCTCTCTTTCTTATGTCGATATTTTTTTTTATTGTGGTTTATCCTTAGATAAGCATTTCAAATGCTTGTCTCTAAATTTAATCTAAAACCCAGATATTTGGTTTTTTTTTCATTTTTTAGCTATTTGAAAAGAGACAACTAACAGCAAAAAAAAAATGAAGATTATCTTTTAAATAGCTACGTTATTAAATTATTTGGTACACAATAATACGAGAAAATTGTTTGTAAATATATTTTTACACAAAAAAAAAATTACTGTGAACCTGAAACATATAAACTCATTTGAAAAACAACGGGCTAAAAGAAAACTTGATGATCCAAACTTTTCTCAGTCAAACGTTGCGCAACTGACTGTGAGACGGTTGCTATAAATTCTGCTCCTAGTATTTTGAGTCCTTTCTTGTGAAGAAAATTAAATCAGAAGTATAACTTGGGAAAAATATGGTCAACGAAATGGAAATTAAAAAAAAGAAAACGTGTATATACTCGTAATATTTATACTAACTTAGATAGAAGAAATGGGTTTCTAATTAATTACTTACTATTCAAAACATAGTTTGACATTATTTGCCGAACAAAGAACCAACCCAGTTGAGCGAGTTCACCGCCATTTTGTGATGCTATGATTTCGTAGCAAGCGTAGCACACGACAGCTACGTCGTAGCAACGCGTAACATCAGTGAGCTTTAAATGAACACTCAAAAAGTCACCAGATTCATAGTCTATATGAATATATTCCACATGGGTTTCGAAATCGAAGCTAAAGACCGCTTTCTAACCGTTTACACATAAGGTTTTTTGTAACTTCTGTCAACTCTTTTCACTTTTCTATAATCGTTATCACTGATAGAATATCCTTTAGTCTGGGCCCCCTTTAAAGGGAACTAAGTAAGTAATAATACTTTGGTATGAATTCTACTTCTTCTCGAGAGCAGTGGTGGTGGCCTAGTGGTAACGGCCGCGACTTATGAATGTAGGTCATAGGTTCGAACCCTAGCAGTCTTTACTTTGCGTAAATTATTTCATCACTACTGCTCTCAAAATGGTGAAGGAAAACATCGCGAGAAACTAAAATTAACATGACTTCTAATTATTGTTTCTCAGGAGTGATGATGATGGTAGGTTACGGTTCACTCCCTCTAACCTAGAAAAGGCTTGTGTCCTAGCAGTGGGGAACAATAAAGGCTGATCATTGTTTTTTTTTTTTACAAAGTTTTCCTTCTGCACCCAACCTATACCACACCCTACCCGTGACAAACGCAGGTTCTCTAGACGTTGATATTGCCCATTACGAGCGTCGTCGAAACCTTTTTGTTCATTTCTGCCATTCACCTAGACTCCGGTGAGTCTGCTGCTCAGACGCCAATCTTTCTAATGCTAAATCACGCTTCTAAGTCGTGGGCATGAAATAAAGATGGCGGATTATGAAGAATGTGAAGTTTATTAATAGTGTGAATTTTTTTCCGTTTTGTAACCGTAGTACAGTGATAGTAGTTAACACTTTCAAGGGCATTATATGGCGATAGCCGTCATAACAATAAAACTTCTGTTGTGTCTCGTTTACTCCAACAACGGAACCTATTAGGTTATATACGACCAGCTGCGCCCGGTTTCACCCGCATAAGTTTCAATCCCGTGGGAATATCAAAAGTCCTGTGTGTTAATGTTGCTTATAAACTATCTGTGTTCCAAATTTTATCCAAATCCGTTGAGTAGTTTTTGCGTGAAAGAGTAACAAACATCCTTAATGTTGTTATGAAAGAAAAGAAAGAAAATACATTTTTTAGCACAGACTAAAAGACACACACTACACCGGATACATACATCAGATAAAAACAAATAATAATGAAATAAAAAAGTGTAAAGTCCGATGTAAGAAATAGCAGGTAAGTGTGCCTCACGACTGCGCCAAAAAGAAAGAAGAGAAAGAAAGAAAGAAAGAAAAATATTTTATTCTGCACGAACAAAACGCACAATTACAACAAAAAAATAATAAAAAAAGGCTTAGAGGTTTTTGTTTTGTGTAGTTTTTTATTCGTCAATGTATTAAGGTGGGTATTCATTGAAGTACCTTCACGTGCTCAATCATTTTCATGCAGTACACACAACATACAATTACAAAGAACGTATGATTACACAAGTTTTAAAAGAATACGTCTCTCGCCACTCGTCCTAAGCAAAACATTATCTCATTTCTGAGATAGCTAGCACACACCAATAAATATCTAGACGTCAATAACAGATTACATAAACTAGTACAATTACAATATGTTTGAGTAGCTACAATAATGATCATCATAATAACAGCTGTCCAATTAGCAAAAGACTGACGGTTCCTCTTTGCCATTTGAAGTCGAGTAAAATCCAAACACTAGCCCCGTCCCATGGGCGACGGTCTAAATTAATGCCCACCTTTTGCGTGAAGGTTTCGAATACCTACCTATTTTAACGCCAACTGGTCGCTTGTAACATTTTAGGTATAATAAACCAGTTAGCTCAAGTATTTACGAGTATATATACAGGTAGCGCCTCTAGCAGTAAATGTAGCAACTATAATTAGCTAGTTATATGACATGTTTAGCTACCATTTCGAGTTATTCCTGTCGGATCTGGTATGGTTTAAAATGGATACCAACATGATACAAACTTAAATAACTTTTTTGGATGTTTTTGCCGCTTTGTTTCCTGTCACACAACTTAAAAGATAGAGTGAATGTAATGGGTTAAATCATTAACTAACACTCATTGACGAAATGTGGGTGTATGTAACGTCTATTTCTCATCTAGTTTTAATATGATTGACGTGTAAAAGTGTTTTTACAAACCTACTTACAAAATAAAATCATTTATCATTTATTCAAATGTATGTTTCAAATTGATGTTATTTCAAGTTAAACGAATATCAACTTTATTGTAATGGCTATAAAGTTGATTTCAGAGTGACTAGCACTATTGAAAAAGTTATAAAAATTATGGAAGTGGTAGCGTAAACTGAACTTTGTTGAGTAGGAATTAAAGTGATTTTCCATAAACTCATATTTGTTTACATTTTTGGGAAATAAATCGCGAATGCAGTATACATATGTAGGTACTGTGAGAGGTACATAAATCAAACAATATCTTTCAGATAAAATAAATTACATTTTCTATATTAAGGGCTGGTTTTCCCAACGCCAGATCGAAATAATCAGTTATTTCAACCATCTGTTAAGTTACCAGATGGTTGAAAAAACAGCCTTTAGACGTATGCTTGTCAGATTATTTGACTCGTGTTGGTTTTCTTCTATTCTAAGTACAAAAGAAGAAAAAACAGTACGAGTGTATCATCAGTATCAATGTTTGACTCGTAATTGTACATCTACTTAATTATAACGGACTCGTGGAGGTTGCATGCTACAACCATATTTGAGGGGTAATTCTCGTAACTTTAAGAACGTTCACAGTCTGATCTATCTCAATCTGTCAAAAATACGTCAAATATCCCTATATTTTTGACATTTGTTTGTCGCCGAGATGAGACTGCGACTAGATTTTGAACGTTTTAAATTACGAGAATTGGCCTTCAGGTGGAGGTTGGCTTCTACAGTACCTACAAAACTACCAAAAGCTTCAACAAATAGGTACAGATGTAATGTCATTAATTCATTATGAAAGTGCGATACTAATTTAATATCCTCTTTAACCACAAACAATAGCTTACTAAAAACACAATTCCAAAAAAGTCACAACATTTTCTTAAACCCCTTTCACAGGCTCACAGGGACGCGTGTATTAAAGCTAGCCTTACAATCAACGCCACGCCTTTCACGCTCCTTTCAGTAACAGGACCGGCAGGATTACTCCGTCTTTGTCAGTTGCCTGATGAAAGGACCGAGCCTCCACGTGAAAGGTCTGAAGCCTCTGCAAAGTCTCACGAGATAGAATATTCTACACGTTTGCTGTAGAATGAAAATGGGTGAGGTATGAATGGGCAGTTGGCGTCTTGTGGGTGATGTTTTGATAAGCTGGTTTATGTATAAGGAAAAGGGATAATATATGCAAATAGCTATTACTTACCTAATTAACATAGAACTATAGTCATTCTTCGCTGCAGAGCAAAAGGTTCTTCTGAAAAATAAGGTGGAACGTGTATTACGAGTATAGTAAGTTCTATGTGTGTTTGTTATTTCAAACGATTTGATATTTTACTCCAACGTAATTTAGTTGTGTTTGAATAACTACGATTTTATGTTGATCTAGGTTCTGCCCGTGACTTCGTCTGCGTGAAATTTCTTGATCCTCCAACCCACGCCGTCGCATCGCATCGCCCAGCCGCGCTGTACTTCGTTTTCACTTAGGGCTTCTTCTTACTTTTTTTATTTTGCTCGGCTCCTAACGAGCACGCAAATAAACTTATAACCTTTAACAAGACTTAAGCTATCAAATGCAAAAATAATTTTCCAAATCTGCCAAGCTGTTCCAGAGATTAGCGCGTTCAAACAAACACAATCTTCAGTTTTATTAATGATTATTATTGTTCCACTGCTCTCAAAACGGTGAAGGGAAACATCGTGAGGAAACCGGCTTCTCCTAGAACCAAAAATTTGAAGACATGTGACATCCACCAACGCGCTGGGCCCGCGTGGTTAACTACGGCCCATTCCCTCTCACAGAGAGGAGGCCTGTGTCCCAGCAGTGGGAACATTATAGGCTGATTATGATGAGATGATAGATGTTACATAGCATAGTATCACGCTTGATTTTCCTCGAAGGCGAGACAGTATATGCATCGAAACTTAGCTGTGAGTTGAGATCAATGAACTAACAAGGCAGCCGATGTTTCTACATAAAAAGGATATGTAAAGTATGTAAAATCCCAATACGGTTACAAAAAACTGAATTATTTAGAGACAGGCACAGTGTCGAAATTGCTCACGCTGCACTTTATTGAGTTAATGTACTGAAAACTGATTATGTGAGAGCGAGCCCGCGTAATGGGTTTGTCACCATTACTTTATCGTTACTATGTATATTTTTTCGATATGTATTGGTGGAATTTTAGACACGTTGCATATGCTTAAAGTCAAAGTCGAATTCATTTCAAATAGGCAATAAAAGGCTCTCTTGGCGTCAAACGTTACAAGCAAATAGAATTGGTTGATTCTTGCAAAAGGTATTATGCGTTGTAAGAATGTCTTTTGTATAGCGATGGACAGGAATTAATTAAGTCAAATATTACCTTACATAAGGAAGTTCACAGCAATTTTAGACGTTATTTAAACGCATGCATAGTTGAAATTGGCAGTGATTAACAGTGCTGCAGTGCATTGCGTTTTGCAGTGACGTGCGTAACGATATCAATCCTCTTTTATCGACATTTTATAGTAAAATATATTGCAATACATATACCCAAAAACTATAAAAACCAAACAAGTTTCCGAACAAGGCTACATACAACACTTGCCCCGCCTATTTGCATGTTTGCGAAACAAAACCGAGTGTTTCCGAAACGAACGCTTTTTAATGAAATAGTTTAAATTTAAAATATTTCGGGCATACGTTCTTGTAATTGAAATAGTACCTGTAAACGTGAAAGGTTGAGTTTCTTTCGGATTAAAATATTTATACACACTTTCATAGTGTACTTTCTAAATGGTTCACCAGATTACTGTTCAGAGTTTTGGCATTTAAAACCTGGAAGAAAAATCTTTAATTTCAGCGTTCAATTTTAACGATTTACTTGGAAATGCCATCAGGAATTGTTAAACGTTAATTAACACTGCTGAAGTGTACCTATAAATAATTATTTTGGAACTCCTTATGTATGTATTTGTAAAACATTGAAGTTCCTATAATAACACGTAGCAGTAAAGTTTAGTAAGACAAACGTTTTAATACGGGATACCTATAAAACCGGTTAAGTACTAGTGTGACTCACATGCGAAGGGTTCCGTACAATCGTACAATATCTTATCATCAACACTATAATCATACTTTTTAAATACTTTTGTTAAAGAAAATAGCAATGCACATTTTGTGATAATTTCAACTGTCGACATTATTACGGTTCATGAGATACAGCCCGCTGAGAGACAGACGGATCGACGGACAGCAGAGATTTAATTATATAAATTCCAACTTCACTATTTTATTTTCAGCGCATAAAAAGTTAGGCAGCCTTTTTATACCTGAAAGAGTTTCATGAAAAACTCTTGAAAATAGTTAAACAGCAGTATACAATATTCCTGCCATTGTAAATATTTTCACTGTTGAGTCAAAGTTTGTTGGAAACTCTTACAAAACGCTCCAGGAAACATTCTAGATGTTTGCAACAACTTACAACTACCCACATAGGCACGATCGGCGATACAAGTTCTTGAATACTTTTGTATTCTAATTTTGTTTAAGTACAAAATTTTTCAAGCGAAATTCTATTTTGTTTGGACAAACAAATCTGTGGGGTAGTTGCGTTTCGACAATTCAACAACATTTATTGCGTTATTTACGTTGTCATGCACATAAAATTATATTTTAGGACGAAGAAAGCATATTGTTTGGGACGACGCAGGATTTTTTATGTAGAACAAAACTCAGTGGGCCAAACAAAGAATAAATCGATTTTCTCAAACGTATGAACGAGTGAACGTATGAACGGATTAGGAATTTTCTTCAAAATCCTCCGGACTGTTGTTGAAAGTTTATTACGCGACCTAATCGCGTGCTGGTGTTCATGTTTTTGTTTACAGTCATATCTGATTGAATTACTATAAAAACGATAACGTTTTCAAGGCAGTTAGGCATGTATTTACCAACTATAGCTAGGTAGGTACAGACTCCCCCTTTTTAGTAAAGACTTAAGTTAAATGATATTATAATATAAATTATATTATAATATAAACCATCATCATCATCTGCCTAGCCTTTTCCCAACTTTGTTGGGGTCAGCTTCCAGTCTAACCGGATGCAGCTGAATACCAGTATTTTACATGGAGTGACTGCCTATCTGACCTCTACAACCCAGTTACTGTGTAATACGATACCCCTTGGTAAAACTGATTGTCAGACTTTCGGCTGTCTTCTTCGTTTGACTTTTTTTATTAGAATACAAATATCCAATTTATTAATTTGGAGTAAAATAAAAATAATTGATATTAAAGAAAGAAAAAGTATTTTTTGTGACTCGTACAGAAATATCATAAAACTAAACTAAAGACAATAAAAATAAAAAAAAAACATATTTTTTTTTTTTTAAAGTAACAAAACCAAATTATAAAAAAAGTAACAAAAAGAAAATTGAAACAGAAAGTCTTGTACGAGGCTCCTATCTCAGCTCCTTTTAAGTTGATTACAGGCACACAGAGCTTGTGATATACGAGCAAAATATTTTATTTTAATTTCATCATTATTTCAGCTGAAAGACGTCCACTGCTGGGCATAGGCCTCCCCCAAGCACCTTTACTTCGACCGGTTCTATGCTTCTCGCATCCAACGGGTTCCTGTGGTCTCCACAAGGTTGTCGGTCCACCTTGTGGGGGTCCTTCCAACGCTACGTCTTCCAGTACGCGGTCGCCACTTTCCCAACCTTTCGGCCCCATCGGCCATCCAAAACAATTTACTTTAATCCGCATATAAAATATGTTAAGCAGAAAAACAAAGGGCAAGCGCAAATAAAAAACAAGCGCCGGACATTTAGAAACACATACGGTGTACACATGCCTGCTATGAATATGCATTTTATTTTATCTATAACATAGCATATAAATATGTATTTACTTACATAAGGGCTGATATTTCCAACGCTAGATAATTTTATCGGAGGAATAATTTTAAATTTTCGACAGTTCTTCCATACAAAAACTGTCAGACGTCAATTTTATTCAAGGAATAAAAATGATCTGTCGATGGAAACATCAGCCCTAAATATAAGAAAAATGAAGACTGAGTCACTAATTAAATGATGATTATTTATTTTACCGCTTGCGAAAATCATGCAATTAAGAATAATGAAATTATGTGGAAGGGTGAAACGCAGAGTATTATGGCAAGTAAGAGGCTTAATGTTATGTCCTGCAGTGAACTGCGATAAAACGCTGACAACAAGTGAAATTATAAATCCCACACATTACAGGCACACAGTTCACCACATAGCAACATCAATCTACTAACAATCAACCTGCCGGACCTTTTCGCAACTAAGTTGGGGTTAGCTTTCAGTCTAACCAGATGCAGCTGAATGCCAGAGTTTTATATGGAGCGACTGACCAACACAACCCAGTTACTGGGTAACACGATACCCCTTGGTAAGACCGGTTGTTAAGACTTTTTGGGTTTCTGACAACTCGTAACGACTGTCAAAGATCTACAAATAACAGCCAGGACCTACGGATTATCGTGCTTTCCGAGTCACGGAGGGGTGTCCATATATAATGGCTGGTCACCCATCTACGAACCGACTGCAGCAAGCATTGCTTAACCTTTGATCGACCTGTGCAGCTGTTATCATTTAGCCACGAGTCCCTTTGTTCAAAACTAAACAATCGTTAAAAATATATTCACCCCACCACATAGCAACATCAATTTACAAACAAACAACATAAACACGAAAACTCAAACATGGCGAACAAAGAAAAATATATCTGCTATTTTATTTCCATTCCGATATTGATACGAGAACAGAGAATATATAGTTAAAATTTTATCTAGGAGCTAGGAGAAAAATCTGAAAGTAATATTTCTCAGTAAATTTATTGGCAACGGTGTCAGAGACAGACGCTGAAAATCGTTTAGATTGTACAGTGTACAGGCTGGGTATTTTCAGGCTCGCCAGACTTTGAAGTAGGATTTCGTATTTCGAAACAATCAAATTCTTGAGTAGTCTAAGAGATATTAGACATAAAGAATGGCACGTAGAATACACGGTAACTTTCTAGTTTTTATATGATTGTAATGGTCTTAACAGGCTCGAAGTGAAAGACAATGACGGATTTATAGCGAAAACGAATAAACAAACTTTAATAACAGGAAAATATAATACATTAGGTTTTCAATGATGATAACAGACAGACAAAAAAGTGCACATCAATTTGACGCTTATAAAAAGAAAAATATTTGACATTCAATAAAAAAGTCTATAGCAAAACGTTCTGACGCTAGTTGCGTCGCTTACAATGATTTATCTATATATATAAAATTCAAAGTCCTGACTGACTGACTGACTGACTGACTGAGACATCAACGCACAGCCTAAACCGCTGGTCCTAGAGACATGCAATTTGGAGGGTGTATTCTTCGTGAAGAGTAGGTATCCACTAAGAAAGGGTTTTTCGAAATTCCACCCCTAAGAGGGTGAAATGGGGGGATTTTGTTTGTATGAAAAATCTTATTCCTTGAGTTAATAAACTTGAAACTTGGCACTAATACTTATCTAAGTAAATTATGAAGTTAAGCATTTTTTGTTTTTATAAACTACCCCCTAAAAGGGGATTGGGGGGTTTCAAAGTTTGTATGGAAGAATTTTAGCGCGCGGTCCGATTTACTCGAAACTCAGTATTTATACCTAAAATTGAAAGAAAAGAATAATGTGTATCAGGGTTTTTCGAAAATCTACCCCTGACGGCCTGAAAAGGGGTAGTCAATTTTACAGGGGAGGATTTTACAGCGTGGCTTGATTACCTCGAAAATTGGTATAAATAATCTTTGAGTCAAGTTATGAACACATCCCAAATGATTTTTCAAAATTCCACCCCTGTGGGGGTGAAAAGTGGGGATACAGTTTATATGAAAAATCTTATTCGTTAGGTTAATAACCTTGGAAATTGGCATGAATACTCGCCTAAGTAAGCAATAAAGTTTATCATTATTAGTTTTTCAAAACTACCCCTCAAAGGGGATATAGGGGTGTTAAAGTTTGTGTGGAAGAATTTGAACGCGCGGTCCGATTAACTCGAAACTCAGTGTACTGTGTGTGTACTAAAAATAAATAATGACACGTATGAGGGTTTTTCGAAAATCTACCCCTAACGGGGTGAAAAGGGGTAGTTAATTTTACAGGGGAGGATTATAATAAGTGGCTTGATTCATTATAAAATTGGTATAAATAATCTTTGAATCAAGTTATGAATTTTTTATGATTTTTTTTAAATTCCACCCCTGTGGGGTGTGAAAAGCGGGGATACAGTTTGTGTGAAAAATCTTATTAATTTAGTTAATAAACTTGAAACTTGGCAACAATACTTGCCTAAGTAAGTAATAAAGTTAATCATTATAAGTTTTTCAAACTACCCCTCAAAGGGAGATATGTGTTGAAGTTTGTGTGGAAGAAATTGAATGCGCGGTCCGATTAACTCGAAACTCAGTATTGATACCTACTTTCGACAGAAAATAAGTAAAAATAATATTTACCTATGTAAAGTTGTCGAAAATTGACCTCTGACGGGGCAAAAAGGGGTAATTCGGTTTTTAGGGGAGGATTTGAACTTGAAACTGTAGTATGTTACATTTTCACGCCTAAACCACTGAACTTCTGATTTGGCAAAGAGATAGATGGCATCCTGGGTAAGCATATACTTTTTATCCTGGTAGCACGTTCCTGTGGGATAATTTCCGACATCCACGCGGGCGAAGCCGCGGGCAGAAGCTAGTATTTTATATATCAAACAATTTTAACATTCATACATATTATTTATAACTATAAATGCTTTATTTCCAGACACATAAATATACTCGTATATCAAAACAATAGAGTTCGGGACAAAGATAGTTTCGTAAAATGTATAGCAGAGAATCCCTTTTCGATGCGCAGCCTAGTTGACAGACGTCACACGGCTAATGTCAAAAGCAGGGTGCAGGTCGTATGTTTCTCACAAGGCTTCTAGAACATTCTAGAAGCTGCGCCCTTATAGGACGAGCGGATTGTGGCAGGAGCGATTCGAAATAGGCCCACGTTATACAATATGTTTATAATTTATAATATTATCAGTTAAAAGCCAATTCCAGTCACCACGTGGGGAATGTCTGAAATCTCCAACCCGTCTTGAGCAAGCGTGGTGATTTGCCTCTCCTGCCTTTTCTGTATGAGAAGAGGTCATTGCTATGCAGTGGACAATACCGGTACAAGGCTGGTACTATTTATGTGGGAAATTGACATTTTTCAAAATGAAGTGCTCATCATTTCTGCTGTAAAAATACCGGCAAACAACATTGCTGGGTGAATACAGGCCCATTTTACCTTTTAGTAGACATTGTGAAATTCTGTTTAAACTCACTCGAATTTAAAACATCATGTATCCGCTTCAATGCTTATTCGAAATGTTTAGTTTATTTTTATCAAAACTTTGGCAATGCCATTCAGAATCCACATAATTTAGATTAATAAAATAAGATTTGAATGTTGATTGACAAAACCGTCGGCGAGCAAGATTTGAATATAAATTGAAGAAAAACATACAAATACGCAGTTTGATTTTATCACGATTTATTTTGACAATCTCTGCATTTATTCTATGAAGGACAACAACATTGTTTTAATTTTTTATTGGAATATAACACAAACAACCCAATATTAATAATCGGCATATCCACAGTATAACTAATTACAATTCGGCCAGTGTCGCAATGGGCTCACAGAGTAATAAATAAAGCACAGAGAATGCTAACAATGGTCGGGGTGCGAGGACAATTGAAAATCGCTGTAGCTACAAATCTATTTGCCAGCTCGCAGTTTTCCACGTTGCTGTACCGCTGAATTATCATCCCTTTTATATTTTTATTACGTTACAAGTAAGGGACGGTAAGCGGGTCATTTCATGTGACCAAATAAACTGTGTTTAATTTTTTCGATTCGTGTGAGTACGGAGATACGGTTAAATTAAGAATGTCTGCGCAGTCCTTAACATCGCCATAGGCAAAACTTATTAAAAGTTACAAAACATGCTCTGCTAGGGCAAATAAAGTTTTGCGTCATACTGATATTAAATGTGAAAGTTTGTATGTTTGGATGTTTGTTACTCAATCACGCAAACGGCTGAATGGATTTGGACGAAATTTAGCGCACATATAGTTTATAGGTAACCTGGGGATACTTTTTATCCCGGTAAATGACAAAGCTTAACGAATATTGTCAATATTTATGTTAAAACTGGACCCAATTCTGAAGTCCACTTACTAACTCGCGGTTAGAAGCTAGTTAGTTAATAAGTAAATTTGAAAGTGTATGAGTCTTCCAGTGTTTCAAAATTTCAGATTAGACCAGGCTTACCTAATTAAGTAATATTGAAAGAAAATCTGTCGATATTGAGCTTTGTATACTCTTTTATTTAAATTCTTATTGCACTAGATAAGGGTTGTTACCCTACACAAAAGGCAAGATTTATTTAACAATGTGTTCCTAAAGAAATAAAAAACTTTATCCATGAAATCTTCAAGTTAAAAGAAATGAGAAATTGTTAACTGCTACCTTTTCTAACATCGCGACAAGGCTTCTCTTATTGCATGCACTGTTTGTGACTGTTATAGTTTTTTTTTTATAAATTCTACCTTGAATAGTAAGGAGGTGGACATAAAAGGAGGCGGAAATTCTAAGTGCTTTACGGAAAGATTCGTGAGGATTTGTTAATTGATTTGTATGATGACATGTGACATCTACCAACACGCACTGGGCCCGCGTAGTGGATTACAGAACACTCCCTCTCAAAGAGAGAAAGCCTGTGTCCCAGCAGTGGGAACGTTGAAAGCTGTTTGTATGAACTGATAGGGATCTGATTTCATTGAATCTTGTATTCGCAACCTGCGTTCGTGTATGACGCACTACTACTGGGATCTACTGATTAAGTCCGTCAAGGACAAGGAAGGACAGTAGTTAATCTGTCAAAAAAAGTGAAAATTCAATTATTCGGACCAGCAAAAACACATCGCGAGTAGGGACAACTGTCACATTTTGTTATCATTCATTCTTAGTTCGGGCTTCAAACTAATCTTATATCCGTAGGTGACAAAGACCAGGAAATGCCCGTAACATTGGCCAAATCTACGGATTTCTCGCTCAGACGCTCGCATCAGAGGGATGAAATCCACCCCCTGATGTATGAACGTAAACGAGACAAAAAGAGTATGTAAGGAAGATACACGCAGCACGTGGCATTCTGTAGTTTCTGCCAACCCCAATGGGAGGAGGCGAGAGTTTATGTTTATACGTATTTAATATGTTATCCCTACAATCACGCTTAGTACACTCAGACTTGGTAATTTCAATAAGACGATATTTACGTAGCTCTTACGAAATTTACTTAACAATATTTAATTTGCAAAATAATTAACTTTCATAGACCAAGTTGCGGCAATGTTTATTATATTATAAATAAGACTAGTCTACCTAAGGTCACTTAATAACTACAGAAACATTTTTAAGTTTTTAGTTAGACATCTAGGTAACGTTGGGTCCCAGTAAGGTCATTTGTACAGACGCCAGCACATCACACTACTACAATCTGTCAAATTTCTTTAATAGATTTTCAACTTTATCTCTAATGATTTGACAGTTTCGGGTAGCTTGATGTGCTGGCGTCTAAATAAAAATTACGGCGTATTAATAAAAGTTGCACTGTCTAAACAGTATCACTACTTAATATAAAACAAAGTCCCCCCGCCGCGCCGCGTCTGTCTATCTGAACTTGATAAACTCAAACGCTACTGAACGGATTTTCATGCGGTTTTCACCAATGGTGATTGATTCGTGAGAAAGGTTTAGATGTATAATTCATTAAGGTTTTGAATAATTGGTTGAAATATGACGATAATTATTGTAGATGTTGGAAAAAATCATGCCAACTGGGAGCTTTACTCGCGTGCGCCGCATAAACCAATAGAGTTACATGAAAACAATGTATTACAGAATTAATACATTGTTTATTTATTTATTTATTTATTTATTTATTTATTTATTTATTTATTTATTTATTTATTTATTTATTTATTTATTTATTTATTTATTTATTTATTTATTTATTTATTTATTTATTTATTTATTTATTTATTTATTTATTTATTTATTTATTACAAAATCCACAGCTCTCTAAAATTTTGCCTTAAATATATAAGCTGGATACCTGTTTACCTGGATAAACACTTTGAGGTACTCTTAATCCCACGGGAACGTACTGGGCGGAAGCCGCGGGAAAAAGCTAGAACTATAAAAATTGAAATAACAAACGACTTGCATTGTGGCTTGAATTTTATTGTATACCACAGGTAATGAACTTTCATCGTGTAATGAATACTTAACAGCTGCATGTGTGCTGTCAATACTTCTTAAACTGTTTTACCACGTCTATCGCCCATTCTTCTCCATACGAAAACTACGTTTTGGAAATGGCGACTAGAATTAATTCTACTTTACTGTAAATTTTGATGCTTAAAAGTGCCTTTTATGTGCCTATTTGAAGTAAATGCTTTGACTTCTTAATGCGAGTGCAAACGTTTTCCTGCATCACTTCCACCTTTCTTCCTCAATCACATAAAGAACATTCCTTTTGACTCGAACCCCAAGCTTCTGTATGTGCGAACCGCACGCGTTAGTAGGTAATTAATGTCTATAATAATTGTGTTGACCCTCATTACGCTGCCAGTTACGGCCACCTCTTTAAGAATGCTTTATTATCCATCTGAAAGTTCCTGAGTGCCCACCTGTCCAGCGAAACATTTTTATTTAGGGAGCTTATCGACTTGGCTCAGAGGTACTTGATTTCCCGGTAGTGGATTAATTACATATGGAAGTTCTATGACTACGTGTTATTGAAGACTTGTTGATGTTTGGGTTCTTCTGATAATAATGTTGATTATATGTTTATGAAAACGAAAATATAAACAACTCTTCTTGGAAGAGAATTGTGTGAATTTCCTCGACGCAGACCACAACAATTTTTTTAAAATCGATACAGCGAGAAAACATCTTCTATCGAATCCAATTCCAAATGAAACGACCTTATCCCGTTCTATTAAAACATCGACCAAAGACAGTAAAGACACTCAATTGATTTTAAACTACCCCGGATTCCGTGTTAAAATTAAATCTTCTCTAACGCCTTGCCTCGGTCGGGACATTGCCTCGGACAGTGTGCATGGTTCTTTACAAGCAAGGGTCATTGTTTCAGTAAGACCCTTTCCTAAATAGTATGGCACAGTTGTATTGCTCTATATTTTATTAGAGACGGTAGATCGATGATGTTGCTTTGAGTGGAAGTATTTTATTGCTGGCTTCTGTTTAGATCATCATCATATTTTAATTGCTGGCTTCTGTTTAGATCATCATCATATTTTATTGCTGGCTTCTGTTTAGATTATCATCATATTTTATTGCTGGCTTCTGTTTAGATTATCATCATATTTTATTGCTGGCTTCTGTTTAGATCATCATCATATTTTAATTGCTGGCTTCTGTTTAGATTATCATCATATTTTATTGCTGGCTTCTGTTTAGATTATCATCATATTTTATTGCTGGCTTCTGTTTAGATCATCATCATATTTTATTGCTGGCTTCTGTTTAGATTGACTGCACGGTTGGCGCAGTGGTTAAGCGATTGACTGCTGCGCTGCGAGTCGCGGGTTCGATTCCCGCACGGAACAAATATTTGTATGACCTACATGTATTTGTTCCGAGTCTGGGTGTTTTTCTATGTATAATATGCATGTATTTACAAAAAAAAATGTATATAAGTAGTTTATCAGCCATCTTGTTACCATAACACAAGCATTAGGTTGCTTAGCTTGGGACAAATGGTGCTGTGTGAAATGTCCAGGGATATTATTATTATTATTAGATTATCATCATATTTTATTGCTGGCTTCTGTTTAGATTATCATCATATTTTATTGCTGGCTTCTGTTTAGATCATCATCATATTTTAATTGCTGGCTTCTGTTTAGATCAGCATCATATTTTATTGCTGGCTTCTGTTTAGATCAGCATCATATTTTATTGCTGGCTTCTGTTTAGATCATTATCATATTTTATTGCTAGCTTCTGTTTAGATCATCATCATATTTTATTGCTGGCTTCTGTTTAGATCAGCATCATATTTTATTGCTGGCTTCTGTTTAGATCATCATCATATTTTATTGCTGGTTTCTGTTTAGATCATCATCATATTTTATTGCTAGCTTCTGTTTAGATCATCATCATATTTTCAGCCCGGAATCACCCACTTCTGGGAATACCCAGCAGTGGGTAAGCAGCAGTGCAAAAAAGCAGTGCAGAGCAGTGGGCAAAAAAGAGGACGCCTATAATAATAGGCGTCCTCTTTTTTCTGTCGTACTTCCCGGTTCCGTTTACTATACTACTTTAGATATATATTAGTTAAAGTATGATATCCATGTAACTGGTGAAACCTCGACCCCTGTCATACAGAATGTCCTAGTTCAGGGTCGAAACCTTACTGATGAAACGTGTACTGAAGTTTTGGAAGTCAATTACTATTACTATTATTATATTTTCATCCTTATCGTCGTTTTCATGGCTAATAGCAGCTTAACTGGTGCAGGGATGGTTATGAGAAAAAAATGGCCCCCAAAATTGTTTCACACACTCTAGTTAGAATGAACGATTGGAAGTTTCGATTTGTTTTTCGTCATTTTAGAAGCCAAGCATCGATAGGCATTTCATCAACAAATCCATAGTGAATGGACTAGATTGACATTTCATCAACGAATCGCTGTGTTGTGCCTATGATGGCATGACTGCAATTTAATCGAATTAACAGCGACGATACCGCCACGCGTGTTTGAATTTACGATTGAACGGTCGGGAATTCAATTCCGAACTCACTGAGTTGTTGCGAAATGTTCACGTTTAGCGGTAGTTTCGATATAACTATGTTATTGTTTAAATGGGATTTATTAATTTAGGCAATGTCTCTGTGTGAGCTCCATTCACCAACGTATTGGGAAAGTAGAGAACTGCTCAATTAATGGAAAGAAGTTTTTTACCGTGGCTTGCGGTAGGAGTGAACTGGTAGAAATCGTCATGTAACGAAAAAGCGTTATGTACCTCCATGCGACTTTCTCTTGAAGAGAAATAGAGATAGTTTGGTGGATGGGTTTCGAGGGGCTAAAGCTGATAGTGAGGTCAAAATGAAAATCCAAGATGGCGGTTGCGATTTTTCTCAATATTTCGACATCGGTGCTGTTTTCATAGGTTTTGAGGTTGCTGAAGCCGATGGTTAGGTCTATAGAGGTATGAGGACGTTGTTTCGTACCAAGTTTCAAGATTCTGAGTTCACGGGTAGTACCCTGTAGGTTTTGATTCCCTTGCGAGTCTGTTGTCGAAAATTTGCGGAAATTTGCGGCATAAACGGCTGTATCTTTTGATTGCGTTGACTTAGAAGTTTGATTTTTTCACAGCTCCAAGGGTCAGTAGACCTGAGTATTTGATATAAATTCCAGCTTGATACTTTCACGCGTTCCTGAGAAAAGGGGTCTTGAGTCTTGACAGACAGACAGACGGACGGACGGACAACTCACTAATGTAGCCCCTTCGGGTCTGCAGAAGCTGTTGCTGGACTTAGGACTGGACTTTATTAAGGTAGCAATTCTCATCACAGTGGATACAATATAACGGTCTTCTCGGGCACTAGTATACCTGGGTCTGCCATTACAAGGTCTCCTCAGATGGTTTCGAGTCTCTTTGTACCTTCGCTTCACCTTCTGGACCGTTCGTAACGTCACACCCACCATTCTTGCATTACGAGGCATACCTACAGATGCCTAGTTCCAGAAAAGTCATGATAGCACCTTCTTCAGGCGAAAGAGGCATGATAAATAAAATTTATGCGCTGTTGTCTAACTTAGCTTTTGTAATAAGACTCATCGATCAAGAAAAAAATTGAAAACAAAAACAGAAAAAAAATATAAATGGCAAAATTGTAATTCGAAAAGGATTATTTTTGTTTTCAAAACTCTTTTTGGCCATTTCTTAAAATAAGGTTCTCGATTATGAAGGTTTTATATACAAAATTAAACTCTTTTTCGATTCCTTTTTATTTCGAAAGTATATCTTGTGTCCTTAAAAAGTTGGTAACTAATCACTCGCGATTTAACGCATGTTAGTTGCGTGCTATTATTGGTTTCCTTTAAAACTTGGAAACTGTGCCGCGGTTTACATAATTATAATTTGTAAAAAAAAATATATGAAAAAATTATTGCGCTGTGCCACGTTCCCACCCGCTCGCTTCCTCATAGGCCGCGCCGTGCCCGACCAGGCCGACAGGCTGTGGGAATACTCAACACGGGGCCGCGATAGGCCTCGACAGGCGTAGCAACGCCTGGCGCGACCCGTCAATTAACGGGTCGTGGGACCGCGGCATTAGCGTGACCAATTAATGTATTTAACTTTAATTAGTGACCAGTTTTCCTAAACGTATTGTGCCGACTCCAAATAACATAGGACAAGGGAAGGAAAACGATGAGTTACCAACGTAGTGCACAACGGGCCGAAAAGTCTTGCAAAAGAGTACGTATAAAGTCCATTCTCAGTTATTTTACCTCCAAAATTCTGTCAAAATCACAATGATCTCTAATGTCGTTATAATAAGGATGCTGTTGGGTTGGTGCCGTCAGAGGTTAAATAACTATGAATGGACTGCACTTTTAATGTGGTAATTTCTGTCCTTTATTTAAAATTGACCAAAACAAGAACATTGCTCTAACCGTGCTATGTTTTAACACTTATAAAATCTGTACCTTCTTAAAACCTAATTCATTGAATCAAATCAATTATTAGGGACACTTCAAAATCTCGTAAAAAATTTGGTGCCATATTTGAACGAATCAAAAGATGAAAACTCAGCAGTTACACCGTTTCTTTTATGAGTAACATTGTTTCATTCCAAACACAACATCAGCTGATATACGTTGCGCTAAAGCGCTTGAAAGCGTTGAGCGACGTTATGAGTGACACTAGCCGGCATCAACTGTCAAGCTAGTGCATGGAATTATTGTACTTTATTCGAGCCTGAATAAATTACGATAGTATTTACTAATTCCATGTAGTTTGATAGTTGACGCCGGTTTCGGATGACATTTTGTTTGACAATACGCTCTTTCATAAGGCGAACGCAGAAATTATTTTAGATCTCAGAGAAATCTCAGATGTGTCCGTTATTTATATTTTTTCAGTTGAATGTAGTCATATGTATAGACATATATCTATTAGATATAGATCTATTATCATCACGCTACAACCCTTAGAAGCCGAGCAAAAAGAAAAAAAAATAGAAAGAACGCTAAGCGAAAATGAAGTTATACTGCGGCCGAGCGATGCGCAGTAACGCGGTGGGTCGATTGCCGAAATTTCAAGCGGACGAAGTCGCGGACAGAAGCTAGTATATACTTATATAGTAAAGATGAAGAGTTTGGTGATGTGCTCTGTTGGATTCTCAATGCTCGGCTCAACACCGAGAGTTGAAAATCCAGTGCGCGATAAAATCCCGCCGCGATATTTTTATGTTTGTACGTACGTGGGCTAATCGCAGCAAACAGGAAACCAGCTGCCATTTTCACATTTTCAAGAGAAATGATCTATTGTCTTAACTCTTAACTGCCAGGGGCTTATCTTTAATCTTATATTTTGAATTGTTTCCTCATTTGTTTTTTACATTGTTCTCACACATACAACAACAATAATGTACCCAGGATTTTGTAATGTCTTGATTTAAAAGAGTGTCCTTGGAGTTTCTTGCCCGTTCTTCTCAGTAGATATAAATCAACGTTTTGGAATGGGCAATTATAAAATATAATTTTGACAATTCAAAAGTGCCTGTAAATGGTTTGATTGAAATAAATGCTTTTAGTTTGAGTTCGAGTTTCTCCCCACACGGCACAAAACCACTCAACATCAAACTCCCATGATCGATACATTCCGTCCAATAAAGAAAGATTGCAACACAAAAAAACATAATACAGAGATATTCCTGGCCCCCATTGGAACGTACCCTCATCTTGATAAAACGTAATGTGCCATCTGTTACTATGATGTAGGAGATACAGAAACGCGGTTCAAAATGTTACAATGTATAGATATAGCCATCTGTATGCTGATCGTGGGATTGAGGAAATATCCTGCTTATCTTCTGAGCTGTATGTTTTGGGCAATTTTTTTGGTACGTGACGCCTGTAGGCTTTTTTCGAACAGCGTAATCAGCCTATAACATTCCCTTTGCTGGGGTACAGGCCTCCTCTCCGTCGCTGTGAGATGGAGTAGGCCATATTCCACCACGCGGGCCCAGTGCGGGTTGGGGTGTCTGTCATGTCTTCTTCTCGATTTTTGTGGTTCTAGAACATGGTTTTCTCACGATGTTTTCCTTCACCGTTATGAGAGCAGTAATGATGAAAGAAATTACTTTGTGTAATTTCTTAGTTACCAATGGGCTACCACTGCTCTTCCAAGCAGCAAGCTTCTTTAATTATTTTATTCTTACATTACTTACTTACGGTTTAAAGTTAAAAGTTACTGCTAGTAACTTTTTAAAACCAAGACTATTAATGATTTTGAAAAACAATTATATATTTTGGCAGCTGAAAAATTCGCTTTTGTGCTACGGGTGGATTCCCTTACGTAAATTAAATATTTGCATCACCTACAGATAGCCGTTTCCGGTGTGAATGTACAAATCTCACATATACAATATGTGAGAATTGTATTTGTAAAATTAATTGAAACAAAGGATTTATTTACAATACAAAACAACGTTGTCTAATGTTTCTTTATGAAAGAAGGCTTTCTTCGCAGTTGTCAAAAATTAGATAAATTAATAAATTGTAATGCTGCACCTATTCTAGTATCGAAAACACAAAATTTTAACATTTTCTTGAAAACATTCTTTACTCCGAACAGATTCCCAAATGCATCCTACTTCATCTTTTTCCCTGTTATAAACACGCCTGTAAAAGTGAGCTCTGACCAATTATATCGAAAGCCGTCCTGCAGTGCGATTCTGTAACCATATCACCGTGAAATCTTTAGGTGAAGAGAGCGTGGGGTGAGCTGTCATTCCAACTAATGCTAGGGATTGACACTATTGACAGCTCACTCTAAGCTCACTTCACCTAAGTTTTCACGGTGAGATTTTTATAGAATCGATCAGCTGATGTGTTTGTTGGCGTATTATGGTAATTCTGTGATATTCTTGGCTGCAGTCATTTGGGACGGGATCTGAATATATTAGAAGAAAACGTAATAGATGATGTTGATGTTGCGGTGTTGTTGAATTTATTGGTCATGTTTTTGTTGGTTTTCTTTAAAAAAAGTAGAAGTAATTTTTACAAAAAAATCCAAATAACAGAAGTAAAGACTGGGTGTATGAGACGCCCCAAAAATGGTGACTAGCATGATGATTTTGAACATTTTTGAAGCAGGAGACAATAAGCAGGGACAATATTAGATGGATAATGAAGGGTGAACCTTCAATTTCAAAGCCTTACAATTACTATCGTACAAAAAATTGCGTCTATTAGTACATTTTAGAAAATCATTCACAAAAAAATGCGTGTAATTTTGAAACTGTGTGTACTCCCCGTCATTTTTCCTTATAGGTTCATTAGAAAACCAGCGTCAGACAGCATCTGTCTGGCATTAATGCTGAAATGAACCTTTTTGGCGCAGCCGTGAGGCACACACTATTGTTGTCTGAAACATTATGTTTTATTTTATTAATTTGTGTATGTGTTTCACGAACACAGTTCGTTCGTTCCAAATAAACTTTTTTCATTCTTTCTTTCTTTCTCTCTAATGAAACATAGACCACTAAAAACACAACTGCAACACAATCCACCATGTAACATACACATCGTGACGTGTTTTCATGTAAAGCCACCAATTTCGGCAATATTTTCATAGCCGCGATGACGTTTGATTTTGGTGGCGTCACTGTGTTCCCGCGAGTTTTACACTGTGTTGGATGCTAGTTGGCTGTTTGTTCCCGTTGTGTTGGTTTTATTGATAGAACTGACAACTATCGTGTAGCTGTCATTTAGTCCGGTTTATCAATGACTTACGGCACCAAATGTATTTTTTTTTTGAGATCTATCTGTTTATAATTATCCACCTAAAGAAAATGACTTGCTATTCGTTGGTAAGGTGATGCACTTACCAACGAATAGCAAGTCATTTTCTTCAGAACGGCTAGCCTGATTTGGCAAATGTTTGTTTAAAATGTTCATAATAGTCCGAATCAGGCTCCTAAAGAAAGAAAAAAAAAATAGAAAAATTGCCGTGAAAATTAGAAATTCGGGAAACCTAAAAGTTCATTTTCTATGGGAATTTTGTACGAATTTTGGAAATTATGGGATATTTGTTTGAACAGGATAGGACAACGTCTGTCGGGTCAGCAGGTTTATTATAAAAACACGAAATCAAAAATTAAAAATAACATAACAAATGAATGCGTTTTGTTTTAAGCAAGCTGTATGTGTACTCGATGATATTTCCCATCGGCACAAATGTTGAACTTCCATACAAACTTTTATTCACATCGTTTTGGGGATGAATTTTCCTTTGTTATAAAAATAAACTTTTGCGTAAAATTTCATGCTTAACCCTATGGTTGTCCTATGTCTGTAAGTGAGTGAATTCAAGATTTTGATTACTATTTATTATTATCAGTGCTGTGTTTATACACGAAACAAATGAATGCGTTTTGTTTTATATTTTACTTTTATTGAGTGTATTTTTGTTAAGCTAGTATGTTATACGTTTTTTAGAGCTCTGTACCCAAAAGGTGCCTACCGGCCCAATGGTTGCCCACCCTATTACTGAGCCTCCGTCCCGTCCGTCCGTCCCGTCCGTTCATACGTCCGTCCGTCAGTCAGCGGGCTGTATCTCATGAACCGTAATAGGTAGATAGTTGGAATGTTCACAGAATGCCGCTAATTCTATTGCCACTATAACAAAAAAATATTTAAAATAAGATAAACTTAAAAATGTAAACTCTCTATACAAGAAACATGTCTTTTTTTCGGCGTTTTTTGCCTTGTGATACGGAACCCTTCGTGTGCGAGTCCGACTCGCACTTGGCCGCTTTTTTGTACTGTTAGCCTTTTATTCCTCTTTTCAACGTAACTTACCTACATGTACAACACTACGAAGAGAGAAATCTCCCAGAACATCAAATACTCGGAACATTAATTCCGTATGATTTTTAAACAAAAGGACTTTTAGAACTCTCCTTAATTTGTTACCCGTACACGTCTTTGAACGTGCCCTACATATTCACAAATAGCCCCAAGTAAATAGTGTATCTATGTATCTCTAATTACTGTATAAATTCGCTAGTATTGATTACTTAATATCTGCTTACATCTTTGTTATAACATAACAAAAGGAATACCTACTTACTTATCTAATAGAGGCTTAAGATGTTTATTATTAAGCCCCAATTATGATTAAGATATAAGAAAATGCCGTGGTTACTATTTTTGGACGAGTCCTGCGAAAAACGGTAATGGAGAATATAGGAAAAATAATAATGTTTCCAGATAATCTGTCACACCTACTGAATAGATTACGTCATAGAAATGGACTGAATGAGATAGATAAAGATACTGAAAAACAAACGATCATTGCGTTATAGAGGTACGCCCCGCGATTTCACCCGCATAATTTTCGATCCCGTGGGAATATGTGTATGTTGCTATAAACTATGTATGCCAAATTTCATCCAAATTCGTTCAGTAGTTTTTACGTGAAAGAGTAACAAACATCCATTCATACAAACGTTCACATTTATAATATTAGTAGGATAGGACTAGCTGCGCCCCGCGGTTTCCCCCGCATAAGTTTCGATCCCGTGGTAATATCGGGATAAAAATTGGTCCAGCCGTTTGAGCGTGAAGAAGTAACAAACATACGAGGACAAACACACACACACACAAACTTTCGGCCTTTATAATATTAGTGTGATAATAGGAAGTAGGATGAAGAACAGGGTGTAAAGTTCACTCATCCTCTATAGAAAATGGAGGATCCTCCGACCGGGTTTTGTTGGTGGGCTACTGCCCGATGACTGATGTCAGGACATTGTATATAAGTTGTGGTAGCGCTGTAAACTCTGCTTGCGCGATGCAGGATTTGGCGTGACGTCACGTCAGTATGATGCGTAGTTCGCATGTGATGCACAGTATTATTATCGGGTTGCCTATAATAATAATAATAATAATAATAATATCCCTGGACATTTCACACAGCACCATTTGTCCCAAGCTAAGCAACCTAATGCTTGTGTTATGGTAACAAGATGGCTGATAAACTACTTATATACATTTTTTTTTTATAAACACATACATATTAAAGCAAGCCAGCAACAAGCAGCAAGTATTATTATTATTCTGTCAAGCAGGGCATAGCCAGATTCTTCATTAGTTATATTTCTTGTTAAATAAAGCTATGGCCCATTCTTGCATCTGAGGTATAATTCCTTATTTAAGAAATATTTTTGAGAACACATTCATGCATTAGAACCAGTCTCAATTTGTCAAAAAAAAAAAACCTATTTGAATTTGAACTATTTTTAAGTAAGAATTGGCCTTCGGATTTGGCTCTGTTATACCTACTCGTATTTGTCCACGGGGTTTATACTGTAGGTCAAAATTTCCAGAACGAAAACGTTGGAACCGAAAACGTACCGTGTTTTCTTTAACAGTAACCTTACTATAAAAGAAAACAGTTCGAAGGATTAACGATACGTGTATGGGGAAGCCCCCATGCACATCATACATTAATATTCGTAATTCGTCATTTTATTAAAAATATCCATAAGTTTGAGACAGACGAACGCGAACCTCTTCTCTACCTAATTTTATACAGTCTAAGCTTAATGTCGTTAAACATGCCTCAAGAGTGCAATCAGTAAATCTAAACAATAAATTGCCTGCACAATTTAAAAACTCTATCCCCCTTATTTCAAAACAAGGTTTTTCTTTCGATCAGGTTTAAACCACTGACCCAGTTATTGAATTATTATAGGTTTCGTTTTGTAATAAGACGGTATGAATCCAAACGCATTCAAGAGAAAATTAAAGTCATTGATAGTGAAGAAATATTATTACAGCATAGACGAGTTTCTCAAAGATAAAAGTAGTTCGAACTAATATGTGATTATAAATTTTAATGACTTTAAATGATATAAGTATGTAACATTCTATCATGACATTACATCATAATTAATTTTATTGACATACATTTCTTTGAATTGAATTTATATTATTTTTTTATAAAAATTAAATTATTATAATTAATATTAAGACTCTCTCTCTCTCTCTTTTCTGGCTTTACGATGATAACTTAATTTTGTGTTACATTTATTGTTATTGTTAAAACTACTGTTCAACACAAATTTAAATTTGTTGATGAATAAATAAATAAATAAACATAATTAATCCTTCGAGCTGTCTCTGCAGCGCTAGTGCCACGGTGGAACTCGTATTCGTAAATAACGCGGTATTTTGAGTTTTCAATATTGTGAACAGAATGATGTCAAAGAAAAATTAAATAGCGCGAAAATTAATGAATCACTAAATTCAAAACCAAAATACACACGCCTTTTGAATTTGGAATTCCTAACCAAACTCGATATTTGCGACCTTAGTGGCCAGTTCGACAAAACGATTTCATGTTAAGCATTTTCAAGTTGCATAGCATGTTTAATATTTTTTCAAAATGTTTCATTCAACTATAAATTCCCTTTACGTAGATCCCAATCTTCCTATCGTCTCTTCCACATTAAATAACAATAACCATACATTAACAGGTATTATGCCTTAATTTCCTTTAAGTGTGCACAATGTGTGTTAGAATGAACATTAAAACAATGAATTTGTGCAATAACAACGTTAAACCTGCATTATTACTCAAATAAAACAATGTTAATTATCATGTTGGCAAACATAGTTTTAAATGGTGAATAATTTATATCACCATTATTCCTATTAGTGGTATATTATCTGGGCATTATTATAACATTATTATTTGAATCATGTACCATAATAGATGTAGCATTATTTTGTTTAACTAAAACAGTTGTGCATTCAATATGCATAAAATCATTTTAATAATCATTATTATTGTTTGTAAAGTTCTAACAGTTGTGTTTTAGTTTAAAATTATACTCGACACGGCTATCTACTGGTATGTAATGATTATTTTTATGTTTATTTTTCTGAAACTGAAATGGTACCTAAATAAATAGACAGATTTTTTTTTATTGGGGTTTCTAAATTGAAGACAAAAGTGTAGTAAAACTCATCATTAAAGATAGAAAATTCTATTAAAGGGAATTAAATAAAAAAAATACACTTGACAGAAGTGAAACTTCTTAAAAAAATAAAGAATAAGAGAGATTTAGTGGGAGAGACAGAAAGAGTTATATCTTTCTTTTCTCTCGTGACGTGACGAGTCCTTAAAATATCACTCTCAATTCTCATCCAATTTATCGAATCGCCGCCTAAGAAGTTTCACTTCCAAAGCCAGCTTATTAGTTGATTCACACGAATTCTCCCGCCCGAATTGCGTAATACATATTTTTGGAGTTGTCAATTCGCACACTAATAAATTAACTTCGTGCAAATTGCCTACAAAAAAGAAAGTAATAATTGAAAGTATTGATTCGTCCGATTCGGTCGACATAATTCGTGCAAATCCTACTAATATTATAAACGTGAAAGTTTGTATAGATGGATGGATGTTTGTGACTCTTTTACGCAAAAACTACTTAACGGATTTGGATGAAATTGGAATTGGCACACAGGTTTATAACCAGGATTAACATATAGGATACTTTTTATCCCGATATACCCACGGGATCGAATTTATGCGGGTGAAACGCAGCTAGTCAACCAACAAGCTCAAAAATCCTGCCTCGAAAACGTCTTTCATACAATGGAATCGTAAACATCCTACGCATGTATAACTCATCTCTGCCTCTGCAGTTTGTTAGAGTCAAACTTGTGTACTTAGTAACACTTGCCGAGCGAACGATCACTGACACCAGTGACACCATATCACATGTCAATGACGCGTAATGGTAGTCACGACTAAACTTGGTATGGTTTCATTAGTTATAATGAATGTATGACTAAATTACTGCTAAGGGAACAATAACCCTACACTTCATAGCTATTTGGTTGTTTGGAAGTTGTAAATCTGAGCCTGTTTATATTGTTTATGGAGATATAACAATGTTTGATGTTGTAATAAACATGTTGAAGAACTTATGAAACGTTTTATGATTATTTGTTTTTGTGTGAATGTCTTAAATGAATTTGATCTTAAATCTCGTTTCCAAGTAACCAAACACCGAAAAAAAAAGTACTTACCTACCTCTTTTTAAACATGTCAAAATCTCTTTCCCATTGCAATTAAATATTGGTTATGTTAAGAGAAATAAAAGGTTGCAACCAAGAACAAATTAACGCCCGTCCGCACTAAACTTTGACAAGCCTTTAGCTATAATTATGGAGGTCAGATAGGCAGTCGATCTATGTAAATTACTAGTATTCAGCTTCATCTGGTTAGACTGGAAGCCAACCCCAACATAGTTGGGAAAAGGTTAGGCAGATTTTGATGTTGACTGTGATCCCAAGTTTATCGTAAAACATCGAACTGATCATGGCCGTATGAACAGCGCCTAACTCATATAGCTTGTGGAACCTTACAACAAATTATCTTAAGAGGACTAATATCCCCCTAAAGCCGGCTATTAGTCTCAAATATTCCCACTTGACACATACATCTATTTTGTTGGGCTAGTTGCGTCTATTCCTAACCGAATCCGATTGCCCTAATACGATTTATAGGGTAGTATAAATCGACTCGTAACCATAGCAACGGGTATCGGATAAGCAATAATAGTAATATAATGAGTTATGTTGATCATGTGTATGTCATAATTTAATCATTGAATAGACACTGAACTGGGCATTGAATAGTAATAACATGCTATACTGGAGCTATTATCACAGTTCTAGTCATGAATAATTGGTTAGAAACTCCCACAACATTCCACTATCTACTAATTCTAGCAAACTTGTTACAAAATTTATTTGTACTTCATACGATGAGTGACCATATTTGGGATCCTTCCGTTTTGCCGAAATGATTTTGCCAAAATTTCACTACCCAAACAAATTTTTACTTGGCAGAATATTATCAAGGATAATGTCATTTAGGCATTTGGTATTTGATCAAATGATTTATTACAGCAAACAATCTTTAGAAAATAAAAGTTTAGTCAAATTATTTGTTATGGCAAAAAATATAAAGGCAAAAATAAGATTTTTTGGGAATTATATAATTAAAAAATGCAATTTTATTTTAATATAATCATTTATTTAATACAAAATATTTGTAACTTACAATTTTGAATTCAAATTACGAATTTGCAATGGACATTAGCCATTTAATTTTGGAGAATTCTATTTGTTTTTTTTTTTTGTTGCGGTTCACCTTACTAGTAATAGTAGTAGTAATCGAACCAGTTAGACGAGGTTAATTAAAAAAATATATATTTTGCGTAAAATGAGTTATTCCAACTGAAATATTGACTACATAAAAATTGGTAAAAGTACTAGTTGGTAAACAAGTCATTGTTTAAATGTTCACTTGCCAAACCTTAGGTTTGCGTTACGATTATTTGTGAAGAGATTTTTTGCTAAGTAATAATTTGGCAAATAAAATTATGCGGATTTTTTTTTGGGAAGAGATAATTTGGCAATTTCTTTTCGATGAAACAAGGGGAGACCCGACCATATTTACATAGCAAGACTCCTCCATGCCTCGAAAAACACCTTAAGACGTTGGTCCAGGCTGTCATTTGTATATCTTTGACGGTCGTTACATGTAAAATAATGGTATTCAGCTGCATCCGGTTAGATTAGAAGCCGACCGCAACATAGTTGGGAAGAGCAGGGATGGCCCAATGGTAATGGTAACTGACGAGCAGGCACTTTACCTTATGTAAATAATTGCATCACCACAGCTCTGAAAACGGTGAAGGAAAACATCGTGACGTCCGGCATGTCCTAGAACCAAAAAATTGGAAGACATACGACATCTACCAACCTGAACTGGGCCCGCATGGAAGATTATTAGCCCACTCCCTCTCGAAGAGAGGGGGCCTGTGTCCCAGCAGTGGGAACATTTTAGGCTGATTATTCGTACATACGCGTAATTAATGCCAGTCATGCAGCCTTTCCTCGCAGAACAGATGGCTGATGGGACCGAAAAGTTCTGGACTGGCGATCGCGAACTGAAAGACGTGGAGTTGGAAGGCCTCTTACAAGTTGGAGCGATGACCTGGTGAAGACAGGAATCAGCTGGATGCGGGAAGCACAGAACCGGTCAAAGTGGCGGTGCTTGTAGGCCAGCAGTGAACGACTTTTGGCTGAAATGACGGCATTATGACTGGTAAAAAACTTAAAAAGATCTGTGCAAATGTAACGGATGGAAACAAGAAATTGTGTTTTTCGAACAGATAAGTATTTTATTTTAAGACAGCTGTTGTATTTATGATAACATCTATATCTAGTTCAAAAGAAGCTTTGATATGAAAGCGGTTGCTATATAAACCTTTTCATCTTTATTCACAACTGCCTACAAGACCTCTTTTAGACTATGAATAGATCAACATTTCCTGTAAGTACTAATATTATCATAGCTTAAACCATACAATATGGAGTAACAATCCTAAGTATATCTATAGTAAGACCACAGAATAAATAGGAACAGAAGGTTTCCGTACAACGAGCGAAATCGCACGCACACAGTCACGCGTGAGTGCAAGCACACACGCGACTGGCATTTGTTTCACATAGTTTGAGATCGCCGTACAGTATGCGACCGTTGATATGGTACGTACAGCCTTATTACAAAACCAGGTATATCTTTAGATTTAAGTTGTACGTAAAATACGCATTGACGTGGAATTGCGTACACCAGCCCGTATTACCTAGATTTAAGTTTCAACCATCAAGTTATTTTTGAATTTCGTTCAAAAATAACTTGATGAAAGTTCTGATTACAGAAACCGGGATAAGGTTAAAAACATAAAAACTGGCCCGAAGCTTGGAATAAGGGTTGTTTTGTAATTAGATGGATGGAGTCTTAGACAAAGTGTTGAAATAATTATGTTGTAGTATAAAATCGTGAAAAGAAACAATTTTACGTCTCGACAATTTAATTTTATTATTCTTGTAAAAAGCAATGCCATACTACTTAAATACAGATATTTATTAGGTGTATAAACAGTATTTATTCTAACACAGACACTAGCTGAGACTGAGCCTAGAGAGCCCAACTTTTGCTAAAACTCTGTGTACCACATATCGGCAGCCGTGTATGTACTTTACGTACGCTTGTATGTGTGCTCGCGGTTTATTCTGCTCGTTGTATGGAGCTAGCCTTCTCTACCCATCTATTCTGTGGTAAGACGTTGGTCCACGGACGTGATTAGTACGTGGGTAGATACTACAAGTATATACAAAGTACAGAGTCTCGCCTTTGTCCCGCCAGACGCTCATCTTGCGAAATGAAACGCACCGGTACATGCTACCGCCGTTTTTGTAAGAAACGGCGCATGTTGTGCTACTGAATAGTCTTATCTGTAGTGTGTTTTAAATTGTTTTTTAAGATGGCGGTACCTAAGGATTCCTAATAGGATACCTAGTGGTTCTTTAAGACTTTGGTTGTAGGTTTATATTAAATAATCGCTACATAAAAAACTTGCTTATATCGGTTGCTTCGCTCACTCATGGTGTTTTTGAAATTTTTATGAAAAATAAAATATGAAAACAAACAACAACAATAATATTAAATCATTTTATGTAAAACTAAATATTTGAAATCGTGAACTACTAGATAGGCTAGCCATTTAAAACATCGTCGATCGCAAAAATTGCACTGTAGGTACTAATTTTTTGGGATTTTGTTAGGATAGTTTTAGACCAATAATGTAAAATAAAGTTTGCAGCTTCAGGTAGGCAAATAATAATTTAGAACTTTTTATGGAAAATCGCCAATGTTTGAAGTGCTGTGACTCGGGCTCTATTAGACCTACCGAGCTACGGCTGCGTTCAAATTGTAGAAATTTTTTCATGAACGTATTAACGAAGTTGAGGAATAAAACTGGCTGGAATATCCTACTTCCTATCTTACTAATATTATAAACGCTAAATTTTGTGAAGATGCATGGATGGATGGATGTTTATTACTATTTCACGCTAAAACTACTGAACGGATTTTGATGAAACTTTACAGTAATATATAGCTATGTGCTGTGGTGGGCCTTGAAAGAGAAAGGTTTCCCCGGGAAGTATGTACAGTTAATTCGTGCTATGTACAGTCCTACAGTTCCTATTGATTATGGACGCTCTAACGGCGGAGATTTTTTATTTTATTTGTTTGGGACACAAAAAAACAGGTATGCGTTACAACATTAATAGTTAGCTAAGGTATAATAGTTAACAAACGCACAACCCACACTATTGTCCACGGAATCATATCGATTTTAAAAGAAATAAGGAAACGGACGTATACAGAAAGGGACCGAAAGAAAAAAAAAACGTAGGTACAGGAGAAGGCACCCTGGTGCATGCTGTTTGCCGATGACATTGTTCTTGTCGGTGAAGATGGATGGATGATCCAGAGCAGATTGGAGAAATAGCAACAGAAGCTGGAGGATGTTGGCTTGAAAATCAGCAGAACCAAAACTGAACATATGTTCTGCGATTTCGGCGGTCTCTCCAATTCTAGAGTATGCGCTAAACGCTATGCGCTTGATGGAGTGCTTCTCCCAGTCTGCTCCGACTTTCGGTATCTCGGTTCACTCGTGCAAAGCGACGGCGACGTAGATCGGACGGTTAAGCACAGAATTAACACTGGATGGATGAAATGGCGGCAGGTCACGGGAACAATCTGCGACTCCCGCATTAAACTTAAGGGGAAGATATACAAAACTATGGTTAGATCTGCTGTCTTGTATGGAACAGAATGTTGGGCCACAAAAGGGATGAATGAAAGGCAATTGCGTGCAGCTGAGATGAGAATGCTGAGAGGGATGTGTGATGTTACACGAATGGATAGAATAAGAAATGAGTATATAAGAGGAAGTTTGAAAGTGGAACCGGTAGCTGAAAAGTTGTGTCGAAACCGGTTGTCATGGTATAGGCATGTGATACGGAGGAATGAGGAAAATATCGTGAGGAAAGTTTTGAGTATGAATGTCGATGGCCATAAGTGTAGGGGAAGACCAAAGAAACGATGGATGCACTGTGTGAATGATGATATGGTTAGAAATTGGGTGACTGTCGAGATGGCATGGATGGCATGATGGCGGCTAATAGAAAAAGACATGTTGCGCCTATGCCAAATAAATCGGGATAAGGGCAGGAGAATGATGAAAATGGTACATCAGAATAGGACATAGGATATTTTTTATCCGGATATTCCCACGGGATCGACACTTATGCGGGTGAAACCGCGGGGTGCCGCTAGTTGAACAATAATATACTAAAAATTTCAATTATTTTACCCACAAGAAGTATTGCCAGTACTAGAAATGTAGCCACAAGAAGTATCCTCCTTTGCGCCATATCTTAAGCACGAATGAAGTTTCCTACCTCCGAAGTTTGTAACAGTGATGAGTTATAGCTGTTTAAGTAATAATGGTAGTCTGTAAATAATCTTTGTGAGTAGGGGAGGGTTAATTCGTTCCCTTGTTTACGGGGGTGACGTGGTTTAGATGCGGTTCGCGATTTATGATGTCAGCTGATCGCTTACGAAAGTTGGGGATGAAATATTCAATGATATTTTATAGGAGTGGGGGGAAAATATTTGATGGTGGTTCCTATAAACTTAAGCAATTAAACATTATCAACAAATAAATAGGTTTGCATTGTAGAATGATAGCAGAATTTCGGTTAAGTAAGGGCTGGAAGCCAGGCTCATGTTGTTACTGCTAGATACAGTTACGTCTTGTCGGGAAGTAAGCTAGACGAAAATAGTCCATCTTGTGGGTAGAGTATCAGGTAAACAGCTGGTTTGGTATCAGGGAATAGTGACCAGTTTGAGTAACCAAAGTCACCGTGAAATCTTAAATGATGTGAACTTAAAGTGTCAATAGTGTCAATCCCTCGCTTTTTGGAATGACAGCACACTTTAAGCTCACTTCACCTAAGTTTTCAGGGTGAATATATACAGAAAAAACTCACAGCTGTTTGCGATTTAGGTACATAAGAGCTTTAGTATCACTGCACATGCTATTTTAATGCACTATAACTAACCTTTTTTTGCGTTATGGTATACTGGTATGGGGGAACTCGGTGCATCTCCAGCGCTGGGGCTCTGTCTCGTTTAGGGTCTTAGCATTATGCTGAGCGATGGCCGTTTTGCGTGAATGTGACGCATGTTTACCCCCAACTGGTTATTTTTTGTGTGTTTGTTCTTTTTTATGCGTCATGTTTGCCGCAAATAAATGTATTTTCTTTCTTTCTTTCTATCTCGGAAGAGCTTTCGTTGCACAAAAGAGGTGTATACGTGCGATTTGTAATGTAGACCCACTTACATCCTGTAAGTTCAAAACTTCAATCCTAATACATTGATTATCCCTTCAACGAAAACCGAATACGGAATACGGATATAGACGAAGTTGCTACCCCATGTGTATGCAGATTTATAGCAAGATTCTTAACCATATTAACCATAAAGAACTTGCAATGGTCCGCTTCAGAAGGACTTTACACAGGTGGCTAATTGAGAATCCTTTCTGTACCATTATAGAATTCCTTCAGTTTAAATCTAAATAATATAATAATTGTACCTATACCAAAAAAATTGCATGTTATTATGTTATGATTGAATATGTTAAGCTACTATTTCACTACCATCGTAAGAACTTTTGTCACCATTTATCTGCAAATAAATCTTTGACTTTGACTTTAAATTTTACTTATACATCATTATAAGTAATAAGAACTACAACGTGAAACTATTTCCAACCGCTTCCGCTACAATCCGCGCGCTTCTGGTGGAAACACTCCTCGTTCTCGCTCGGCCAATAAGGGAGAACCGAAGCTTCTAGAAGATTCTAGAAGCTTCCTTTAAAAATCATATGACGCGCACCCTTCTTTTGACATCATCCGTGTTTTGTCCGTCAACTGGGCTGAGCACTGAAATTTCTCCGGGATTCTCTGTTACACAACTTACGAAACTTTATCTTCGCCCCGAAACTCTATTGTGTTGATATATATTTATTTTACTGACAATTACCACTATCAGTACACTTTGTATGTATGTTATAGAACTTTATTATAATTACAAGCTGAACAACAAATGATTAATGATTTCATTTAGTCTCCAAAGCATCTCTTAAATGTATAACGCATTGTTATATTGCAGTCAGGGAAGTGATGCGTGTTACTCAAATTATGGCAGGAACACAGCGTTTCTCACGAATTTGAACCTTACGTGAACGATACCGTATACAATTTGGTACCATGGGTGAGAGAGCACTTCTCAGTAGTGGTGGAACCAGAGCTCCTTGAGCTTACTCAAGGAGCTCTGGTTCCACCACTACTGAGAAGTAGTTATACGGTCAAATCCTTAGATTTGACCGTATAAAGGTGTTCCAATTTGAAGGGCTGATGATGTTACAGGCGTGTGCCATTTCAACTTTGCCATTTGGGTGATCCTTCAGTTATTTTAGGCAAATCGATAGCATTGAATGGTTTGCCATAACGTAAAATCCTATAGCCATCTGAAACCAAACATCTCCATTTTCTGAGTATGATTTAAAAAATTAAATCTAACTTTTCGAAGTTTTTATACAGTGCATAGTAGGTTCATAATTTTAGAAAACGTGTCTAGTAATTTTCCATTCAAGATTGTCGCTGAGATGAGATTGCGACTAGATTTTGAACGTTTTTGATAACGGGAATTAGCCTTCAGTTGCGTTTTGAACAATTAAATTCGTAAATAACTAACTCAGGTTTATCTCAAGAAATTGCAAAAAATGTAGGGATCATAGAGGTATTTTTGACAGATTAAGACAGATCAGACCGTTCTTAAAATTACGAGAATTACCCCTCAGAAAACAGTAATTTTAGTCTTTATTATTCGGACATCATAACCTTCAAATAACCCTATCGTGCCCAGATTAACTGTTTAGTTTGGGGCTCACTGGTAAATAATATATTGTAACAGCTAGGTTAATATTTTAAGCTGCTCATGTCGTCTCAACTCGAACTTCAAGTCGTTCGTGGTGCGTGTACACATCATCTCGAGAAGTTCCTCAAGGAAGAGTTCTGGCCGAAGGGTGTTGTTTCGTGGTCGGCTACATGACACCAGTCAGCGAAACACGACGCAGACACTTCGCGTGTGTTAGTTAGTTTTTAAGTGTAATTATAATGTTGTATGTATTTATAGTATTTTTTAATTCAAATTCAAATTCATTTATTTGTCCGAATATTGTACATTACATGTTCTTAAATTAATAAATGGTCTCATCATATTCTGCCACGTGGGGCGTGCAAATATCAGGTACACAAATAAAATTATTGCAATACAAAAGTAAAAATATTAGGTTAATATTGAATTGAATAAATGAATAAATGAATGTTACAAAATGAGGCATGTCAGTTAAATATATTATCTAGGTTAGTGTCAAAGTATTATTCAATGTCAAATTATCAAACAGAGATTTCAAGGTACATAAAAAAAACTACAATTGAATTAGGATGTCAATCAAAAAGAAGTATCATTCAAATAGTCATTTAAATTATAATAACATTTTTTATATAGCATTTCTTTAAGTTCCTTTTTAAACCCATTTAAATTTACCTGTTTGATTTGCTTTGGGATTTTGTTAAGAACTTGCGGAGCTATACAGAATATGCTTTTCCACATTAGTGCTGTTTTTGATCTACGTCCGCGTAACATAACATTCCACCCGTTTAAGTTATATTAATATTGTATTGTATGTGTTTATATGGGCCTTGATGCCTGAAATAAATGGATAAATAAATAAATGAATTAACCTGTGAACCTGCTTACTGTACCTGGACAATAAAATATCTTCTATTTTTTCTATTTATATTTTCTATTGTTTGTTATTTTAGAATAAATACCGTAGAAGTTCATTCACAGCCTATTTCTAGGTAATACAAACATATTTATTGACTGACTCAACTCGAGCAAACATAGACACAGACACACCCTACATACATATGTACCTACGTATAAACACATACTGTAGAGGCCAAATAAACCGCGTCCAGTTCTTCAAGCACTTTCCCAGGGTTACTTTGAAAATTTATTTGTCCCCGGGCGCGGTTAAATACTTGCAATACTTCATACTTTGCTGAGGATCATTTAGGCTTCGCCCGGCTTTTGTTCTTTTCAGAAATAAAAAATAAAAACCGTATACGTATTCTTTTTGTATTTTTTTTTCGTTGCGTATTGTACCTGGAGTGTTAGCCTGTTTTAGACGATAATCTCTTCAGAACTTTACAATACAATGCGAGGATATTATTTTGTACAAAATAATGTTGTTTTGGAGTACTGACCCGTATATTTAGATTTATTTAGACTACTTGAAGCTCGGTGAGTCGAAAAATAATGCTAATTTTATATTCCACAACCGATTTGGTTTCATAATGGCGTTATTGTGTTGTATTGGTTATGAATACGAGCCTGTATCTTCCTTTTGTAAGAGTAGAGCTGTCGTGTTGCGACAAGAAAAGCTTAACTATAAAATCACAGGTAATGAAATTAAAGAAAGAGAGATAGAAAACAATTAAAGATTTAATTACAAGCAATAAAAAGATGGAGATGAACTGAAGAGTGGTGTGTAGTATGTGGAGATGGGGTGTATGGATGACGATGCGTAATAGGTGGGTTGAGGAGGCTGAGGTGGAGATCCAGTTGGAGCTGAGGCGGTAGACGCGAGGCAGTTGCTGGCAACAGTTGCTGGTACAGATGCAGGTCCAGGTGCAGGTGCAGGTACAGGTGCAGGTGCAGGTGCAGGTGAGGGCAGATACTGGTGTGTGTGCGGCAAGGGCACCCGTAGGAGGGCCCACGCAGCAGGACAGGACGCAGCACGGCAGCAGGAGGAAGAGGCACGGCGGGGACGCTGTCAGCCTACCAGGTGTGGCGGCCCTCGGATGAGGTGCGGCCCGATAGGTTTAGGTGGCCTTCACGGAGGACGGAGGACGGAGGCGTAGGAAGGGTCCGTCAGGTACCGGAGCAGAGAGGTACACTGACCCGGGATAGGTGGCCCTGGAGTATCAGGCCTTATTTAAAGTGTTCGCTTTAGAGGCGAAACTCGAACTGCTCCTTGCATTGTGTGGATCTATAATGTAAGCTCGTAGAATAATATCATGTAGAAAATATGAATTTTGAGATATGATAGTGGCCAGGGTTATTTTTGGAAAATAATAAAGCTTCCGAAAAACAAATTAACTTGCAGCGATCTGTGGTTTACTGTAATACTAACTAAGCTGTGATAAAATGAATTACCGAAAAGTTAATACAAAATTAACCGACAAAAAATGTTGTATTTAACAAACAAACATGAAGCTTATTCAGATTATAATTCTACGAAAAATATTCTATCAACGTAACACGCATAATATGCGTGTTACGTTAGGTTAGGTTAGAACTGTGACCACATAACGCACGAGCCGAGCGAGCGAAGCGAGCGGTGCTGCGCAGCGGCCGGCGAGTGCCAGAAACATATTTTTGAATGTAAAACCAAACCACACAGCCACAGCGCCACAGTTATAAAATGTGTAGGAATTATTTCTAAATGGGTAATATAAAATAGATAAGTTACGATAAAATAATGACCTGTAGATTTCGGTAAAACGCAATTTAAGCTGGTGGAAAATAATTTGTATAAATTTTTCGTAATTTTCAGCATTTTATTCGGTCGTTTCTTTATTTATATTCGCTTATAATGTTGTCGAAAAGTTAGTATTTAAAGCAGTAGATTTCATATTTTGAGTACCTATGCTCATATTTTAATTTTTTTTCGGAGCTTTTATTACTACCTGTTAGTTATTTTTTGGCTAAGTTTGCATGTATATTTAGCTAAAAAGATGCAGGCCGGTAAGGATTTGAAAGGAAAGTTGCCATGGCGACGTATTAAACGTCGTTGTCAAAGCTGTCATAATAAAATATATTATTATTAAAATACAATAAATTCTACTGTTAAAATGTGTTATAAGTATATTGTTTATAGGAAAAGGTGATATCAATCAATGTGGGCGAAATTACCAACCCTTGGTTGTCACTAAATCGTTGTAGTCTTATGTTAAAGTTGGGAGTGTGTCTATGTACTGATTGTGGATAAAACGTTTCGTGAGGAATAATCAGATCAGCGCCTAACGGTAAAGGAATGCTTATTCTGATCTGGAGGAATGAATGAAGATAACTGTGAGTATGTACATTATGTTACAGAGCTTCCTATTTTCTAACCTATTAAAGAAGCAAATAAATTAAGCTTTGAATGATAATATGTGATTGCCAGATAAGCTAATTGAACATTCAAATATTCCTCAGACTCGTCTTGCATCCGAGAGAGAACGTCACTCATTTACGCTGAGTGACGTTCTCTCTCGGATAGCTAACCGACTTGATGCTGACACTGAGAGACTGATTATACAACTCTGTGCCAATCTAGAACAGTAATATTTCAAAGTGGGTAGAAGATACAATATTAGAAAGATGAACAGCAGCTTGTTCTGGTAAAACATTAAAATGAAGTTTTGTGAGTAAGAAATTTAAACATAATATTGATATAAGCTCAAATACATTATACAAGCTAACACTAAAATATATAGTATACCTAACTACGAGTACCAGTGTACAAAAAGGAAACGGCTCATTGGGCATCAAAAATTCGACCGCATCGCTGTACCTAAACGGGAAAACATCCCGAATGGCAACGCTGATTCTTTGGCCACTGGTCACGTGAAGCCAACCATAAACCGCTTGGCCATATTCCGAAATACTCGATGCAAGCGATAATGTAATGAGTAATGTCATAAATGATACAGGAATCAAGACAATACCGTTTAATTCAATAAAACAGTTTTTAATAAATCTTATGTTCACAAAAACACAAACAAAGCGTTACATTAAAGAAGAGAAGAAAGAACAAAATATTTGTACTACAACTTTCCATTGAGAACTTTGTTCTAAAGGTTCTTTTATTCTAAAAATGTACCAAAAATGTTGTATAAAGAAATATGGCTAATAAAACCGGAGTATTGCAGGAAAAGGCCAAGAAATAAAGAAAGTTTCAAGGTTGCCGAGTAATGAATACTGCCGCCAAAAACAATATATGAGAGAAAACTTTTTGATACACTTCCCAACAAAAGATCGTGTTCAAATATTATATCATGGGGGCGTTTATATACCAACATATTGCCTGCATATACTGTACATGTCCATCTAGAGGATCTCGTTCTGTTCCCAAATATACGAGCCTTCTTTTTTCGTACCTATATATTAAGACGTATGAGTGGATTAAGTATTACGTATTGGTTTAACAACACACTTTGTGTGTTTCTATGCACCGTCGAGAGGTGGAATTCAAAGTCAACAAATTCTTATTAATATCAAAATCAAATCAATTTCATGGATGTTTGCGCAGTGGGAATTAAAGCTTTAGCAGTGAACGATACTGAACACTGAAAGTGTTTATAAGAGTTCTTATTTTTTCAAAACAAATAATGAAAAAAAATCTCTTATCATTGCCGAGCAGTGGTCGCCCAGTGGTAACAACCGCGACTCACGAGTTCTAGGTCGTAGGTTCGAACTCAGTCAGGCGCTTTACTTTGCGTATTTTATTTCATCACCACTACTCTCAACACGGTGAAGGAAATCATCGTGAGGACACCGACATGTTCTAGGACAATAAATGCGAAGACATGTGACATCTGCCAACCCGAATTATGCCCGCGTGATGGATTACGGTCCACTCCCTCTCACTGGGAGGAGGCCTGTGTCCTATCAGTGGGGACATAATAGACTGATTATGCTATGTAGATCTTGAAGTGATGCCTCTGTAAGCATATCTGCAGCTGCATATATTTGTACCAGTGAAAGTAAGTTTTAATCAGCCATGCAGCCAAACTAAAGATACCTAACCATGCTACAAGAATACTTAATTTGAAGATCCAATTTCGCATCTGAAACCGGAATTTCGATAAATCTTACTGTTACACTGCACAACATAACGTAAAGTTACGTCCCAACATTCAAAACATGACTAACGATGGGCCCAGCTTAACAGACCACAGTTAATTCTTACAGCTCCCAATTTAGGATCAGGTAGTTCCAAATTCACAGTAATGGCGGCCGAACCGCACAGCAGCCAACCCACATCGTTTGCTCATACTGAATTCATAACCTCCCTTTCAACCCCAGACTTGGACAATAATTACCGTCTGATAAATGGTAATGGCTATACTTTATAACCCTATTTACACCCCAGTAACGATATTGAAGGATAAGATGTCGGAAAAAACATTATATTATTATAGGTTCTTAGAGTAATAATGACTAGATGGAGCATGCAGCCTCATGAACTATGCCGTATATGGAACAGTTTGTACGTCGGTGCAGTAACTTAGTACGCTTGTGTTTGACAGTGACCGTTAATACATGCTGCTTGATGACAAATAGGTTGTATTGCTTGCTCCAGTTTTGACTGTTGAGCGTGGTCTTCGATCCCTGGGTCGAGCAAAGTGTTATTGGGTTTTTTCATTAGCACGTAATTGTGGCCTGCACCCCAATTGCGTAACACACTTTCAATGACAACACAAGGATTTAAAATTAAATTCCTAATCCATTTCTTCATGGGTTTAAAAAAATTGTCTGATCAACAAAGTAAATAACGCAATGAATGTTGTTGAAGTCTCAAAATGCATTGCTATTGTTAGTGGGTTACGCAATTCTTCTTCTTCGTGTCGCTAGAATGACTGAATTTCATAACTTGTTGGCCAAAAACTTTGCCACTTCCACGGCGTCGTCAGTGGCAGCACAGAGGTACACTTTGACTGCATGTTTTGGGACACAGAGGGCAGGATAGGTTAGGATAGGTTACGCAATTTCCGCGCTGGTTAATGATAGTGAGAATGCCTCTTTTATACGGAACTGATAACATAACTGGTATTCATATCCTGGAAGGATTAGGGGGAGGCCTTTGCCCAGCAGTGGGATAGTACAGGTAAAAAAAACATAGCTGGTGATTGTGGTTGTAAAACATAGCTGGTGATTGTGGTTGTAAAATATAGCTGGTGATTGTGGTTGTAATAGAATATCTACTCATTCGAAGTATACAGTCTAGATGACGTTATGTTATGGTACTTTAAACGGATCACACACTACGATGCGCCACGTGACGCGGCGCGGCAAGTGGTGCAAAATTCTCCGCGCGGGAGCACGTTTCTATTGAATTTGTATGTAAAAAATCACACGCGGTGGCCCAGTAGGTATATGCGCCCCGTCGCGTGCCGCGCCGTAGTATGTGATCCGCCTTAGCGGCAGCGCGCGGTTCAGAAGGAAAGAAAGAAAAATGAATGAATTAATGTTCAGAATGCCCCTTCTAGTTGTTATTACTCCAAGTTATAACCATGATAGATCCTCATTTTTAGGCGCAAGTCATCGGGGTAATCTTTAGGTTATTGGATACTGTTGGCGGCTAAGTAGGCTGAGATATATCCTAGCGATGTATGAGGCTGTGAGCACTATCTCGTGTTTCCATATTATTGTATTGGAGACGTCCTTAGTTATCGCTTATGGCCCTAATAGTGTATGTTAGGTTTATCTACGAGTCAATGATTTTTGATTTTTTAACCAAACCATGTCTACTTATTTGTAATGATGAAAAACAAATTCTATGTACCTAATCCAATTCTACTTACCTTATATAAGGTGACTTGGATTTCATGGCCGTAGCTGTGTTACATATTTTATATTATTATAACATAAAATACGGTATGAGAATTCAACTGAATTCAGCTTTTCATATTGTGTATGAAAAAAGCAGACATTATTGTGCTGAACTGCCGAACCCAAACAAATTGGGATAAGGGCAGAAAGATGAATGATAAAAAATTAACATCTTATTCACATCACAATAGGAGAGATCCCCTTGAGTATCTACGATCAGTATTACATTAAAAGTTATATAAACGTAACATCACGCCTGTTTCCTCGATGGGTTTGGCAGAGTTGTACCTATGTATACCCACATTTTGCCAGGTATCTAAACTAACATAATAACAAAAAAAAAAAATTTTTTGTATGTTTCTTTGTTGCGGTTTCAAGCTAATACGGCTGAACGGATTTGGATGAAATTTGGCACATGGGTAGACCATGACATGGATTAGGACATAAATAATTAGGACATAAAATCATCCCGATATTCCAACGAAATCGAGACTTGTGCGGGTGAAACCGCGCAGCTATGTTTTATAAAATTTGCATTTATTCGTAAAACATGTAACAAAACCTACCTGAACTCTACACAAAAAATGTATAGGAACTAAAACCTCATCTCACACAGACAAAGTGACTAAATGCATCAGCAGGAGCACACAAAACGTAAGTACCGCATTGAATATTTATCACTGCAGCCAGGACCGCACTGAATATTGCAGGTGTTGCGTCCGAACAGTTGGTGGTCCTGCTGAATTACTGAAGCACTTCGCTTTCAACTGTCCAGGGTTAAAGTATTGGCTATTTGAAGCTTTAGAATGTGTG
This sequence comes from Apamea crenata, assembly GCA_949629185.1. Lineage (NCBI taxonomy): Eukaryota > Metazoa > Arthropoda > Insecta > Lepidoptera > Noctuidae > Apamea > Apamea crenata. The sequence continues at coordinate 18,779,543 of OX451360.1, read as the reverse complement.
GTCTTAAAATACTGTGGTTGGAATCTGGGATGGCAATGAAGTTTTTTCAATTTGTTAAATTCACAGTCGGGGAAATTAATTATAAAGCAAATTGATACCCTACGTTTTGCCGTGTAGAGCTAGTTTATACAACTGTCAAGGAATGACAGCTGTGATTTGCTTATACGGACAATTTAAGCTGGTAGTCATCTTGCTTAACAATTCATCTCCCTTGCTTTACTTTCCAGCTTATTCTTTGGACATCCTTTTACATTTTATTGAAATTTAAATTAAACAGAGAACTTGTTTTTATAAATAAACCATAAAGTGAAACGGCGGAAAACAAGATGTTGACTGCAAAAAACTTTCATGAAAACAAAAATAATAATCAACACGATAAATTCATCAATACTGTAAAAGCGTGAAAAATCATAAAATTAAAATGAAACGTCAAAGTTCTAAGACGTTTCAACACTTTAACAATATCTACTTAATGTCGAAATTCTTCGTCACTTCAATACTACGGGGTGAAACTTGAACTTTTAAATACTTCTAACTTGAATAATACATCTACCCAACTTAGTGTATAAATATTTTAACTTATCTTCAAAATGTGAGCGTTGTAAGAGAACTTTCTTTGTTTATTTTTTTTTTTTAGTTTTAAGTTACTGTGTCTGTGTCTTGGCTCAGTTTTTTATTAAAATTAATTTTAAACAAAATAAAAATATTTTATTTCACATAAACCTACATAGGCACTTGAAACGTCATAAGCTAGGTGCACGGTTCCAATTGGTCGTTTCCTATGGAGAAGAGCCGGTAAGAAACTCCACGTAGGTTTATGTGCCACCAGCCAATTATTTTTAAAATAGTAATTTTAAAAATAATTGGCTTTTACAATGTTTTAAAATTACAGTAGTTATGGGAGGATAGCGTAGGCCTGACAACAAGTACTTGAAAAAATAAAAAATCGTCTACAGATCTAAAGTCTACAAGGCCTATAAAGTCCTCACATTTACAAGAAACAAACGATAAAGAAAACTGTAAAACACACTGTTGCTATGTGTTATGAACTTTATTGCCGTAACATGCTCACAATAGTTTTTATTTTGATTTTGATTGTACAAAATATTAATTTCGTAGAGACCAAAATTTAACTTTAAAATTACTTTATCTTCGTTTTTTTTTCAAATATAAATAAAAAACGCACTTCTTAGTTCTTACTCCATCTTGTTCGTCCTATTCTCTGTGAAATCTTTTTTTTCGAGTTGACTGCTGCTTTAGGTTTTTTTACAGAGAAACTGCATTCAGACAACCTGCTACTTAATTAAAATTCCCACATATAGACTCGGATTTTTAAAACAAAACCATAGGTCTTTTTCTTTGTGAAAGGCTATCGTAGTAATAATCTATTAATCGTTCCAAGTGGTCTGTGTTTAAGTTTAAAAGGTATATTTAAGTGCTAGTGAAATTGCAGGCACTCGAGACATTTCAACGTTTTCTCTAAGGTTGGCAATGAATCCATTGGTGTTGCCTGTTTCTATTAGCAGTTGTAACTGTATTCTAATCGTCCGTAAAACATACCAGTTTTGGGACTGTCTTTTTATTGTGACAATCCTTTGTTGGTCCTGTATTCGATAACTGGTCAAGCAGAGCGTTATTGGGTTTTTTAAGCTGAAATTTATTAGCAGTAGCCCGGAGTCTAGATTTGTGGCCAGCTCCTGGCATTAGGCTCGTCTATTACATAGGACATAAACATTACTGGTGAAAATATGTGGGTGGCATCAGGTTTTTGCAATACGTGTCAGAATATAACTTTTGTCATCATCAGCCTACTACAGTCCACTGCTGGACATAGGCATCTCCAATTGCACGTCAATCAGCTCGATTCCCGGCAACTCTCATTCAGCTGCAACTATCCACCCTGCGAAGATCGTTGCTTCACCGAGCTTGAGCGTGCTACCTTAAGTTTGCCGATTCGCGGTCTCCATTCTATAACCCCAACAGTCATTGGTTCTACGCCTAATATGGCCGGCCCTTTGCTACTTCAGCTTGCTTATTTTGTGACTTTCGCATTAATTGCGTTTTACATTATATTCTTAGTGTCATATCAAAGCATTTCTTAAAAAAAAAAAATAGGAGGCTATTTGTAACCATAACAAAGAAATCCCAAAAAAACTTTTAATAATAGACGTATAATTTCGAGAAACGTGTTTAACAGTCCCAAGAATCCTTTCAGGGACTATTAAAAGAACAATCCTGAACAAAAGTGTTGATTGAAATAACGCTAACTTTTAGTACAAAATTCAGCACTGATTGTTTCATTTTCCGCTTACGGCTGTGGTCTGTGGAAAATTCGTTAAGTGTTATGCGATGCATTCATTAAAGTCCAACTGGATATATTTTTGAAACTATGTTGTTGTGGGTTGGGCAGGTTAATATTACATGGAATTGATACTGAATTAGCTAATATACAAATTAATTAACACTAGGTTATGAGGCGCATTGAAATGCGTGTGGTTATATTTAAATGTACATTCGGAAAACCTCGCTGATTCGCTCATATTGCCTGGAAGAGATCGCAGAATGCGATAAGGCCACCCATTGATGTTTTGTAGGATTAGACGTTTTTTTTCTGTTGTAAAATATACATGGTGTCGTTTTGCATCTTCGTCAAATTCAAGGCGGAATCAATAATAAAATAAGTAGGTATTTTTTTTTCAAATTTTCGGAAATCGGCATGTGTGAGACCGCAATGTAACTGCCTTTTTACACACACATAAAAACGCGGCTGCTTATACGATACCATAACGCGGTTCAGTTTTTTGAAAGTGGTGTATTCTGAAATACTGTCAAACTTAAATAACTAAAAAAACAACTACCTATGTATTCATTATTTTTACCAGGAATCGTAATTTTATTTGATTATTTATGTCTTTCATAACAGCCTCCTGAAATTTGACGAGGATGCAAAACAACAGCTTGTATAAATTAATAATATTTTTTAAGAGATCTATAGTTGTTTTCTGTTATTCAAGAAAAGAAGACAGCCGCAGGACCGATAGCAACTGATGAGGGTTCCAGGGAAAATCTTCGGAGTTCTTTCAAATTTTTTTTGGAATAAACTACTTTCTGTGTCAATTTACTTAATTTTGGTATTTGACTGTTGTATTACAAATATTTTGAAATTATAACTCACTAAATCGTATTTCGTAAGGAATTTCACACATTGGTAGATATTTACACATTTTTTTCACGTATCCATCTACACCTTCCTTTACCGCAAGCCCCATAAATATACCAACCTAACGCCACAAAGATTTAATCACTACACAAGGAAAAGAGACACGTACATACAACACAAGAGGAAATAACGGCGACATTTTTCTTGCCAACCTTACCATAATAGCGAACATTTACCAGAATCCTTTGAATTTCTTTTTTGTTACTTTGGCGGCAATAGCCTTTCCGAGTCACGGTTTAGACCGGTATTACCGCGTGGTTTAGACCGGGTCTTACTGCGTTACGGCTTGCAATACGATCGCTTAATTCCGCTAAGGAATGGGAAGGTGAGATGCTATAATTTACGGGGAGAGGAATTTATATCATGTTGTTGTTCTGGATGGGAATAAGTAAGTTGTTGGCAATGAATGAATTTGAAAAGTCTATTTGCAAATGTTGTTTTATTATATTAGTGTTATATAACTATTCACTTATTCAAACGAAAAGTGGAAACGCCGGGGGACTTATCATGATCACTTTGGTGATGTTCTTCAGAAAGGTCAGGGCCCCAATTCTGTATGGTAATTATTATCTGTCCATTCCAAGGTTGCCTGGAAGAGATTGCAGAAAGCGGCAAGGCCGCCCATCGTATATTTTAGTGTCCGATCTGTTTTTTTTTGTTATGTATTTTTGTGGTGTACAATAAAGTATAAATAAATAAATATTATTCCCCGCGTGATCTTACCCCGTGCAAACCACGTACGGTTGTCAAGCGCGGTATTTTGACAGTTCAAATCACGTCAACTGAGAACACGTTATCAGGTGCGTAGTACTCGCATCCGGGATGCGTGCGTGTATGACCAGAGGGGCAATTCTCGTAATTTTAAGAATGTTCACAGTCATCAGACTGTGAACATTCTCAGTCTCAATCTGTCAAAAATTCCTCGTAATTTCCCTACAGTTTTGACAAGTTTTTGACATTTTTGTTTGTCGCCGAGATAAGTCTGCGACTAGGTTTTGTACGTTTTAAATTACGAGAATTGACCTTCTGATGTATGAACGTAAACGAGGCAAAAGGAGTATTTAAGGGTCGTTGCAGGTGACGTTCTGTAGTTTCTGCCTACTCCCCCGTGTAGAAGGCGTGATTTTATTAATGAATGATATTCAAACGTTCATTTATACGATATAGAATTTTTTATGTAGCAACTTTCGCATTCTTTAACCCTCAATCTATTAACCCGATGAATGTCGTAATTACAGACACAATTAAAAAGCCTTTGTGTCTCGCGTGGATCTACGTTCCGACATATGAAGGGGTTAATTATACCTCGAATTTACCTACATTTTGATAATGATTGTCGCTGAGATGAGATTAAGACTAGAATTTAAACGTTTATAATTCTAGGAATTGCCCTTCAGATTTCAAGCAGTACCAGCAGCAGTGTAGCAGTATTCTTTTGTTAAAGCTATGTACACTAATGTCGGTGCTGTGAAAATCCTTAAAATTATATCAAACGATTCTAAATCTTGAATGACAATTATAACCAAGCACTCAGTGGCGTAGCGTGCCCCGTATCAAAATTAGTTGGGGGGGCCCAAATGAAGGGATTTCTTACAAAAGAAACAAAAATGCTTTCATTAATTAAAATAAATATTTATTGATTATAACTTATCACTTCTTCCTAGAAATTGAGCTAGCCAAACAATTCAAATTAAATTTACACTTTTCTTGTAACGCGTAAATATTGCTCTCCGTGGTTTGTCACTGTACGCACGGCCAAACATCAAGCTATACATAACCAGTATAAACTGACTTCTGATTGTACGAAAAATCTATACAATGAGAGGTCAGCTAAAATTGGAAATGCATAGCTTCATGTGTAGCCGTGTGTACGTACATCGGTTATTGTGGGATTCCCCCGTTTAAGTCATTCACATAAACGGGGGAACCGTTTAAGTGAATGACTTAAACGGGGGAATCCCGCAATAACCGATGTAGGATGTTGCCAACTTTTGGGCGCACGCTTAACCCGGGAAAAAAAGAGATTGCTTTTTTTGACTTTTGTCATTTCTAAAGTGAAAACTCTACTGGTACGTATGACAGTTTTTTTATATGGTTTTGTCCCGGGAAGCACAAGATTAAGTGACAATTTTTGCTTACACACGTTTGGGGGCCCCTGTAGCCCGGGCGCCCCGTATCATTGATACGGCTGATACGGCGGTAGCTACGGCCCTGCAAGCACTCAACAAGTTCTATTACTCCTTCCTACTAATATTATAAACGCGAAAGTTTGTGAGGATGGATGGATGTTTGTTACTCTTTCACGCAAAAACTACCAAACGGATTTTGATGAAACTTTACAGAAATATAACTTATACATAAGACAAACACCTAAAATACTTTTCCCGATATTCTAACGGAATCGACACATATGCGGGTGAAACCGCGAGGCGCTTCTAGTAAATCATAAATCCAACACATAACTCAATCTACCTGAAAAATACTAACAAGACATTCACTTACCTAGTTTCCCACACTAGGTACATAAAACAAATTTACACCTACAGCCAGGAATGACGCGGCAAAATAAGGCCGTTTCTCACACACATAAGTTAAACATTGTTACTTCATACGCCACCCGCCGCGTCCCGCGTGTAAATGCCACCATTCCCGACAATGAGTAGCTACCTTTATATTAACCTCGTTTGCCGTAATGACGTTGAATTTATTATTGTTAGGCTCGGTGTACACGTGAGCTGAAGGGCTGAGCAGAATATTGAGTTGGTTTGAGTTAGTTAAGCAATTTTATGTTGTGTGGTCTCGGATTAAAAGAGCAGACGGCCTCTTTATGGAGGTTGTCTAGAAAGTTTATTATAACGTAGTGCTGACGATTAGTCGTCATATTTCAGTCTACATAAGGCTGATGTTTTAATATCCAGATGACTTTTATCTGTGAAAGAAAGAAGACAGTTTGACAACATTTTATAGAAATAAAATGTCAAGTCACCATATTTATTCTTCTGGTGAATTTCGTAAAGTTTTGCTAGCTAATTTAATTTAACCTTGTATATGAGAAACTTCATAAAATATCATAGGTAGTAAACATAATTGTATTTTTGAAAATGTTCACTGATGAAGAATCTCTTATTTCTTTCGGTAACGAACCCGTTTCCTTTCCACGTTCGGTTAAGATCTGACGAAAATCCCGGTACGAATCAAAAGTTAATGCATCGAAGGCATCTAACATTCGTTCTCCTTTCGGAATGCTCTAACAACGTTGAAAGTCGACGAGGCAATGCTTAACATCGGCAGATCGACGTGTTTGTCGACGTCCTCGTCGGAATATTCCCAGCGTGCAAGTTACTTTGGTAATGGTTCTAGTCGTTCTTGTGGAACCTTTCGTTTTCTCGAGCGTGATTGAAACTGATCGTATAGAGTAGTAGATGAAGATGTTTAGTGTACTACGTTAGTGTGCAAGTAGTAGGAGATATTAGGGAAACGGACTAATTGTAGCTGTTATATTTTATACCTTAACATGACATCGTCGTCGAGGTAGACCACGGCGAAGGTGGTGTGACGATCTGGTAACGTTCGCAGGGCCAACATGGCCAGAGATCGCACAAGACAGGGAGGTTTGGAAGGAAAAAGGGGAGGCCTTTGCCCAGCAGTGGAAACAATGTAGGTTAACGAAAAAAATATATATATGCCTTAAAATAGAGTTTGATATCTTTTGTGTTCTAAATTACTCTAAGAGCGTGACAATAAGCAACAGTAATTGGTCACAAGATGTGATACGTAGTGTCTCCGTCTCGATCCGGGCTAAGCACGATTTACATTCTAAGTGAGGCCACTTAGACTGTAAATTGTGCTTAGCCAGGTTTGTATCACATGTCACGTATCACGCTATAATAATGCCTATATCAAGTTATTTTACGTGACCAATAAATTTAGACTCCGTTTTGCTCAAACTGCGTGAAAATAAGCCACACTACGTCACAACACACGTGTCACCCGTCTTGAACTGGGCTGAGCACGATTTACAGTTTAATTGCGTCGTGTCACGCGTCACGCTGTAATAATGTCTGTATTATGTTCTTCGCGCAGCCAATTTGTTGTGCGGTTGAAAGTCCAGGTAAATGGACGTGCAAAATGGAGACGTGACAATAAAAAAGGCCCGGGAATGAACACGTGTAATTTTGTCGCTTTGTTAGTGTTCCGTGTAGAATACAGGAAAACATGGACACGTATTAAACAGAATTATACTTAATGACGGCTTTTTTGTCACGCTTTTATAGCGAAAAATATCAGGAAAAAAAATGTGCTGGTGCTGAAAATGGTAACGTATTTTTCGGAATTTTATGGATTGCATTTTGATAGTTTAAAACATTAATTTATGTCACTTTTGCATTAACTTATATTTACACACGATATGTTTATACACGTGACTGACTGTACTTCACAATGTAACCATAGAAAATGACAACAACAAAAAAAAAATTGTAATAGTATAATACCCCTTTTTTACCTGAGTTTTCTAATACAAAGGTCTCGCAAACAAACTCGTGCAGCTCCACAAAAATAAATCATACCCTCAAAAAAATATTTGTAGCAATAGTTTTACAAGTTAGCGAGTCTCAGTCGAAAATATGAATCCTTTAAAGGCTTTATTTTCATACCACTTGAGTTTTAGAGAGTGCGCCTGGTACGAATATCAAAGAGGGATCAACGTCAAAAATGAAACGTCACGGTTCTCTAACTTCAGAGGACGTTCAGAAGTACTCGTACCTAGTTATGTTTCTGTATGGATTCGAATCTGGGGTCGGAGTACTCAGAGATTTGAAACAGTTTACACAAAGGCTCTGTTATTTCGGGTTCCAGTTTTTTAGGCCATACTCGTAGATGAGTACAATTCACACAGCATGAAAAAAAGAAACAGCCGGTCGATTCTGTAAAAATCTCACCGTGGAAACTCAAGTGAAGTGAGCTTGATGTGAGTTGTCAGTAGTGTCAATCCCTAGCCTTAGTTGGAATGGCAGCTCACTCCACGCTCACTTCACCTAAGTTTTCACGGTGAGATGGTTACAGAATCGCACTGCTGCTTAATTTAAAATAAAACAAATCTTTACTACATAAATGCCGAACAGTGGGTGTATCGAATAATATTTCTATAATAATTAAATGTCGTAACTCTGACTCCCAAGATACAGGCAAATGCCTAGTTTGGGGGTCACCGTCTAATCTATTCTTGTACAAATTGTGATTAATAAATAAAGAAATTTGAGTTACAGCCGATCGATTCTGTAAAAATCTCACAATGAAAACTTAGGTGAAGTGAGCTTAGAGTGAGCTGTCAATAGTGTCAATCCCTAGCATTAGTTGGAATGACAGCTCACTCCACGCTCACTTTACCTGAGTTTTCACGGTGAGATGGTTACAGAATCGCACTGCTGTACATTGTACAAACGGCACTTTTATCGCTAAAACCATTACTATTCCAATTAAGGTAAAGACAGTAATCCTTACAAGTGCACAGGTGGCATGCGGGGCAGAATGGAAGGTGAACCATTGTCTGTGGGGGGATGCCGCACGCACTTGAGACCTGAGCCGTCCATGAATCTATGAAGATTATCTTTGTTCCTATGCACTTGCTGATGTGATGACTGCGTTGGTGAGCAGAGTTCGCTCAGCCAAATTTTGGGACCAACATGTTTGAACTTTTTGCCATCGATACGCTTAGAAAAAAATAATCCTCGTATACCATACCAACGTATTTTTCTTCTGATAGGTAAACAAATCATTTAACATAATATTTATTTATCCTCAATTTCCACTTCTTCTGTTATACTTGTCCACCGTCATTGATTGATACTTACACTCTCGTATCTATTTTTGCAAATTACTAAAAAAAGATCCACAGAAACAAATGGCTCAATTATATTTTCGGTGGACTTTTATTAATTTGATAATCGGAGTCTCGTTCCCTCATTAAAACGTTAATAATTTATAATTATCTTAAAACTAAACGAAGCCAATCCATGTAGCGACTAATAAACCTATAGGGACCTTTCACAACTTATAAATGAATAATTGCAGTCCATACTTACATAATATACTTTATTAAGTATTATTTTTAGGGTTCCGCACCTCGAAAGGAAAAAACGGAACCCTTGTAGGATCATTTTGTTGTCCGTCCGTCCGTCCGTCTGTCTGTCAAGTCCCTTTTTCTCAGGAACACGTGGAGGTATCAAGCTGGAATTTATATCAAATACTCAGGTCTACTGAGCCTTGGAGCTGTGAAAAAATCAAACTTTTAAGTCAACGCAATCAAAAGATACAGCCGTTTATGCCGTAAATTTCTTACGTAGTACTTACTTCCCGTGAACTCAAAATCTTGAAATTTGGTACGAAGCAAACTTGGAGTACACAGGAAGGCTATATGCTATAACATCACGCTAGGACGCTTAGGAGCCGAGCAAAAAGAAAAAAAGTCGGAAAGAACGCTAAGGGAAACGACGTGATAGCGCGGGTAGGCGATGCGATGCGATGCGACGCGGTGGGTTGGGGAACAAGAAATTACACGCGGACAAAGTCACGGGCAGAAGCTAGTAATATTATAAATTCGAAAGTAACTGTCTGTATGTTACCTTTTTACGTTCAGTGGTCCTGAACGAATTTCGACGAAATATGGCATAGAGATTGATCATCCGGGGGAAGGACATACATAGGCTACTTTTTGTCACGTCAGCACATTCTCGTGGGATAAACTCCGACATTCACGAGGGTGAATCCGCGGGCAGAAGATAGTCTAGTTATACATAAAGCATTTCTCAATGAAAATTTAGGTCTTTACATATAAATGAACACGGTTCAATTTAAAATTTGACTAACAGAGTAATGGATTTTAATTAAATATCCTTTGCATTCGTTGATTTATTTGCGAAATAATTTGAATGTTTATATTTTATCGATGTTCTGTGTCATTTGTATTTCATATAATCGACTAAGGGCTGATTTTTCAAACAGATTTTGTATCCAATGGAAGAACTTACGATATTTTGTTAGCATTTGCAGAAAAGTAGAAATGTTTTTGATTCGACGTAACATTTTTCTGTTCATTTTTGTAGCGAAAGTAAAAAAAAGTAGCCAAATATTCAATGAGTCAAATGTTGACATGGATTATTTTATTGCAACATAAAAATCCACTGATATACATAATGCAAGCAGGTACTTAAAATAAATAGTATTTCCGATAAACAATTATCAAATTCGATTAAAGCTCTAATACCATTGAAGAGCTTCTGCCGATATCGAGTAGTGACTCCAGAAAGTTTTGAAGCAATCGACTACTCGTCTTCAAGCCCTATCGGGTGCACCTCTACAAATTATCGATTCAAAATCAAACCGTCAGAACAACAAACTCGATTCCAACTGAATTTAAATTCTGGCGCAATTCTAACAATGGTTGAACGTTCCCTAAATTAATTTGCATTTTAATGCATTCAAATAAAAATTAAATGTAGAAAGTTGCAAACACAGCGGAGCCTTTTGATCCAATTAACCTTTGTTTGACGAGGGGAAAAATGAAAATGTTTTTGACATTTCAGACAGTTTTTAATGTTCCTGAAAAGTTTACGTCGTGTTACTTACATTTTTGCTTTAGGATCCCAACGCGTTTTATTTTATTATAATATGTAGACTACACAAAAGTCAAAGAGAAAAAGTAGAGTAAGCAGAGCTATACGAATAAGAATCTTTATAGTCGTTTTCAATGCTTCGGAAAAGACCCACAACCGTTTATGGAGGAATGTAACCTGGTTTTCGAAGTATTTCACACGTAGTTTAACATCAGGATTGCATACAACACGGATGCATTACGTACACAAATCGTATGCACCCACATCCGGCGGAGGCATGCGTTGCAACGTTGTGGGAGACGCAGCAGCAAAAATAGAGACGTGAATATACGAATATTTGAAAAAGAATCTGAGGCTAGCTGTCTGTACTGATGCTGAAATAACGATTGGTTTTTATAAACATTTAGTTAATGTCTCAGAACGAGGCAGTCCTTCTAAATTCTGGTGTTTGCCATCTTCTTTACCTCTATGATAATATATGATATGTATAACTACTTTTCGCTTAGCGTTCTGCCTTTTTTTTGTTATTGTTCGTTGTTTCAGGTCATAGCGTGTAGTTATACACAAGATAGCCTGTCACAAGAATTGTGCTATCAAATGCTAAAATATTTTGGCTTATGTTTAACTTACCACCAGATATAGTAACATATAACAGACAAAAATAGTAAATGATTCCCAAAATTAAACCCGCATTTTAATGTAAACTTATAACCAAAGTTTTAACATCTCGCTATCCTATTTAAGCAAAATTACTTTAAATAAACCATGCTCGGTTCTCGACAGCCGGAAACAAATAATCTCTTTTTTTCCATATGTTTTTTCTAAACAATCTAGTCGTTTCTGGCACTCGCTGGCCGCTGCCGCGGCACCGCTCGCTTCGCTTGCTCGGCTCGTGAGTATGAGGTCACAGCTTTAACCTAACCTTTTTTTTTGAGCCCCCCGCCTCGACAATGCGAGAACCCACCGGGGGGAAGCTTTAACCTAACCATTTTTTTTTAAATTAACTCTTCTATCTAGTTTGCAGCAAGCCAGAGACATAACTTAATATGGCATCTTATCACTTTATTTTATAATAAACCTACATTTTATGGCATTCATTTTTATTATTATTTAGGCAGAAATTGCGCATTAATTTGCTCGCTAAAATTTAGTGATCATTTACTACATTTGGTGTTCGAATACAATTTGAAGTGCGAGAACTAAGGGTTTCATTTTCATTTTATGGTGGTCATTATATTTAACCTCAAATATTTATTCAAATCTGATGGGCAGTTCCAGAGATTAGCGCGTTCAAACAAACAAACAAACTCTCAAGCTTTATTATAAGTATATAGATAATATAATTTTTAGCTTCGATAAAAATCAATCCTGAAATCGATCTTCATACCTTACAAACACTTGCACAACAACTGAAGACACTTTAAATACAAACCGAAATCAAAACATGCTCCAACTCAACAACTTAGGCTCGACCAAAGGCTCACTAACAACCCGAAACCGAGCTCCACACGAAGGCCTTTCAAGGAGAACCTAAAACAATCAACACTATCCTTCTACCCAATTACGTCCGACCAGTCTCTCAGCTACTGCAGCCCACAAAACAAGCCTCTGATTTCACATTTATATCGACCACACAATTAAGATTAGATCCTGAACCCTTTACGTCCATTATGGCCCATTTGGCCCACCTTCCACGATAAATTGTGGCCAATTAAGATTGTAAGCAGAGGCTATTCTAGATTTGCGGAGTCGTGTTGCAGTGGCCATTTTGTTTGGCAGCCAACGATTTGTGAAATTGATTTTGTTTTGGGGTTGTTAAGTTTTGATAGCTTTTTGAATTGGTGTGGCCTTTCTTGCTAATTTTATTTTATTAATAAAAAAAATGTGCTTTACTCATGGTGTCAATTTGTAATGGTGGCGAGGGCTTTAAACTAACACTCATGTTTTAATAATCTACTTTGTGAAAATCTTAAATTCACTGACAGACTACGCAAATCCTAAACCCTTAGTTCTAGAAGCATGCAATTTTGCATAATAGTTCCTTATATAACGAAACTGAGCGCTAAGGAAAGATTTTTTAAATTCATACCCTATGAGATTAGGAATTACGTAATTTCTGTCTACGGAAAATCCCAGCATGTATTTTTATTAAAATGCGAATTTATTTACCCTCTAAATTTTCATTCTTCAAATTGAGTTTACCAAGATTACCAAAATTCTAATTGAAGATCAAACGTCAAGATTACCTACTGATTAGATACAATTGCTTTCCCAATACTAAAATTTACCACGAAACCAAGAAAATTATGCCTTAACCAATTCCCTGTTCCATGAACCACATATGGTACATGTTGATTATTTAACTGTTGTGTATACTTTGTGGACAGTCATACCTAATGTAAAACAAATCTCTAAAAACCAAAACCCATTCCCCTAATACGTAAAACGTTTTAAATTATCAACAAAAACCTCATAATTTCCATTCAACAGGATACTTGTATAGACAACAGCGCCATCTGCACGACGTCACGAATATGATAAACCGGTATTAGCAATGCAGATCACGGGTTTGTCCTTCGCAAAAAACAAAGCACAAATTAATGCAATTATGACGTTGGCAGATGGGCCGTATTTAAATCTCGTCACAGATTTGGTTTTATTTATATTAATGATGTAAACAAGTTGTACTTGCAAACGTTTATAAAGTCCACTGTTTTGCATACTTTTGGGCGATAAAATGAAGGTATATTTCATTAGTTTTAATATATTCTCTTTTAATACTACATTATGATACGTGTGACTTAAGTAGTTCATTATTGCGGTGTGAAATTAGTTTCACGTATCGTATACTATTTTATAGCTCGTGTAACGTAATTCCGCACTTAAGTCACGCTTTTCTGTGTAAAAATGGGCTACTTTAGTCACTGAAAATCGTTACTTAAGTGCGAGTTTAAGACGCACAATGCTATAAATTTAACTAATGATGCGGTAAAGGCGAAGTTGGAAGTGTGTGTGAATGTGTATGTATGTGCGTGAGTGCGTTATGTGCTGATGCTATTCGTCTTCACGCACCCATTCACAGCGTGTTTGTACATTTAGTTACCACAAGTAAAGCGTGTGTCGCTTCGTGAGAAAAAATACTATAATGGAAATTGTTTTGCGTCATTTACCTACCCTTTCCCAACTGTGTTGGGGTCGGCTTCCAGTATATCCGGATGAATACAAGTATTTTACATGGAGCAACTACTGAAATTCACAACCCAACACTAAATTATTCAGTAAAAGATCTTATATCCATATTTTCCAGAATATTTGTTAACTTGGTAATGTTGTGTACTTAACTATCGAATTATTTTTGAATGCTTATTCATGAAACTATTCTTTTTTGTGTCGCTATATAGACATGTCACTCTAATGTATTCTATATTTTTATACGTACGAAAAACTACTTGTTAATTTTACGTAAATATCATAGGTATACATAGGTATTTTATTTTTTGGTTCTATTGAGTTATATTGCTATACAGTTCCTCAAACAAATTCAAAGGATTTTTTTACGGTTTCATACGCATAGTGATATCGTGACACGTGATTCCAGAACATGTTTTATCGTCAAAAGTTACAATTTATTTAAGATAACTTATATAAATTGTAACTTTTGAGGATAAAACATGTTCTGGAAATTAGTTAACATAATTAACTTAGGGCTGATTTTTTATCCGAGGAATAATTTTGAATTTTTGACAGTTCTTCCATAAAAAATGTGTCAGACGTCAATTTTATTCCACGAATAAAAATTATCTCTTGATTGAGAAATTAGCCCTTAGTTGTTTGTTTATGTCCATGTATGTCCACACAAAGAAAAAACACTGATTTACATCCACATCAGGTCCAGGATTTACATTTACATCCACACACATCAGGTACAGTTGAAAACCAGCGTCAGGCAATAGTTGTCTGGCATTTGTGCTGAACTGGGCCTTTTTGGCGCAGTCGTGAGGCAAACTATCCTGCTAATTACTTATATCGGACTTTACACTTTTTATTTAACTTTTTATTTATTTTTATCTGATGTAGGTATGTATCTGGTGTATTGTGTATTTTAGTATGTGCTAAAATGTATTTATTCATTCTTTCTTTCATACTGCTTGACGTCAGCATACTTTGTAATTATAAAGTATTTTAGCATTTTTTTTTTTAATTTTAAACCTACCTTAGTGGCCATTATATATTTTGTTTTTCCACCCAGTATATAAGGAAGCTATTCAACAAAATTTTATTTGTTTATTATATAAAATTTATATTTTTCCTTCCTCGAATTTGTTTTGTTCTTGAAACATTGTGGGTCATTTCCATATAACAGCATTATTAAACATTCTTGCTGGGGTAAAATTAATTAGAGGCACATGAAAACTTTTAATTTTATCTCTAGGTGTCTGACACACTGTAATGTCACGCGTCATGTCCAGACGTGACCTGTGAGGACTAGCAGTTGTGACACGTTTACTTTATATAGTGTGTAAGTGTATTTTATGTGGGGGAGGTCTATGTTTGGGGAGGCCTATGTCCAGCAGTGGACATCTTACGGCTGAAATGATGATAATGGTGATATTATGTAATAATAGCCACCCGCGTCGGTCGATCAGGTTAAGCTACACTAGCGGCGGTCAGTCCGTTTAAGGGGGACATAAGATGGCACGGCTTACAGATAAAGGTTCGATTTATATAAGTGCCAGTATTTTCATATTATGAAAAACCACTTTAACATACGAGCAGTTTATCACAAAATTGCACCACTAAATATAAACGTTATCTAGCAAGTCTTAACCCTAACATAATGTGTTCATGTTAGACTGCAATCTAGCTCTCCTCGGAGACCTATATACAAGCACTAAAAGGCTCTCCTTGCGAAGATTTCAGTTAAATCTAGTATCTACTTCTATGATGTGTTTTTTAAAGCTAAAAGTAAACTTTTACGACGTTGTAAAACTTTTATAGGTATTATATATACTTTTAATTACTTTATGGTTGAATACGTGAGTTTTGTTGAGAAATCATCAAACCCACCCTATCAGGTGAGTAAATCTGAATAGAATCCATAATCGTCCTGTCGGTCGTGTACTCGAATTACCATCGATCGATTTAGACAATCTATTATATTTGTTCGAGAGGTCCAATATGAACATCGGTCAACTTTGGTCGAAAGCAATCTAGATGCACTTTGTCGATAACGAAATAACAACACTATTTTGCTAGATATTCAAGCTATAGCCGCATGTTTCATCAAAGTGAACGTTTACTTAAATGCTCATATAGACCAAACACCTTTGCATTTTGAACCACGGGTCCAATAAATCAAAATTCAGCTACACTAAAATTTGTATTCTACAAACTGAACCCGTACAATTTGACAATATGTTCGAATAACCGAAGATGTTACCATTGCATCGTAAACCTACGTTTATACTGCAGCGAACTGAGCTCGTAAAAAATAGTGTGCGCTTCACTTTGATACGGTAACTTTGTTACGACTAGGGAGGGGAGAATGACGATAGATTAGTTCTGTAATGATTCATTATTTTGTAAGGTATAGTTAATAGACATTCAGCAAATTTATTGCGAGGGAATTATAAAAACATTTTTTTTAAACCTAATAAACTTATTTATCTTTCTTTCTTCATTTCTTTTACACGACAGCATTTCTTGTAATCTACATTTTTAATCAGTTATCGTAGTAGCGAAATAGTGAATATATGTAAGACTGAAGCCTTATAACACTTTAAGTTAATCAGTCACTAACAAAAATGCAGGTCCTCCGAAAAAAGCGTAGCGCAAACAGCGTATCGCTTAACTTGCTACGACAGCGTAGCCGCGTAGCAAGTGTAGCACCACCTCGTAGCAATCGCGTAGGCGATTCTTTTTAGCACTGACTATAACTATCAGGCTGAAATCATCGACTTAATCCCAACACTAGTATAGTACAGATAAATGAGTATTTCGGTTCTTAGTGTACGAACATCGACTATCACCGCATTATTCGTTAGTGCCTTTTTATAGATTTTTTAATTTTGTTTTAAATCAAAGTTAGTTAAGTACAGTTTTCAATAATTTTTTGTTTTGTTTATTGGCGTGTGCTTGCTGACAAAATTGGCAAATAATTTAATTTAATGTTTTGTGTGTTTTTTGTTTTTGCAATACCTACTATTTTATAAAATCTAGTTTTTCTAACTATGCAGATAGCTACGCTGGTCAGGGAGTTTGTTGTGCCACTTTTTCTTCCCAGTTAAAGCACTGGAAAGTGGTGAAGGGCGGGCGTTTTGGCGGACTGCCTTATGTAATTTTGACGTTAAAAGTGCTGATTATTAGCCTAGTTTGAATAAATGACTTTTGATTTAGATTAATAATTACAAATTGACCTTACTAAGGTTTACAACTTCTACGTTATCACGTTTTGGCTCTAAAAATACTTAAAAGTCATCATGTCTTATGAATATTAAAACAGAAGTACTTGTGAAAAAGCCACAGGATTTACGTAAAATTCAGCTCACAGAGTCTTGACAATATTATTTGACGTATCGATTGAGAAGTCAAGGCCTCTTCGAGGTCAGGTCCAAGGACACTTTAATGGTCGAAATCCAGCAATGGCAAATATCTTTGAGAAAATGTGCGTTATCTTATTTATTTTATGCGAGATAGCTGTAATTTATCTGTAACAGTGTCTTTTAGAAATAATACCTAATTCTTTTTAAAGTATAGTTGGAATAGTTGAAGTTGGAGAATAGTTGGACTGACAGGTCATTGAAGAATAATGAGCTGTAATAGAAACATCAATCGGACTAAGCTTGGTGCAATTAGCAGAAGTGTGGGTCAGACTAGCATACGAAGGGTTCCGTACTCATCATCTGCCTAGCCTTTTCCCAACTATGTTGGGGTCGGCTTCCAGTCTAACCGGATGCAGCTGAATACCAGTATTTCCAGAAGGGTTCCGTACTACAAGGCAAAAAAACACGTTTTTTGTATGGACGCCCCCATCATTTTGTAACTTTATTTTTTATGTTTATTGTTTGTATTTATAACAGCAATAGAAATACTCACTCTGGGAAAATTTCAACTGTATGCCTATTACGGTTCATGAGATACAGCCCGCTGACAGTCAGACGGTCGGACGTAGGGTGGAGGTATAGTAATAGGGTTTCGCTAGCACTATTTGGGTACGGAACCCTAAAATCGATTTTAGTATTGTGACTAAAAATGTATATAAATCTAGTGGGTAGGTTTGTCAATGTTATGTCCATTTTACATTTCGAATAGAAAGGTACTTCTGAAATAACTAACCATCATAATCAACTTCTGTGAATTCATGCTGTCTCTATTATACCTAAGGCTCTTTTTAGCGATGAAACAAGGATGAAGCACCAAGTTTCTACGAAAACAAAATTACGTAACTATAAAGTTCTTTGATTCTTCGCAGAATGAAAATTATGGCAGCAGATTACAGCCCGCAAGAAATGAGACGCCTCGTTTCAAAGTATGGTGCGAAGTTTCAAATACTTCTCACCTACTTTAAAAAAGCGCCAATATAAGTACGATACAAAGTACATAAGTACGTAGCAACTTGGTGTGATCGCTTCCCAAACAATATTCAATCTCGTCAGCTCGCCTGAAAGTGTTAAATATTCAATGCTTCGTTTTAACTCAATTTTAGAACTGTTCGATGTGCTTAGTACTTATACATTTATCTTTACGCTTTGGCAGTGTTGAGAGTAGCGGTAATACGTACTGAGTACTTAGGTAACTACTGAAGTTTTTTGAATCAAAAGTACTGGGTTGTCATTCCTGACAAATACTGGGTATTTAATCCTGAATCACGCAAAGCCTAGACCGATGTAACTATAATTAATTGAGCTATGTTGCTAATACTTTTTGAACATACAATAAATATAAATCTACATAGTGTATGATAAAAGCCACAGTGTCCTTCTTTAGTGTCAAAATACTAAAAATACAAATAAAAGGTTTAATACTAAAAAATATGGTGTTGCTAACCTGTAAAAGAATGTCGGCGTCACGGGACGCCCGGCACACGTGGTACATCTAAAAGAACTGTGGTGGAGAGGGGCATGAAGGAATCGCCATGCTATTTGCCGTAATATATGAGTCGGTCTTACGGTCAAGGTGCGCCAATAGATACACGATAGGTATACGCAAGATATTTTTATAATAATAAATAGTATTTAAAATCAAGTATCTTGACTCGCCAGATTGTCGACATGTGGGATGTTGACTCAGCGATCATTGTGTAGATAGTCGTAACAGCCAATGGTTTAATAGCCAAGAGCCACAAGCAGAAGAAGAAGAAGAAGGCTCTCGTTGGGCAGCTGGATTAAGGACTTTATTCAGAAAGCGGTACTTCTGGACACGGCACGGATTCTTAGGAGGTTCCTCTTCTCTCTTGGACCCTGTTCCCGATACCAGTGGGCTACTATGTTTTATATTATAATATTTAAAAATATAACTTAACTCAACTTAGCTGACCCGGCGAACGTCATAATTACTTAAAGATCTTTTTTTCTTTTAATTTTCCTCTAAACAAAGCCTGTCCCGACACAAACACCAAAAAAAGAATTATCCAATTTGGTGCAGTCGATTGGAAGTTATCCGCGATATATAGATAGATGTATTTTAATGAAATGAAGTGTTTTTACAATATTGTTGTTGCACCTATCAAACAAATAAATAACGTTGAAGGCATCACCATAGTAACATCGTGACTTATTTAGCTTGATATTTGCACTATTTCGTACATACCGCTTCGTTTCTGCCCCGTTCCCATTAACTTGACGGCCGTCGCCATAGGCAGTAGATTAATAATTCGTTAATGGTACACAAAGCTCATTCCAATTAGTGAGATATCGCTGCGTACACGACTGTACAACTGTAGGTACATGTGTCTCGCTATGTCTAGTGTATATGATTTAGGAATGAATGGGATTGCTTGGTGTTTGACGAAGATTAAGGTTATGCTGGAGGAGTTAATGGTAAAAGGGAGAAAATATTTAACGTGAAATATATTTTTTTCGTGTCGCTTGCACGACTGTATTTTCAATCTTGTTTTCCCAAAACTTTGCCATTTCCGCGGCGTATTCGGTGGCAGCGCAGAGGTCACTTTTACTGCATGTTTTGGAACACAGAGGGCAGGATAGGAGGTGGAGCATGGTTTGTGACATAGCTCCACAATCACACCCTATGACCCTACTGCCGTTCCGTCAAGGTAACCCCACTTTACCAGGTTGGAGAGGTTGAGCAGGGAGATGCTCGATCCCCCCCCCCCGGTGGGTTCCCGCATTGTCGAGGCGGGGGGGCTCAGTAGCCGTGGTGGATTGGGCCACGGTGAAGCTAAGAGGAACCCGAGGAGCGGCCGCTCGTCTAGGCTGTGCGGAAAAGCCGACGACGTAGCAGGTGGGTAGGTTGCGGTGCCGCTTGGGCGACATCGCAGCCTACCTGAGGCGGGCCGCGATGTCCCCCGTGTGGGAGACATTGCGGCTGAGGATTAGAGGCCGCGGCGGGAGGGGAGTGTCGGTGTTACGTTGCCGCTCTCCCTACCTTCCGCGGCCTTGACGGGGCCGCCACCGTTCGATGGCGGACGCGGTGGGGCCGCAGGGGAAGAGGAGTGTCGGTGTGTCGTTGCCGCTCTCCCTATCCTCTGGGGCCCGCCGTTCAGGCGGGCGTGGGGGCCAGCAGGCAACGGGTGCGGGTGCACCGTTGCCTGCAATGCACAGGCCTCCACCAGTGTTGGACGGGAATGGCTAGGTGCTCCCGGCCATTCTCGTAGCCCCCCTATGTGGGGGGCATGCGGGGCCCGCCATACCATCTAGGCGGGCATGCGCCGGGAGGGCTATGGAGGTAAAGGCTATGCCTATTCCCGTGGCCCTCCGCTGAGTTTTAGTGGGTATACTGTCATTCCGACAGGGAGTCCCACATACCCCGTCTCGTCCCCCGTGAGGCGGGCATGCATAAAGCATTTCTCAGCGACAAAAAAAAAAAAAAAAAAAAAAAAAAAAAAAGGGAGATGCTCGATGTGTGTGATCGTGGATGAAGTATACGTATAGAGGGCCTAAAATGTCCCACGCGCTCAGGCGTCCCGTAAAATAATGGATTTGGGATGTTGGTGGGGCTTCCGCGTTTCTGCAGCGCTTCGCAAATGTTCGCGGAAGCCCGTGTTGATGATTTTGATGTCACAATGAGAAAGAGGGCGGCGTCGATAATGGGTAGGTTGCACGGATGCTCCAACAGCATCCTAAAGACATTGTTTGACAAGGTGGACAGCCCCTTCATTAGGCACTGGATCTAAAGACATTGTTTGACAAGGTGGACAGCCCCTTCATTAGGCACTGGATCTGCACCCAGTGCCTAACACGTGCCGACATGTGTTGAGCCACGTAGTTATTAGCTGTTTTTAGGTTACCTTGTAAGTTTTACTATCATAGTTTTTAAGGAATACTATGTATTGTCTGTACTTTTGTGTGATTCGAAATAAACTAAATATTAGGGGTTCAAGTATGAAATTGCCCATTTGTACTGAAAAATTGAAATTCGTTTTTTTTTAATTTAATATATTTATTTAATCAAAATAATTAGCATTATTATATATAAATTGCCATTGCTGCCATCTAATAGGAAGGTCATCGTGATCTAGATTCGACAAACTGTGTAAAAGCATTTTGTACTGCCTCCTGAGAAGAAACTTTTTATCACGTAGAAAATTGTCCAAATCACGAAAAAAATGGTAGTCCGTTGGAGCAAGGTCTGGCAAATACGGAGGGTGACGAATGGTTTCTAATTGCAGTTCCTGTAGAGTTAAAACGGTTTCTCGTGCTGTATGAGGTCTCGCGTTATCATGGAGCAATAATGGTGAAGATCGATTCATGAGTCGGGGCTGTTTCACTACTAGTTTTGCTATCATTGTTCGGAGTTCGGCACAGTAGACATCTGCTGTTATTGGTTGACCAGATTGGAGAAAGCTATAGTGAATAACACCATGCTGCGACCACCAAACAGTTACCTACCTATTTATTGGTAAGCTTTCCTTTAGGACACTGTAGCGGTGTTTGTCCTGGGGTCAGCCATTGCGTTTTTCGCTTACGGTTATCGTAAAGAATCCACTTTTCATCACATGTCACAATTCGACCCAATATTCCTTCATTTCTGTATCGATTCAACAAGGCAAACAAGTTTCAACACACGTTTCTTTCTGCAGATCAGTCAAATCATGAGGCACCCATTTCTCATATTTTTTTTATTTTATTAATTGGACACAAATGAGTTAATATTGTTGGTAAGGGAACGTTAAACCATGCCACTAGGCAGGTCATTATGATCAATTGATTCATTTTATTTTTCGTTGGTTGTTGTATTAAAACGTGAATAGTAATAAAAAGAAAATTGGTCGGTTATTTTACATATATTAGGAGAAAGATTTTGGTTTCGTTTCTACAAAAACGATTATGAAAAAACTAGTTGAAATCACCACAGCAAATATTGAAAAGCATTTACATGATAATTTGAAAATGCACAAAGGTACAGTCAGCCTCAAAAAAATATATACAAGATTGAATTTAATTGTCTATTAACTTTGATCTATAATAATTGTAGCTACAAAACATAACCTAAACAGGAACACAAAATTAAATTTTAAACAATCAAATAATATGAAATTGTTTTAAATGAATTATTGTCGATGTATATCGAAGTGTATTTTTTTGAGACCGACGGTTACATCATACGGAAGATAAAAGAAAACAATTTTCTAATACGAATAATTAATATCTTGCCTAGTAGATATTGTCAGTTGGTTTACGTCATTTCCTTGACCGTGACATCCTTATTTTCCTGTGAGGAAGTGGTCAGCGTAAGTGCGTGTCAGACAGAAAACAATGATCGATCTAACAAAGGGTGGCAGTGAGGTCGGAGTGAGTGAGTCTTCTATCAAGAAGATATAAGTACCGCATGACCTTCAAGTGTTTGCTGTGAAGGAATTTCGGCACTACTTAAGAGTTTTAAAATCAAGAAGTGCTTTGAATGACCCCTATCCGACTTTGGAAGAATTTTACTAACGCCACTAAATGCGACCATCGCATCTAAACTGCATTCAAGAGCTGTCAGTGTCATTATTATGGCGGAATATTGACACTGACAGCTCTTGAACGTAGCTTAAGCTGATCGTGGTTAGTTTCATTAGAAACTATAAGCTTGGTTTATCTAATGACAATTCGAACTACGTACGATTCGAATTAAGGAGACAATTTACTACACTTGCTTATAAAACTCAAAGTTCAAAATAAACAAAAAAATACATAGAATATTTTTGAAAAAAAAGACGTTTCCTTTATTAAAAAATAAATTTATATAAATAAGATT
Organism: Apamea crenata; assembly: GCA_949629185.1. Taxonomy (NCBI): domain Eukaryota; kingdom Metazoa; phylum Arthropoda; class Insecta; order Lepidoptera; family Noctuidae; genus Apamea; species Apamea crenata. The sequence continues at coordinate 18,756,293 of OX451360.1, read as the reverse complement.
ATTAATTACTTATATTAGAAAGAAGTAAAAAAATATTCGTTTTTATCAAAGTAGTTCGCAGAAAAGACTCAAAGCTGGTAATCTAATAAATCTACAACACCTTTCTTTGACAAAGTGATATTATAATTCACAGTAATAATTATAATTTAATAATCGCAAATATTAACTAAGCACTGTCATAAACTGTATCTTTTATAATTAATGGGATTTCGAGTTAAAATCTCTCTCTTTCTACCTAAACTAAATAACTAAATCTATAGCATGAGGAATTGTTTAGTGATGCAGATGATTTATATCCTCGTAACAGACGAGACCCCCACAGGCTCGTAATGGATATCCTTCCAAGACTAGTTAAATATAATAAAAGTTATCTATGTGGTACCTACGTATATATAATAATATACCAAGTAGTCTCAAGACCTTAAACATGAGATTATTTAAAAAATAATTGCTTGAATGGTTTGTGTAGTGGTTGTGTTTATAGTGTCAAAGACTTATTTCACTATAAATGTTAAAATAATATGCTTGTGAAAATTTGTACGCTATAAGCGTACAAATTTTCACAAGCATATTATTTGGTAAGCAAAAACATGTATGCTCTTGTTATTTTGTATTTTACCATATTTTTATACTTACCATGTTTTTAAGCAAATAAATATTCTATTCTATTCTATAGTATAAATTAAAGTCGGTTTTCGTGTCTGTCTGTGTGACCGCGATAATCTTTTTAATTACGCTAGCGTTTTTCATAAAATTATCTGCATTATTTTTTGAGCGGATTATTCAATCAGCTCATCAATTTCAATTTCATTCAATCAATTCAATCAATCACTTTTTCACTTTACAGAATAAACAATTTCAATTCTGAAATTGTTTATTCTGTAATGTGAAAAGTGATTTCGATATCCTCAGCATCGGAATCACTTTTAAACTTCATATTATTATAAAAAAATAAGCTAGAGTAGGTGGTTTTCTATCTGACTACTCTGAAAAGAAAGGCCGAAACAAACTCAGAGATTGTAAAAACATGTAGCAAAATTCGCATGCACCTAATGTTGTAATAAAAAGTATAAAACCTAAATAACAGCATCAGTATGCAAGTGCAGCAGACGTGCGATAATGCAGAGCTCAGCTGCTGAGGTGCTCATCTGCTCAGCGGAGCGGTCATGTGCGCGAAAATTGAGCTAATCTCCTAAGTGCGCAGTGCAGAGCACGCTTAGGTGCAGAGTAAATTAATTAGCTATATCAGCGCATTGCTAGATATTATTGATTGTATGTAAGTAGAGGATGAAGATGTAAATCCTGGGTGGAATTACACATGGACAACAGTATTTTAATGCGACGCCACTCTTATAACAAAAGTTCAAAGGAAGAAAGGGTTCATTCCGCTATGTAAAAATGAGCCAATTGCGAGTCGGACTCGCACACGAAGGGTACCGTACCACCGTACAATATTTAAAAGTAAATATTTCAAAGAAAACACGTTTCTTGAATGGACACTATTTGTTATTATAGCGGAAATAGAAATACACACTCTGTGAAAATTTCTACTGTCTGACCTACTACGGTTCAATAGATAAAGCCCGCTGGCAGACAGATGGACCAGTGGCGTGCTTTACACAAAGGCATATAAGCAGTGCCTACCTCGAAAAATAACCATAATCCTGTCAATTACATTTTAGTGTGTGTGCCCCACAATTAGGAAACTCACTAAATTATCATACCTAACAAAAAACCAAATCTTCATACAAATACGCACGGTAGTAGACAATTGCCAGACGGCCTACTCGGCTCCCGTACTATTCGCACATTGTCATTGGTATTTACTCGTTCAAATTAATACGACGAAATTAAATTCCTGCCTACCTATTCTGAAAACCAATGCACGCCACTGAGACGGACGGACGGATAGTGGAGGCTTAGTTATACGGTTCTGTTGGCACCCTTTGGGTACGGAACCCTAGGAATGAGGTTGCTGTAATTTTACAGACCCTTTAACTAGGATACGGTAATTATTAATAGTAATAAGTTATCTGGGAATACAGAACCTCACACACATAGATACATACCTAAACGAACCACAACACTCCTTTTTTTGGGCAGTCGTATAAAAATAAAAAGAATGCCCACTCTTACCTCAGTTTCACAGAATCACAAAGTCGGCTTTTAAAATTTCTTTGTAGCGAGAATACTAATACGAATTCTAGAACCATGTTAAAATTCACTCCTAAACCAAATTAAAACAACCGGAAGACTATTTTACTTGTGCACTACAATTCTAATTCTATTACCATTGCAAACAGCTATCAAAGCCACGCTCATCACGTAGTGAGAGCCAGCCAGTACAGACAGAAAATTAAGTACGAAAAGCGTAACTACTTAAGCTAATATAAGCGTCCTAACGAATAGAACACAGTGAGAGACGTAACAGCACTGTTTGTATGCAAATTTTTATTTGCCAAGAGACACAAAAAGTGGGGAACGATCCCGGGCTGGGTTTAGGGTGGTGACATATAAATGTACGCGAATTACGTCGTGCTATAGTTTTGAGTGAATTTTTTCTTTGTTTTTTTTTGTGATTTCTATTTTAATTTTGTAATGTTGATTTGGAGCTGGGTTTCTTTTGTTTCTTACTTAAATGATTTTGTACGTTACGATTTTGAGGGTAGTTCAGGGGGCTAACTCTCTTATTTTCTATCAAAGTCAAAGCATTTATTTTAAATAGGTACTTATAAGGCACCTTTAAACGTCAAAAATTACAGTAAACTATAATTGATTCTAGTCGCCCCTTCCAAATGGTAGTTTTCGTATAGAGAAGAACGGGCAAGAAACTCCACCGTTACTCTTTTAAAATGTTTTAGAATATTTTTCATATATTAATTACATAATAATAATAATATGTGAGGAAGATGCACCTAAAATAAAATAAAATGACTATACCACAATAGGTATAAGAATAAAAAAATAAACCATAACATATAGACGATTAGTTATTATCAACCACATCAAGTCAACGCCGCGTTCGTAATCTCCTAAATTAATAATGGAGTGTCAGTTGTAAAAAAAAATGTCATTGGAGTGTCAGTCATCGGAAAAACATAATGACGCTTTTAAGAGACGACGACGTTTTACGAGATTACGAAAACTATCAATGATCGGCAATTTTTACATAATTGCGTTATCAGACTTGGCCCTCAGCTTGTTAATTTTAAGTAGGTATGTACGAGTAAGTCCTGTACTCCCGACTTTATGGTAGCAGGAGTAACATCATGGGGTTTTAGTCGATAGAAGTCTGACATAACCCTCTGTTCGATCCAGACGGAGGGACGGAGCGAGGGGGAAGCTTTCTCGTCGTATTTGAAGAAAAAAATCGTCGTGATTTTTCTCTTTTCGATCGTTTTTGCAGCGGATTTTAGATTTCATTTTACAGCTTTACTGTATAGCTTGTATGTACGTTCTTTCACAAAGACACTATTCTGTTCACAACATCTGGTATTCAGTCCAACTGCTAAGATAATTCTGAGAATTAACTAAGCTCGGTTTGTTCGTGTTGGTTGTAGGCTCAGGTAGGTTCACCGCAATAATCCGGGCTATTCAGAGCTATGCGTAAACATAGCGTGTCGCGATCAAAGCACAGATAGGCAGAACGCAACGTTTCCTTACCCGCATTCTCGACTTTAATCTGTCTGATAGACTTATCATAAAAAGTTCCTTGCGGTTTTTGTAAGTTAGGTAAATACTTGGGGAATTTTAATTATGCCTTTTTTCTTTCCTTTTTCTTTTGTTTTTTTTCCCTTGTGGCCATAAACAGGTTCTTAGTCCATATTAAAATTCTGTTACATTTTAGACACATTATAAAAAAAGGTTTCTCTTCATTAGCTTAGAGGTATTTAATCTGATATCAAATATAAATCTCTCAGCTACATAATTATATAATGAAATTGCGTGTCTGGAAAATTGAAGTGACCTCTTTAAAGCCATGCTGATTTAAACTTTAGCAGAGGTAGTTTGTTTAATTTGCCTTTCAAAACACCTAATAAAGAAATGACGCAGATTACTGTAAGATTAACACACCCCCACCTCCTTAGGCTTCCCCTTGACATGGAGGCTTAGGTACTCAAAACTTCATAGAAATTCGATCTACCCACGTTGGCTATGTATTGTGGGCGTAGAAACGTGTTAGACTTGGGCGATTTTATAAAGCGGCGATTTTTTCATCGCGCACTCGGTTTTCAACGAACTGTTTAGCGCTGAGAGTTGAAAATCTAACATCTAAGGTTTTGTCTAAAATCTAAGGTTTTTTTGACGCGCTGGGATGCACTCTGTTCAATTCTCAATGTTGGGCTCAACACCGACACTTGAAATTCGTTGCGCAATAAAAATACGTCGTGTTAAAAATCGACCGCGCTTGCGGCTTAGTTATCGTAAGAAGGCTCTCGTTATAGGTAGTGACGAAAAGAAATCATGCTGTCGTATGTTAGTGTGCATACACACGAGCCACACGCGCCGTGGACAAAGGCGACTGCAACCTTCACCACGTGTTGGCGACAGGCTGCGCGTGTATGCACAATTATGTTAATAGAATGTTAAGATCCAATAATATTTATACGAAACACGACACGCCATCTCCACGAGCGAGAGATTTGCAGTAATAATATCGTCGTGCCATCAAATTCAACAGGAACTCTATGAATCAATCTCCACACGGCGATATCATCGCGACGATAATTTGATGGCAACGCATGACTATCGCCTCGATTTTCTCTTCTGTGGAGATGGCGCCTTAGAACAGGATAGCTATATCTATTGTAAAGACATAGTGGAATCATTCTCTAATAAAACGTAGTAATAGGTTTTGCCTGCTCGTCTAGTGTGGCTGCTGAAATGAGCATGGGACCCTAGATTCGTGCCCGATTAGGAGCAAATAGGATGGATAGGTCTTTAACAAAACAGACTGATATGTTGAGGGTGGTACCCCACCTCTGCCTATCCTACTAAACTTCTGGGAATACAGACGTGATATTATGATATTAAAAGCTTTTGGGAAAACTCAGGATTAAGTCTAAAGAGCTGTTCAAACTTAATGAACGATTCTAGGAATTTCGTATAATCAGGAACTGAGCCTCGAGTTTTCGTATATTATTATTTTCAATGCGATCATGTTCTACCTACTTTAACTTGGAATTTCGAAACCTGATGAAATAAATCAAGTTTTTACTTGCCTTTATTGAATTTGAGAGGATCAAGTACGATACTATACAATATAATGAAGAATGAATAATCAGTTAGGACTTTGTACGAAAGAAGAACTGTCAGTTTGAGGGAGTGGAGCTTTATTTATTCCTTGGATTGCCAACAGTCCTAGCCTCTTATAGCCTTCGACATTCATACTCAAAACTTTCCTCACGACATAATGATAATAATAAAATCGCTATCGCTTATCAACATGTCCGCACCTCTAACACTGAGTTGCAGACTATCTTAATCGCGTCGCGTTCTCTCAGTAATAGAGAGTCGTAACTAGCTATTCAGATCATTATAGACTGACTGATCTACTGCAGTTACTCTCGAATTATAGGGAGACTTATGTACCTATGTGAGAGATTGCTTAAACGCCCTGGGCCCCAATTCTGTGTTATTCCCCGCGAAATCTTACCACATGCAAACCACGTCAATATCGTATCTTGTTTAAGGCAAGGAATCGAAATGTCAGCCGTACGGACAACATGTATTTTGACAGTTCAAACCACGCCCGTGATAAGGTAAGGAATTGACGTGGTTTCAAAGTAAGGAATCGTTAAGTGGTCATAATGAATTAGGGCGCTGTCTATGAAATAGAATGATGAAGTTCTGTCTAAAATACATTTCATCTACGTTTCATACTTTCTATCCCGATATTACCACGGGATCGAAACTTAAGCGGGAGAAACTGCGGGGCGCAGCTAGTTCTATTCATAAAATAGAATTACCTATATTATTATTATAGCTACCGTCTTAGTTCAATATTAACTCTCGTGGTTTATCCAATATCGATAGGAATCTTCGTTTAAATGAAAATGGCACGACACTGAGTAGTATCTTGATTTGATCCTTTATAAAACTTTTATTTTTATGGAATTCGTTAAGCTACAGTCAGAAAGGTATTTAATGTATGTTTGAACTTGTTTTCTTTTTCCATTAACTTGGGTAAAAAGTATCTACAGAGTACCTATTTGTTTTTATCTACTGTGAATCTATTGAGGATCTACAATTACATATTCATCGCAAAATCTAAAGGGACTCACGTAGAAACATCAAAAGATTTTACCAAAATTTGGCAAAAAAATATTTTATTTATATATACTTACGTTATTGTAGACAAGAAAATACATAACAAAAAAAAAACATTTAACACTATAAACCTTACAATGGGCGAATGGCAAATTACCCTTTCGAGGAATAAAAAATCAGGGTGACATCCACTAAACTGACTTGCGAACCTGTCCGACCCTTTACAAAACATTATAAATAAAACATCCTCTAACTTCCCTAATTAATCCCTAACTTACGCCCAAAATATTTAACCCTTCCGCAAAAAATCCATTACATAAAACTACGCTCATTAACTAAACCCGATTGGTTTTGAACTAGTTTATTTAGATTCTAAAGTGAAGGCGATCGAGAATTCCGAACTTGTCGAAATTGGAATAGTTAGGAGTCCGGAACCCGAAATGTTGGGTAAAGAGTCACGCCCACTAGCTAGATCATTATCAAATTAAATTACGTTGTGTTTTACACTTAGATTAATGCATACCGTTTTAATTGGGTATTTAGAATTGGCTAGTTTCAACTATGAAACCCAAAGACGAAAAAAAGAAGGTGGCTGGGGGAGACTGGATGCGGAGGGCGGGGGACATGGTGTTGTGGCGCAGGCTGGGAGAGGCCTATGTCCAGCAGTGGACCGAGTCGATTGAGTTTCAACCATATGCTTGGGATGGAGCAACTTACCTACTACTTTTCATTTTGTATTGAAAGAAAGAAAATACGTTCATTTGCGGTAAACATTACGCAGAGAAAGAACAACAACAAATAAAATGTAATTATTCCTTTACTGCATGCATCAGAAAGGTGTTCGACCAATATCGTTATCGCGAAAAAATAATTACCCGTCCTATACATTTGGGTCGAGTAGGTATTTAAGTTTTATATTGAACAATTGATATTTTTTCCGCGATTATGATTTTGATCCCCAGAAGAAAGTTGTTCAATTCGATGGTGTGTACCACATCTTCAAATATGAACACATCTTTCGCTGTATAATAAACTTTAGTAGATCACTCAACACTCATAAAACCATTAAAATTCTTTAAAACTTTGTTTTTGGAAGCGGTTTTCTATATTCCAACGTTTCCAACTATAGCATGATAAGATTCATAAATACCTATATAGAAAAATACAAAACTACGCGGAATATACATCAATTTTACATAAACTAATCCCCACATAAATATACGATACACGTCGATAACTCACAGATTACCTCGACCATTTATATTTGCGTTACGACCAATAGATCAAATGTCAATCGCCAGATTACTACCCTACCACCGAAAATGACTGCTCAATTCCACTAAACGTGTCCCAATACTCAATAAACCAAGCTTCTGTTGGGAGAATATGAACTTTAGTGAAATGAATTTTAATGCCACGCCCAAAACCATTAAAAAAAGCTTAAAAATGTTACATGTTTGATGTATGATGTGTGCTCCTTTTGGAGCTCTATAAGAGCAGCTTGCTATTTTCCAACGATCAGATGACAAGCTTCAAACACCTATGTATATAGAAAAAACAGGGCCACACAATAGAAATGAAAACCTACGACTGGAGCCACGTATACGTGATGCAGAGCCAAGTAAACGCGATTCAGTGTCACCGACCGACTTGAGCCGAGTATACCCGATTCTGCATCACCGACCGACTGGAGCCGAGTATACCCGATTCTGCATCACTGACCGACTGTAGCCGAGTATACCCGATTCTGCATCACCGACCGACTGTAGCCGAGTATACCCGATTCAGCATCACCGACCGACTGTAGCCGAGTATACCCGATTCTGCATCACCGACCGACTGTAGCCGAATATACCCGATTCTGCATCACCGACCGACTGTAGCCGAGTATACTTGATCCAGCGACACCGACCCAAGCGAGACGGTTCAGTTTTGTTGACAGTTCAGAAACAGCGCAAAGTACGCCTAAAGAAGTTTTGACTTCAAAAATACTACTAACTACGCGCAAAATACATCAAATTTACACAAACTCTAGTGAGTTTGTGTAACAAATATATGTATATGGTGTATTTATCGGGGGGTTAGTAACGATACTAACCCCCCGATACATATACATATATTTGCGGTACGACCAATAGGAGACATCAAAATGCCAATCGATAGATTCCTACGCTACCGCCATCGAAAGTGATTGAGCTGAATTCCACTAAACGCGTCGCTATCGCGTCGCCTCATTCAATAACCCGAACCATTGTTGCAATATCAGTCTGCATGCTGTGCGGAATTTTATTATCTCAATATTGAGATATCTATCTTCGGATAACCTTATATCCTATCTTCAGATAACCGGATAACCGAAGAGGTTATCCGGTTATTAGAAGATAGGATAGTATGTAGCAATTCTGTTACCGAGAAACTGGATTACAAATAGCTGCGCAGATAGATGGTATTGTGGTGCGTGTAAATAAAAGAAACAATCTACGTAATAAAAATGTTAAGTTTATTCACTCACTGACAGATAACCCACAGCCTTATAATCAAACCAATGTGTTGGAAAGATTCCTCTGGCAGAGAAAGAAGAATTTAATGGAAAGTATAATTCAACGACGCTGAAAAGTCCCAAAAAAATTACATTCCAATTTCAATTAAATTTTTGGGACTTCAATTGAGACGTCTGGATCTGCCACCTGGACTTGAATTACCATGGGTAACCTGGATGTCTTTAAACAACCCAGGTTGGCCACTATTTCTACACAGAAAGAAGCTAGAAGAGCAAAATCGCGTCTCTATTTTGGACTTCACATCGTTGCTGAAAAGCGTAAGTTAAATTCCATAGAGTACATTCCTTATGCTAGATGGCCGGACGACCTTAAGAAGGTTGCCGGGATGGACTGGATGCGGAAGGCGGAGGACAGGGTGTTGTGGCGGAGTCTGGGTGAGGTCTATGTCCTGCTGTGGACTGCGATAGGCTGAGTCGATTGATTGATTGATATTCCTTATATGACGTGCGAGTATGACCAGATGTGTGAACGTAAACAAAGGCAAAAGGTGTATGTAAGGGTCGTAACAGGTGACGTTCTGTAGTTTCTGCCTTCTCCCATGTGTAGAAGCCGTGAGTTTATATATTTATGTACGAGTACACTCTTACAGTTTCTGATTATCACAAATGTTTTGACAAAATCCTTTTTAACATTTCCAGTAGCGATTGAAACAATTTCCAGTCAGATCCACCAAGATTTGATATCAAAATACATTTTCTGTTTACTTCTGTTACAGAAATTAACACAAACACAATTCATTTATTAAGTACCTACAGCAATATTGAAATAATTAATTCTCGAAATACTTTAGCAGGAAATAAATGGGAGCAGAACTGTCATTCTGTTACGCTCTAGTGAATTCAAGGCTTTAGAGAGCGTTATTTTATGACGTACTTTAAGTAAACTTGCACGTTTGGTTTTTGCATTTGAAATTATGGTTTATTGTCATGTCAAAGGCTTGTTTTTTAGCCAAACGAAATAATTGAGCTTTAAAGTTTAACTTAAAGTTCGTTTTTTAATCCCAGATATTAATGTGACATGACATTAAGTCTTTAGTGTTTGCGTTTTTTAGTATCGAAATTTGACATTACACCTGTCAAATTTGTATCGGAGTTTAAAAACGAACTTTAGAATGAATGATATGTGGTCAATTTAACTTTCTGTTCAAACTCCGTACCGTGCACTTGCAAAATGATACTATAATATAAATATGTGTATCACTACATAACAACGTATCTTTTCGTCAGTCACCCTAACCTACATTTCTGACCTTTGATCCCCTAAATTAACAAACAAATTAATTTCTCTACAACAGCGACGTATCCAATTATGATGAGCTAGTATGCAATTTTGGTAAAAGATATGTTCATAGTGTTATTACAGACTAAAGCAACCAAAAGCGTTATTGTCATTTTGAATTACGCTTTAGTGACCTCGTAGCTTTAAGAGGACTCATTTTATGACGGTCGCTTGGCAGTTACTCGAAACGTGCGATGTTATTATGTGTTACACAATTTTCACAAAATAATTATGTAGGTACTAGGTATATGAACGATACATTACGAATTTAACGTTCATATACTAGTATATGAACGTGTGCGAGGTAAACGTATTTCTAGAAATACGTTTACCTCGGACAAATTCTGCAGTTTGGTAATGACAACTTTGAGAGGGAGGTTATCAGAAGGATTCAAAATCAAAAATTAAAATCAAAAGTCATTTATTCAAATTAGGCTGAGAATCAGCACTTTTTGAACGTCAAAATTACAAAAGACTGTCCCCCAAAAACGCCCGCCCTTCACCACTTCCTAGTGCTATCGCTGGGAAGAAGAAGTGGCGCAACAAACTCCCCAGCAGCACAGCTGTCTGATCGATTTAAAAAAAATACTTGATTGTATACAATACTAGGTGTGTTAATGTATTCAAACATAATGTGTTGTGTGTTCATGTGTTAATTTCCGAACATAATTCGGAAATTAACATTACAAAACCAGAACATAAAATTTAATTATTTGCCATAATATGTCAGCTAGCCACGCCAATATACCAACAAATATAATAAAAACTATACGTACTCAAGCTAAAAAATAATTAATTAAAATGTAAATAAAAAAAAACTTACTACCCAAATAAAAGCCTCCAGGCATAAAGGGCGTGACAGCTTACACATTTATGCATTGCTGGGTTCTAAGACCTGGCAGTAAGCTAATTCTGGAGAAGGAACATAAACATTGTCTTGCGTTAAACTAGGGTGACCAACTATTCTTATCGTCTAAGTAGTCGTTGATGGAATAGTATGCCTTTGAACAAAGGTTGGATTTTAGTTGAGCTTTAAACGCATTAAAAGGCAAGAAACGCATTAAAAGGCAAGTCTAGAAAAGAAGAGGGTATCTTGTTATAAAAGGTTATACCAAGCCCAACAAATGAGTTATGAACCTTATGAAGCCGGTGAAAGGGGGCACGTAGTTTGTCCTTATTTCTAGTGTTAACACTGTGAATATCACTATTTTGAGTGTACAAGTGTAAATTTTGCCTAATATATAAAATGTTGGCAAGGATGAATTGTGATGCAACCGTGAGAATACCAATATCTTTAAAGAAATCTCTTAGAGAAACTCTGGCACCTAGCTGGTAAATTGCTCGAACAGCTCGCTTTTGAAGGACAAATATATTTTGTATATCAGCGGCTTTGCCCCACAGCAGAATACCGTAGGACATAACGCTGTGAAAATAACTAAAATAGACTAAACGAGCTGTATCAACGTCAGTGTATTGTCTTACTTTCCTGACGGCGTAGGCAGCCGAACTGCTAGACTTGATATATGAGGTCCCCACTGAAGTTTGGCATCTACTGTTAGTCCTAGATAAATTGCCGAGCCTACAGTTTCAAGCACCTCTTTATCTAAGACGATGTTGGGTCCTAGGTTTCTAACATTCGGTAAGGCGAACTTTACACATTTGGTTTTCTTGGCATTGAGAACTAAGTTATTTGACGTAAACCAATCTGTAACTATTGAGAGTGCACTGTTTACGTCGTCAAAATCTTGTCTATTCCTGTCTACTTTAAAAATAAGAGAGGTATCATCTGCAAACAGTACAACATCACAGATGCCCGTCAAATGGAATGGTAAATCATTAATGTAAACTAAGAACAAGAATGGACCCAGTATTGAGCCTTGCGGAACACCTAACTGAACTGGTAGCCCGGATGACTTCACACCATTAACATCTACACATTGGACCCTATTATGTAAATACGAAATAATTACGTTGAGAGCTTCGTTTTGGACACCGTAATGACGTAATTTACGCAAAAGCGTGTCATGGTGCATGCAATCAAAGGCTTTGGAGAGATCACAGAAAACTCCAATAGCATTCTGTGATTTCTCCCATGCGTCAAATATGTGTCTCAAAAGAGCAACACCCGCATCTGTAGTTGAACGACCTTTTGTAAAGCCATATTGCTCATTATGGAGGAGGCTATTTAAATTAAAATGTCTTAGCAGCTGCTTGAGTATTAACTTTTCAAATATTTTGCTAAATGCAGGTAAAATAGAAATAGGCCTGAAATTGCCAACGTCATTCTTATTACTAAATATCACACACACAATCACTAAATATATTATCAAGACAAGATGACGAAGAAGCTGTGATCCTAGTAGGTTCAAAAAACAAGTTAATTAAATTATAAGACCTCAAAAGATTGAGAAGTCTAATACTTAATGGAGTAACATCTAAAATATTAATATTGAAATCTCCACATAAAATAATACTTTTGTTATTTGATTTTAACCTTTTGAGAGTATCTTCCATTACCGATTCGAAACTAATAAAATCCCCAGAGGGGGGTCGATAAACGCAAATTATAACATATCGCTCAAGTTCAACACAAGACAACTCTATAGTGCGCTCGATTGAAAGATTAACTAAATCTAAACGTTGTTTACATTTCAACTTGTTTGAAACAAGAACTAAAGAGCCACCGCGAATAGCACTTTTTCTCACAAATGCACTCTGTACGGTAAAGTTTTCATCATTTATAAACACTACTTCATGTTCCTTCAACCAGTGTTCAGACCATAAATAAACTTAATTCTAGCTCTTTGCCGGACAGACCCTGCATATTTTGATGTACAACATTCAACATATGTGGCTGACCCGTTGTCGCACCTAATAGTTTAAACTACAAGGCGTATCAAAAGTAGTATTAGTATCAGTACTAACAGTAATCGATGGTACACTACAAGTACCAGTGTCACTGTGTATATTGTATGCTAAAAGATTAGCAATTTGTCTCCTACAACTAGGTGGCAAATACATAGTATAATTTGTCAGTTTGTAATCAGTAATGAATTGATTACAATCAAAATATAAAATAGCATCACTGTGACGACAAATCCTATTATAAATGAACATATTTAAATTATAAATATGCTTATTTTGCTCATCAGTTAAATAATGGGAATAAGGCAAGGCACAAAAAATAAATTTACAATTATTAGTCTCATTAAGATGCAACATCAAATGGACACATTCAATTATGTCCTTTTTTCTTACATTTAAGCTATCCCCATATAATAATATAACAGTTGAACTAGGGTTTATTTTTGTCAATTTGATATTACTAATTAATTGGCTAATACTGGCATGAGAGGTTATTTGTCAAAGACTCATACCTCTCCGCATTATACTTGACCAGGTCTGCCAACTCATTAGCCTCCTGCATGCGCTTACTCAGGTCTTGTTGAGAAGCCTCATATTTACTAAAGATATCCTTTAGAGCGTATTCCCTAACAAACAACTCATTCTGAAGGTGCTGAGTGTCTGTGTCATACATAGCATTACACAATTCTAATTCACTGTTACAGTTTTTTAATTCTTGTATTAAATTTACTTTTTTTTGCCTAAGTTTTGTATTTAATTTGTTTACTTTTTGGCATTTTAAAGATTTTTGCGTTTTTCTAATTAATCTATTAATTTTAATATATTTTTTTAACTTATTGTGACTAGTGTAACGCCTATTAAAACAATTGTATTAAATAAACAACGATAGCAGTTTAAAATGTGTATTTAATTACGCCGTCTTAGCGTGTACATAGGTAAAGATGGTACAATAATTAAGATAAAGTTATTGGAGCCTCATAAAACAATAGAATTTAGCCAGTTAATCACCTAGAATTCAAATAAAACTCCAGTAAGCTACAACAAAGCTATCCCAAAGAAATAAAACACAAATTCCCCATAATAACGATTAATACATTTAAATGAGAACACACATCAAATAATGGGAATACTTAGCTTCTTATTGAAATCAGCGATATCATACACTATTGTATTTTCTTAGGTACTTGCTCCTGTGAGATTACAAAAATAAACTAACTAAAAACCCTTCCCGGCAAAAACTCAACACCTCGTTATTCTTTCTTCACAATCAATTCTTCAGCCTCATTGGTTCATCGTGGTGGCATGATGATATCGTCTCCCTATTGGTCGACACCCGACGTTAGTACCGCAACCGTCCCCCAGGTGGCCACCTTTAAATTGACGACGACAGCTTCGTGTTTCTACGCGTTCCTACGCGTTGTGTTGCGCCATCTAGCGCCTAACGTGTGGAATATTCACACTAGTAAACAATTTATTTTTAATCATAGTATCATCAGTTAAATCTATTGTTACAACTGGCTCAACACATATGGGACCCGACCCGCTACCAACCAACTCATCATAAAGACTGCAGGTGATCGCAGACTCTTCACGGGCTTTGAGAGTTTCCAAAGCAGTTATTGTGTTGTGGGCCTTGCTTAAGATTCAGTTGGGCTGGGTATTGTTTGGGAAGCTTCGTCGAGTCTTCTCGTCGTATATTTCACAGAGCCTAAAGACTAAGGTGTGCAATTTGAGCTTCCTGTCTGTTATTACTAACGGAGCCGAATCGTGGACACTCACGGTGTTGCAGGTCCATAAGATCGCTCAGCGAACTATCGAATGGGCTAAGCTTGGAGTCTCTCTGAGGGATCGAATCCAGAACGAGGTGATCCGGCAAAGAACCGAAGTTGTCGACATAGCTCACAGAATAAGTAAGATGAAGTGGCAATGGGCCGGCCATATTAGCCGTAGAACCGATGACCGACTAGAGTGGAGACCGCGAATCGTCAAACGTAAGGCCTCGCTTAAGCTAGATGCAGCAACGATCTTCACAGGGTGGCTGGTAGCAGCTGGATTAGCGTGCTGAGAGTCGAGCTGAATGGCTTGTTATGGAGAGGCCTATGTCTAGCAGTGGACTGCTATAGGCTGATGATGAGGTATTCAAACTGGATGGGATGGCCATTCCAGTCAGTCAACGTTGGAACCAAGTAACTATCTAATAGTGAAGAGATTTCTCGATTAATTCCCTGATTAGTCCTGGTAAAAATACTAAGGCTGTTGGGGCCTTTATATGGCATTGCTCCCGCAGACATGTTGCTATTCCATTGCCAGAGAGAAAATTGTTTATTATATTATTTTGATTGAATTAAATTTTTATTTAATTTTATTTATTTATTTTGATTTAATTTAATTTCAATTTTAATTTGATTTGTTTATTGTGATTTCATTTAATTTAATTTTTTATTTAATTTGGTTGACTGTATGTTATTTATTGTTTGGCTATTGTTGTTGATATTGTTGTTATAGCAAAAAAACATTATTTTTTTCAGTTAGGTAATATTATGTTTGATGGGAAATTTTAGCAACATTAAGGAGACAGCGTTGTGTATAATCAAAAATATTCAAAAACCTGTCGCAAAAATTGACGAGACCCAAACTTTACTGGATAGTAAACTGGATGACCGAAGAAGTCGAGACAGTCGATGGCGAAGACCAACATTTAAGATCTGTTGGAGTGACAAATTGGAGTGAAAAAGCCGGAAATAGGCTGGAGAAATAGGATAGGAAACGCTGACCTCATCTTGTTTCAAAATATGATTGACGTGTAAAAGCGTTTGTACAAACCTACTTCCAAAATTCATTATCATTCATCATTTAAATATACTTGATCAGCCCGCCTATCCGCGGCTAAAGCCTTAGACGCTGATGATGATTTTGTATGAGGTCATGGCATTCCTGCCCCGGTACGCCAATCTGTATCAGTATCAATGTTGACCTCTCTATCGACAATTGATAGAATACTAATCAAATAAATGGACCAGACTATTGACATTATTGTGTAGTGGGTAATCATTCTTCCAAGTGATCAATTTATATTAATTGTAGTTTATATTTATTATAGCGGTTTGCGCTAGCCCGCAGATGATCTTGGCCGGTTAGTGATTTCTGTATAAGTATTGAAAAGTTCTAAATGTGATGTCATCATCATCTGCCAAACCTTCCGAACTTGGTTAGGGTCAGCTTCCCGTTTAACCGGATGCAGCTGAATACCAGTATTTTACATGGAGCGACTGCCTATCTGACCTTCAAAACCCAGTTGAAACTGGTTGTCAGACTTTCAGGGTTCAGATTACCCGTAACGACGGTCAAAGATCCACGAATGATAGCCGGGACCAACGGCTTAACGTGCTTTCCGAGACATGGAGGAGTCAAGACCCCTTCTTTTACAAAGGTATGTAAAGATGATCACCCATCCATGGACCAACCGGGGCAAGCATAGCTTAATCTACCCATGCGGTTGTTATCACTTAGCTACGGGCCCATCTAAATAATAATTATAATTCTAAATATGATGTATTCTGTGAATTGTGATCGTGATACAAAAATATCAAAAACCATATCAAATTAAAATACAAATTACCAAAGCGAATATTAAAGAACTAGTTTGCCCACGACTTCATGCGCGCGCCTGTTAGAAAACAAATTGGATTTCATGGGTTTAATTTTTATTGCGCGGAACCCTATTTCTTTTTCTACAATAAAAGAAGCCTAATTAGGCTTCATGAAAAGTTTAAAAGTAAGTTAAGAGTAATTGCTCTTAACTTTCTTTTAAACTTTTATTGCTCTTAAATCCTTATAACAACAGCTATCTTCCAGTGAAAGTGTTGTCAAAATCGGTCTAGTTGTTTAGGAGATTAGCCAACAAACAGACAGACAGACAAAACATTTTAAGATGTTTATGTCAGACGACCAATGGGCCAAACTTACGACCTGGGTCCCTCTTAATGGCAAGCGACATCGCGGCAGGCCTAAACAGAGATATATGCATTTCGTATAAAAATAAAATTTGACATTTCAAACAGACACTTCAATTTTATTTATTTGTATTTAAATTGTATAGATTGGAATGACACACTACGAAAATACTACGTTCCTTAACTAGATTTATATAAATAGAAATAGCTTAAGCTTTAATTAATTTATCATAGGTATAGGCTTCGATATTACGAGGGATATTTGCTAATTAACGCTTGACATTTATTAATTAGATAACAGTATTACAATATTTGCACTATCAAAAACTATATTCAATAGTAAAGCGACCTTTACTATTGAATTTAGTAGGTTTGAACCCACACAGGCTCTTTACTATCACTGTTAGCCTGCATAATCCCACTGCTGGGCAAAAGCCTCTCCACATGACTTCCAGCTCTTTCGATCCAGGGCTAAAGTACACCTATATGTATGCTAATTGCGCGGTAAACTCTGCTTGTGAGATCCAGGATTTGCGTGACGTCAGTATGACGCGTTTTAACCATGTGGCGTTGTAGATACCGCTACACACCACTAGTCGTTTGTTTTGTCCAGTTCGTCCTGCCATCTTCTACGGGGTCTGCCGCGACGCCTTACTTTACAGGCGCTTTACTTTGAGTAAATTATTTCATCATCACTGCTCTCAAAACGGACCCAAAAATTCGAAGACATGTGACATCTGCACTGGGCCCGCGTGGTAGATTACAGCGCAGCCGAGAGGAGGCCTGTGTCGCATTAGTGGAAACGTTATCGGCTGATTAATTTATGGATAGTTATCATAAGTTGCGTAGGTTGATTATAAAAGTCTTATTTAGAAATCGTCATCTCCTCCTTCGTAGCGAATGATACGCGCTAGTGAGAGGTAACCTTAACGTTACTTTACGATGTGCGACGGTACTACCACGTTACTCCAACATTTATTTTATTCAGAGTAAAGTCGTTTGTTATTTCAGTTTGCAGCGAATGTGTATGAATTCTTTCATTGATATTCATAACGGTTCTTAGAAAAGGAAATACATTGACGTGTTATTGAATGTAACATTTTATTGCACAGTTATTGTATGGCTGCGTGGGTGTGAGAGTGTTTAGGGTGTGATTTTGTATTTGTAGCACATTTGTGTGTGAGTAAAATATTTACAGTTTTGACATGAATAGGGTCGTTGACGAAATTAGGTTAGTTCGACACACGTAAGGCTGTCAAAATCAAAGTCAAGAGTCATTTATTCAAACTAGGCTGAGAATCAGCACTTTTCGAAAGTCAAAATTACAAAAGACAGTCCCCCAAAACGCCCGCCCTTCACCACTTCCTAGTGCTTTCGCTGGGGAGAAGAAGTGGCGCAACAAACTCGACAGTGTGAGGGTCTTGGGTTCGATTCCCAGGTCGCGCAAAGTGATATTGGGTTTTTCTATCTGGAATTTGTCCGGGGCAGCCCGGAGTCTAGACTTGCGTCTGGCGGATAGCAACAGACCCACCAACTTTGAAAGCGAATAGTAACTGTTTTGCTGACTAACTTGTCGGTCTAGTGACGCTGAAGCTACTGCTGAGCATGAGGTCCTAGGTTTGATTTCCGGGGCGGACAAAGTATTATTCAGTTTTTCTGTCTAGAATTTGTCAGAAGCAACCCGGAGTCTGTATTTGTTCCTGGCTTATAGCAATAGGCTCGCCTCCTATGATATGGAACTTACACATAACTGTCCTAATGTAGGTGTACTATAGGTGCACCTCTGCCAAACCCTTCGGGGAATACAGACGTGATGGTAGCGTGTGTATGGAGACTGTGGGACGATATTTACAGTTCTGACATGAATAGGGTCGTCGTTTAATCCGGCACATCCAAGGCTGTGAAGCCTTCTACCACCTTTGAAAGCGAATGGGTACTTACTCAATCAATCTGCCGAGCTCCTTCTCAACTATGTTAGGGTCGACTTCCAGTCTAACCGGATGCAGCTGAATATTTTAGATGGAGCGACTGCCTATCTGACCTCCACAACCCAGTTTCTGAGTAATACGATACATCTTGGTAAGACTGGTTGCTAGACTTTAGGGCTTCTGAAGAGCCGTAACGACTGTCAAAAATCAAACTCAAACTCAAATCATTTATTTCAACTTTGCCGACCGACCCTTTGACAATTCAAAAGTGCCTGTAATTGGTACAGGCACTTTTGAATTGTCAAAGGGTCGGTCAGTCAGAAAGATGAAGCTAGTTGCCCATTCCAAAGCGAACGGGCAAGAAATTCCACGGACACTCTTTTAAACCATAAAATTGTTACAAAATATTTGATTACATCATTCGTGTTGAAATTAACCATGTGAGAACGATGTAAAAAGACATGTACGTTAAAAGCGTCCGTTATAGAAAAGTTATAGATCCACGTATGACAGCCTAGACATGACTTAACGTGGTTTTCGATGCATGGAGGGGTCTTGGTATATAAAGATGGTCACCCATCCACGGACCAACCGCGGCAAGCGTAGTTTAGCCTGATCGATCGACCCGTGCAGCTGTTATTACAAAAATAGCTCATGATATGTAGAAAAGCTGGAATCATCTTGCGTGTACCCTTTTTAATACAATTTAGTAAAATATGACGTACTTGTGGTGTTTACTCCCTTATTCATGTAATGAAATAATGTATCTTACGTGTGCATACATAAACAATTTTCTTTACGAACATCAAGATTATTATATTTGTAATAGGAGCAGAAATAACGATTTCCCTGTTTGTATCCTTATCATTCAGGATTCTAATGAGACCTCCTTTATTATAATCCAAAGGAAAACAGCTATGATAACAGGGTACCTATTGTTATTACTATCATGAACAAACTTAAAAATAATAATTATATCATTGTACCGATAGTCGAGACAGCCAATGCACGGGTTAATTGCCAAGAGCCTCGACCAACTCCTGAGGAGGCTCTCGTTGGGCAGCTGGATCAGGGGCTTGATTCACAGAGCGGTACTTCTGGAGACGGCTCGCATCGTCAGGAGGTTCCTCTCTCTCGAGCCCTGACCGCCGGTAGCTTGGAACCTGTTCCCGATATCAGTTGGCTACTATTTTTTATATTTTTAAATGTTATTTTGTATCTTTTTGTTTATAAAAAACATTTAAAAATGTAATTGATAAGTACTAAAATGAAAAAAGGACTTATCAATTATTGACACTTCCCATGACCCTAGGGCTGGCTTTTACCTTGGCCAGAGGCTAAGCATTGCCATACAACGTGGCAATGCCGCACGTGTCTTGGGTACATTACCAGTCGACAGCGATGCGGATGAATTTTTGGACGCTATATTTTAGTTTCTAAATAGTTTTAGTTAATTTAGGATATAATTTTGTTATTTTAGTGTTATCTTATTTTAAATAAAGGATAATTATATTTAATGACTAACCTTCTGCCCGTGACTTCGTCCGCGTGGAATTGTTGGTTCCTTCGCCCCGAGCCGTCACAACGCGTCGCCTGCCCGCGCTATTACTTCGTTTTCGCTTAGCGTTCTTTTGGACTTGTTTTCTTTCTGCTCGGCTCCAAAGAGTCGTAGCGTGATGTTAAATACTCTTTGTCAAGAATTGGGCTATCAATCAAATGCAAAAATATTTTTTCATATCAGACTGGTAGTTCCAGAGATTAGCGCGTTCAAACAAACTCTTCAGCTTTATTATTATTATTAACTCAGCTTGAGATAGTTAGAAACAATCGTAAACCAGAATTACGAAGAGGAGAAGGAACGAAGTATTTAAAACAACCAAAACAAGTAGAAATCAATAGAACGACATCCAACCAATTTACATCACCCAATGGCAATACAGACAATGTCATCAATCCGCGTAAAGTATGAACACCGCGGAACAAAAAAATGACGTATTTGTACAACGGCGTCTATGGGTAAATGGATAAAACGTCTGCACAAAGCATGTGTAGTGTATTCGTGAATGTTTTTTCGGTTAAACTGGAAGCCGACCCCATCATAGTTGGGAAAAGATAGACACACATTTTTTTCTAAAACGCATTCTGTAACATTAACTTAAAAAATATTACTTACTCGTTTACTGTATGTATAAAGCTGTATTTATATTGTTGTGGTGAAGCTGGCACAATGGCGCGGTAATCTAGGGGTAACCTCGCAAGTGCTATTGTTTGTGAGCTGACTAGGTCGCGCGGTACACCGTAGTGAATGGTCACCTTTATCACAACAAAAATGAATGGAAAATAACGCACAATATTACTTTTAGGTTTTGGAGTAAAATTATGGAGGGACTTGTGGCTAAGTAATAACAGCTGCACGGGTCGAATGATCAGGTTAAGGTACGCTTGCCGCAATTGGTCCGTGGATGGATGACCATCTTTACATACCAAGACCCCTCCGTGCCTCGGAAAGATAGATAGATAAAACATTTATTTGGCGCACACAAAAAAGACAGCACAACACACAAAAGTACACTATTAGATGATAACCAAACTACCCACATGATTATAATATAAAAACAAGGTGCCGATAAAAAAAAAAAACAAAATGAAAAGCACACAAATATCGAAATAAAAGTGACTGAGAGTGATTTCTCAGTAGCTGCCCGGAGGCTCAACTTGAGCCCGGTTTACAACAATAGGCTCGCCACTATTACACAAGATTTAAAACAGAACTGGCAAAATTATATATTATTAATAATTACCTATAATAATTTATATAATATTAATCATTACATATTATTATTATTATTTTTTTTATTTATTATTATTTTTATGATTTTTATTTTTAACCGTGTTTAGTTTAATATAAGATCCTGTACGAGTTGCAATAAATACTTTTTATTTCTTTCTTTCAAAATATTAGTGGTATGTGGTAAAGTGGGTGTACTATAATAGGTACTCCTCTGCTTAACCCTTTGGGGAATAAAGGCGTAACGTTATGTTATGTTAAGTAACTGAATAAACGTAAAGCATTCATCTATACATATAATACAATACAACTTAAGTGGCAGTGGGCAGGGCACATTGCTCGCATTACAGATGGCTGATGGGGCCGAAAGGTTCTGGAGTGACGACCGTTTACCGGAAGACGTAGCGTTGGTGGGCCTCCCACAAGGTGGACCGACGACCTTGTGAAGGGCGCACGAACCTATTGGTTGAAGTGGAGGTGCTTGGGAGAGACCTTTGTCAAGCATTGGACGTCTTTCGGCTGAAATGATGATGATAATAAAATAGTAATGAAGTCAAAACTGTACTTTAAATATTCATGAAAAAAAAATGCTACGTGGTGTGGGAAAGAGACCGAAAATATAGATTTTAGAAGTTTTGGCTATTTGTCTGGATGTATGTTCCGGATTGGCGCAAAAACGGCCGAGCGGATTCGTATGAAAGAAGGTCAGCAAGAACCCATACAACTTTGAGAGAAAAAATAAAGGAATTCGAAAATAATTGTCTTTTTATCCATAAATAATTTAAAAGTACATAGTAAATTATTTAAAGTTTTAATAACCTGTGACACAATTAAATCTTGTGGCAACTTTGCATGTACGGGTTGACATTAGGAGTATATGACATGTGTTCTGTGGATATTATTCAGCTACTCTTGGGTATACGCATCCTTTCTTATGTTAGGTAGATACATAACTTTGCCTAACGAAAATCGATTATACAATGAGAGTTATTATTGAATTCAGATTTAATTATACTAAGCAAATATTTGAAATGAAACAAAAACAACAGCAGCTGAAGCCGACAGCAGACAACTGTCAACTTGACAGTTTTTTTTTAATAGGTAAGGTAATGGACCAAGGTAGTATAATTGTGCCCAAAATGGCGAGCTTTTTATTACGTTAAAAGTTATTTTATTCTCATCCCCGGGTAACAATAAGAAAAATATATAAATGCAATGTTATTCAGTGTAATCTATTGTATTTTATGCCACTAAGGTTACCTCGGTACTTCGTTTGGGCAGATTTTAGCACGCACATAGCCTATAACCTGGATTAACATATAGAATACTTTTAATCCCCCATATTTTCCGATATCCCCGCGGGAGAGGTCGCGGGCAAAAGCTAGTGTTCAACAACTGGCGAAATATGGGTAAAGGTACACTTCCGCTTTACTCTTTGGGGCGCGAAGTTATGTCGGGAACATGGAATGTAGAAATAAACTTGGAAGAGAAACTTCCCACAAAATAAACTACCACATCATTGTTTTAATAAGCAACGAATTTTCCATCTTCGAAATACATTATATCCGTGAACAAACATTATATTATCATACCTATACTTTCAAAGTGTGCTTAGAATAATAATTATCTGGAGCAATATTATTACAACGTACAAACAAAACTCTGTAGTATCAATATTCAGGCAAACTAATACGTCCAGTACATGGACAGTGTTGAAACCCTAGAACCTTAACCGTATTTTAGATTGGAGACCGCGTATCGGCAGGCGTAGAGTGGGACACCCCGCAGCTAGATGGACCGACGACCTCAAAAACTGGCTGGGACAGACTGGATGTGGAAGGTGGAGGACAGGGTATTCTGGCGTAGCCTGGGAGAGGCCTATGTCCAGCAGTGGACTGCGATAGGCTGAGTTGATCATACCTTATGTTAGTTATTCATAAAAACATAATTATAATTATTTCATGCGCTACGTTAGTCTTTGGTAGTTAATTGAAAGAAAGAAAATAAATTTATTTAGAACAGACTAAACGACACAATACACCAGATACATACATCAGATAAAAACATATAAAAAATCAAATAAAAAGATGTGTAAGAAAAGTCGGATCAGTAGTTTTTGAGAAAATCGCGGACATACAAACATTATGTATGTTTGTATGTCCGCGATTTTCTCGGGTCGAATACAGAACCTCCTTTTTTGAAGTCGGTTAAAAAAGAATAAACTTACTACTGTTATAGTAGTAGTAAGTTTCAGTCTTTGATTTATGGTATGATTGCCAACATCTAAGTCGCTTACCGACGGGTGAGACGCTTACGATCGGGACGCCAAAAATTATTTGCCAATACGTGCAAAGGCAATGTGAAGTTTAAAAACTTAGTTCTACAAACTACATATTTATTTATTTATTTATCACATGTTTCCTTTGCCATTACAGATAAATCTAATGCGACAAAGTAACTTAAAAATATACTTAACCTTACTTACTTTACCTTACATGCTACACAATACGTGGCCCTTGTGAACTCACCCAGTGTACAGGTGAATAAGTCTATGGCATCCGCCACCGTGTTGAGAGTGCGCAGCGCACGAGTCACCGGTGCGCTGTAATATTATATATTATATACTGTAAAGTTCCACTATGTGTACTATGTGTGTGTGTGTGTGTGTGTGTGTACTAAGTTTAACTATTTCTCTATACATTTTGATGATTATGCTCAACGCTTCCAACCGTTCAAAATGATTGTATTCGCGAGTTTCTCTTGGTGTGGAAGTACCAAAAAATGTGTCTCATTTGCGTGCACTGCATAAAACTGCTTACTTGTGTGACAGACAGCGCCGTCTTTTGTTACATCGTAGTAAACAATCACCCTCATACAACATGTCCCAGGCAGAATTAACGCACACCACCAATTAGAATATTATGATGTAAATGTTCTAATCATAATACATACACTGAATTTTTACTATAATGAAAACATTGTTTATTTATTAAATGTGTGTGTGTGTTTTTTTGTTGTGTATCATGTGTGTTTTATATGTGTGTGTATTTTTGTTGTGTTTTGTGTGTGTGTAATGTGTGTGAGGGTGTGTCTATGTGGGAAAAAATTATGATCACATTACAAATCTACGCACGCACACTGTCACACACGTATACATTTATTTAAAATGACAGAAACAGATTCAGCAAACGATTCTAAACAAACAATTAAGTTACACGTTATAACTATTTTTCTTTAGTTTGTATTACGTTTGTAAAACTATTTTATCTGAAAATTGGCGTTACCATTCAGTGGGATAATTTCAGGCTGATCTTGAAATATTAAAACATATAACTAAATAATTACAGTTACACGTGTAGCATCTTCATTCTGTAAGTGTAATCAAAAACGCCTAAAAGCTTATGAATATGTTACTTACTAACTTATAAGGTTTTAGCGTTTTCATGATGCTAGCGTGTGTTTTGTATTTTTTATTCGTTTCCAGTAGATAATTGATGTTTTCAAGTTAACTTATAGATCAAAGGAAAAAATCGAAGGCTGATAGCAAAAAGCGAATCGAATACTTATTTTATTCTTTTTAGTAAATTAACTTCGGAATACCAAAGGGAAACCAACTTAATGCTGCAGTTCCATAGAATTCCACATGAAATGGTAAATCACAGGCAATTACTGGAAAAGAAATTTCGCAAGATCAAAGCTACAGGAAATCTTTGGATTTTGTTCTTATTTTCCATTTAAATTAAACCTTCTTTCATGATTTTGTTAACTAATATACTCCGGTTTTGTATAAGTACGAAAATTCAATCTTCGAATTAGTAATCAGAAATCTGATTTGACGATATTATTGAGGGAACATTGCTCGCAGAACAGATGGCCGATGGGGCTAAAAGGTTCGAGAGTGGCGACCGCGAACCGGAAGACATAGCGTTGGAAGGCCTCCCACAAGTTGGACCGATGTCCTTGTGAAGTCCTCAGGAATCTGCTGGATGCGGAAAGTACAGTACTGGTTGAAGTGGAGGTGCTTGGGGGAGGTCTATGTAAAGCAGTGGAAGTCTGCCGGCTGAAATGATGATGATGAATGATTATATTATTTAGATAGTTAGATAAACGTCTAGATCTGAGTCCTTGGCAACGCTCAAGTAAAATCAATCTTACCTTTTGATACGCTGCGGTTTGATAGTCAGCCCCGAAAGAACTTGCTTGTATACCACATTCACATCAGCGAGCCCACGGTGTGAAAGAAACCTCATCATCGCTCCATTAATTATAACAAAACGCTTCAGGCTAGTTTACAAATCGTCTTTCAGTAAGTTTTTGTGCTTTCTAGAGGAAATGTAGTTTTAATTACAGTTGTGATTTTAAAAGTCCCTAGTTAGTTCAGTTATTCCTATATTTCCTATAATATAATGTTTTTGAACGAAGACGAAGAAGATTTTGATAAGGAAACGTTATTCTTAAAATAAAACGCAAGCTGATAAAAAAATCTACGGCGTATCAACGTCTTTTTTACGTTGTATAACTACGTAAAGAGAGATCCTTAGGCCATTTTTATACGGCACGGTTTCTTTACGGTACAGTGTATAAATTAAATACTTTAAAAACGTGTCTGTCAACAAGCTTCCATAGTGATCCATGCAACACTAACAACCGTGCCTACACACGGCGAATAAACCGTAGTTTTCACGGCAAGATAAACGTGTGTGTACGAAGGGGGAAGGGAATTAGCTAGCGTAACTACGCAGATGCGTATCGAATCTTGAATTTAAAAAAATCTAGCTTAGAATTTGCTTTTGCATAAGCCAAATATTCTTTGTACAGACGCCAGCACATCAAGCTACTAAAAACTTTATCGCTAAAGCATTAGGTTCAAGGTTGATTGGGAAAATTTGACAGTTTCGGGTAGCTTCACCTGCTGGCGTCAGTACGTAGACAACTGAAATTGCTGCCAAAAAAAGACACAAGTCAACTAAAAATAGCTCGAGTTATATTTTATTAATAGCCCTCGGCAGCCATTTAATTAAAAAAAAGCCGTTTAATTAAAGGAAGAGCAACAAAAAACTTCTTCATAATTTTAAAATAACTGTCATTAGATAGAACTAATGACAACGGCACTCGGGTTTCGTATCAAAATAGAAATAAAGAGAGTATTCTCCATTGTTGAATATTTAAAACTGAAGATATTATGTACGAGAGGATTTTAATGACGCCTGACTAGATATAAAGAGGTATCTTCGTGGAAATTTTTATTTCGATAGTGAAGACACGTATTTCGTCCTTAAGAGAGTCCTTGAAAACACTTTGATCTGAGGGAAGAACTACTAAAATGTTCAGTCACCATAATATACCTACCGTTTTCGTCAAAAACGGTATATTATGTAAGTGATGAATGTAACTTCAGTCGATCTATTCTGTAATTGATTAGGGGTCGAGGGGCCGAGAGTGGACTAAACGTGTAAAAAGCTCATCGTGAAAACATGTGAAGTGAGCTGTCATTCCACCTGAAGCTATGGATTAACACTATTGACAGCTCACTTCACATAAGTTTTCACGGTGAGAGAAATCAAAATAACTGAATATTTGACTTTTACCTTGGCCAGAGGCTATTGCCGTACAACGTAGCATTGCCCCCAGTCTCTTGGGTACAGACGGCAGCACGTCAACGTAAACCCTATACATAAATATAACTACGACGCGCTGCGGAGTGTTAGAAAGAAAGTATCCTTGCCACGATTGGTGGAGTTTTCAACGTTTTTAAAATTGCCCAATGGTTGCACATACTAAAAATTGGGAGCCAATTATCATGTTTTACTAGGAATAAGCCACACCCACTCGCCCCTGCGCGTCCGCCGCTGCTCCCGAGTTTCCCCGATCCTTCACGAAATTAAACGAAAGTCACTCTCACTCGTCTCGTCAGTCGTCACAATTCACATCGTTAGTTTACGTCAGTCAGTCAGTTGCGTACGCATTTGAATCCCGTTAGGGTATATAAGTTCTGTGATTTCTGTGAATCGTACTGTGTGCTGTGCTGTGCTGTGAACTTTCTTAAAACAATTTATAAATATAATGGCGCCTCACTTGACGCAAATTCAAAGAGAGCGCATCATAGCGCTTCGATTGAGTGGATGCCGGGTGAAAGATATTTGTCGGCAGACGGGCATAACGGTGAGTAATATTTTTTGTAATCATAAATAGAAAGGCTAATATTGAAAAAATGTGTCAATGGTGTTTTTATACAGAAATTAGTTAACGCTGCGCGCTGTTCCAAGCGTCACTAAAATGTAGAGTAACCGTGAAAGCTTAAATTCAGAGAAATAATTATACATATGTAAACAGAATTCGATGAACTATTGTTTTTGATTCCATTTAGTCATGACACATTCTAAACAAAAGTTAATCCAGTAGGTAGTGATTGGATTCTATAGTAAATATCTAAGCAATTACGCACTTTCTTTTTGTCCAGGGCCCAGGGGCTGCAGTCTCGACATTCATAACGATCGCTTTACGACCGAATTCGGTCGCAACTCGCAAAGTCCCGGATTGACAGGTGTAATGTATGGAGTGACAGGGCTTTGCGACCGAATTCGGTCTTAAAGCGATCGCTATGAATGTCGAGACTGCAGCCCCTGCTTAGTTAGAATCTAGTTACCACGCATTGGGTGTAACCCTGTAATGATAGCGATGTTTGTGTGTAATTAAATAACTTAATAACTTTATTATTGTAGTGTAGGGAATTATAAGTATTAATACATCTTTGCCTATAGTCATTGAGTAATAATGGGCAAATAAACTATAGCTATTTGTTTCGTTTCAGAAAAAATATGTTTATTTCTGGCTTCGGTGGGAAGAAAGCGGAACCATAGAAGCCCATCGTCGCCAACTCTACGCGAGATCCACTACGGTACGACGGCAGACGCCGCACACTCTGCCGATCCTTTTCTGACCACACGAATAACATCAACTTCGTACAGGGTGAGTCCATCTGTAGCTTGTAATCATACCTTATCAGCTCAACTTATTCATCACTTTCATAAAATATGGTTTTCTTAAAAAGTGAATAACAAAATTGTGATTAAAATCATACCTACTACCTAATAGACATGTAGTAGGTAGTTGGAAGGGAAGGGCGCTCGGCGCTCACGCAAACCGGACTGACGCGCGCCGCGCGGCCAGTCTGAATTATTGTTATTACTTACTACTTATTATTATTACCTACTATGTATTAGATACATCTTCAGTTCTTTACAAACCACCTCAACAAGGGTGGAAGTTCTCAATTCGATAAATTGTTTTTTTGTTTATGTTTATAATTTGAAGAATATTTTTTAACCGTCCCTTACTCATCTAAAGTCTATTCAACTAATGCTTCAAATTGATGTTATTTCAAGTTGAACAAATATCAACTTTATTTCAATGGTCATAAGGTTGATTTTAGAGTGACTAGCACTACTAGACTAGCAGTAATAAAATGTTTAAAGTTGTTGCGTAAACTGAACTTTATGGCGTAGTAATTAAAGTTATTTTTCCATAAACTCATATTTGTTTACATTTTTCGCAAATAAATCGCGAATGCAGATTAGTTAAATTGGCCCGTACTATTTTTGTCATATTACGGAATCCTAGGTAAGTATTAAATTGACAAAATTTTCTTTGTTTTAGATTTCAATGGACACAGTCAGGAGGCGCCTTATGGACGCCGGAAGACCACTGCCGCGTGCACACCTGCAGGGTGGTGCAGGCGTGGTTCGCGGCACAGGATGACGTCATCCGCCTACCATGGCCTGCAAAGAGCCCCGACTTAAACCCAATCGAGAATCTATGGGGTCTCATGTTTCTCGATTAGGATGCTTCAGAAATCCGCAACAATGAAAACTTGCGGCGAGAAGCCCATACTACATGGGAGCAATTCAGAGGCAAGGACACCTGCTGGAACATGGTGGCCGGTATGACATGAAGGACAGGCTGGTTGCCGTTTTAGACGCGCAAGGTGGTCCGACCAAATATTAAATACCTACTTATATTATATTGTAAAGTATATATATTTTCATTTCATTTCAACAATCATTTTATAATAATATTAATAAATAAATACCTATATTTGCTTAAATATTTGTATTGTTATGTTATTACAATTTTGCAGTATCTTCTAGGTATAGTTATTAGAGTTTAATTTACTTTTTATTCATAATTTAATAATAATATTATATTGTTTTGGCAACGCTTTAAGCCCATGTAGTAGTATTTCATAACAACTGAAAGGCCGATCTTGGTGCGTATTTCTGAGGTCAAGTTTGGGCTCTTTTAGGTCATGGCATATTCTATGTCGCTAATAAGACACGAGCGAACTTAGTTTAATCTACAACACTATAGGCAGTACACTCAATGTCACCGACACTGACACCGTGTCAGAACACTTACACTCGGTGTCGCAAGGTGTAGGTATTCGTTGAGTTTGTGTGTTCACACATACAGACACTGTGCACGGCGTATAGTGCCGTAGCCTAAACTTACCATTAGATGACGACCTCCGATTCTACGGCACTATTAAATAATGCACTTCAATCACCCGGGTTTCCGTTCACATTAAATAGTAGCACAGTTTTACAATCCATAAGTTATGTATATTTTAATATTGCAATTATTTTATTTATCAAAATATAGGTATTTCCAACCACTGTTTCTCAAACGCTTATTCTTCCATTGCTCCATTTGGGAAAGACGCCAGACATGTCGTTCGTTGATGTTGTGTCATAATAAACTAGCTTCCTCCATTGCCTGCCCCAGGCTTCAAACTATCTCCATAGTTTTCATCACAATTGCCCAGCGGTTTGGCCGTGAAGGCGTAACAAACAGACAAAGTTACTTTCGCATTTATAATATTAGTATGGATAATTCTTCCAATAACGTGATAAAGATGTGTAAATTGAAATTTATTTTCTTTTCGCACCATTGTTAAATTCTTGAGCATTTTTCCTTTACTAATTTGTTAGTGATAATTTAAGTTAGGGCCGTCACCCACTGGCGGCATGGCACGACAAGGGATTTTAGTAAGCGCGAATGATTTGTGATCTAATTTTATCATGGTTGGCATTCACATTTCGGGATGCCACGGCATGCCAGAACGTCCCGAAGGATGCCAAAGCAGGCTGTGACATATCAATGAAATTGTCGTGCCGTGCCACCTGTGCGTACCGGGCCTTTTGTTGGGCAACCATTGGTGATAGAGATGTTACTGTAGGTATAATTAATCTGTCACAAATATCAATAAAACTAATGCAAATATTTTTTTTTTTGTGTTTGTGTTCCTTTTCGCGTCATGTTTACCGCAAATAAACGTATTTTCTTTCTTTCTAAAAATAAAAACTTGTAAAAAATAAATATTATCTACTTATTTTTAATCTATTGTATACTCGTAGTTTGGTTTTATAAATTTTGTTGTAAGTAGGTATATTTAAATGTAGAGTAGGTATAAGTTTTTTTTTTTGTTTTCAATTAAGTAATATTAAATAAAAAGATTAAGATTATTATTCCCCATTTTATTTTGAGATTTTTTCGCGGTGTCACACGCGTTCCCGTAGTAACCTATCCTATTCCTATGTCCTTTTCTGATAGGTAGGTATGCAAAATTTCATGATGATCGGTTAAGCCCCCCCCGGCATATCGGTCGATCGATCGGCCCCGACGACGGCATATTTATTACTTACTCAAAAAAACTTTTTTGAAAAAAAGACAATTGACTTCCAAAATTATATAAATAAATTCGAAAGTCGGTGTCGTTGGGTTCGCATTTTCGTTGTGAAGTTCGCCACCGGGAATTAAAGTTATTTTTCACTTTGTAGTGTCTTTTTTGGAAGTCGGCTTTTTTTTGTAAAAAAGTTTTTACTAGAGGAGATTAAAGTTATATTTCACTTTGTAGTGTTTTTTTTCACTTTTAAGTTGTAAGTTTTACCAGTAACTTTAGTTTAAAAACCAGACTACTGAACCGTTTTTGAGGAAATTTATATGGGACCAATCTGAAGTATATCCTTACAAATAAAAAAAGAATTTTGTAAATCGGCTTATAAATAACGGAGTTCTGAGGTAACAAACATTAAAAAAAATACAGTCGGTTTGAGAACCTCCTCCTTTTTTGAAGTCTGTTGAAAACGTCACTGTCCTTTTGTAAAAGACCCCACCAAGGTAATTTGATATGGGCCCCATTACGGAACCCATGTTCTTTTCTTTCCGAACATCGAGTTGAATGGCGTGCAATAAGAGGGGCGGCAGTCCACGGCTGGACATAGGTCCAGCAGTGGACTGCTATAGGCTGATGATGTAGAAACGATAATAATAGATTAGAATTTTATTTGAAAATTCCTAATCTTCGAAATCGTATCTTATTACTAGCGCAATAAGGTTGAACTTGCATGTAAAAGCAAACTTCGGTAGGTAGTATAGATAATTCCGTTACTAAGTTCAAACTTATTATTTTAGTAAAATAAGATCGTGTCGCGGACGTAACGTTAATCTCAAACACGGCGGACTGACAAGAGACTTTATAGGTATAAATAATTAGCTAAACTTTATAGGTATAATTAAGTGATGGGGTAAGCACTTATCCATATTTATTTCAAAATTTCAAGGAGATTGTGTAATGGGTATTAGCAATAAAAGAGCAAGGAACGCACGAAAACAGTTGACCGCCAGCCCGCCAGTAAGTAGGTAACAAAACCAGGAAAAGGTTATTAAAAGCTGCTTGAAATTAAAAAAAAAAATGTTTTTCTCACATCGGATTATACCTACCTGGCTACTTAACAACATTTATCCAAAGAGCAAATTTCGCAAATTAATTGTGTAACGGTGTATACCATACCTACCTACCTGTTTAAATGTAGGTAATATGAGTAGGTAATACCTACTTACTAATTATAGGTAATACATAGAAACATATATGTAAAAATGAAGGATTAAGAAGATATCATTTCAATAAAACAAATTGATTATAAGCTTTCGTATGTATTGTAGGCATTGCGCGGGCCGCCTGTTTTTATTACCAGGCCAGTATTTCGATGATTCAAGTCAAAACGTCAAAAGTATTCAACCTGCTACGATATTTCTTATCGCATAGTGTCTTATTCAACACAACGACGCGCACACGCACACACCCTCACGTACGCGCTGCAGCACGAAATATTACAAGTAAGAACTGACAAAAAGCTATACATCTCTTTCGCACGATTCTCGCTGTTGTTGCTCATAACGCGTTCAAGGTCAAAGTGGGGTAACTTGATGTGCTGGCGTCTGTACATTACCAGTTGACAGCGATGCGTGGAATTTTTCGACGCCATTTTCGTTTCTTAGTGGTTTTCGTTAGTTTAGGATATTTTCTTTTTATTTTAATAGTTTGTTAGTTTATTTAGTATAGAAATTTACATCCTCATATAAATCACATAGACTGAAAATTAATTATTTCAATATTCAAAAGTACAGGTGTGCCAGGAAAATAGAGTGGTACCTACCTAGTAGCCAAAAGCCAGTTCAAATTAGTGAAACGTTTGAATAACATCAGAAACGGGTTGGAACATGTTTTTCTTAAATCTAACACGAAGGACCTCTACATTGTAACGCGAGAATTACTACTGTTCTCATATGTAAGAAAATATTATGTTAGGCAGGCTGACGGGTCTACCCCATTCTTATTCAGAAATGATGACCGCTCTAATTTCGTTGAATTTGCTGTTTGGTGTTTTACTAGGAATTTGTGTAAAATATGTGTAATATTCTATCCTGCACCCTAATAGCGTAACACATGATCAATTACAATCTGAATGATTTTGAAGGATATAGCTAATCCATTGCTTCATATGCTTGAAAGAATTGTCTGCTAAACAACGCAAATAACGCAATAAATCCGGTTCAACTGTCCAAATTAAACGTTTAGTCGACATTTGACAGACTCTACTTTTCACATCATAGTCTACATATGACAGATTCTACGTTTGTCAGATTTTGAAAAAAGTGACAAGTAAGGAACATTGAAATAATAATACTGTTTATATTATAAATTTAGAATCAATCTTACACATTTTATAACTGTGGCACTGTGGCTGTGTGGTTTAGTTTTACATTCAAAAATATGTTTCTGGCACTCGCCGGCCGCTGCCACGGCACCGCTCGCTTCGCTCGCTCGGCTCGTGCGTTATGTGGTCACAGTTTTAACCTAACCTAACCTAGCTTTTTCGATTTAAAAAAGATATATGCGTGTAAGAACGTAAGCGTAAGAACGGCTGTACCGATTTTTATGATCTTTGAATTTTTTTATTTATCTCCACCCTGAATCTCAAACGTAGAATCTGTCATATGTAGAATTTGTCATATGTAGAATCTGTCATATGTAGAATCTGTCATATGTAGAATCTGTCATATGTAAAATCTGCCATATGTAGAATCTGTCATATGTAGAATCTGTCATATGTAGAATCTGTCATATGTAGACTAAACTAAATTAAAGCTATTTCTACTGGTACTGTGTTACGCAATTACCCGGTGGTACATGGAACTTTAAGCTTAAACGAAATGTGGGTTGAATCAACTAAACTTACACATCTGCCTTACCCTTTGTGGAATACAGGCGTAGTATTATGTAAACAGAAAAAAGGCGAAACATTTTTTTTTGTTACCATATTTGTGCCACCACTTGGCACAGGCCTCCCCTTTTCCCTCAAACCTCCCTGTCTTGTGCAATGTCAGGCCATGTTTGCCCTGCAAACGTTATCAGAGGACCACGTAATATTAAAAACGTTCAAAGTCTGATCTCAGTCTCAATCTGTCAAAAATACCTCTAATTTCCCTACATTTTTGACATTTGTTTGTCGCCGATATGAGACTGCGACTAGATTTTTAACGTTTTAAATTATGAGAATTGGCCTTGAGATCGTCAAGTCACCACAACGAAACATATCAAATGTTTGCATTTCGTTTAAAATTATACAATAAGGTCATAGGTAAAACGGGCTGGTGTCCGCAACTCCACGACAATGCGCGTATTTTGCGTAACAATAAGGTCATACACCTATATAAAGTGCTGTAAAAATGACAATACTTCGGCTACAGTGCAACGTAAGGACGCACAATCCCCTCAAAAATGGATTTAAATAAATGTTCCCATTTCCAATCGTCATTTTAAAATGTCGTCAATTTCCGTAGCAACCTACCACTGTCCCAAGTTTGAAGTGCTCCAAAGTAAGGTAGGCCTCGACCATTATTCAAACTTTCATTTAACTTTGAATTATAAAAGTTATACCTTTCAAGTTATCGCTTACCTACTTGTGAGTTTGAGTTTTGAAGGTGCGAGGAGTTGTTGGTTTGAGAGAAGAGTGGCTTTCTGCGGGCTTTAAAATAAGGCTCATTATAGCGGCAAAGTGGTGCTAAATAATAATTGTGATACACGTGTCGTAAAGAATCGTTGTAGTGAAGATTATTTTTTTATGTTAGTATTGATTTAAAATTGTTGCACTGAGCATACCTCACTCCCGCGAGTCTCCACACTTTAATCCTTCCTCATCTGGCTTCAGGTAAAATCAGGGGGTCTACTCCGAAGTAGTATCGGCTAAATGTTCGGCCGTTTCCTGCTACGAAGTTACTATTTGGTTCGGTCGGTCCCGATCCTACACTCCTACACTCTTTCGAATGTTGACTATGGTCCCGACCCAACTGAGCCGATCCGAACTTTTTTCGCATTTTTCAATAATATTCGGTTCGGCCATGTGTCGGTCCGATCCGAACATTCGCACTTTGCACTTCGGAGTAGACCCCCTGGACTTATCTGTAAAGAGAACTTGACTCCAAGTTTCGTCATTCCAAATGCAGATAAAATAAATGCAAAATAATATATGGAGTACAATGTCAATATTTCGAGAAAATCTGTATATTTAAAAAATCTGCTTATAACAAAATAATGCACAGAGATTCAGCTTCCCTTTTGAGTAAGATGTCGTCAATTTTTAGAAATATTTGCAAGGACCCAAAGATAAATTGAGGCATTGAACCAATTAAATTGTATAGGTATACTTCGTCAAAGATTTGTTGTCGAAGTTAAATTCAATATTTAGAAAATCTTTCTATTTCAAAAATCTGCTTAATCGAAAAGTGTGGACACAGAAATCTAAAAACATTCTAATTCAATTCTTTATTCTCATAACCTTAGCTGCTACCATTCTATTTCCACGATTTTTTATCCAACTCTTAGAATACTGACATCACATCAACCATCCAACCCAATTCTTCCGACAATGTCCCCTTTCGTAATAAAACGAGTAGAATTTCACTTTTAAATTCACTTGTGTGACAGTCGCCCTCGAATCAGACTCACTTGAAATCTCTCCAGCGTTTTGCCGCCTCAGCAGTTACAAACGTTCGCAGAAATTTATCTAATAGCACATTCGTTTGACATGTGTTTACTCTTGGAGGCGCACGTGCTGATCTATTGTCGAAGAGGTTTTCATTCATGTTCCTTTCTATACAGAGGTTCTGCAGCTTTATTGTAGCAAGTGGAGGCTCGTTGAGAACGTAGTTTGTTCAATGGTTCAAGTAGAATAATTATAATGATTCTGAAATAGTCACAATGACGTTGATTTATTTAAAGCATGACGACTGTAAATCATAATCGCGTATCGGAAAGCGAAGTGTGGGACGCCCCCCAGCTAGATGGATGAAGGTGGCTGGGACGGACTGGATGCGGAAGGCGGAGGACAGCGTGTTGTTTCACAGCCTGGGAGAGGCCTTTGTCCAGCAGTGGACCGCGATAGGTTGAGTTGATGACGACTATACATAATTATGTAATATTCAACATTGCGGATTATTTAGTATTCTAAGGTTAGACAGACTACCAATTTAAATCTCTGATTGAGCCCTATGTACCTTAATAACACCCCCATACATCAACCACTTTTCCGCCACTAACCCTAAACGCTTAGAATATCGCAAAGATAAACAAATAAATAATAACAACCCTCCTACTGTCACCGGTCCCTAATTCCCCTACACATCGCAAAAATAGGGCAGCGCCTCCTTACATAGAGATGTTGAATAAAATTCAATAGCGAAGGGTTAAGGGTCTCGGGTCCACATTACTTTATAGGTGGGATCCTGGCTGCTGACACGTCTACGATTTTCGATTCGCGAGAAATTTATTTACTGTACCATCTAAATGTATTGGCTAAACGACGTCGAGTGGTACAACAGGGCAAAGTGTACCAAACAACGCTTGTTTATGTTCGGGATGGGTAATGAAATGGACCTAACCCACCCCCAGAGCCTTTTTATAGAGAGGTGGGACAGAATAAGATTTTAAAGCACCTTTTTTTTGCAGTATCAAATATTCTTGAGACGTCTCACTCTCAGAGAAAAATGCTCGCAAGAAAAGAACGTAAAAATAGAAATTCATGGAAATGTACCTCTGTTCTATTTATTGGATCTAAAGTGGATCTAGCATGAAATTAAATGGCTATATATTTCTTCATTATGTCACCGCTTTTGTTGAACACTTTAATCCGATTAATAAATGCGGTGAATTTATTAATTAATTCGATCTACCTCTGCAGCTCCATCTGCAACTCCACCTCAGCCTCCTATCGCGCATCGTCACCCATACACCCCACCTCCACATTATACACACCACTACCATTCCATCTCCATCCTTACCTTGTGAATAAATCTTTATTGATTTCTACTTCCTTCTTTAGTTTAATTACCTTTGACTTTAAAGTTAAGCTTTTCTTGTCGCTACACGACATGTTGGCCTTTAGCGAAAGAGCCTTTATACATACAATGTAGATGAGAGTATGTAGAAACGATATCAACATAACATAACTTCACGCTTGTATTTCCAGAAGGGATGTGCAAACGTGTGTGTACAGCTGGTCTATTCTGTAAAAACTAAAATAAAGTGAGCTGTCAATAGCGTCAATTCCTATCATCAGTGGCTCACTTCACCTACGTTTTCACGGTGAGATTCTTACAGAATAGTACCGCTTACAGTACACCCACATTTCGTCAGTTTTACTTAAAATCA
The DNA here is from genome assembly GCA_949629185.1 of Apamea crenata. Taxonomy (NCBI): domain Eukaryota; kingdom Metazoa; phylum Arthropoda; class Insecta; order Lepidoptera; family Noctuidae; genus Apamea; species Apamea crenata. The sequence goes on along the minus strand of OX451360.1, from coordinate 18,718,602 downwards.
ACACGTTACTAGATTGTTTTTCAAAGCAGGAGACTGTTATAGGTACACGACATTGAAGAAAATTAAGCGATCCAACTTTGTCATTACACATCCTGACATTAATAGACATAATATTAACGATGGCTCGTCTGTCTCCTCCCGAGCAATTAATACAAAAATGGCTCGGCTAGTCACCGTTCAAATCTTACAACCTCCATTTATATTCGTCAAATAAGAAATCAAAGGCAGGTGCGAATGAAGAGGTTCGATCAATTTATAGAAGGTTTCTGAAATATTGTTATGTAGATAAACTAAGTGGTGTAATTTTACTTGAACCTACTACAGCCTATTTATATCTTACTAATTTTATAAACGCGAAAGTTTGTGAGGATGAATGGATGGATGGATGTTTGTTACTCTTTCACGCAAAAACTATTGACCGGATTTTGATGAAACTACAATAATATGGCTTATACAGAATAACACATACTTTTTATCCCGATAATCCCACGGGATCAGCACTTATCCGGGTGAAACCGCGGGGCACTGCTAGTAATATATCAAACTAAAAATAGTTAAAGGGCTTGTGGCTAAGTAATAACAGTGGCACGGGTCGATCAATAATATTAAGCTACGCTTGCCGCGGTTGGTCTGTGGTTGGGTGGCCATCTTTACATACCAAGACCCCTTCGTGCCTCGGAAAGAACCTTAAGCCGTTGGTCCCGGCTGTCTTTCGTGGACCTTTGACAGTCGTTACGGGTCGTCAGAAGTCCGACAGTCTGACAACCAGTCTTGCCAAGAGGTTTCGTATTACCCAGTAATCTGCATCCGGGTAAAGTCGAAGTCCCCAACATAGTTGGGAAAAGGCTATACAGACATCAAACTAAAAATAGTTTGACATCGTTAGTATTGCGCAACAAATGCGGGGTTTTGTAAAAGGAGATGTAAAGGTTTACTCTGCCAAAATGACATACCTACTGCAGTTAGACATACATAATTTAGGGCTGATGTTACTGTAACATTTAGTGTCATTTCGGCAGACTGCTTTAGAAATTTAAAAATAAGAAGTGCAAAGTGCGAAGGGTCGGATCGCACCGACACATGGCCGAACCGAATATTATTGAAAAATGCGAAAAAAGTTCGGTCGGCTCAGTTAGGTCGGGACCATAGTCAATATTCGAAAGAGTGTAGGAGTGTAGTAGGATCAGAACCAACCGAACCAAATAGTAACTTCGTAGCAGGAAACGGCCGAACATTTGGCCGATACTACTTCGGAGTAGACCCCCTGAGTCGTCGGATATAGTTGAAGTTTAGTAAGAAACCGATGGATGTTTTCAAATAGAATTCATGAAGGAATTTTTGGTCGTTATCGACCCTGTGGGCTATATATGGGTTAATAGAAAACAAACAGTTCATTTATCAAATTAAATTTCATTCCTTTAGTGACTGTACGTCTGAAGCATCCCAAGCAGACAGTCATGCTAACCACCTTTCTGATTATCTCATATTTCCATTCTTATGTTTTTCGCCGATACGAGAGCGGATGCGTAATCGATCATATTATTACCGTGCCAATCTTGTGAATAAAGTCAATGATCCCTCAATCGGAAAATATACGAGTGCGATGAACTTACGAAGTTCCTACTATACTATGATCAAAGTGTTGGTGCGGCAACCAATATGTATGCAACAAATATTTGATCGACCGACCCTTGCGAGAGCGTTCCTTGCTGATTTTGAGTCGATTTTATAGCTTGCGGTGCAATATCGTTTTGAAAGATTGTGTGGGGTGTCAGTTTTATGCTGATATAAGAGAAACAAAATAAATCAAAGCTGGTTTTAACATAAAACATCACGCCTGTGAGCCCCGAAGGGTAAGGCAGAGGTGCACCTAAATAGTACATCCACATTTCCCCAGTTATGTTTAAGTCTCGTGTAATAGGGAGCGAGCCTGTGGCTATCAACCGGACACAAGACTCCAAGCTGCTACTAAAAAAATCCAAATGGAATAACCCAATAACACTTTGCCCGACCCGATAATCAAACCCAGGAACCCTTGCTAACAGTAGCGCTTCCTACCACTAGACTAACGAGACAGTATTTTTAATCTCACGCCATAAAATTACACTGAGGGCCTTTTTAAATGCGCATGATTCTCATTTGAAGTTCATCGCTTGTAATGACCCATTTGTTTGTTAAACTAAAACGTTAGGAAATCTCTGCTTAAGCTACGGTCATCTAGAAGGGCGAGGGCACCACATAGCGTCCGCAATTTACCGGCGAATGAAGTCACTGAAATGTTGTTTATGAAAGTAAGGTGGTGTGTCAAACCCAGCCGCCATAATTTTCGTGACAGCCGTCACAGTCACGTCTTATGTGGCGGCGGCCGCTCTTTTAAGAGACCGTCGCTTTAGGGTTAGGTAAAGCACTGTTGTAAAAACCCGAAACTCATTTTTCGTTTTGTATACAATCAAGTATTTTCTAGCTGAACAGACAGATGTGCTGCTGGGGAGTTTGTTGCGCCACTTTTTCTTCCCAGTGAAGGCACTAGGAAGTGGTGAAGGGCGGCCGTTTTGGGGGACTGTCTTTTGTAATTTTGACTTTCGAAAAGTACTGATTCTCAGCCTAGTTTGAATAAACGACTTTTGATTTTGATTACTATAAGCCCATCACCATAAGCTTACTTTAGTAGCGACGTTATTTTCACTTTTTGACGTGGTTGATCCTATAATTATGATTAATTCGACAGGTTAAACTGAAAGCCAAATTAAAACAAAGCCTCAGAAAGGCTAGGTGGATATCATTAATCGCTTCAGTAAACTGGCAAAGAGCTTATGATTAGCGTGGGCTAAGTAGACCGAGCGATCGTTACGATATTGTTTTCCCCTCACCAGAAATACTCCCTTCATAATGTACAGCCTTTTCTCCATGTGCAGGTAGAGCCAACCTCAAACTCAAACTCAAGCAGGCTTATTACAAAACAAGGTTTATCTTTAGACCCAGGTTTAAACTATCGAGCCATTTTTAAATTTCGAACTTTAATCCGACAAAGTTAAAGTTCTTATTACAGAAACTGACGTTAAACCCGAGTCTAAATTGTTAATTTTGCATTAAGAACTTTACATTTCTCAGAATAAAGTTCAAAATACAGTACAAATACTTGGTTTCTGAGTAGGGTTTCGGTTCACTACATCAAAAAAACAGTAAAACAAACAACAAACAGTCTGTTATAAAACAGTAATTGGATATATATTTTTTTTATTATTTCCTTTATTTAAAAGTAAACATACCTATAAATTATATTTTTAAATATTTTATATGGATTGGCTGCATGCCTATCTGACCTCCACAACCCAGTTACTGGGTAATACGTCACGAGTCTTGATCTTAGTCTGACAACCATGTTACTAGAACATGGTAGTCAGACTAAGATCAAGACTCGTAACGACTGTCAAAGATCAACAAATGACAGCCGGGACCAAAGGTTTAACGTGCTTTCCGAGGCGGATCTCTCAATATTCAATGGATGGCCAGCTATCCAACTTCGGCAAGCGCAGCTTCTCCTTCGACCGACCCCTTTTTTCTTTGGTGGGAAATCATCATATGACTTCTCCAGCTCTGGGCGGAGCAAGAGGGCGTGTCAGACTTGACAAGCGGAGTTTCGGGGCACGTCTGCATACATGGCAAAAAAAAAAAAAAATATACTCTTATCTCTCAACATACAGTGCTATGTGGTGAATCCTGGCTGACTAAAACCCACCCGTGTTCCTTCAGTTGCCTGTGCCAGGAGCCAAGGTATCTCTTTCCAACAACCCGCGGCCCTGGCAGGCATCGGTTCTAGTGTACCCCGTCAGTTCATGCTGACATCTCTTTGAGGCGCGGGTGGAACCCAACGCGCCGTCGACCCGGGCCTGGTCCTTACCGGGCGGCGAGCTGCCCAATGCTCGCCGGGAGTCGGCTGTTGACTCCCGACGTCCAGGGCGTCTCCTGCGGCGACTAGGGGCGTGAGGGCGCAGAGATTGCCTCTCCCACACGCGCTCCGCCTCCTCCTTTTCGAGTATTACTGCTTCGCAGAAGGTGTGACGGCTTCCCATGCACTCTCGCTCCATACCATGGCCTGGACCAGGGCCGGACGCGAGAGATCGCCGCCAGTCTAGGTTTAAAAACCGGCCAAGTGCGAGTCAGACTCGCGCACCGAGGGTTCCGTACAAACCTGTAGGTATATAAGTAAAAGTTATGGTATTTTTATTGCTAAATGAAATCCATAACATAACAATGTGGAAAAAAAAAGTCTAATATATAAAATTCTCGTGTTGCGGTGTTTGTTTCCAAACTCCTCCGAAACGGCTGAACCGATTTGCATGAAATTTTGTGTGCATATCGGGTAGGTCTGAGAATCGGCCAACATCTGTTTTTTTTTTTTAATCGCTGAACAACGTTTGCTGGGTCAGCTAGTAAGTTTATGATTATTAAAAAAAATATACTATGTGATGTAACTAAAAATTTAAGATTTTCGGAATTTTTCCTATATGTGTACTTTATAACGTTGCTTCATGCCAAATTTCAAGATTCCAGGTCGTCTGGAAGTATCCTTTAGGTTTTGATTCCCTTGCGAGTAGTTGCGAGTTTCAAAATATGCGGCTTTAATTGCTGTATCTTTTGATTGCGTTGACGTAGAAGTTTGATTTTGTTACAGCTTAAAGATATTATAGACTTGAGTATTTGTTAAGAATTTCAATATAATACCACTACGCGTTCATGAGTAAAGGGGTAATAAGTTTAAAATTATTAAAAATATTTTTATTATATGATGTAACTAAAAATTTATGCTTTTCGCAATTTTTCCTTTATCTGTGTTATAAGACGTTGCTTCGTACCAAATTTCAAGATTCTGAGTTCACGGGAAGTACCCTGTAGGTTTTGATTCCCTTGCGAGTGTCGAAAATTTGCGGCATAAACGGGAGTATCTTTTGATCGCGTTGACTTAGAAGTTTGATTTTTTCACAGCTCCAAGAGACCATAGACTTGAGTATTTGATATGAATTTCAGCTTGATACCTCCACGCGTTCCTGAGAAAAAAGGTCTTGACAGACAGACAGACAGACAGACAGACAGACAGACGGACAACAAAGTGATCCTATAAGGGTTCCGTTTTTACCTTTTGAGGTACGGAACCCTAAAAATTAAATAGAAAGAAAAGAAAGAAAGAAAATACATTTATTTGCGGCAAACATGACGCCAATAAAAAAAATGCTTAAATGCTTAATGCGTAAATGTGCTTTTTACAGTCATAATAACACTATGGAGTTTCCTTTCCTTAATTTTTTTTTATCTAAGATCACAAATTAATTCAATCTAAGCTAATCGTTTTCACTACTTACCCTAAGTTACTCATACGTAGTTTATAGATAGTAAAGTTATAGCAAAGGGTCGACCAATCATGATTGGTCAGGGAAGCAATTAAATCTATACAGATGTGCGATTGTAACTTCATTGATTATTCAATTCCAGTTGAATCAACTAATTGATTACGCGATAGGTCAAAGTGGTGTGGTGATATCTGTATGTTTGTACATACGCTGTTTTATCTATAGGTAACAGAATGTTTGTTATTATTGTATATAGATAGATAGATATAAAGGGTGCCAGAGTTACACGCGAACTGTAACCATGAATTTAGCACAGTCATGATTCTAGACGGGTTTAGACGAAAAATTTTGCCGGATATAAAAAAAAAAATCTCCTGTTTCATAGAAATGTGCATACCTACGCGATCAAAATGAGTGAACCAGCAGATCTATTTTTTAACCCTTCGTATGCTGAATGAACGTAGATCCACGCGAGACACAATGGCTTTTTAATTGTGTCTGTAATTACGGCATTCCACAGGTTAATAACCGACCAAAAATGTAATCAGATGATTTTCAAAGTCATGTACTGATGCGCGTCAATGTCCCAGCCATCCTGTATGTATTGTAAAATTTATTTATGATAAAAACTAGCGTTTAAAGCCAAAAGGATCCTCTAAAGAATCTCTCTCTCTTTTCACGTATGTATGATTGACTGCAATTTTAAAACTTTTATCATGATTGACTGCAATTTTAAAACTTTTTTCAGTTACCTTATAATACCTATAGAAACTTCTTCCAACACAAGTGGATACATCACACTATAGAACCTCCCTCCACTCTAACACGATATCACAATCGACATCAAAGTTCTGAAGACAGTCTTTTGTTTCGAGTACGCACGACGAACTTTTTGTCCCAATAAAAGAACTCGCTATCCTCCAGTATATTGCCATTAATATAATTGAAAAGGTCGGAAACTGTACGGTTCGCAAAAACGTTGGGAATAGCGTTGATGTGATTTATATCTAGTAATCTTGTAATGCCAGCTGACTATGTCATGACGAGTTATATTGCCTTTTTTCTCCAGTATAGCGATATTATTAGAAACCTACGTTGGTAGCCAATTTATTTGCTTGAAATCTATTCATGCTTAAATTCTATTAGGTTTCTGGTTAGTTGATATCCTGTAGATATATATTTATTGTGAATTAACTGATTGAAATCGTTGAGGCTAGAAATAGCTAGTTTCATTATGTCTGAATGTTTTTTGCCAGGATGAACATAAAGAAAAAATGTTTTTTCTTTGACATTACAAGTTGGAAACAAGATATACCTAATTACTTATATTCAATCAGTCTATATCGGGAACTCATCCTGATGAGGATAGGACTTAAGAATATCTTTCAGTGACTTCATAAAAAAAATACAGCTAACTTACATTTGATCAGATTAATAATACAAAGAAAATAATATAGAAAGCTTTCATTTGAATTTCTAATGAAAACTCAATACGCTCGGTTAACTAACTTTTATATCAACACTTTGAAATTACACCAAAACCAATGACTGAAAATTTTCCTAAGAAAGTATTTAATGTTAATACAATAAAGCTACGGCTTCTCAGAAGAGCTGTGACGTCACAGAAAAGTTATTTATGAAAGTAAGTTTGGTGTGTTTACTTATAGAGGGTTTTTGATATCGTAAAGTCAAAACCCGCAGCCCAAAGATTTCATTGCAGGATTTGCCCTCACCGTACTTACCTATGTAGTTACGCGAAAAAGTGTCCATGCTGACAAGAGTGAGCTAATAGTAGTGAGTGAGGTAATGTGTATTAATATATAGCGTTTCCATGATAATCAGTCAAGTTACTGCGTCATTGTGTTTCATAGGTGTCAAAACAAAACAGAAGCGCGACTATTTTTTGACGCGTCAAGGCGTATCTAACGATTTAAATACTTGCAACTGTCATCATTGTGACAGAGTGGCGTCGAAGGACTGAAAGACGAGATGTTGATGATGTTGTGACGAGGTGTGGTGTGTGTGTTTTTTTAGTTGTAATTGTGCGTTTTGTTTGTACAGAATACAATATTTTTCTTTCTTTTTCTTTTATGTTGGTCGTCCAGCGGCGAGATGGGCAGACAAAATTGTTGCCATCGCGGGCAATACCTGGATGAGGCTGGCACAGGAGCGCGGTGATTGGCACAAGAAAAGAGAGGCTTGTGCCCAGCAGTGGGCGAAGTTGGGCTGTGGGGTGCGGTCACCGTTTTACTAGAAAAACGTAGCTTCACGGCTGTCTAAATACAGAGCGTTTTTAGACACCTTAGTGTCAAATACTGGTGAAAATGACAGATTGTCATGACGGCATGCTGCTTAACATGTTAGAACTTTTCTGTATCCCACATACAGAAAAGTTCTAACATGTTAAGCAGCATATCGTGGCGTACAAATTAGTAGGAAGAGATGATGCATAAACCGTGATAATATTCATCACAATTACATTTCATCATTATTCATTAAAGATTAGGTATAACAAACACACACAATTCAATATGCATATTGTTTAGATACAATTCAAATGTCAAAGTAATCATTACATAAATTGGTTAATAAGAAATTACTGTCTTTAAAAATTTCAATTCCAAATTACAAGTACCTACCTATTCCAAAAAAACAATAGATAACAAAAAAAAAAACAAAATTGTCATCTTTCATAAACTCTGCTCTACTTTATTTTTATTTTTTATTGTATTTACGTTATGACAACATACAGTACATAAATCTGAAGTCCAATTATTACTGTACACAGCTTTCAATGTATAAACAAGCTTCATTAGTGACAGTAAATGTGAAATAATATGGAGAAGTTAATAAATGACGTTGTAATTACAATTTATCTAAAGAATTACAAAAAAAAAACTGTAATAGTCGGAGCCATGCAAAAGATGCACTTAAGCATAAGAGTTGTTTTAGCTCCGTGAACACAGTTGAGTTTGAAATTATCACGTCTATTCCTAGGGAAAGCATCAGACAAACGCTGAAATAAATGAAAATTGGATTTAATGAACATTACAGTTTCCAGGATATATAATGAGGGCAATGTCAATATTTTACGTTCTATAAAATAAGATTTACAACTGTTCGTTGTTTGCAGTCTAAACATCGATCTAATGCACATTCTATTTGCTTGCACATTGCTAATGCTATTTCATTGTCTGTCCTATTCCCCCAAAAGATGACTGCATATCTAAGAGGAGGATACTTTAAGCTCTACTTTAGACAACTTGAAATGTTGCTTACTCTGTAATAGGAATATCTTGAAGCCTATTTAAATACGAAAAGCAAATTCAAATTCAGTCTTCAACTATTCTCAACGTGTCGCACTTCAAAAGATTTCTTGTTTAATTAATTGTCCTGTCGAGTTTGGAGTTCTAAACAAACTTTGAGAAGGTGGATCTTGACATTCAGACCTTACGAATTTAAAGTTCTGACTTCTTGAGTTCGTGAGGCTGTGTGACGTTAAGTAGCTTACGTAAAAGGAATCTTTTGTACGCATCTAATACTTTGAAGATGTTGTTTTCATATTTTCAAATGGTTTATGATAATAACTTTGGTGTATTATTTTGAATTACCTGATGTCATCATCATCATCATTTCAGCCTAAAGACGTCTAGTGCTAGACATAGGCCTTCCCCAAGCATCACCACTTCGACCAGTTCTGTCCAGCCACTCCAGAACCTTTCAGCCCCATCGGCCATCTCTTTTGCGAGCAATATGCCCAGCCCATTGCAAGTTTGGCGATTCTTCGGGCTATGTCGGGTACCTGGGTCTTCTGCGGATCTCTTCATTTCTGATTCAATTATGTAGGGAAACTCTAAGCATAGTCCTCTCCATTGCCATTTGGGTGACCTTTATACATCTAAAAAGCCCATTGTGAGCGACCACGTTTCAGTGCCATAGGTCATCATTGGCAACACGCAGTGGTCAAAGAAGTTCGTCTTGAGACTTGAGAGAAGATATTGCCTAGCTTCGCGAACACTACCCATCCTAGTCAGATTTGACGATTACCTAATATCCATAATTTTATCATAATTTTTCTGTAAAGCCCAGTTTTATAAAATAATAAAACCACGAAAAATCCGCTTCTACTATGTTAAAAAATTATGTTACATTTTAAACCAAAACTCTGTACACATACATGCTTTAAAATGTCTCCGATAAAAACCCGGTGTTAATACTCACAAAATATAAGCAAACATTTTCGTACCTACCTTCATTATTTTGATCCTCTTGCCTCAGAGACGCAGGTGTTTATTTCGCATCCACAAAATCAGATGTTTTTCAACCCATTGCATATACATCATTATAACCAACATGACCTACTTTTAACATTTTCCAATATTTTACCTTATTTACGTGTCATGGGAATCGAAGTTTTGAATTACATGAGTAACTAGCGTGGGGCTAATCGGTGATGATTGAAGTAACACGGCGTGTCGCTAGATGGCGTTGGTAAAGCCATTAGGTATGGTTGTTTGATAATAGATGTGTGGGGCGACCCTAGTCGGTGATTCATCGTAATTCATCTTCCCTAATCGAGGCTATGTGGAGGTCGTGTGTATGGTTGTCACACTGAAGTTGTTGATACGAAACAAATAAAAAATGAAAACGAAATAAATAATTATATAAATAAAATAAATTCTATATTGGCATAAAAAAAATGTGTACAAAGTGAAGCCCTGACTTCTGCGCCAGATAACAACACCTGTGTTACAGGAGCCAGTGTAAGTGTGTTAACGTTGATATTCTAGATGCGGAAGATGGAGGACAGAGTGTTGTGGTGATGCAGCTGTGAGAGGAATATGGATAAGATAAGTTATAAAATACTGTTGTGAGAATAAGAACAGTCACTGAGATCAACTTTACAAAAGTAATATAATATTATATCGCTTTGAAAAGTTTTTATTACATATTCACAATTCTTATTTTATTTCGTAAAGATAAAACTTAATTTGTGACCGCTCAAATCGGCTTACTCCGAATATAAAAGTAAAAGTATCAAATTATTTCGACACAATGAAACTTTTGAAATAAATTCTAATCCATTCAGATTCGAATAACATTTCTTAAATAAAAAAAACTCTTGATTCGAATTCGAGACAATGGCATTCATTTGTAATCAAGCCCTTTTCAGTTTTAAAGTCTTATATTAAAATCGTTGGCTACAAAAATATAGTATTAAAATTTTTACGATTCCCTTTAACTTTTTTGATTGAATCGCCCATTTTGGATATCTTTATGACCGAAGTTTGTTACTCGGCCGGCAGTTAAATACCCCAATTTGAGCTGAACATTACTGAAAATATTTGAATAATGAGCACTTAAATGTGGGCAGAGCTTTTTGGTATTCATATCCTCTTAATAGTCGTCATAAAGAGGGGAGATCTACGTAAATATACTAATAGGGAAAGAAAAAGATGCTGTGAAGGCTTTATTAACACTTAATTCTTCGTTCATTGCTTTTTATGTTCAATAAGCTGGCGTTTAATTAGTTACTTGCACCTGATCTTAAGCGGCGATGCGGTGGAATAGGCGGACTTGTCAGGAACGAATAATATACCACTTCTATATTCCTAGGAATCCACTGAATATGAGAAGCACAGGACCAGTTGAAGTAGCGATGCTTGTGCGCTGGACATATGCCTTATGTCCAGCACCCGAGCTCCCATGATCCCCGGTGTCGGAAGGGAATACCGAGGATATTTTAAGTCTAAGAGTCTGACAGACCCCTCCGCCCAACCCGGGCGACATGCACGAGGATTTTCCACCCCGAAACAAAAACAAAAGCCCTTCGTCTAGCAGTGGACGACTTTCGGCTGAAATGAATGAATGCATGAGTATTCCCAGTTTTTACCCGTCACTAGAGCTGTAGGTTATACTTGTGGTTGATCCAAAAAAACCTAATTTCATAAATATTTCTTGTTGAAAAAACTTATTAACTTTCTCAGACACAACAGCTAAAATGTGTTCCCAGGACTCAGAAAGGGCGAAGGACCTGTATAACCCTACGTTCTACAAAGTATATTTTATAGTCACGAAAATAACTACTCAGATAACCTTGCGTGTGCCAACCCTATTACTCTGCTCTACTACGAATGCGGAACCCATCTCGATTAGATCGGAAGGAGAGTTAGATGCGTAGTTTTAGATTTGTTTTTGATTTGACGCTTTGAACGGCGATGTGTGTGCTTGTGTGTGTGCATGGGGATGTGTGTGTGTGTGTTATGGGGGGCACTTATCTTTATTAGTTATCGTTTAAGATCTTCGAGGGAAGAAACTATCAGTGTGACTGTTTGGGGCAGGGGACTGATTATGTTCGATTTGGTGGGTGTTGTGGTTCCTGACGGGTACAAGATGGAAAACAGGTTTTTTTTTTTGTTGAGACGAAAAAATAAAGAAAAGGTGTACAAGTTCTTCCTAAAACTCCTGAACTCATAGTGAGTTCAACCGGCACCCTAATTGCGTAACACACGATGAATTCATTAAAAAGACAAAATTATTTTCAATACCATAATTTTTTAATATTATTTACCTGTGGCTGAACCGGTTTATTCATAAACGTTGCTTAAAGTTAAATAGTGATTAGCAACAATACATTTTTGAGGTTTGAACGTCACTTAACTTTAATCATCGTTTAAATAAACCCAATTGTGTTGACACACAAGATAAAATTCAAACACACTGTGTTCACCGACAATTCTCAAATATGAAAATCTCAAACATCAAACGTCTCAAAATTTGCTAAACCTTTGCCTGACATCTTACGAAAAAAAACAATGTTTCACTAATACCGGATCAAATTGACAACAAGAAAGGGCGAATCTAATCCAAATGTTGGCGGTGTAAAAACCCGGATCCACAAAACCGGTATGTATTGATTGGTGGCACCGGCGGCGGCGGGTGACTGAATCAAACTCCCGCGGCTAATGAGGCACCCTGTATATATTTAGGTCGGTGCCTCGTTTATAGGAAGGTAGATACAGTTCTGTAGTGTATACGGGGTAAAGATTCGGGCGGAAGTAGCTGATTTTTATGTGGAATTTAATTGTATTGTTTATGTGGAAGTTGTTTTTTTATGATTATGATCGTGTGATGCTGTCTGTTACAGCTAGTGAAAAATAACTGACTATATTTCAATTGAGAATTGGAGATATTTTTTAAATTATGGAACAACAAACTGAATGTTATACTTAACAAAGTTCAAATTCCATTGCAACAAAAAACTTTTTAGGACCTGTTTTTTACAAATCGTCACTCAAAAATTAACTCAGAATACATTTCTCTAAAGTAGAATAATTTATGAAGTGGCGATGAAGTGTAAATAATCTGAGATTATGAACACTGCAGTACAATACAGTCGAAGTTTAAAATACGTACCTATAGAACCAATTTTTAGAAAAACTGGGTATGTATATTTATTTCAGGACAATACCCAATTAGCGCTATAGTACAGAATCAAGTTCTTTGGGGAGTTATTTACGCAAATTCTTTATGATTTAGGGCGAGTGTTTTAGACTGTCTTATATAATTTTGACGTTCAAAATAGTATTGATTCTCAGCCTAATTTAAATAAATATCTTTGACATGACTGTTTCATGAAATATCAATCCATAGGATTATAATGAACTTAGAGGGTTGTATTGATAATGTTTAAAGATTGTAATTCTGTAAAGTCATATTTGTTACGCTCGCAAATCATATTTTAATGAACATTCAATCCGACATTGACCTGCAAAAAACGTAAAAATAAATGAACTTCGCGGCTACCTAGCACATCCCCTTTAAAATCCTCTTCAAGCCACAGAATAACAACACGTAACTAAGTCACCAGCACACATAATTCCATGACTGCACTCACTAAATCTCCCGTTCCTATGTTTCCAACTTACCTATACTGTGACGGGTTGACAGCCGTAACTATATTGGTTGGCAACTCTGTGAGATAACTGTCACCTTAGTTGCTTAAGGATGAAAGAAAGGGATCGCTTATTTGGGCTGATATGGGTGACGCTTCGCTGGTCTTGTGGCTTCGATAAGCGCCTTTGAATGACAACTGCCTGAGTTCCGCACCCTAATTGCGTAACCCACAATCAATCTCAATTTGAATCATTTTGAAGGATATTGCTAATCCATTGCTTCCTATGTTCAAAAAATATGTCATGTGTCTGCTCAACATCTTTGCCCGAGCGGTCGAACGGTTAACATTACGTATGTTTTTGCTCTTTGCTAAAATACAAAAATAACCCAAATCTGGACTTAATTCGTAAATAAAACTGCCCCAAGTGATTAAATATTCATCAAACAAGTGTAATTTACTAAAACAGTATTGAAAAGTGTATATTTAGAACAATTTTTGATGTGAACCGTTTAAAATTTAAATCTTTGCTGGTCAAACGGTGAGTGAGTGATAAGACTTTTTTACGTACAGCGCATGCTAGTGTCGCGGTTACGCGGCGCGCATAAGTGTCATATCTGCTTGCGCCAACGCTCAGTGACGTATGCGAGCGCTCGCACCAAAGACTAACTAACGAAGACGGCGCATTACTTCCCACCTAATTTGCGCTGCCTCAGAGAGGACAACAATTGATCAGTTTTATTTTTTTTTATTTTTGTTCTGTTCCGTTATCCGTTCAATTAACTATGGATGATAAAGATGAATCAACACCTACTCGTAACGTGTCTAAAAATAGAGGTAATAAAAGACACGCTACTGAATCTCCATCACCGCCCTCACCTACGTGTAGTAAAGAGGATATTCGTTGTATTATCCAAGAGATACTTAAGGCAGAATTCAGCGATATGCTGACGGAACTGAATAAAAACTTGATCAGCACGATGAACAATAGACTCGATAAGGTCAGTGCGGAAATGAAGGAGATAGTTACCTCAATGCAATTTATCAACAAGCAATTCGAAGATTTTGAGCGTAATCAAAAGACGTCTAACGAAACCTTAAACAGACTGGAATCGGAAAATACGGAACTGAAGACAGGTATGGCGAATCTTACTGCGCGAATCAACAACTTAGAGCAGCAATCGCGATCAAATAACATTGAGGTGCAATGTATGCCTGAAATAAAGAACGAGAATGTGTACACTATCGTCAAGCAACTTGGGAAAGTGGTCAATTGTGATGTTCAAGAAAAAGACATACTGAATTGTACGAGAATAGCCAAAACTAATCCATCCAGCAACCGTCCTAAGTCCATAATCGTTCAGTTGGCATCACCTAGGCTGCGCGATCAACTCCTTGCGTCGGTTATCAAGTACAACAAAAATAACCGAGATAATAAACTTAACTGTGGACATCTTGGATTTGCCGGTCAAAAATCTCCAGTTTATGTTGTTGAACATCTTTCTCCCAACAACAGGGCTCTTCATGCTGCGGCTAGGATCAAGGCTAAGGAAATGAATTATAAATACGTTTGGGTTCGTAACGGCAAAATATTTGCGAGAAAAGACGACGGCGCAGAATACATACTCATTAAAAATATGAATAGTTTAAGTAAAATCATTTAACTTTTTCTATGAATGCATGCTTTAGTACATATCTTTTTTTTTTTAATTCAGCAATTTATCTATTTATTATCAGAACTGTAGAGGACTAAGAACAAAAATCAACGATTTTTACTGTAACCTTAGTTGTATGGATTATGATGTATTTATACTAACTGAAACCTGGCTCAATGGTAGTGTACTGAGTAGTGAATTATTTGATGATAGGTATATTGTGTACAGAAGAGATAGGGAAACAACAGGCTTTCATCCTGATAAGGACGGTGGTGGAGTTCTGATTGCTGTTTCAATTAAAATAAACTCAAAACGGATTGATTCATGGCAAAGTAGATGTGAGGATCTTTGGATCACAATTGATGTTTCGACTACACTTACATCACGTCAGTTAGCTCTATGTGCAGTTTATCTTCCGCCACCGGTGTGTCTACCCCTGATCGAACATTATATCGAGCACTGTAACACCGTGTTTGATACAACTGATATCCCCATTTGTATACTAGGTGATTTCAATTTGGGCAAAATAGCCTGGGACCCAGGTGCACCTAATAATTCACTACCCAGCACTTGTTTGAGATTATTAGAATTTATGAATGTGTGTAGACTTACTCAGCATAATTTGGTTAAAAACTGTTCGGAGCGTATATTGGATCTAGTCTTATCTACAATACCATCATGCACCGTAAGTGAATCCAGTTGCTCTTTAACCGTAGTTGATAAACTACATCCGCCGCTTGATTTTACTTTATCATTATTGAAAGAATCTAATCTCCCATATAATAATTTAAACCAGAGAAAAAACTTTTACAAGGCTAACTACGATCATATTAGATCCTTTATAAATGAACATGACTGGGACCGAAAATTTACGAATAATAATGATGTAGATAGCATGATAAACGATTTCTATGAAGTTTTAAACAATGCAATCAACAAACTTGTCCCAAATTGTAAGACAGTATCTTGCCGTTATCCCCCATGGTTTAGTAAAGCAATTATAAGGTCATTAAAGGAAAAAAATAAGTTAAGGTTGCGTTTTAAAAAATATAAAAACCCACTGGATAAATTGGAGCTAAATTTAATTACTAAACGCTGCCAAAACCTAGCCAAAACCTTGTACAATACCTATATGGAAAAACTGGAATCAGAAATTAAAGAAAACCCAAAATTATTCTGGACACATGTAAAGGCAAAACGCGGTGGGTCAAGTGTCTATCCACTAATAATGACTGATGGACGGACTATAACATCAGATGGTCCAACTATCTGTAATCTCTTTGGCAACTATTTCGCATCAGTTTACACCCCTGATCTTGACACAGAATTTAAGAGTGACTCAAAGTTTCTTGACTCAATGGAAGTTAATAGCCAGTGCCTAACAATTCCTGAACTGGACAGTGAAACACTGCTGAAAAAGCTTCAATCTATTGACATCAGAAAAGGTGCAGGCCCTGACGGAATCCCACCTTTATTCATTTCTGCCTGTGCTACGGTCCTGGTTGCTCCACTTTTAAAAATATATAGGGTGTCGTTAGCAACTGGAACCTTCCCTATGGAATGGAAAAAGGCCAAAGTTGTTCCTGTGCACAAATCGGACAAAAAAGACACCATATCCAACTATCGGCCTATTGCGATACTTTCCACTTTTGCCAAGATATTTGAGTCGTTAATCTGTCCTCACATCCAGCGACATTTCCGACTTTATCTAAGTGATCACCAGCATGGCTTTGTTGCATCTAGGTCGACTGCCACAAATTTGTTGTCTTTCTCGGAGTCTCTAATAGAAACCGTTGACTCAAATAAACAATTTGATGTTTTGTACACCGATTTTAGCAAGGCCTTCGATAAAATTTCTCATTCCATACTAGTTCATAAACTAGCCACGTACGGTATTAATGGGCCCTTGCTGAAGTGGCTGAAATCCTACCTATTGAAGCGTGAATTTTATGTTGTGGTCAACGGTTTTCGATCTGCTGGCAGTTATTATATGACTTCCGGAGCTCCTCAAGGCTCACATCTGGCTCCCTTATTATTTATTATATTTATTAACGACCTTCCCAACTGCTTTTGCTTCTCTGAGTGTTTCTTATATGCTGATGACCTAAAGTTTGCAAGAAAAATCGAATCATCTAGTGATATAGCGCTCTTACAAGATGATCTAAACAGGCTTATCAAATGGTGTAAAAATAACAAAATGGAACTTAATTTAAAAAAATGTTATCACCTGTCATTTTATAGGAAAGCTCATCCTATTCAGTCAGAGTACCTAATACACGAGACTAAAGTACAACAAGTCGACACAATTAGAGATCTAGGAGTACTGTTTGATAAAAAAATGACTTTTGTCCCTCACCTCGAGAATATTATTAAAAAAGCCTCCAAAATGTTGGGTTTCGTACAAAGAAATACTAGGGGATTCAAACTCGTTGGCACTAAAATAATGCTGTACAATAGTCTTGTACGAAGCGTCTTGGAGTATTGCAGTGTTGTATGGAGACCACACTATGCTACACATAAGTTACTCTTAGAAAGAGTCCAAAAACGCTTTCTGTGGCACCTTGCTTTTTCAAAAGGGAAAAGCAAACAGCTACCCTCCTACAACACACGTTTAAAATACTTCAAGATGCACTCTTTATCAACACGAAGAGATATAATTGATACTTTGTTTCTTTATAAGCTCCTTAGAAATAAAATCGACTGCCCTAATATATTGAGTCTCCTAAAGTTTCGTGCCCCTTCCCGATGTCCGCGGAACCCCATTACTCCGCTACACCCACCTCTTCGTAGAACTGTGCTAGGTGCAAACTCCCCGATTCCACGCCTGTGTAGAATGCTTAACGGTTGCAGTGATCTTGTAGATATATATCACGACAAACTGAGCAAATTTTACAAAGTAATTTTGCAGCACTACTCGTGTATTTAGTTAACGTCCCTTGCTTTATGTTTTAGATGTAAGAACGTGATATTTTACAATTTAATTTATTTTTATCCGAATCTATTTGAATGTTTTAATGATGAAAGAATTTAATTTAACTAATTAATTTTATGTTTTAATGTGATTTATTTTATTAATGATTTTAATTTTAATTTATTTGAATGCTTTTAATTTTCTTTTTCTGTTAAATTGTTAAACCAATTTCATACTATTTTTTATGAAGTTGTTATTGTTATTAATTTGTAATCGTTATAATCAATTTATTTATAATTTAAAAAAAACATTTTATGAATTATTTTAATTGCTTAACCAAAAACTGTGTATGTGGTGTTAGCCTATAAGTAATTGTTACACTTGTTAATGTAGGCATACAATTGAAATTAATATAAGTGTTGTGTAAACAATTGTTGGCTAACCAAATAAATAAATAAATAAATAAATAAATAAACAACGTAAATAACGCAATGAATGTTGTTGAACTGTCAAAATGAAACCGATTCCGATTGATGGTGTGTTACGCAATTAGGGTGCTGTACTTTCGAACGGATTTTTTTTTTAAGAGGAATTCTAAGTTGATCTAAGATATTACACGTAGTTATACACTAGCGACCCGCTCCTGCTCCGTACGGTTTTTCGGCTTTACGAAACATCAAGATTTCTCTGTTTATTTAATTATTCATAAACGTTGCTAGTGATTAGCGACTGTTTAACCATACATTTTGACGTTTCCATGTCACTTAACTTTAATCATCGTTTATAAAAAAACCCTACTTATACACATAAACCTTCCGGAATACTTTGACGACACGGTTGGCGCAGTGGCTGAGCGATCAACTGCTGCGCTGCGTGTCGCGGGTTCGATTCCCGCACGGAACAAATATTTGTATTGCCTACAGGTAGTTGTCTGTTTGTGTATGTGAGTTTAAAATGTTTGTGAACGCACCCACGATACAGGAGTAATTCCTAGTGTGGGGCAACGTTTTACAAAAAATAAATAAAAAAGTGACTTTAATTTATATCTATAGATGAGGAATTTTGCTCAAGATTCCTGATTTATTTTAGACTTAACAAAGACTGAATATGGATAATTCGATTGAAGGTATGAAGCGGCTTCCGGCACAGCGCGGGCGCAGGGCTCCGCTAGCCGGTGCGCGGTCGAGCGGTAGGTAGGCAGTAAGGCGGTGTACAGACAGGCGATATTATTAGGACGTGTACACGCGGTTGTGAATATTGAATTAGTGTAATTTTATATCAATTTTTTTGTGTTGTGTGTTATATTTATGTATGTGTTTAATATTTATGTGTATTTGTATGTATAGCCTACAGAATAATTATGTTTAGTCATATTTCTTATAGAAATTAGACTGCGCCACAAAAAAAATGGTCAAACAGTTCATGTAACGTAAAATACGAATATTCCCAGCGAACCCAAAAGTCTTGACAAGCAAACTCTCAGAACTTTTGCCCAACAAATGACAACATTAAGCTCCTTTAACTTCCCAAACTCGATCCAATACGTCCATGCAATTACGACTTTCTCTAACAATACGAGAACAAAAGAACCCACCATCATAAAATCAAAGAAAAACAATTGAAGGCTCACGCCGCTCAAACTGCGTACACAAAGTTGACTAACAGTCGCAAAATTTGAACAAAACCAATAAGTTAAGTACCAAATTTAATATTCGGACCTCCGAATTTAATGCGTACCTCTCGGAGAAATACTGCGAAAGTTAGACTATTTCTAAGGCCAGTGGAAAGAAAGTTCACGTGAACGTATCGGGGGGTGACGGTGACCTATTCATTAATCAAGCGAATCAGTTTGATTGATGGTGGAAAGATTGC
This sequence comes from Apamea crenata, assembly GCA_949629185.1. Classification (NCBI taxonomy): domain Eukaryota; kingdom Metazoa; phylum Arthropoda; class Insecta; order Lepidoptera; family Noctuidae; genus Apamea; species Apamea crenata. Next base: position 18,698,922 of record OX451360.1, on the reverse strand, counting down.
CGTTCATTTTTGCACCGCCCCCCTTTCTTGGTGTAATGAATTATATCCCTAATCGAAGATCGGTTGGATTGAAATGGAACCCGGTCAGAGATCCTTTGCTTTTTGTGGGTGTCACGGTTTTTGTTCATTCTTTTTACGTTGGTAGAGTAACACTAAGTAAGGCTAAGGATATTATTTTGTTTGCGACCAGAATTTTAGCCTGCATGGTTATAAACTTTCACCAATGTAACACAGCAATGCTCCTTGGCGGTACATCAGCAAAACCAGCCTTTAATATCTCCACTGCTATGACATAGGCCTCCTCTGTTTCAGAGGGAATGGCATGTAATCCACCACGCGGACCCAGTGCGGGTTGGTAGATGTTACTACATGTCTTCGATTTTTTGGTTCAAGGACATACCGGTTTCCTTCACCGTTTTGAGAGCAGTGTGGTGAAGAACTTCCACAATTTTCTATTACTCAATAGGGCTTTAGGCGAAATATAAAAACAGCATTTATAGACGTACAATAACATTTACAAGCATAAAAGGGGGGAGGAATATCGCGAAAACAATGTACATCCTGTTTGTATATTTTGTATATTACTGAAAATTCAGTATTATACAAAATTAAATAACCTTCCGATATTATATTAAGTCGTGGAACATCGGAATTTAATCAAGCAAGCGAATAAAACGTTTTAATTTCAGGAACAGCTGTTAAACAGTCAAAAGAATAATTTTAACTGGATCCTATTAATATATATTTTCGAGAACGGTATAAGAATGGATGAAAACGTAATTGAATAATTTCAGATATTTGGAATTAAGCTTCCGAAATTCTCGTTGAATTCAAAGTTAATATTGTTAGGACCCAGCGAAGTGAATTTCAGCGTAAAAAACCGTACCCCAATTACTCTTCAACATTTTATATGAACTGCATATTATTATGACGGACTGGCAGCATTGCATGCAGCCGATCGATTCTGCAAAATTCTCACCGTGAAAAGTTAAGTGAAGTGAGCTTAGAGTGAGCTGTCAATAGTGTCAATCCCTAGCATTAGTTGGAATAACAGCTCACTCCACGCTCACTTCACCTAAGTTTTCACGGTGAGATGGTTACAGAATCGCACTACAGTTCTGTTGAGTTCGACAAGCAATGGTCTTCATTCATGTATTTCCTTGCGTTTATTTTAAAACTCACGTGTGATTGGTATTTTATAGGGTCCATCATATGCCAATCTTCATTATCATCATCATCCACAGCCTGACTTCACCCACTGCTCGACATCTCTTTACTTCTGCCAATCCCTACGCTCTTGTGCCAGCCTCATCCAGGTTTTGCCCGCAATGGCAACAATGTCGTCAGCCCATCTCGCCATGCCAATCTTACCGTAAAATTATAATTAAGAACGTGTCAAAAGCTCATTAAATATAAATTCATTTTATTTCTTTTCCTACCAAATTTGAGACGAAGGAGTAGTATCAAAATTTAGATAAATTTTCTAAGTATAAACGTTGTTGTCAGTAGGTGCCTGTTAGATTATATCAGTATTAGACTAGTATTTTTACTGTTAGTCACGCAACGACCAAAAAACTACAGCCACAATTCAAAATAATTTTTTGCCCCTTAAAAAGTCATTGAATAAACCAGCCACCAAAAAATCTCAACTTCCGAAACGCGAAAAACCCGCAGGGCTATTCATAACAATAATCCTGCCTAGTGTGTCACCATTCACTGTAACTATAAAAGTCACAGGCAGAGAGAGAGGCTCGAGTTATGGTCGCTGTGATATGCGTCCGCAAACCACTGCGTGTTTACTATCTACTACTTGTAGTTGGTACGTGGCGTGGCGTGGAGTTACCAGTAGTTAGATTTTAAGAGACAGAAAATGTGGTAATGCTACAAAGATCAAGAATGGGTAAAAGTTTTTACGCACGAAGACACTTTCATAACACGAAATCATATCGGTAATCCCCGATGACTTATATAGATGTTTATTCTGTCCACATTTTGACAGTTGTTGTCATATTAACCATTTCAACAGGGGACGGGACTTTTGCGATTTTTTTGAATAACCTATTTTGTCCCACTGATGGGTGAAATTCTCCCGATACTCCTCCAATTCTCGTTATCCTCCTCCTTCTCCGGCCAATGGGTCAGGAAAAAGTCCATGTGGTCACGCCAGCGTTTCTGAAGCCTGCCTCGGTGACGACGCGTCTTTAGGGCATGTGAGCAATTAATCCCTGCGATTATTCGGTCGAAAATCAAGAGTTTGGACTGCTTATCTTGATGGTAAATCCAAATAACACTTTGCTTACGAGCGCGACCCCTTTGTTGAGCAAAAATAATCTTGGCTAGTGGCTCACTATTCTATGTAACAATAAACGTCACTGGCAGAGGGCAAGGCGCGAAATATCACCGCACCATAGTGATATGCGATCAGAAGCCGCCTTTGTTAACGATCTAGCTGGGAATTTATTTTGCTTGTTTGCCGAGAAATTATGACATTGAGGCTACAATGATGCCTGTTTTAGATGATCATGCTTGTCCAAGTCTGAAAGTGCGTTTATACCGCGAACATTCGTTTGCGAACGAGTATACGATGACATTATTAAGCTATGCATTTAAAGCATTAGTTTATTTTTCACTAGCTTCTACGCGCGACTTCATTTGCGTGAAATTTCTTGTTCCTCCGACCCGCCCCATCGCATCGCATCATCTTCCAGCGCTATCACTTCTTTTCCACTTAGATAGCGTGCGTTCTGACTTTTTTTCTTTTTGCTTGGCTCCTAATGGTCATAGCGTGATGTTAGCCAAAAGCCTTTCTCAAGAATTGGGCTATCAATTTCAAAAAGATTTTTCCGAATCCGAACGGTAGTTCCAGAGATTAGCGCATTCAAACAAACAAACTCTTCAGTCTCAGCTCTATTATTTGATCAGAAGATTGTACGAAAAGCCTACAGAATGCAAGGTCAGCGTATGCTGCAAATATATAGCTTGATACTATGACTTTGGGTGTATCCACTCGTGAACGAATGTCCATGCTGTAGAAGCACCTTTGTAAATGATAGTATAGTCAGATACACTTCGTCATAGGTACGATACTGTGCATGGTAACAGACGGCAAAGGGTAGGGCAGTTAGCAAATGACGCGACAAAAGGATTCACGATCAATAGCGTTCACCATCTATCAAAAGAGAATCTACCAAGTACGATTTACCACTTTCCGGCGCTATCGAAATTATTTTGTTTGGTTTCATGCACTGAGTTTAATAAAAATGAATAAAAAATCAAAGGTTTAAAATTCGAAGAAGGGAAAAACAAAGATAAGTTAAGATAAGTCTTTATTTGCCTTAAACATGGTATAAAGGTGTTACAGTTTGGTAATATAATATAGTCCACATGTTTAGCTATACAACATCGTGTATCAATTGCATGCAAAATACTTAGAATCTATTAGTAAGTAGAAATAAAATGTCAAAGCTATAAAACATTTTCCACAATACAATCATCTTAACATAATATTATTTAATGTCAGAAATTAATATAAACGAACAAAATTAAAAAGTCATAATTGTAAACATTATTCGCAACAGTTCTATAAAATTACATAATATAACTTAAATTAAAAAAAAAGGAAATTAATAAAGTCAATAATTATAAAATTAAAATGTCAAAATTATAAACATTATCGACGATCCGGTATGTCAATATTTGTGAATTATAATTTAATGTAAAAAAATCCTTAATGTCAGAAAAATTATGTTCATTCAGCCATTTAAAGAGTCTGTTTTTAAAAGAATTAATATTAAATAGCAATTTCATTTCTTTTGGAATTTTATTATAAATGCGTACACACATCTCCAGAAAACTTTTAGAGTACTTGGCTGATTTAGGAGTATCCTGCAATACAAGTCTACATGGATCCCTATTACGAGAGTATATTTGATTGACTTTCTTGAATAATTCCTTATTATTATATACAAAGTTACATATCTCGTAGATGTACAGTGAAGGAAGTGGTAATAAACCAAGCCTTTTAAAATGCGGCTTACAGGACTCGTCAGTACGGATCCCACAAATGGCTCTGATGCATTTCTTTTGCGCGATAAACGCTCTGTTTTTATCTGTACTGTTACCCCAAAAAATAAGCCCATATCGTAAAATCGATTCTATGTAAGCATGGTAGGTTATAATGGCGGTTTTTTTATTCGTCACATTCTTGACTTGCCTGAGAGCATAAACGAACTTATTAGACTTGTTGCACAAATTATCTACATGTATCTTCCAATTTAAGTCTTGGTCTATGAGTATACCCAGAAATTTTGTATGTGGAACTTCTTTTAATCGATCATTATTAAGTTTGAAATTGTATTTGGCATGTTTAGATTTATTAAATTGTATGTACATAGATTTATCTAGATTGATTTTTAATTTATTTACCTGTAGCCATTCTAGAATGTTGTCAATAGTATTATTTATGTCAATTTCGTGATCAGATTTCAATTTATACTTTTTATCAGATGTCACTATGATTGAAATGTCATCTGCAAATAATATACAATTATGATTGACCTGCTGTGGTAAGTCATTTACGTATAATCACTTATCATAAAGTCGTCAAAAAAAACTTGTCAAATCACTCGCACTCTGCGGTTTTTAGTTGATTTTAATTAATTTTCTTCACCTAATAAGCTTCAACTATTCATAGATACGCTTATATTACAGTAAAATATATGTGAAAGTGTTTTCGCGGTGAACAATATTGTGATAAAGTAAATAAAACAATAACTTTATAAGTAGTGACTGTTGGTGATTGAAGACTAAAAACAATAAATAGCGTGCATACAACGTAATCACTCAAGGAGAAAACACATACAAAAGACAAAAGTGAGTGTGATTTAACAGCAAAACACGAATAAAGTCTTGTTAAAACAAAAATTTCAATTAAAGTCAGTTGCAAATTTGAATTAAGTGATTTTGCATATTGTAAATAAACCACAACCGACTCATTGATTTTAACTGTCAAAAGTATTGACCAATCACCAATCACAACTATTGATCACGAACTTGACAGTAAAGCTGTCGTTCAGAAATCCAAATCATAAGACTTGGACATTGGGTTTTTGAGACTGCGTTCCGTTATACGTATTACAAACGAATCAAGCACTGACTTCAGCTTGGGTAGTCTGGTCATTCTGTACCTAACAGTGCATGTTATAATAAATAACTTATATAAAGATGTCATCTACAAGCGATACAAAAAGCCATCGCAGGAGGCCAGAGAAAGTTGCATGCTTTAAATGCAAGAAGTCAGTTGACATTAAAGAAACAGCCCTGTGCTCAATTTGTAACCATCGATATGAATTGGATTGTGATGGATACCCAGAAGGAACTTACCGTCTAATGGACCAAGAATCTAGGAAAAGATGGAAATGTAAGACATGCATAAAAAATAGTAAGAAAGTCCCAGATGCTAGCAATGTATCCAATATTACCACCAGAAAAAAAACAATCCTACGTCCAAACTGCTCATCTCCGGTACAAAGTGAAAATGTCAAAGATAGCAAACAACTCGCGGCCGTGAAGGCCTTTGTTCAAAACACCTCTGACATCTTGGACTCCCACATCCTGACCGTATGCGAAACTTCAGACGAATCTTATAACACACCCAATAAACTATCTAAGAGTGTAGACGGCACAATATCTGAAACGTTGACAGTTCTAGAGATGAAAGACACCATAAAAGGACTCACAAATAAACTGGATAGTACTGAAAATGAGTTAGAAAACACAATCCTAGAAAACAATAATCTACGCCAACAATTAGACAAATTGACTGCAGAAATAAAAATATTAAAATCACTCTGCCATTCTTCATCAGTCACTGAAAATAGTCCAGCCATTAATTCTAAAAGGAAAAGACACTCGTTGCTGCATCAAAGCTCATTCTTCACACCTTCTACCCCTTTGCCGATTTCTTCAAAGGTTGACTATGGAAAAAGCATTGAAATAACGGGCCTACAACAAAAAATAACCCAACTACAAAACCAACTGAAAGAAGCACAACAACAAATTGAAGCTTGCAAGAAAATGATTGACACATTGAAACATACTAACATAAAGCCCAAGAATTCGTCGGTATCGGAAATGAAAACACAAACACCTACTTATACTGAAGAGCAAAAGCACGAAACGACAAATAAGATACTTATCTTCGGTTCCCAACAATGCGTCGGTCTAGCGGCAGCCATGATACACTCGAGACAAAACACAAGGTACGAAAAGTATGGAATCATAGCGGATACAAAACCAAATGCTCTATGTAATCAAATAATAATGAGTTGTCGTCAAGCTAAGTTGAACTATAACGATAAAATTGTAATTTGTGTAGGGGAAAATGATCACAATTTAAAATATATTTCGTCCCAACTACAAATTGTACTTGATACATTCTATAACAATATGATTATTGTATTAAATGTGTTCAAGAATGAGTACTTAGATCCTAATAGGCTTAATTATCGTTTGAAAAATGTATGTAAATATTATAAAAAATGTAAATTTCTGGAAAGCGAATCCTTTGAAATCGCCGAATTATGTACTAAAATTAACCACCTCATAGATTGTAATGACTATAGTGAAAACTATTTAAACCCTAGAGAACTCATGAAAAGAATAGCGAGTAGCAGATCAAGTCTTAAACTAAATCCCAAAAATGCACCCAAAAGAGGAACAATTCCGTTCTACTTTGGTCGTAAAAACCAAACTCAAACAGAAAATCCCTCTTATTTACAAAATAGTATGGAACCGGAACTAAATAACAACGTGCGTACTCGTACTGGGCAACCTCAAAAAGGGACGATACCTTACTATTTTCCCACAGTTACAAAAAATGACTTGTTTTTTCGTTCCTAAAACCGCGACATCGACCTCACATAACTTTAGGATACTTCACCAAAACATTGCAAGTGCACTGTCTAAACAAGAAATATTGGAATTGACATTACAGGAGATGCGAGATTCGCAGAACGACCCGCATGTAGTCTGCCTCTCTGAGACATTTATAAAAAAAGGACATGAAGAATATCTTAAGTTGTCGGATTATGACATGGCTTCAAACTTTTGCAGGGAAAAACAACGAGGTGGCACTTGCATTCTGATCAAAAAGGGTCTGTGTTACAAAGAACTGCCGTTTGTAAAAACACATGCCTCCGTAAATAAATTTGAGGCCTGTGGCATAGAACTAACAAATGAGAAACTAGTCATAATCTGCATATACAGAACACCTCAGTCTGATCCTAACCAATTTTTATGTAAGCTAGATAATATCTTACATGATATTTACAAAAAATACAAAACAAAAACACGCATAGTTATAACAGGTGACTTTAATATAAATACTTTGAAAAAAGGAAAAATCACTCAAGTATTTCAAGACATAGCACGTAGTCACAATGTTAAAATCCATATTAATGTAGCCACTCGTAAATCGTCGTGTATAGACCATATTTTAAGTAATATACCTGATGCTATCGGAAGAGTACTACCACTTCATCTATCTGACCACGATACAGCTCAAATGCTAAGCTTTCCTTTAAGGTTTCAGACAGCAAAAACAGCAATATACCATATCTATAAAAGAGATAACAATCTGGATAATACACTTAAGTTTAGAGAATGCATACAAAACTTGTCTTGGGCAGACATATACATGGAGAAGGATGCAAATAGGGCATTTGATTGCTTCCATGAATTGTTATGTCTGTTTCACAATCTCTGCTTTCCAAAGGTAAGAGTTAAAATAGACTTAAATAAAAAAACAAAACAAAAGTGGATAAGTAAAGGTCTAAAACATAGTTCTAAAACCAAGCGTTGCCTACGATACCAATACTATAAAAATAAAAATCAAGCTAACAAGACAAAATATACCACATACTCGAGTCTGCTACAAAAATGTATCTACAATGCCAAGCGCAATGCTAATATTAAGTATATTAATAAGAATGACAACAAATGTAAAGCCACATGGACAGTTATAAAAAATGAAATGTACAATATGACCCCCAAAGAAAATATTGAACACATAAAAATTGACAACACCGTAATTACAAAACCGGAAGAAATCGCCTCTGCTTTTAATAATCACTATACAAATACTTTCATAACGCGAAACTGTAACACCAAGTGCTCTAATAAAAACCTAATTGCTAATTCAATGTACCTCACGCCAATGTCCGAAAGTGAGGTAAGAGAACAGATGTTATCGTTAAATAACACTACTTCTGAGGGTTACGATGAACTTAGCACCAAAATAATAAAGACATGTATTAATGAAATAAGCGGGGCATTGACATATCTAATCAACCTATCCTTTTCACAGGGCGTGTTTCCTAATGCCCTAAAAATGTCCCTTGTGAAGCCGATATTTAAAAAGGGTGAAAGATGTAATATGGACAATTATCGGCCCATAACATTAATACCCATCCTTTCAAAAATATATGAAAAATGTATGTACCAAAGATTAATTAGTTATTGTGAAAAATTCAATATTTTAAACAAGGAACAATTTGGTTTTCAAAAACGAAAATCCACTACCTTAGCCATTTTTTCTCTTTTAAAAACAGTACTGACGAGTATCAATAACAATCACCTATCAACGGGCTTATTCTTTGATTTGTCAAAAGCGTTTGACCTAGTTTCACATGACATATTATTGAAGAAGCTAGAGTCTGTCGGAATCAGAGGATTGCCACTTCAGTGGCTATCATCGTACTTAACTGATAGACGACAGACTGTAGTCATCACCAAGCTTAACGAAAAGAGGGAAATGACACTCTACTCGTCTGAATATAAAAATGTAAAATGTGGCGTACCCCAAGGTAGCATATTGGGTCCTATCTTATTTATTATCTACATAAACGACATAGTAGATATAACCAATCATAAATGTTTCCTTTTTGCTGATGATATTTCTATTATTGTTACTGGTGACAAAAAATGTAAAACTATTACGGATCATGAAACGGACATAAATAATACAATTGACAATTTAATTAGCTGGTTAAATAATAATAATTTATCGATTAATCTTAATAAATCTGTATACATTCAATTCAATCAATCTCATAATGACAAATTTAATTTTAAAATGAACATACCCAAGCTTACCCAAATGACACAAACTAAGTTCTTAGGTGTAGTTATTGACGAACATTTAGATTGGAAAGCCCAGGTCGACCATGTGTGTAATAAAATAAATAAATTCGCGTACGCCCTTAGGCAAATTAAGAAGGTCACTAATATAAAAACGGCTGTGATGTCTAACCAGGCCTATGTTGAATCCTCATTACGGTATGGACTAATTTTTTGGGGAAATAGTACCGACCAAAGTAGAGCGTTTGTTGCCCAAAAAAAATGTATACGAGCTATTTACGGGATCCCATCCGATGAATCATGCCAACCTATTTTTAAAAAGCTTGGTCTGCTACCATTACCTTCATTGTATCTGTATGAAGTGTCTATGTTCGTACAAAAACATTTACAGTTGTTTAAAACAATAGAAGAAGTAAGCTCACGTAGTCGGCGTGATCAGTACCAGCACAGATTGGTACTAGAAGAGATTTGTAGGCTGGCAAAATACAATAAGAGCTGTCTAGCTATGTGTGTATGTGTATTTAACAAATTACCAAATACCTTAAAAACGTTAAACTGTAGGCTGTTTAAGATTAAACTGTATAATTGGTTGACTCAAAATAATTATTATAGTATTAAGCAATTTTTGGAACATAGACTTTAATTTTGCCTTTTGCTTGTATAGATTGTAACATTTGTAGTGTAGGTACTTATAAGTTTGCATGCTTTAATTCTAAGCAAAACATGCTGGGCCTTATATTAATTGAAACAACTATGTATACCGTGTTTTTCGCAAATAAATATATTATTATTATTATTATTATTATTAATAGAAACAGTAAAGGGCCTAATACACTCCCTTGTGGTACACCGCATTTTTTTACTTTGAGCTCAGAGGAGTATGAGGTTAGTAAATCTTCATTTACTTTACTAATAGCAACGTATTGATTGCGGTTACTTAAATAAGATGCAATCCACTGCAGTGCTAAACCTCTTATTCCATTTCTTTCTAATTTTTCCAATAATATATTATGTGCCACAAAGTCAAATGCTTGAGATAGGTCAAAAAATAGTCCTGTCGTGAAGTGATTGTTATTTAAAGACTTCAGGATATGGCTCAAAAGATTATATATGGCTAATGTTGTTGACTTGTGCTTTTGAAATCCGAACTGTTCCTTTGCTATAATATTGTATTTGCTACAAAAGTCGATACGCCTTTTGTGCATACATTTCTCAAATAGTTTGGACAAGATTGGTATAAGGGTAATTGGACGATAATTTTTAACGTCTTTTTTGTCGCTTTTCTTGTACAAGGGTTTTACAACTAATAACTTTAAAGCATCAGGAAAAGTTCCGGTCGAAAATGAAAGATTAATTAGATATGTCAATATAGGAGTTAATTCTACTCTGCACGCTTTAATTATTCTTGTACTAAGTCCATCGTATCCTTCTGAGTTAGTATTATTTAAAGCCATTATTTCTTTTTTTATTTCGTCTTCAGTCATAGCACTAAGAAATATGGAATTAGGAACTAAAGCGTTATTAAACTTATAATAAACTTGTAAGTTATTAAATGTCACCATGTTAGTCGAGTCAATAAAATAATCATTAAACGTATTCGCTATGTCAGTGGGATCAGTCAGTATTTTCTTATCTACTTGTATTTCCGAAATATTAGTGTCGCATTTTATGTTCACAATTTCATGGTTAATGACAGACCACGTTGCTCTGCATTTGTTTTGACTATTTTGTATAAAATTAATGTTTGAATTCATTTTTGATTTCATAATGCATTTTTTGAGAATCGATGAATATTTTTTATATCTTACTAGCTTCTGCCCGCGGCTTCGCCCGCGTGGATGTCGGAAATTATCCCACGGGAACGTGCTACCAGGATAAAAAGTATGTCCTTCCCCAGGATGCCATCTATCTCTTTGCCTAATCAGAAGTTCCGTGGTTTAGGTGTGAAAATGTAACATACAGTTTCAAGTTCAAATGGGGAGGATTTGAACTTGAAAGTTGAAACTATTAAAAATTGAATAAACCCGTTTTGCCCCGTCAGGGGTCAACTTTACATACTTAATTATTTTCTATCAAAAGTATTAATACTGAGTTTCGAGTTAATTCGACCGCGCATTCAATTACTTCCACACAAACTTAAACACCCCTATATCCCCCTTTGAGGAGTAGTTTTGAAAAACTTTATTATTTACTTAGGCGAGCATTCTTGCCAAATTTCAAGTTTACTAACTAAATGAATAAGATTTTTCATATGAACTGTATCCCCGGTTTTCATACCCACAGGGGTGGAGTTTAAAAAAATCGTTAGGGATGTATTCATAACTTGTCTCAAAGATTATTTATACTAATTTTCGAGTTAATCAAGCCATGCAGTAAAATCCTCCCCTGTAAAATTGACTACCCCTTTTCAACCCATTAGGGGTAGATTTTCGAAAAACCCTGATACACATTATTCCTTATTTTTGGTCTTAAGTATAAGCACTGAATTTCGAGTAAATCGGACCGCGCATTCAAATTCTTCCACGAAAACTTCAACACCCCTATACCCCCTTTGACGGGTAGTTTTGAAAAACTTATAATAATAAACTTTATTGGTTACTTAGGCGAGTATTCATGCCAATTTTCAAGTTTATTACCCTAACGAATAAGATTTTTCATATAAACTGTATCTCCGCTTTTCACCCCCACAGGGGTGGAATTTTGAAAAATATTTTCGGATGTGTTCATAACTTGACTCAAAGATTATTTATACCAATTTTTTAGTTAATCAAGCCACGCTGTAAAATCCTCCCCTGTAAAATTGACTACCCCTTTTCAGCCCGTCAGGGGTAGATTTTCAAAAAACCCTGATACACAGTATTCTTTACTTTCAATTTTAGGTATAAATACTGAGTTTCGAGTAAATCGGACTGCACGTTAAAATTCTTCCATACAAACTTTGAAACCCCCCAATCCCCTTTTAGGGGGTACTTTATGAAAACCAAAAATGGCCAACTTCATAATTTACTTAGATAAGTATTCGTGCCAAGTTTCAAGTTTATTAACTCAAGGAATAAGATTTTTCATACAAACGAAATCCCCCTATTTCACCCTCTTAGGGGTGGAATTTCGAAAAACCCTTTCTTAGTGGATGCCTACTCTTTACGAGGAATACACCCTCCAAATTTCATGTCTCTAGGACCAGCGGTTTAGGCTGTGCGTTGATGTCTCAGTCAGTCAGTCAGTCAGTCAGTCAGGACTTTGAATTTTATATATATAGATTAAGTACGACCGAGTTTTATTTTTATTTTCAAATGCATATCGATCGCACTGCACCAGAGCTGTGCAGTCGTGGAGTACTCTGTGGTTGTGTGGAGCGAAGAATTGACTGTACCTATACATAAAAATAATGAGAGATCCTTTATGATGCATCTTTCGAATTGTAAAAACATGATGCCTACCTACTATGATTGATAATATTATTACTATATTACATTATTATGAAGATGACATCAATAAAAAATTATAAATACTAACCATTTATAAGCCTTTTAGATAAATAAATTCCGATCTGGCCCACCAACTACTCTACTCTACCTACATATAAACGCCAAAATATTACAAGGATTTCGTACCATATGTCATTTCCAAACAATGTATCTAACGTGGACTTCACTCCCACTATTTATATTTACGTCAAAAACAAATTCGTCAATTTCAAGCCCAGTTTGCTGGGTACATTCATGTAGGCTACGGACACGTTACCCTTCTATCACAATGAAGTCACAGCCAGCAGGATGTACAGTGGACGAGCATGGACAATATACCGCACACAATGGCCCGTAGTGGCCCTTGATGCGACACTAAGCTGTGTTATCAGACAGGTTTATATGGCTTGGAAAAACTATATTTTGGAGGGACGAGACAGTTAGTCGTAGAGTGTGAGGTTTCGGAGTAAATTGAGATGTAGTGTTTGTTAGGGATGGTGAGCTGATTTAAACCTTAATTTAGGATAGAATTAAAACAAAAACAACAATCCATCAAAAACCTCATCCATCGTTTTCCATCAGGCATGATCGAGGTCCCAAGAACAGGCCCATTCAGCAATAAAAATATAAAATAAAATGAAAAATCCCGCCAAGAGCGAGTGAGGCTCTTACAATCAAAATTCCGAAAAATAAAATCAGAATTGATCTTTGATTGGCGATCTGTGCGCGCGTCATGAGACCTAAAGTTATGCTGAAATTTAAATTCCTGTGTTGCATAGATCTCGAGAACAAGGCAGGCCATCAAATCCAGGAGTCCACGCTCAGAAGTCATACAGCTGTTGATACTGCTGATGCGCTGCTTCAAACTGTCTAACTGGCTAATCTCTCCACCTGTTTTCACCAGGACATAAGGTATTTTGGGGAATAATATTTATTATTTATTTTTAAACACAAATGCGGAGGACATACGAAAGTTCTGCAAACATAAAAACAAGCGCAGTTGACCTACTTCGCGATACTTCCCAATTAAATTCAAAACTCCGTATGAACTGTCTCGTATATTGGATGCAAGCGATGGTAGGGTAGTACAGTGGAAACAGTGGTCTAAGTCCAAATAATACAGCGAAGCGTTAAGTAAAAAAATTCTAAGGCGTACATTTTGTAAAAGATAAAACCTACACAATATTATCCTGCTATTTTTTGGAAACTACACACATACTAGCAATACTTAGTGTTTTTTTGCCTTTTTTACTTTTTGGGCAAGCATCGATCTAGTGTACTATTTACTAGATTTTGTAGAAAGGCAAAAAAAATCAACAAAGAAGACAATTATTTCCTACTGTATCAACAATATCATTTGAAATGCGCATTTGAGTGGGACTATTGGTTAAACGCAACTGTGGCCTCATCACGCTTAGGAAAAAAACCTCGTTTAAAATCTAACGGGCACAGCACGCAAAGTGCAAACGTGCGCTCTATGGAAATACTGAAATAGAAATATAAAAGTGTTTGCTTGCTTCGTGAAATATTTATGTTCTATCGCCATTGCTGTATGTGTAGTGTGTACTATGGTTAGTTTGCTGTAAGTGCTTCTTCAAATAGTATTGGCACTAAGTATATTTGGAGAGTTAGCACTCAGTACTTAGGAACTTATTTTTTTGTATGTAAGAAATTCTTAAAAGTGTCGTGTCGTATGTCGTATGTCGTACATGTTTTGTAGGATATAAATATTTTTCATAGAATTCTTTTCACTTAACACTTCTTTTCGTAAGCTCACAGAATAAGCAAACTGAAGTGGCAATAGGCCAGCCATATTAGCCGTAGAACCGATGACCGTTGGAGTAGACGTGTTCTTGAGTGGAGACCGCGAGTCGGTAAACGTAAGGTGGGACGCCCTCAGGCTAGGTGGAGCCACGATCTTCGCAGGATGGCTGGTAGTAGCTGGATGAGTGGCGTTCAATAGGAGAGGCCTATGTCCAGCAGTTGACTGTGATGATGATGATGATGATGATGAAGAATTCATAAAAGTGGCAGCACTGGACTTATAACAATTAATTTAGTATCATACAAAAATTCAGCCATCACTCAAATAAATTAAAAGAGGTAATCCTCCCATTTGTTTAACAAGGCAGTGTTCCCAAACAGAGCTGTTAGAATAAAATGCCGACCCACATACGACGTAAAATATTCGCATATTTGTGAAATTGCTTTCCAAACATGCGACGATGCTTGCAGGTCGCCGCCACTTTCCCGGCTGGCACACCAAACCGCGTCGTCTGGGGGATAAAGTCGTAGTATTTTGTGGTTGTAATTATGTAAATATCTGCGGAAGAAGCACCTGCGCTATGTGCTGGAATTTGTTACTTCTTTCTTGCGTTAAGAGTTGTAAAATAGGTTATTTTAGGGCTAAAATATTAGTATAGCTTGCCAGATGTTGTGTTTTCGAATTCTATCTTTAGAAGTGAAGCCTCCTTTAAAATAAAAAGTTTTCGTTGAAGTGTTTTTTGTAGAGAAGGCCTCTGACTCAGTGGTGGGGAGGTTACAGGCTGTTTATGTTATTGAAATACACCGTAAGTAACAAGCTACGCACAATACACACACAAACACACCCTCATATGCACACACTTACACGCACCCCTTCACTCACTAGCACACACCGTTTATCTGTTTTTATTTTTTCTTTGTCAATTTTAATTCTTATTTTGCAACTAAGCAGTCAATCTAAAATTCAACTTATTATAACTTAAACTCATCTAGATATTGAAATTATTCCTGTAATTAAAATACATATTTTATAAATGATAACTGTTTGTGAGTGATCAAGCTACCTGATTGACTGTTTGTTTTATGGCTTTCTGATGGGGTTTTTGAAATAAAATACCAAGTAGTCGTTACAATGGTTGCGAATGCAAATGTAATTAAATAAAAAAAAGTACAGCGGTCGAGGAAAGGGGTATGGGAACAATTGGCCAATCAGAACGAGCAATCGCGTCATTTAGCTGCGCTCTGATTGGCTGATGATGGCGTGATCGATTTGCGTTCGGATATTCGTCCCAAACAATAACAAGGGTGGGCGCTGATATTAAGTTATCTAGTAGCTTAGGTATAGGCTGCAAGTCTAGCATACAACTTAACTTACCTTATGCTTATTTATATTGTAAACCATATTTTTTACGTTGGCCGCCGTTGGTCCGCCAGGACCAATTTCATTCGTAGATCTTTGACAGACGTTACTCGTAGTCAGTAGCCCTTAAATTCTGACAACCAGTCTTATCAAGGGGTATCGTGTTACCCATAAACTGGTTTGTGGAGGTCAGGTAGGCAGTCGCTCCATGTAAAATAGGTATTAGTTGCATCCGGTTAGACTGGAGGCCGTCCCCAACATAGTTTGGACTAAACTAGGCAGAGTGATTGAGTTATTGAAACAAACAGTAACCGATGTAGGAACAAAAATATAAAAAAGCACAATATTCGTGCCAGTGACAGTATTTTATTTTGATCAGTATGTATGGTTCCAGGTATTTAAAAAAAAAAAAACGTGTGCATTTTACGTGTATATGAATGCCAATTTTGGCCTGAGGCTTTAATTCTGGGATAGGCTGCAAAAAAAACCATTACCACTTGCAGTCAGCTGTACACAATTTTAGTGTATGCTACCTATCATTTTTTTTTTGGTGATACCAGTATATTGAAGTAAAATATTTACATAATTTAATAAGTTTCAGTCTTAAAATAATGATAATAATACGTACATACACGTAAATAAAAAAATGAGGGGTAAATAATCATAGGGCATCTAAAAATTCGTTCGCATCGTCAACGTCAATCTTTTCCAATGGTTTGGGCAATTGCACGAATGTTCAATCATATGAAGCAATGGATTTGGAATTTGTGTGTTACGCAATTGTGGTGCACGTAAAGTACCCATTCTCTAGAAAGTGCAAATCCAAAGGTACTAAAGGGGGTCTTTATACCGGGATTAGTTACGACTGTCAAATAGTGTCATTCATTCTTAGTTCGCGCCCCGAACTAATCTTATGTCCGTACAAAATGCTGATTCTTACAGACACAGATAGGGGTCCTCTGGTCACGTGAAGCATCGACCAACCGCTTGGCGATGTCTCAAAAAACTAAGACACTAGCCCATGTTTCAACCCCAAATGGCTCGACATTAAAAGTCCCAATAAGATTCGATTAATTCGATTATTAATTGCGTTTGAGGTTTGGACCTGCAGTATAACCCGCCGTGCTAAGAAGATGGGATGGCACCCCAAAGGCCTGCCTACCTTTCAAGGCATTATTTATTTATTTAAACAGGCAACAAGGATCCATAATGTTATTAATATCTTATAGCTAGTGTTAGTAGGTAAAAAATATTATTATTAGATATTCAAGTTTGAAGCCTTTTGCACGGAAGATGGCCGAGAACAAGCTTCTCACCTGGCCATCCTCTCCACAAAATGCCTCAAAAACTCTCTGTCACTGTTTTCAGAATGCAATGAATTATGGTTACTCCGTCTGGTCTCTTGCCCAAGCCATTGGGTTCTAAAATAGTTGGCGAACCGAGTGCCTATAGCTTAGATAAAACTTCGGCGAACTAGCTTAGATAAAGCTTTATGTTTTAATGTCATAGTAACTAAACAATAAAATTGCATATCAAGATTTACGTTCCAGTATTTTGTTATATCGCCATGATTTTTATATATTTCGTCATAAAACTGTACGGTTTAAATTTTTATTGCCATGCGTTTCAATGTTTTAGTACTTTTAGTTCAACTCGGCACTTTGGTTTCAAGTGGTGCCTTCTGTGGAATATTTGTGGCACACTCATGGATTTATTTAATATTGCTATAAAAAAACCTATAAAACCAGGAAATTTAAACCAGCGGGATAATTGCGTAACACACGTGCAATAGCAATGCCTTTCATTTTGACACTTGCGTTACCGTTATTTACGTTGCTGAGCAGACGAATTTTTCAAACCTATGAAGCAACGCCTCGCATTGTGATTAAAAGTGTGATACGCAATTAGGGCCTACCACCAAATACTGTTGTTACAAAATTTCTCGTGGCCTTTAAAATGATGCATTTCACAACACCTCCCATTTATTCTGTTGTGTTAGGAAAACAAAACAAAAGTTTACAAACTCTGCTCAGTAGATGCAGCACAAACTTTGTTGTGTATAAAAGATAGTCGCGTTTTGGTTTTCTTTTGACATCTGTGAGACATATGGTGCAGTGACTTGACTTCATTGTCATAGAAAACCTATTTAATCATGTCTCAATATTAACCCTTTTTCGCTCGACCATAAATCTACCAATTATTTTTTTAGGTCATGTAAACTATCTGTTTACATGATGAACTAAAACAATTATTGATGTATCAATTCAATTTAATTAAACTGCCCTCAAATCACAATTTATCCGTATCCATAACTATATTTGTTTAAGATTAATTTCTCGAGCAGCGACCCAGGCTGGGCAACACGAAAACAATTGGATTAATTTCTAAACTAATTCAGTTTCGTCTCGGCCTGTCCTCTCAGTCTAATTCATTATAAGGAGCTTCACAGTCGAGTGGTTACACAAACTTCTGTATACTTAAGGAGTTGAATGTATTCAACGGTTAGCGGTTGCAATCCCCAGTAATGCAGTTTTGTTCTTTGTCTTTCAGTTTTCTCAGCTTGTGGTTCTTTTAGTTAGAGAAGCTGGTCGTGTTTCTATAACGATTAAAATGGGCAATATTTGGATTTCTGGTCTTATGATTTTCTTTAAAATTGCTCTTAAAGTAGTAAATAAACTTGTTGGAAAGCGTAGCGTCTCACGAGAGAGTTAAGTTAATTTTACATTGTATTCATTTCAGCTATTCAGGCGTTTCAGTTTGCATGCAATTAAAGCCGCTTACAGACTACGCTATAGTATAATAGCATATAATATATAGCTCATAGCATAACAATGTCGCGCACCATACATTGTTATGGACATATTCACACTGTATAATACAACAAGGCATAACACACACATACACACATAAACCTATGATATTGTATCCTCTTATCTTTTCAATTTATTTATTTCGTTTTAAAAAAAACATGAGAATTAAATCCTCTTATGCTAGCTAGTGGAGCTATAAGAGGATTTCATTCTCGTGTTTTTTTTTAATTCGTTTTGCCATTATAATCTGCCTAACCTTTTACCAACTGATTTTAGGGTCGTCTTACGTGGAGTCACTGCCTATCTGACCTCCACAACCACACAGATAAAGGGGCTGCATTTTATATCTTAGAACCCGTTTTTCAAGGGACAAGAAATGAGTGAAGAAGACAGTGTTTATTTTATATGCGTCACTTTCTTGTCCCGTTCACTTTTGCGTTCGGACCGCTCGTTTACCCGCTAAATCCAACATCACCCTTTTGATAGTATATCTTATTCCGATGTTTTATGATACCCAAACTGATTCGTGAAAGTTGTGATCGCTTCGGTTACACTTTATGTGGTCCATTTTATTGCTCCGACTTGTACAACTCGATCGTAAGCAACTTTGTTTGGCCTCAAGTGTAGGTAGTGTTTGATATAGTAATGTATGGGTGGGTTGTGTATTGTTTTTGTGTAAAACTATTGCTGTGAAAACATTGTCGCGATAAATAAGTTTCTGAAGGACGAAAGATGAAGCTACTACAAATATTAAGGTAATAATCTATCAAGTCAGATAGGCAATCCTTTCCTGTAAAATACTACAATATGTGACTTCTGAGTGTGTTTCGGGCTTTCTTCTCAGAGTTGTCCGATAGAAACGCCGACCTCATCTAGTTTAAAAAAATATGATTGACGTGAAAAGACCACCGTGAAAAGAAACTTACTTACAGAAATAAACCATAAAATATGTCTACTCACACTCACCTTACCTTATTAGTGATGTTCTACAAGAAGGTCAGGTGCGTCGTCTTCGCAACCGGCGTGCGTGCATTACCAGATGTATGAACGTAAACGGATCAAAAAGTGTATGTCAGAATCCTAACAGGTGGCGTTATGTAGTTTCTGCCTTTCTCCATGAGAAAAAAGTGTAACTTTATGTATGTATGTGTCTAACAGAAAAATAAGAAAAACTTTCACCGCCATCACTTTTTCGACTTATAACAAAACTACACAAGCCTTCAACAAATGGCAAACCAATAAAATAGCAAAAAAACAAATCAACCACGAAGCCAGCCAATCCAGAGCAGGTCTCTACGAAATTATTCGCCTGTCAGTGACTTATGAGACTCCCGCGCCAATCGGAAGATAAATGTGTCGCTCATTGATGTGGACTGTGGTTGCCAAAGTTGAGAGAAAAAAATGAGCTATTTTATGGCTGTCTGAGTCCTTTATTTGGTACAAGAATTGGCCCGATGTCTCGATTTTTTGTGATGGAAAATGATTTATAGCAAAGCGAGTTGCATATTATTGGTCTTCCTGTTAATCCTTCAACTAAGCTTCACACTTTTGTTCTAGCAGCTGGGTCACGTTAAATAGCTCAACTCCATCAAGGCCATCACTCCGTCAAGACTGTCACTCCGTCAAGACTGTCACTCCGTCAAGACCGTCACTTCGTCAAGACTGTCACTCCATCAAGACTGTCACTCCGTCAATATTGTCACTCCGTCAAGACTGTCACTTCGTCAAGACTGTCACTCCATCAAGACTGTCACTCCGTCAATATTGTCACTCCGTCAATACAGTCACTCCGTCAATACTGTCACTCCGTCAATACTGTCACTCCGTCAAGGCTGTCGCTCCGTCAAGACTGGCTCTAAAGCTGGTTCAGGTTAACCTTTTGCGTGGTGTTTAACTGTTTATAGATGACAGTTGTTACCAAAACAACAGGTTGTTTGCCAATCTTACTTTTGCGTTTATAATAATTAGTTGTGGTATGACACGGCAGTTATTACCACAATCGTACTTTTCACAAAATACTACCTGTTAGCTCAGTCAAGTTTTTCAAAAGTGTAATTGTAAATGATGTCAATAATGATAAAATCACAATTATCACCATTTCTCTTTATCTCCAAACGAATTGAATACAGTACCAAAACCACAAAGACCAATATGTAAACAAGCCATAATAATACGAGACGTAATCGTAGATTCGTTTTAGATACGAAATGATTTATGATTCGTCGGCTTCCATCGGAAACGTCCCTTGTATGTCGCGTAATGGATTCTGAAGACTCCCCGGGGAGGAATGGAAATGTTGAGGGCCGCTGTCATAGGATACGCATAGTCGAATGTCGCGAGATTCTCACTTAATGTAGCTACGACTGTGTGATAATGAAAAGAATTCCTCCTTTTTTGGAACTGTTGCCGAATCCCACTTAAAACACCTCGTGTTAAAAGGGAGGCGGGTCTATTGTGAGATCTTGCGGCTCTGATTTTAAGTATGCTTTTATTACTTGATACCAACGATAGCATAATTTGTTGCTGATACAATAAATAAATTATTATTATTATTATTTTATTCGTCTGTGACCTATCTCGGGACCCTGGGGTTCCGGACCTTTGGAAAGCGTACGAGAGGCCGAAGCCAACTCACAGAGACCCGTTAGACGTTTTCAATTAAATGAGGCACCAACCGAGGATTATCCCTGTTCGCACTATGCAAGTGCACCCAAGGACAACCCCCGGTTGGTGTAGGACTACTGCAAGATATGGAAACAAATAAATTGGGTTATGGGTTTGGGTTGCTAAAGTGAACTGGTTATCTAGAACTTTGGTAAAAGTATAGCCCCTGCATGATCAATGTTCTATATAAATTACACAGATAAAATGACAGGGGGTGACTTACAAACTCAATAATGGGCCCCCGAAAACGGTCGCTAGCACATAGTGTCGTAGCGTCAAGGGGGCAACATGTCCTGAAGGGCTTATGTAGAGTGGAGAGGTATTCCACGGCTATCAGGACAATCCCGGAAGTACGGTCAAGAACCCTACCTGCATCTTACTGGAATACTTCCTTCCTCCGAGCACGTTTGCTCTTGCGAATCTCCACTCAAGCCGGCCAATAAACGCAAGAGAGAGGTGGGAGCTTTGTTCCTCGTTATTGTTCACTCCAGCCGGCCAATAAAGGCAAGCCAGAGGTGAGGAACAAGACTTCTCCCATGAGATAGGGTCCGTGGGGTCGCTACTGCTCAACAGCTCGCCACATGCTGCCCTGCGGGTTTCTGTATCTCTCTTGGTCTGGCTCCTCGCCCTGATCCGCCAAAATAAACTCTTCCGGCACATGCCTAGAGTTCGTAGTGTGCTGCAAGCCCCACTACGACGTCAACGTAGAGATACGGCGGTGGGGTTACTATTATTATTTATTTACATTTCAGACAACAAGATCCATTTTGTTAGTAAAAACAGCTTAAAACTAAGTTAGTTCACACATCAACATTACAATAACCGTGACCTCTCCATTACAATAAAAAAAACGAACAAACACTTCAAATAAAATAATTATATTCTCCCCAAAACACTTCTTCAGATTACAAGAAAATAAAAGCCGAAACTAAACAATTCGCTAAACAAAATGATTTATTCAGAAACTTTAAAATTAAATTCAGATTGCTCTCTCTGGGGCGGTATGACAAGATTGAGCATCTCTGTCATAGGTCCTCGAGCCAAACTTTGCCACTTAGGACTGCTCCACCCGTCAGATAGGTGCCGATCCGACGACGGTCTGTCTTTCAACTTGGGCTACATTAATATTTATTTCTACTTACTTTAAAACTTAAATATTTGTTTTTTGAGACAGATTTTTGGGGTTATGTTTTCAAAATATCAAAATGATTGTAGCAGGCTTAGCTGTCTGTGCGTTGCGTCAAAGAAAGACCTTATCTTATAAAGGTAGTTATCTTTTTTGCAAATTGTGTGTTGTTGTGGAGAAACTTACACTGGGCAAAAATGACATTTTTCATATTTTTGACAGTTTTATTTCTAACTAACATAACATCCCGCTTGGAATCCCCTAAGGGTTAGGCAGAGGTGTACCTATAGTACTAACCCATAGTCTTAAGTCGTAATCGGCATAAAAAAAAATTCAACCTGATTATTATTTCAGTTATAATTATATTTCATATACATTATAATTTATACATAATAATATGTACAGTAAGCGGTCATTGATGCATTATCACCTTAAGGACTGTATTGCTGTGAACACGAGAGTTTTATTTTTCCTTTCCAACAATAATCTTTATCGGTTTTTTTTATTATTCGATAAATTAATAAACGAGAATAATAAATTATTATATTTTTATTATTCTATTGTTATTGTTATATGGGGTTTAAAATAAAAATGTTTTATAAGTGATTTCAAATTGTTTATTCGTTATAATTTTATAAACTAGAAATAAATAAACTTCTAGTTAAAACATTTTATTTTCTCATAAAGAACATTTTTTTAAGTAAGTAAGTTTTTAGTAGCAGGTAATCAGTGAACTACGACCATTAGAATTAAAATATTGTATCTTAGTAATATAATAATTATTATTGTGCTTTATTTTGTGTGTATAACAAACCACAACCGAAATTAAAAGTTGTCAAACATAGCCCGAGGTATCAGTCTGTAGTTTTATACAACAAGTTGCCTATAGAATTCAAAACCATATACAGTGTTAACTTATTTAAAAACAAACTGAGGACCTATTTATTGGGGAAAGGCTATTACAGTATCAATGAATTCCTTGAGGACATATGACATTGTAACTTATGATTCATTTTATTACTTTGACATTTATTATTGATCTATTGTACTTGAATTCTTAATTGACCGTAATTGTTTTTATTTACTTTTCTAAATGTATTTAATGAATTTTATTTTAATTGAAATTTGTATAATATCTAATGTTATTTTTTAATTTTGTATGTGTACTATATTGTTATGAAATAAATTATTTATGACAACTAATCTACGCACATAAATAAAAAAAGTGCGGACTCCTTGTCACAATACAATTAAATTACTCAGTGGTACTGCTTTTTGTTTACTGTCAATCTAAACGTCAAAGTTATTACCTCGTATTTATTAGGACTTATTGTGGTTATATTTTCATTATGAAAAGAAGATTGAAACTAAACCTCAAAATAATCCTTATTACGGATATGACACAATATTATTATAATAAATTTGTAATTTATAACCTATTACTTTGTATAACCCCCTATTATTATCAATGCAATCAAGTAAACGCTGGCGCATGGATCCTACAATATTGAAACATAAGTATCTGTTCCTCTTAAATTTTCCCATATTACCTTGCAAAGCAACTTCAACTGCTCATCAGATCTCTCATTCCGTGCTTCCCATCCGTGGTTTTCGTTTGCATGGCGAACGGTTCGTAAAGACGTGTCGAATCATTTGGAAAAATGTCTCTTTGGTATGAAACCACTTCGCTTTCGCCTGGCAAGGCTACCCTCTTCCTTATATCTCTTGAAGTCTTGACCCTTCTACTCGGAGTAGGTATTTATCTAAAACAAAAAAGGAGTACTGTTAGACTACTAGTAAAATACAAATATTTGAAACAAAATTATTTTGAAACTAGAAATGTTACATTGTTATGTATAATAAAATTATACTTCATGTTATACATCAAGTAAATAAACTTACTATTTTAGATTTTTTTTTCTTCTATTTAGACCTTATGGTAAATATTAAACGTTTTAAAACATAACTGAAAGGATCAGCAGTAATACTTTAATTAGATAAATGTTCGATAAAATAATTAAATCATAATACTCACAGTCAGTTCGGTTACATCAAATATTTGTGATATATAATATCAAGTCCACTTTTACGCAGCCCGATAATATTCGCTTTAATCTCAATATTTAAATTTCTCTGCATTTCAAAATGAACAACAACACCGCTAATAGATTAAACACACGTGACTAACCCACAATAACAACCAACCAAAAACAAATAACGTTCTATTTAGTCGAGATGAATGATTCGTAAGTAATCTGCATCTGTCTACCTTATAATATATTTATTTAGATTTCTGTGGGTATCGTCACAAAGTTTTACGAATTATAATGAACAAGACGAACATGACACGGAACTACATAATATATTCAATAGCGTAATTATTAAAAAAAATTAAAAAATTATCACCGCGCGTGAGATTCGAACCCACGGCTCGCTACGCATTAACGCGCTTACCCAAACATGATAACCGCTAAGCTATCATGCCATATACCCTCATGGTTAAATCAATACAATACCACAGATGACTGAATAGTTACTACGTAACAGATACTTCACTCAGTAGAAAATTTCCAATACCTATTACGATAATTGCCTACTCCCTCGCGTCAACAACCACTGTATGCTAAAATGTGCCTAAATGCTCAAGCGTACAGCAGTGATTGCTTCGCAGCGCGCGATTCCACAGTAATCGCAGGGCTGCCTCTTCGATAAAATTAAATTAACATAACTTTTTATCTATGTTATTGAGAACTGTGAATATGTTCTGACTTTTATGTGGCAGTTAAAAATTTTATTAATTATTCTGTGGTATAACGTTTCTATGTAACAAAATTATGTAAATCTGTGTCTGAAAGGCAAGCTAATGCTTAGTATATACCTATTAAACTGTCAAATTCTAAGTGGATACCGGTGTCCGCACACCTACTGTCTTTTAATTATGTCTCTAATGACGGTATGTGAATGGAAAAAAATGTAAACGACAAAAACTAGTAATAATTTATCACTTACCTTTCTTCATTGACAGGTAAATGGAAAAATGTTAGGTGTTTATCCCTTCTTTTGCTTGATTTACACCCATCTACAGCACATAAGGCACCACACGGCATCGTAATACGCGTACGAACGAACAGCACTATTAAAATTGAACGGCGTGCGCGCGCTTCGCTTGCGAAAACCGCACTGAATTTGATCCGCCGGCGGACCGAGACCGCTCGGCTGGGCGGTAGGCACTTATAGCGCGCAAGTACATGGAGTGACGGAGGCCTGACAATACTGTAAACAAATGGGTGTCTACTGAATAGAAATTACTCATTAGAAGAAGGTCGCAAGTTAAACAAAATTGTCAATCTATTGCTTTGTGAGAATGTCATTCCACTTTTGTCCGCTACTGTACAAGTATATAAAAAGGAGGGGAAACAATCAAAGGGCATCAAAAAATTCGTCCGCAACGCTGTCAATAGGAAACGTGCCCAAAATCCTGGCAGCATTGCCACGTTGTATGGCATCCTGCTGTACATACAATATAATGTATATCACAATTAACTACTTAAACTATGTACCAAATTAAAAACCTAACTAACTTACTATACAAATAAATACAATAATAAGAAGACACTTAGTCGCCGAAGTACTCGTCCGCATCACTAATCCAGAAACGTGCCCAGAAGACTTGCAGCGTTGCCAAATTGAATGGCAACACTATTGTGTACTTCTGTCTTGTTTGTATTTACTGCGCACTGTAACATAAAATTAGTAATCTGTGGAAACGTCGTTAATTGTTCATTAACCACATGATGTAATCATACTATGTTTGTATTACCTAATGTACAATTGTTTGTTTCTCAAATAAATACACAAATGCCGATTCTTCGACCAAAGAAAGAAAAAACGAAAAGAAAATAAGTTTATTTGCGGTAAACATGACGCAGAGAAAGAACACAAACACAAAAAAAGAACAAGTAAAAGAACAACGAACGAAAAGAACGATTATTTTAGAAGAATTAAAAATATCAAATAAGTGTCAAATATTTAAGTAAAATATCACCGAAATCTAGCGTGGTACAGAACCCTTTGAATTACATATTCAGGCAACGACGAGTGTTTACTTTGTACGTACGCCTTGTACGTGGCTTTCTGCCGCTGAAAACACGAAATATAGCTAATATCTTGATTTTCTCTCAAAAAATGCTGCGGGATTTACGAACGGAATATTTTGAAAACCTTACCTATGATTTGTTGTGTGTTGCGGGTTCGTTAAGGTTTTCCGGAGGTAGGAGTAAGCCTGGCATGGGTAACAACGGTTATCGATCGCGAAATCTATAGATAACAAAAGTATTGATTGACTGCTACGTTGGTCTAGAGATCGCAAGCGCTACTGCTGAGCATGAGGTCCTGGGTTCGATTCACAGGTCAGGCAAAGTGTTACTGGGTTTTTCTATCTGGGATTTCTCAGTAGCAGCCCGGAGACTGGATCTATGCCCAGTTGATAGCAATAGACTTGTCCCCTATTACATGGGACTTATACAAACTGGCGAAATGTGGGTGAGCTATAGGTACACCTCTGCTCAAATTGTCTTCGGGAAAACAAGGCGTGATATTAAGTTATTGATAAAAACACTCATAAACTTGTTGAATATCACCTCTTTGTACTACTGAAAACTAAATTTTCAATATTTATGTTTAAAGTAGTGAAACTTTCAAGTTTAAGCCAACGACTTGCAAGTGGGTTTGAAGTCCTCCCGAAACTAACTGAGTAAAGAAATTAGCTAATGCGTTAATGTTTAACTTAGTTATTACTTGTAAAGGCTTGGATATTCACTGGGCAATGACTCAGAAACCTTTTGCTATATTCACTCTTCGAGTACCGCAGGTAGGTATATTGTATTATACAGATGGATTTTTGAGACGGACCAGTAAACTACCTCAACCGGCAGAGCTACAACATAACGTTCTTAGGAGACTGTCCTTAACTTTTTGTAAAATGATATCTTGCATTCACAAATTTAAAAAAAAATGTACAGTCAGCATGAAAATAGAAAAAATTCTCATTTTTCTTTTTTGCTTTCGATCCTGTTTCTTAAAAGGATCAAGAATCTATAAAAATAGTAACTTCTACTTTGGGTCTCATTTCACCTAAAAAAATGAAAATAAACTTATAAGTTTAAATTGGGACTGATCTAGAAGTGTATATTTTTGTGCTCTGAGCTATGAGTTGCTCAAAATGGTAGCCGTTTGGACGAGTTTTCAGAAACTCAAAAAATCAAAATCATTCGTCATTTATTTAAATTAAGCTGAGAACCAGCATTTTTCGATCGTCAAAACTACATAAGATAGTCCCCCAAACGCCCGCCCTTCACCACTTCCTAGTGCTTTCGCTGCGAAGAAGAATTAGCGCAACAAACTCCCCCGAAAAAAATCTCTAAGAAATGAATCCTAGTGCATTATCAGCTGCTACCCGTTCTGTATTAAAGTACGTGTACTATGCCTACGCCAAAATGCCATTACGCCATTTTGAGCACGTCACATCTTGAGCAAAAAAATAAAATTTAAATTAACCAAAAATAAAATATCTATTTTCAAACTCTACAGCTTCGAAAAGTCAAAGCTCACAAATCCGTGGAACTATGCAGGGCACGTCACATTCATTTCGGTGTCTCGTATTTCCCGTGAAAAGGCCAAAACCCTCCGCCGTCCGAAGCCTTAGGCGGATATTTTTTTACCTAAGGTTAGGTTTGGGCTTGACGTACGTAAACCAAAAAGGATTGGCTCTTTTGCTGAGAAGATAGACAAAATAGGACAGATTGATTTCCGCAATCTGTTGAAGCTCGACATTATTGTCGAGATATAACGTCCAAGGTATATTACACGTTGAGCTTTACTACTAACTTATGTATATTAAAAATAATATAATATATTATATAACATAGGTGTAACATGGCAAATTGACGAAGGATATCAATTTGCTTAACAATTAATTTCCATCTGTACCCACCTAATTGGGGATGTAATATTAATATTACACTTGACCTTTGACGCTTCGATGTAAATATTGCTTTGACAATTTGCTTTTGATGTCTATATGACACATTTATGATTTCTTAGAAACTTACAAAACTTGCTCCAATAATACGTCAAACATCGAAGTTTTATTCAGTTAACACGGTGCAATTTTGATCAAAAATAGACGTTTTCAAAAAAGAACATCGTAAAACTAGCGTCACGCCAATAAGATCCGACGGGCCACCAAAAATCCAGCTCGCTTCTAAAACCTAACGTGCAAAAAAACTGACGGAAAAATCTTTTTCACAAAAAATCACCCGTTTGTTTTTATCATATATACGGGGAGCTAGTCGGGATACTTTATTTTTTACAATTTGGTCCTGTACGTATGCGCGTTGGAATCACGAAAATTGAACGGAACGATGTCAACGGGCGCACCTTTTTGGAAACTTTTTTTTTCACTATGTAACATCGATGTTTCGCTGTTAACTGGTAGTAACGACCTTTTATTTTCAGGTTATGTCTCAAACACGTTGTGTTTAGACACATCAAGTACCTGAGGGGCAATTCTCATCTGAGTCTCAATCTGTCAAAAATACTTTTAATTTTCATACATTTCTGACATTGATTGCCGCTGAGATGAAATCGCGATTAGATTATGAGCGTTTTTTAGTACGAGAATTGGCCTCCTGGCGTGAGATAATAAAATTATCGTCTCCTTTTTGCTTTTTGAGAAATTTCACAACAAATACACAGAACAGCCCCAGCTTCGGTTGAAGTTTAGCTTCTGCGACTGGCATTTTTCTAAAATATTTTTTAGCCCTTGGAAGTGATCGTCTGTAGGTACAACATAACAAAAAATATCATATAACACCGAAACGTTTTCTTGAGCAAACTGATAGGTACTTTTCGTAACCACAATTTGTAGATATAGGCAAAAGGAATCATTTGTATTGATTTGCATAAAAGATATCCGAAATAAAACTTGAAGCCTTTACAAATACCAGAAAAACGCCGAAGGCATTGTCAAAGTTGATTTTGTTTTGGCAAAGTAGAACTTGTAATAGGAACCATATTCCGAAGGAATAGAGTCTATTTTAGAATGCGATGAAAGGGGTAAAGAGGGTGAATTTGCGGTAGATCCATGAACTGTAAATACAAACTGTTCGTAATCTGAGATTGCTTCGACTTGAAGTTGAAGAGTATTGCTATTAGATATTTATTATGAATCCTTCTAACCTTTTAGAAGCCGTGCCTTTGAAATCCCGATAATTCCATGCTTGTGAAAAGTGCAGATCGATTATCGGAAAGACTTTATAATGTGCTCAGGGAAACTGCAATTAAAAAATAAGTTTTTTTTAGCATCAAACGAAACAATCAAAAAGTATACTAAATAAATAAATTTCCACCACGAGGTCTCCAAGGAGACCTCCAGTGATAACACAATCTTGTACATCCAGAACTCCAATTTAACCTTCCCAGTGATCACTGGGCAGAGCTTCGTTACTTTTATATGTAAATGACTATCAGTGTATTATGCAGTAGAAATGTTCCAGTTGGCTCGACAAACCCGCAAACTGGTAAACTATTAATTGGCCAACTGGGAGCCAACAATTTGGATTACAGATTCGGAAAGCTACAGCCGGCTACAGGCCGTCTCCAGTTTTCCAATGCAAATACCGCTGGACTAAGCAAAGCTACATGTAACTTAGTGGACTGTAGCGTTGCTAAAGTTAGGAATAAATTGTTTTTAGGGGTATGGATTTCAAGCTTAATTGGAATTAAAATGCCTGTTAAAGTAGCAATGGATGTTTCTTTTATATAT
The DNA here is from genome assembly GCA_949629185.1 of Apamea crenata. Taxonomy (NCBI): domain Eukaryota; kingdom Metazoa; phylum Arthropoda; class Insecta; order Lepidoptera; family Noctuidae; genus Apamea; species Apamea crenata. Next base: position 18,668,768 of record OX451360.1, on the reverse strand, counting down.
ATAGGTATGGTGTGGTAGGTATTGGTGGCTTTGAAATGTATTATGGAGGGTCTTGTGGCTAAGAAAGAGAGAGAGTACTCTCGAGTTCCACTATTTTGAATCAATACATACATACATAAGCTCATGCCGTCTTCTCATTGGGGTAAGCAGAAACTACAGAGCGCCACCTACTATGATCCTTACATACTTTCTTTGCTTCGTTTACGTTCATACATCTAATCATACACGCACGCTGGTTCCGAGTGCCTACTACGCACCTGACCTTTCTGAAGAACATCACCATAATTTTTAATCAATTTTGTATGTTGTTGTGTGTGTGTACTTAGAAACTGGAAACTATCCTATATGCTTTAATATGTAAACATGCAAAACTTTGCAGTCCAACTTCCTGGTCACTTTATAATACTTATAGAACTAACTACAAGCATCCTTTTAAATAAATATTGATCAAAACTTAACATCTCCTACAAGCTCCGTACAAAGTTGTGGCAACTTTACATCCAGCTTGTTCCTCCAATCCTCAAACTTGGCCCGATATGAGGTACCGAGCGTTATCTCGCTACGTGAACGAAAACTTACGAGAATTCACGAAAACTTACGAATATTCACGAGGATTCCGAGTAGGATGACTTGTTTCAGCGTTTGTTTTATGTGCTTTGACCGGAAGGTGGAATATTAAGTGTTATAATAATCGTCAATTTAACTAAATATTATTTGTGGGAGAAAAAGGGCGGGAAAACGGTCTTGTATTCTCAGCTAGAGATGACGAAAGTGTTCTTGAGTTACAATTGATATTTCACGGTGTTGAATACCAATAAAGTGATTTGTACAAGTATTCGAGTGTATAATTATTTCAAATGGGATGTACAGTCACCAAAAGAGATAAGTAACCAGGTCGTCGGATATAGCTGAAGTTTAGTAAGACACCGATGGATGTTTTTGAATGAAATTCAATTTGATGAATGAACTGTTTCTTTTCTATTATTTAAATTAAATTTTATTCAAAAACGTCCATCGGTTTCTTATCTCCTTTCGACCCTGGTTACTTATCTCCTTTGGTGACCGTACGTTCCGTCACGTCCAAAATCGTTAACACATCCAAAAGCGTGTTGTAATAAGTGTAATTTTGTGTATTCTTCTGTTACACTGAATTATAAGTTTATGTATACTAGATATACATCATCACCTATTGTTTCAATGCTTTTCAAGATTTTTTTGATTAGTGAACTTTATACAACAGTAGCGAGCAGTGATGGTCCAGTGGTAGGTCGTGGGTGCAGGCGCTTTACTTTGTGTAATTAACTTCATCACCACACTGCTCTCAAAACGGTGAAGGAAAACATCGTGAGGAAACCGGCATGTCCTAGAATCAAAAAAATCGAAGACATGTAGTAACATCTCCCAACCCGCACTGGGCCCGCGTGGTGGATTACAGCCCGCTCCCTCTCGAAGAGACGACGCCTATGTCCCAGCAGTGGGAACATTATAGGGAACATGATTATGCTATGTATGAATACTATAAAAAAATCTAATAATATCGCTTATTTACCTTTACAGTTTTATTGAGTACATTATGACCATTTTATTTATTCTAAGAGCTTTCATGAGTGAGCTTTGAAGACGAATGAGATCATTCCTGAAATAAATAAACACCCTAATTGCGTACCCAACAACCCGAGGGTTTTGAAGGATATTCCTAATACAATGCTTCATATGTTTACTGCTTGCTTATCGCAATGAATATACCTGAGCTGTCAAAATGAAAGGAATTGCGTTCAACTGTTAATGTGTGTTACAAAATTACTACGCTGAGTGTGCTAACGCACGATTTTTCAGAACTTTGATTTTCTATAGACGTTTTATTATTTGCATATTAATTTTTTTTTTTTGTTTGCCTACTTTGTGTCCTACTGCTGGGCAAAGGCCCCCCCTTGTTTCTTCCAAATCTATAATTAACCTATTATTTTGAATAATATCGACATTTTTTTTCTACTTTTTGTAAATATTCAAGATTTTATTGTGAATTTTATTTTGTCCTTTGATCCCAGCTATATAGGTCGCGGGGTTTTCATTACCCGGGGACCCTTAAACCCACAGAAACAAAAAAAAAACACTCAATTCAAATGACATAATCTCTTCTTATTAATCTCGTCGCTGCTAAACCTGAAAGAAACATAAAGGACAACAATAAAGTTAAAAACAACGAATTCAATTTCATGCCCAATTTCCAGCAAAATGGATATGAGAAGAATCTCTTTAAGAATCATTCGTTTCTTCTGACAATGTTAAGAGGAACAAAGTGATAAATTCCAAAGTGTTTATTTACACAGAACATGAATAATAGGCATTTCCCAGCCAGGAATATGTCAGGCTATACCGAATGCGCGGAAATGGTGTAATGTGTCACCGTACTTTGAGGAGCATTGGGACTGTTTGTCGCTAATGTTTGTTGTGCACTGTATGCTACTGCGGCTTAATAGTAGAAGGGGGCGTTCAGTCAGGGGGTTATTCCGCTAATCTCCATTGTAATAATAATGGGCTCTATGAGACTTCAATGGGGATTTGTGAAAAAGTTAAAAGACTGTGTTTAGAGTTTCTTGAACCTAGGTTCAAGAAACTCTAAGCACAGTCTTTTAACTTTTTTATTTTATTTTAAGCTATTTAGCAGGTAGTTCGATGATAATTATTACATTGCTATCATTACACATTATTACTACAAATCGTAAGGTGGGTAAAATTAGAAAACATCAAGTAGGTATATGCAACATATTTAGACAAAACATTGTTTAAAGGATGTTGTGTTGATGTTGATATGGTGTTGATGTAATTGGTGTATGTGACTGAATGTGTGTGAATACGAACTGTGTGTTTGTAGGCTTACCAATAGCTTTTCTGTGTTAACATAATCAATTTGAAGTAGAAATTCATTTAAAATCTTTTTGCAATTATAGCTTGACAAATCACGTAACCTCAAACTTTTAGACAACTCATTGTATAAATTAGGCACGATATGGTCAAAAAATCTGCTAGCAAATACCGTTTTGGTTCTAGGGACATAATACACTACATAAATCCTTTACGTCTGGTTGTCGAAAGAGGTAACTTAGTGTTGCTGTAGGATCGTAGTTTTTATAAACAAGTAAGTAATAATAGTTCTTTATATAGTGTATGTGTGGCGTACATAAATCTCCTGAGTACCTCTCTCCTGATCTCTTGAGTACAGCTTGCAGCTTGCTGCGCTCTTTCTCGGGATAAAATTATTGTTTAAGATGCGCCTCCCCAAGCAGTGATACAGTAAGTTATTATTGACTAGCAAAGGGAAAAATAAATAGTTCGTAGTAGTTTCGGTTGGCAAATGGTTTAATTGAAACAAATGCTTTGAGTTTGATTTGATAAATACCGCCAATTGACGTAGTGTGTAATATACAACAAACCCCGACTTTACATTTATGAATATTATTAGCAAGTCAATGGAGAAGCTTACAAATATGTAACAAAATATTTTTCTTGTTATTATGAATGTATCACATGTGACCTACCCCTTACAGATTCACCGAAATGTGTATAAGGAACGTGTTTAACAGCCTACCGCTCATTGCCACGAGACGAGACGTAGTACATGATTATCTTTTTTGTATGTGAGTCACCTGAGGGGTTCTTATTGTATTTGTGGATGAGGGATCATCTGATTATATTTGTGATGTTTTTGCTGAGGTAGGTGAGCAGATGAACATAACCAAGTTATTATATAGGTAGGACAGTAATAGACAGGGGATGTAGGAGTAGTGTATTAATAATAATAATAATAATAATAATTCTTTATTTCGGATTACAGGATCCATAATGTGTTAGTATTGGCTATACATTTTGGCTATGCATTAATGGCTATACAGGGTAGCAGGTGTGACTGTTCCTAAATTACCCTAGGCTGATAAAATTTTCGTTTTTCCCAATTATGTGAAATATTACAATTAAGAACGGCTTTCCCTGAGGGAAAGGAAGCACGCCCCATTCCACCGCGTGCTTCTGTAGGGATTCGACACCAGACTTGGGCACCCTCCCACCGTTATAAGAAATGAATCCCCATGAACTAATGTGCCACATCCCGACTTAGAAAGCTAGGGGATGTGGATGGGACAGTGAAGTTAATAATGGGGATTCACAGTTAGTAAACATAAGTATTACAATTATCAATATTATATGAAGCTAAGAAGACAAGAGGGTATGCAAAAATATATAATATAATATATTAGGATTTAGTATTATAATGTTGCTCGCAGGTTGTCACGGACATCTGTAATAATCTTTATGATTAGACGGGGTAAATAAAGGGATCGTTACGCTTGCGCTTCAATTAATCATTTATAACTACGTTAATTTATCTATTTACAATGTACCCACTACAGTGAGGCTGGGAACCGTTTTAAAACGTATGCCTCATTGTACGTGTTCTGTTAGACCTAACGCATAGAACCTCTGAGGACACTAACACGACTCTAACAGAACACGCTCCCTAAGCACTAAATAAATGTCTTACTCAACCCTAGGACAGAGTACTGCGAAGTCCAACTGTTATTGAGTAAGACAAGTTTTGAATAGTTCTTAACGCGTATTAATATGAAACCCTTACGGTAACCTATCCCTCTTCTAAGGTACATAAACTAGCACAAGCGCACCGTAGACTCAGCCTCTAGCAAAACTCATTGCGATCGAACTTGGTGCACACCGAAGTGGAATTTCGTCACTTCACATTTCCTTACTCTTCCCCATTTAGAAGGACGCGGTGCGTCCTATAGTCAGCGTGTTTCGATAAATAGTGACGATTTAGTAATAGTCCTACAGAACGGACGGGGTGATTTATCGAGACACGGTCCCTAGCGTTTTTAAACGCCTATCAATCATAGTTTGTGATGCTCAGTGAAGCCTAACCCTCTCCCGGAAATGTGCATACAACAAGCCTCACGCACGTGTTCTGTGGCGAGACCTTTTTGGACGCAGAAATCATCAATAACGTTTGGTTAATCATTTAATTATAGATTGGCTTTATAGCCTGGTTTGATTTAAAAGAACTGCGAGTTTTACGGTTCTGCCTTCCATATGAGGTCGTTAACAGTCGTCAAAGGTCAGGAGCATGAAAGCCCAAAGTCAGGTAAAGCGGAAGGCCTTCTCCGTATTCCTTAAAACCAACCGGAATTGAAAGATATCTGTCAAGGTATGGATTAGGAGATGGATACTTAATATAAGAGAAAACAGCATGAATGATTAATAACGATCATTTAGATGATTTATTTACCAAATAAATCACCATTAATAGAATAGGCGCAATAACCTCTCCAGCAACACGTATCTGTCTATTTCGTTAGAGGAACTTTAATACCATTATCAGCCTAGGATAATTATTATAATTAAGGACTCACCCAGTCACACCAACAACCACACACACACCACTTTAAATACTAGATTAGCCTAATCTGGGCTCTAACCCAACTGTATTTAAGTTAATAACTAATGCTCGCTATTTCGCGACAGCCCGCTCGGACATAGCCTCCTGATGTTCTTTAAATCTCCTAACTTAACTAGCCTGGACTAGGAAGTCCGTCTCCTGTAGCGGTTCGACACCGACTGCCCTGAGTTATCCCATCAGTCTCCTCACAACTCCTCAAAAATACCACGCTTAGTCCAGCCTCCGTCTGTCCCTTTTTTGTCCGATTTCTCAATTGTTTCGAGGGTTCATTCCCACAGCCTACGATCCCTACTAATGGGAAACAGATGTGGGACTCGTATTGTCCATTGCATGTTAGCGTCTCGGCATTCTTAGAATTCGTACAAAATATTGCATCTTAAGTGACGTAGAATATCGCTTTCTATTGATGACGGGCTATAATTGCCGGTCTGTTTCCCATAAAATATAAATGGAATGGTTTTCTAAGAGTTTCAATATTGTTTTACTATTTTAGAGAAAAAGGATATTTAGTTATTTATTAGGGTAACATGTCGAACTGTCAGACCATAAAATTGAGAGTTAATGCGTTTCTAAGTGTCCCGATGTCGTGAGACAATGTTAAGATAAGAATTTAGAATAAGATATTTTGTTATTAAATTAGGAGTAAGTGACAGACAGTCACACAGGGACAGCGACGCACAGCCTGTTACCATGGATTCTGGACCCTACGTTAAAATTTAAAAAATAAAATCTGCTGTTTCATAGAAAATATTTCATCATCCGCACATAGGGGTGGTCCCGGTTCCTCTACAATCATGATCAAGCGACACGCTTCTTGCGGAAGCGACTGTCTTTAAAACAAATGAAGAAGTTGTTAAGAGTACATCATGAGTCTCAGCGACGCGACTTGCGTAGCGACATTATCACGCAAAGGAAACAAATGACACGTGCGCGTTTCGCTTGACGCAAGTCGAAAGGAGCCATACAGCGTATACCGCCACCGTCAATGAGACGTGACAGCCCGTTGACGGACGTGCGGTGGACATGCGGCCATATTAAATGTATGTATCGTTACCTCGGCGCCGGCATCTCGTTCTCATTGACGTCCCGTTGGCGAGTAGGTCGACATATTTCACTTCATAATCTGCAAAAATACGTCGACCTACTCTTATACGCACACACGATATTTTGTTTTTCTTACTTTCATCTCATGATGAAACAACACACAACATCACAACAAAAAACATCAGCGGCATAAAAATGTGCTTCAATTTGCGTTAAATACACACATTGGTAACAGATTGCCCGAATCAACTAATTACACCTACGCAAGACATGTATCTCTAATACCTTAAATGCAAGCTGAAAGCACAAGCAGAACACCCGAGTGTAATTACCGGTAATAGGAAACAACTTTGGTAGGTATTTCATTTGTAGCACAAGCCAAAGTTGGATGCTCGTTTAGGAGTTCGATTCTTAATTGGAAAGCGGCTCGCTTACACTTCAGCGTTAGTCTGTCTATCTGTCTATCGCTCTTTTAATTCCCAGAATGTTCAGCGTAGTCTGTTGAAGTTTACTGTACAGGTTGGCAGCGACACAGACGCTTAAATTGTAACCATGAATTCAGCACATGATTCTAGACGGATAACCGACGAAAAATTTCAAGGCAAGGGGCTTCAGAATCCGGATACCTTTAAATTAAAGCTGTAATAGCAACTATAAACTATGCTAGGGCGTTGCTAACAAGCATTAGGTACTGTTGAGCATGAGGTCCTGGGTTTGATTCCCGGATCGGAAAAAGTGCTATTGGGTTTTTCCTATCACATTTACATTACACTTATATATCTGCCTGGATAGGCAGAAGGGATCTCCATACCATTGCGCCATAATATCAAGTTCTGATTGGTGAATGTCGTATTGGCATGAAAGCTACATTACTTTTGTGATAATAAAAACGAATATTATAATACGCTTCTACATATCTGTAAAAAACTAGGAACATGCTATGAAAACACAATAAATAATAATAATATTTTATTGGGACTAAGAAACACAAATTACCATAAAATTATGTACGAAAATGGCTGCTGAAATATAAACACTACGACTCGAGTGTTCTTGCGAAGTATTTTTTTTTGTACAAAACTCAACTGTAGCAAAGGAAGAAACAAAGGCACACGTTCCAATCAATTCCCGAACCCGAAAACAAACCCCTTTTAACTTTGCACACCGCACCGCCATTATACATGCAGATTCCTTGTGGTGTGAATCCAATTCCTACATTTAACGGGAACTGAACATCTTTCTGCACGTAATAAAATCTCGGATAATAAAGTTAAGCTTTCATTATGAAAATCAAAACCTATATTGTGTAGTATTAAATTGTAGCTGTTCAGGTCTGAGGGAAAAGATGAAGCGTTGATAATGAATTATGACTATTTATTTATTTAATTCCGGAAAATAAACAGTTACACAAACATCGTAATAAACATGTAGTAGGAAAAAAAGACGTTACATATGTGTAGCTCACGACGTTATCCACATCTTAAATACTACAAAATTATTATGGAACCATTTGCACACGAGTGAAACTTAAAAGGCAAAATCTTAAGATTATTTTTAAATGAAAAGAAAAGATAAACACTATTTTACAATAATAGAGAAAGAACAAATCAAAACAGCTAAGAATCTAAGTCACTAATTAATTTTATCAATGAGCTTCTAAACTTATTATGTATGACAATATTGACCATTGTCATAATTCATTATTATTATATAATCAGCCTATAATGTCCCTACTGCTGAGACACAGGCCTCCTCTCTGTGAGAAGGAGTAGGCCGTAATCCACCACGCGGGCCCAGTGCGGGTTGGTAGATGTCACATGTCTTCGAATTTTTGGTTTTAGGACATGCGGTTTCCCCACGATGTTTTCCTTCACTGTTTTGAGAGCAGTGCAGTGGTGATCAAATAATTTACACATATTAAAGAGCCTGTCTAGGTTCCAACCTATAACCTACAACTCGTGAGTCACGGACTTTATTAATTAGACCACCACTGCTCTGAGCAAAAGAATCAATATTATTAGGACAGTAATATTCATAAACCTGACGCTGTTATATGTCACACACTGACACCACACAAAAGCTTTCATACACTTTACTCTCCCAGGCTGCGCCACAACACCCTGTCCTCCGCCTTCCGCATCCAATTATTTGTCCCAGCCACCTTCTTAAGGTTGTTCGTCCCTCCAGCTGGATGGCGTCCCACACTACGCTTGCTGATATACGGTCTCTAGTCCATTCCATTGTGCATTTTACTTTCTTTTAATGTTATTGCATAAATTGTTAATGTTTCACAGATCCTGTAACACAGTTACCGCCTAGCTCTAGAGCCGAGGCTTCAATTGGATATAACATCTTCTTTAAGTTAATAAAACATAATTATAATATTACTATTTTATTATGTGTCCTTCTTACTTTTACTACTTTTTTTCAAAAAGATAGAAGTAATTTTAATTAAGATATACGTTATTTGCCTTTAAATTAGCCAACATTGTAGCCTATTTGAATGTATTTACAAATATCTTAAAGTTATAAGCAAAAAGGAGAAAGCAGAATTTTAAAGAAAACAAAAAAGTGTTACGGAACTTTCCCTGAACGTACCTATAATATTTATCTGTTTTTTTTAACTCATGCTCCTGGAGACACGTGCAAAATCTTATGATATTATACAATAGCTTCGTAGATTTCTTCTTTACGTTGGAAAAGGGAAAGAAAATCTGCACGGCATTATACTTACCTGTTCCAAACATAATCCCGACTTGTTAACTTTCCTTTGATATTCGTCAAAATAAATTTTCTTTACCGAGGGAGATTCAACTGAATAAGATGGGATGTAAAAACTTCAAAAATCAGATGTATTCTGTTTATAGATAATACCTTCTTGAACAGTTAAGTACTTGGGTAAAAATATCAAATTTACACCTTTATTCATAAACGTTGCTTAAAGTAGTTGCCCAATAAGCTATGGGCCAAAATAACCACCGCGTGGAGCCCTGATACAGCTAGAAGGCGTCGCGACAGACCCCGTAGAAGATGGCGGGACGAGCTGGACAAAACCAACGACCAGTGGTCTACTTTAGCCCTGGATCGAAAGAGCTGGAAGTCATGGGGAGAGGCCTTTGCCCAGCAATGGGATGATGCAGGCTAACAGTTGCTTAAAGTCAAGTAGTGACTAGCGAGTGTTTAACCATACATTTTTTTTTTCGTCTTTAATCACCGTTTATAAATAAACCTTTGAATGTAGGTGCAATTTCTGTCTTCAGACAATAATTTTAGCATTATTGTCTCTGCCTAGCCTGTTTTTAACTATGTCGGGGTCATCTTCTAGTCTAACCAGATGCTACTGAATACTAGTGTTTTACATGGAGCGATTGCCTATCTAACCTCCACAATCTAGTAACTGGGTACCGCACGCTTTGGTAAGACTGGCTGTCAGACTTTCGGGCTTCTGACTACCCGTAACGACTGTCAAAGATTTGTGAATGACAGCCGAGACACAAAAAACTCCTATGGGTTTCATCATAATTAACACACCAAAATAGACCAACTCATTATTTCCAAACGGGAACCTTTTAAACCTGGTTCTCATCTCTCAAGTAGTGTCAATTTATTAGCCCATCGGCTATGAACAATGAAGGGCCATTCCCCTCACCAGGTGCTTAAAGAGAGGCCTATTTGAAATCTCGAGCCGTCGGTTCGTGCCCACCTTTAAATATTCCTGATTAAATTAACGTTTCCGACACCGCCTCCCCCTTAAATCCTTACTTTTAATTATTTTATGTACTTAACATTTTTCTTTTTAGAAAATAACTGTTGTTTTTGTTTGTTAAAAATAGCGATTTAAAGGGATTTGTTGTTCTATTTTTATATCTGGAAAAGATGTTAACTAAATATCTAAACGAATTTTTTTTAATAAAACATTTCTAGCTATAAAGTTGCGAAAATCTCACGCGAACTCAGAAAAACAGATTTTCTCAAACAGAAAAAGTAAAATGAAATTATGTTCACAAAGCTTATTCTAGAGTATTTATTATAGATAAGTATAGATGAAGATATTCTATCTTCAGATTCTTCTGAAATCACCTGAAAATTTATCCAGTTCTACTCAACAAATCGTCTTCACAAACAATTCCTTCAATTACGTAACACGAAAACATTTTAATCGTAAATCGTGGTAAATCAATCGCATAAACCCCGTTCATTCATCACTTGTACCCAATGCGACTTCGATGGAGGTCGGGGGTGTTATTATGCAAATCTATCGGCGACGGCCCAGCCCGCAGATTGAGCAGGGCTGCGATCTTCTCGAGTGCTCGACGTAAGTATATCTCTTATGTATTTGGGGACACTTTCTTTTGATGTGGAGGAATAGAAAATCCTTGGTTGGGATATGGCGGTGTCGGTAGATAATATGTCATGGGATTAGTTGATCTTGAGTTATTGTACTGATCTATTCTGCTAAATTATCCGTTTTCAGGGGGGTTGACGAAAAGTCGGTCAATATTTGGCAAAAAATGGTAAGTCCCATTTTCGCATGACAGGGTGGTGTGTTCCTGCCAGGGCGGCGGGATCGTCCGAAAGGGTTACCGCTGCCCTGGAACAGAAAGGGCTAAGGAAGGAACACGGGTGGGTTTTAGTCAGTAAGAGTCTGTCATTTGATGAAAAAAAAAAAAGGTGGTGTTGAAGTGTTTTTTTTTTTTAATACCTTGCCCCAAACTAGGAATTTCTCCTGTGTCGTGGGTGCGTTTACAGACAGATAAATTCACATACACAAACAGCCAGACCCGGAACAACAAATTGTAGGTCATACAAATATTTGTTCCGGGCGGGAATCGAACCCGCGACACGCAGCGCAGCAGTCAATCGCTTAACCACTGCGCCAACCGTGCCGTAAACGTTTTGAACCGTGTGTGACTTTTATTATCAACTTGGTGTAATCAGCGGAGTAATTGTCTAACACACTAACAGAAGGAATAGCTTGCATTTTGACAGTTCAACAACATTCATTGCGTTATTTACGTTGCTAAGCAAACAAATTTTTTGAAAATGATGATGATGATTCTGATTGAAAGTGTGTTTAGCAATTAGAGTGCTGCTCATTAATAATATCCCTGGACATTTCACACAGCACCATTTGTCCCAAGCTAAGCAACCTAATGCTTGTGTTATGGTAACAAGATGGCTGATAAACTACTTATATACAATTTTTTTTTTTTTTTTTGTAAATACATACATATTATAGATAGAAAAACACCCAGACTCGGAACAAATACATGTAGGTCATACAAATATTTGTTCCGTGCGGGAATCGAACCCGCGACACGCAGCGCAGCAGTCAATTGCTTAACCACTGCGCCAACTGTGCCGTCGATAAAACGCAATCGAAAAAATAATAAAATGATGAAGTTACTATGAATGAAGTATATAGTGCTTAGTCCTGTTCACAGTATCCGGTGATAGTGACCCAGACTAATTTTTATAGATTTCGTGAGCTCTCTGATGACTTGCAAAACCAAATTTGGTCTTGCAATCCCGTCACCTCGTGTACAGAAGTGCTGATCGGCATCATTGAATGTATTTGAAGGCTTTGGGGAAGTTTTGCATAATTAGCGCTTCTTGTTTAGGTACTCAAGATGAGTTATTTCAAAGCAATCAGTTGCTGTATGTTCAGAAGAGGGACCATCTCGTAATTTTAAGAACGTTCAGAGTCTGATCACAGTTTCAATTTAAAAAATACCTCTAATTTTCCTACATTTTTGACATTGATTGTCGCTGAGATGAGATTGCGAGTAGATTTTGAAAGTTTTTCACTACGGGAAATTGCCTTCGGTTATTGTATGAATGAACAACGGTCCCCACAACATCTTGTACGCTAATAACAACATTCTGTGATCGGCAATGCGATGTCGAGGTTGTTATTATGCAAATCACCAGGGATACAAAAGCGCCCGAACAGAACGGGCCATCGAACAGGGCTGCTACAACATCTGCAGCGGTATTACTACTATTTATTACACCGCCGAGATTGTAAAACTCATGCAAATTTCTTAAGAAATAAGCAGTACCTTTGTAATCAAAATTATGTTGTATCTCTATGTATTCTACTGGGTGTACATAAATAATAATTATTATTATCATTAGCCTATGTAGTCTTACCCCAGGCCAAAGGCGTCCCTTTCTCCTCTATGTCTTGATGAGCTAGTGTGGACCAATCCTGTCTGTAAGCGTCAAGCTCGACCCGCCGTAAATAAACAATAAAATAAATAAATAAACACCCCTTTGGAATTTTCAGATGTACATAAGTAAGTACAGTCAGGAAACACACAGTAGTGTCTTAACCTGGGTCAAATATGTTTATTTTCTATATTTCTTTATTTCTTGGTGTATCTATCATAAACAGGTAATTTCCCCGACTGTACTTACCTACACAAAAAACAGAAAAGTAATAGGTGAATCACTACGTCAATGTACAGAGTTCAATGTACAGAGTTATGCCCTTTGTACTCACGTTTTTCTTGCGGTGAAAAACTACGGTTTATTCGCATCGTGTAGGCAGTTTTTTAGGCAGGATAAGGACATCATCAGATCTGCGGTGGCCGAGTTATAACGGCCCTGACTTACACTCGACGGTCGGTCGGTCGACGTTCGAACCCTGACAGGCGCTACTCTGTGTAAATAATTTCATCACCACTGCTCTTAAAACGGTGAAAGAAAACATCGTGAGGAAACCGGCATGCCTTAGAACCAAAATTTCGAAGACATGTGACATCTATCAACCCACACTGGACTCGCATGGTAAATTATAGCCCATTCCCTCTCGAAAAGAGGAAGTCTGTGTCCCAGCAGTGGGAACATTAAAGGCTGATTACACTAAGGACATTATCCCCACTCAAAACTGTGTGATCATAACGGCAACTCTGTGCGAATATGCATGCATACCAAGCCAATCAATCAATTTAACAGATGAATCGGGTAAGACTCTTGAGAGATTAACTCACTATTATGTTGTACATTTCGAATTGAAATGAAGACCCACATGAACATATGTATGTCTAAGGGATATTTGAAAAGCAAAATCGATGGTGCAAGAATTTACAGGGTTTTTTTTCTGATTTCGAATCCCTAGACGGGAGCCTTTAGGGATTCGAAATCGCGACGCGTCTCTAGTAGAAAAAAATATTTGAAAACTTTATGGAAATTCTTCTACCTAAAACGCGAAATACTGTCGATTTTAGATTATCAATTTCATCATCATTCTCCTGCCCTTATCCCAATTTATTTGGGGTCGGCGCAAAATGTCTTTTTCTTCCATACTCCTCTATTAGTCGTCATCTCGACAGTCACCCCCTTTGTAACCATATCATCATTCACACAGTCCATCCTTCGTTTCTTTGGTCGTCCCCTACTCTTATAGCCATCGACATTCATACTCAAAACTTTCCTCATGACATTTTCCTCATTCCTCCGTAACACATCCCCATACCATGAAAACCGATTTCCACACAACTTTCCAGTTACCGGTGCCACTTTCAAACTTCCTCTTATATACTCATTTCTTATTCTATCCATTCGTGTAACACCACACATCCCTCTGAGAATTCTCATCTCAGCTGCATGCAATTGCCTTTCATTCATCCCTTTTGTGGCCCAACATTCTGATCCATACAAGACAGCAGGTCTAACCATGGTCTTATATATCTTCCCCTTAAGTTTAAGGGGAATGCGGGAGTCGCAGATTGTTCCCGTGACCTGCCGCCATTTCATCCATCCAGTGTTAATTCAGATTATCAATTTATTTTCTCAAATAGTTTACGAATAACAAAAATAGTTACCTAAAAATAGTTATTATATTACAAAAACTAACTTATTAAATTTCCAAAACTGACAGATATCAAGTATCTACTACTAGGTAAAGTTAGGGAAGCAAATTGACTACAGTTCGGCCATCGAGAGAATGCCTTCCAGACACCTGTCAGTGTGACAATTCTAGTAACTAATAAAGATTAAATTTGCAAAACACGTATTCGTTTGTATGAAACTGACGGGTGTCAACTACAACAGTAGCAGCCATTGTCAACAGGACAGTTGTGTGATATGTCTATAACACGGCAAATTGGCGTAGGCTGTAAATTTGTATAACTATTAATTTCCCCCTAGATCACGCTGTGATTGAACAACGTACTGATTTACGCCTATTTTCATTCGGACAGTAAGATAATGTTTTTCTTATCAAACATTATACACTAATGCACAATGCACACCTTACACACACATACTCAACCTAACACTCTCACCGTCACTTCATTCTACATAATTACAAAGTTTTAGTGTTTTTTTTTTTTTGTAATTCTTAATTTATTATAAGACTTCCTTACAGATGTGAACCCAGTCTGGAAATAATGTCTTCCATGTATTTAGTTTTTGGGGTTAAAAACCACGCCACAGTATTTTACTTTTGCTACCTTCGTGTCTTTTGTTGATAATACATAAATAGTTCCTAATAAACTTTTATTATTTATTATAGACCTACACCAAGGTAAGGTAGGTAATTTTCTATTTCACCACAATTTATTTTTTACTTTAAAAACCATGCCCATGCATTATCCATAATTCAACCTCACCCGCCAGCCCTTACGGCATACTAATTAAACGGGGCTTTCTAAGTCAGCTGTTAGATACAACTCCAATGGAATGATTTAGACGTGATTTGGAAACAGATCCCTGTAATTTTGAATGTTAATTTGTCTTAATAGGCAATTGATTGCGTTTGATCGACCTCATTCGCAGTCTGGACTTGTAACATCGGAATTGCTTCCTTGAGATTATCCCTTGTCTTAATCAGGGACAGCCTTATAGCTATATGTATCTGTTACTAAATCAGATTATACATAGAATTCTTTGTTCTTATTTAGTCTTATTAGATACCGCTGTTCTTATTTAGTCGTACAGCTGCCGACTATTTGTGTTCTGTGCTTGTGTTACCTCCACATCTGAGTGGCAGGAGAGGACGTCCTTGATGATAACTAGCGGATCTTTGTTCTTAATCTCTTCTACCACTAGATTGCCTGTCTTTCTTATCCTGTCGGTCACCTTTATCATTTCTTCCCTTATCCTAAAGCCGACCACCACCTTCTGATCCCTCGCCTTGCGTAGCCGCTCCACCCTAGTGCCTTAATTTCTGGCATCGAACGCCGTCCTGAACTTCTCAATAATATCTTCACCAGTGTTCTGTAACAATATATGATACCATGAATTGATGATGAGCCACCAATTGAAGAGGTTCATGATTGTCTTTTTTTTTGTATTCATTAAATTCTTATCATTTTGTACGTGTTTCTGTAACAAATAAACCAATTTTTCTTTCTTTCTTGCATTCTATTAAAACTCAAAATTCTGACTTCCGAATTGGTAAAAAAAAAACTTGATGGAATTTGTTGTAGTTGTGTCAATAGAACAGCTATAATTTAGTTGATAAAATGATAGCACAGTTTCAAAAATTAACAGAAATTAGTTTAGTTCGTGCACGCTTCACTGGAGCACATTAACAACAACGCGGTGTAATAGATATAAAAAGGTTTAGTTATGTAAAAGGTTTATCATTCAAAACTCCCGGTAAATGCCATCGGTCTAACAAGCATTTTATTTTTCATTCCTTTTTAAGAGAATTTTCCCTTCATAGGTCGTCCAAACCATTAAAAAGGGTCATGGGCCTCTTTTCCTTTCAGTTTCGGCCAGAATTCGAGTATTGAAGCCATTAAAGTTAAACTTTAGCCACAAGTCACAAAAACTTTTGGCTCCTAAACGATAGTTTATTATATTTCTGTTAATCTTGATGTAGAATTTTAAGTCAAAGAAGTCTTCATAAAGAATCTTGTCTTTTCTTCAAATGTCTCTCTGAACAAGGGGTTCTTGGTAATGAAATTATTTAATTAAGTAGGTACTTACTAGGTAATCGCTCGTGCTAAATAATAACAGCCATTGGCTGATCGAAGGGTAAGCTACGCTTGCCGAGGTTGGTCCGTGGATGGGTGACCATCCATTACATATACCCCTCCGTGCCTCAGAAAGCAAGATAATCTATTAGTCGCGGCTGTCTTTTGCAAATATTTTACAGTCGTTATAATCAGACGCCCGAAATTCTGAGTCTTTCCAAGGGGTATCGTATTACCCATCAGTCACTGGGACATTTAAATACTGGTATTCAGCCGCATCCGGCTAGACTGGCAGCCGACCCCAACACAGTTCGAAAAAGGCTAGACTGTCTTATTTTTGTTTACTAGGTAATATTTTAATATCATATAGGTAAGATCCGCAATGAGCAAGTATGTGGGTGATTTTACTTTGCTTTTGTTTCTGCTCTGTACGAGTATACGAAAAGGCATGTGCCCAAAAATAATCAGACATAAATAATTACGTGTTGTAGGTTTATAAATTATTAACGGTATCTCATGACCATAAATCAAGAAGAAATTATCAACTGTAACAGCGCCCTTGACTAACGACTTTTTAAAAATCATCTTCATCTTATTTCGCTTACAAAATATGTATTATTTCGCGTAAAACACTTACTCCAACCACCCCTCAATGTCTTTGACACTTAAAACTTGTTTAAAATTCAAACCCTTCCACGGATTTTTATGAATAAATTAGAAATCCATTAAATTGCTCGAAGCCATTTGATCCGATTAGGGTTCCGTTGTAACGTTCCTTATAAATACATTTACACCACAATCTTGAACATTATGACCACCTTGGAACCCCTTACTACCGCCTAATGAGTAATAAATATTTATCGTCGTCTCACCGTTGGGGAAGTACCTACCTATCTCTGAAAGATGGAAGCGGATGGAAAGTATCGGATTAACTAGCAGGTGAAATAGGTCATACGAGAAACCGATGTCAATATTTAATGGATGAAAGATTGACTGGTGTTTGAAGGATTTACCCTCGACTTCCGAGTGATCATTCAATTTAATCTCATTTCAACTGTTGTTGTCAATTTTTCTCACAGTTATGAGACAAACAGTTTTAATATCAACTATTATACGAGCAAACCCGTACAATAGCATATGTATCAATTTGATGCTGACATTGACGCGCAGCAAATGACTAAAATATACAATTTTAGGTCAACGGTCGTATATCACAGTTTCGGCTAACTACAAAAGACTCATTCGCCGCCAGTTGATCAGTTATCAGATTTGGGTGTTATTTCAATACACAAATTCAATCATTCTATCATTTAAATGTACCTTACCCATACAACTATAATAATAAAACTGGTCAACTTTATCGATGACAGTAGGTATTAATAGAATAATACACTGTAATACAGTATTAACTAGTACGGGGGTATTGTGATTGTTACTAGCAGCCTTATATAATGTCAACAGTATACTTCATCATTTCAGCCGAAAGACGTCCACTGCTAGACAAAGGCCTCCCCCAAGCACCTCCACTTCGATCGGTTCTGTGCTTCTCGCATCCAACGGGTTACTGCGACCTTCACAAGGTCGTCGGTCTACCTTGTGGGAGGCCTTCCAACGATACGTCTTCCGGTACGCAGTCGCCATTCCTTTCGGCCCATCGGCCATCTGCGAGCAATGTGCCCTGCGCATTGCCACTTAAGTTTGGCAATTCTTCGGGCTATGTCGGTTACCTTAACAGTTAACTTAAGGTAAATAAATAGTTTACAAATAAAAAAATAAAACGGTAGTCCTTTTCCTGAGCAGTGGTGGCCCAGTGGTATCGGTCGTGAGTTCAAACCCAGGTAGGCACTCTACTTTGTGTATTTGATTTCTTCACCACTGGTCTCAAAACGGTGAAGGAAAACATCGTGAAGAAACCGGCATGTCCTAGAACCCAATAAATCGTAGGTATGTGATATCCACCAAACCGCACTGGGCCCGCGTGATGGATTATGGCCCGCTCCCTCTCAGATATAGGAGGCCTGTGTCCCAGCACTGCAGTGGGAACATTATAGGCTGATTATGTATTTTCCTGAAATAAAAGAACTGCTAATATAACGCCTTCGACATTAAACAAAACATCCTTAAAATCCACAGGACATACACATTCTGTTTAAAACGATGACTATCTAAGTAGGTACATTATTCCAAATATAAGCTCAATCCAATATATCTCGGAGGAATACCGCCTGATTCTCAGCTTAGTACTCACGAGACAGTTTCAATTGCTCACAGTACGGTGACATTGAACGACGTATTATGAGTCAGGGATGTCCTTGACTTTGTGAGATGTAAGGTTAATCTAATGCGAGATTCATACGAATGAGTAAGCATTTTAAAAGGTAGAATCAGATGCGTTAACAGAGCTCGTTGAGAGAAATAGAAATTCTAGTAAAAAATGTTGTTGTTATCGTTCACCAACACATTATTATATCTGTTTTCCATTTACACGTACTTCCTAAAAGATAAGCACGAATTTAAACTTCTATTTATATTCAACGCTTTCTTTTGGAACCTTATCCTACACTCTTGAGTTCCTCTAACCAATATCAATAACCACAAAAATCGTTGTTCTATAAAATTTTATCTTCACGCTAAGTGTTTTATTTTTCATACGATGACTGTTTTCCTTTTCTTTGCGGAGGCACTGGGCCGATTTTCGTTTTTATACTAATACACGTACCTACTTGCGTGGGTACTTTAAACACCCTTTCACGAGACAGGAAATCTTCCCCTTTCAATGAAGCCTCCAAACCTCGTCTACATAATAATATACTTACTGAAAGTGGAGTCTTCCACGAGACGACGTGATACGCATACGAAATATTTCGTTTGTGCACTTTTGGCGTGGCGTTTAAACTGTGTGTACCTCGCTTTATTAGCGAGTGTTTCAAGAATTAAATAATTTTCGGGGAACGTTTGCTTGTAAAGAAGATGCGAGGAGTTTAAATGAGCTAAAGAAAATAAGAGAAAAACACCTAAAAGCATTCTGTTGATTACTCTTAGTGCTTATGGAACACAGTGCAGAAATTAACGTTTGCAAAATACAAACCGAACCAATGCACAATTTAAATGAAGTCTGCTATCGTGGTACGACTGAGATTATTCGGAATCACAGATTGTCGCCACAGATCGTAAGCGGCGCCGAAGCGACCACAACATGTAGATTCTCCCATTCTGAGATCCGACCACAATTCCTCCGATTTTCACACACTTCCGATTGCACACCAGGAAAGTATTTTTCTGTTGCTTTTCGCCAGTAAAGTATGGGGTGATTTTTCTATGCGGTTTATTTTTCCTGTTGCACTTACTTATTTTCTTTTTTCCTGACTAGCTTTTGCCTGCGGCTACATCCGGGTGGAGGTTGGAAATTTTCCCACGGGAACGTACTACCGGGATAAAAACTATCCTTATTCTAACCCAGGTGATGGTCTACCTACCTGTGTGTTTTCATTAAAATCCATACAAACGTTGCAGACAGACAGAGTTTCTTTCACTTTTATAATATTAATATGGAAAGAAAGAAAAATGTTTTATTTGGGACACGCACAGGAAATACAAACATTAAAAAAAAGCATTTAAAACTTACCCTACCCTATACCTTCGTGTTCTCACACAAGCTATGCTCACAAGAAAATAAATTCTTATCTTGGTAAAAAAAAATACCAGCACGCATGGTTTGGTGTGGCGCATCACCATCTGCCTAGCTTATTCCCAAATTTGTTGGGGTTGGCTTCCAGCTTAACCGCATTCAGCTGAATACCAGTATTTTACATGGAACGATTGCCTATCTGACCTCCACAACCCAGTTACTGGGTAGTACGATACCCCTTGGTAAGACTGGTTGTCAGACTTTCGGGCTTCTGACTACCCGTAACGACTGTCAAAGATCCCCGAATGACAGCCAGGACCAACGAGTTAACATGCTTTCCGAGACACGGAGGGGTCTCTGTATGTAAACATAGTGACCCATCCACAGATCAACCGCGGCAAACGTAGCTTAACCTGATCGATCGACCTGTGCGGCTGTTATAATTTAGCCACGGGCCCCTCTATATAATCTTATATATAAAATTCTCGTGTCACAATGTTAGTCTGCATACTCCTCCGAAACGGCTTGACCGATTCTTATGAAATTTTTTATGCATATTCAGTAAGTCTGAGAATCGGCCAACATCTATTTTTTTTTTTATTTTTTTTTTTTTTCAAACCCGTAAGTGATAAGGTATGTCCACCCTAGGAGTTGGGTAGGAGTAGTGTAGGAGTAGAGTAGGAGTAGGGTAGGAGTAGTGTAGGAGTAGGGTAGGAGTAGGGTAGGAGTAGTGTAGGAGTAGGGTAGGAGTAGGGTAGGAGTAGGGTAGGAGTAGGGTAGGAGTAGGGTAGGAGTAGGGTAGGAGTAGGGTAGGAGTAGGGTAGGAGTAGTGTAGGAGTAGGGTAGGAGTAGGGTAGGAGTAGGGTAGGAGTAGGGTAGGGGGTAGGACACCCCGCGAACGAAGTAGCGCCGGGCAGCTAGAAATAATTTATATATGGCAAAACAACGTTTGCCGGGTCAGCTAGTTATATAATAAAATTAATCATTTCCATTACAAGGCACTCGTAAATTCATTCCTGTACCTTCGCGTACTTATGAATATACATAGACATGTTAAAGAATTTATCGCGGCATCAAACGGTTAGGGAAAACATCACGGAAACCTCAGGTAATAATACATTCTGAACGGGTGCTATTTTGTGTCGGATTTCCACTATTTATGTTACATGTTGAGGTTTTTGAGATTTATGGGTGAAATGGTGTTGTATGTTAAATATTATTCAGAGGAGTGGTGTTTAAACCTACTCCTAAGATGACCAATATTCTAATGGCGAAAGTCACTCGCAATAATAGTCTCCCTAATTTTGTCATTCATTAAGTGCCAATTTCTCTCCGTCAGTGTCATCATTGATGTGGTATATTGACACTTACAGTTCTCTTGATTTAGATGTGCTGATCACGTTCAGTATCATTGGTGAAATCCGCCATTGGTTGTAGTTTGCCAAAGCATCATAATCAGCCTATGACGTTCCTACAGCTAGGACACCGGCCTCCTCTCTTTGAGACGGAGTGGATCGTAATCCAGCACGCGTACCCAGTGCGGGTTGGTAGATGGCACATGTCTTCGATTTTTTGGTTCTAGGACATGCCGGTTTCATCACGATGTTTTCCTTTACCGTTTTGAGAATAGTGGTGTCTGCCTGGGTTGGAACCCACAACCTACGATTATTTATTGCCTGCAGAGTAACATTTGTTTCCATATAGGAAATCAAGGAAACGCTTGATCAAAATCTAGCGAGTGAGTAATTTTAGACAGTCCAGGGCCCTAGTTCACTATGACCACTCAATGAGTCCTTACTTCGAAACCACGTCAATTCCTTAGCTAATCACGCCAACCTCGCGTTTATTTCGCGCGGTATCGTTCATTGTGTCATAGAGAATACGGCCACAACGTCATAGAGAATACGGCCACTACGCTTGCCGATACGCGGTCTCCAGTCCAGGGGATCTACTCCGAAGTAGTATGGGCCGAATGTTCGGCCGTTTCCTGCTACGAAGTTACTATTTGGTTCGGTCGGTCCCGATCCTACACTCCTACACTCTTTCGAATATTGACTATGGTCCCGACCCAACTTAGCCGATCCGAACTTTTTTCGCATTTTTCAATAATATTTGGTTCGGCCATGTGTCGGTCCGATCCGAACATTCGCACTTTGCACTTCGGAGTAGACTAGAGTAACGAGTAGTTTGTAAATTACTTGATTAAAATGGAAAGTATTCGTGTTTGTTTATGGGTTAGCATGTCTAGACTTGCTATGTCTAAAGCCCTTCCATTATCGCGAAATATAACGAAATATTTTTCATCTTTTATTTCATCTAAATGGATTTTTAGAAAGCTTTCATCCAATTGTGGGTGAAATAAAAATAGCTCACGCGAACATTGAGTCGTGTCGTTCAATTAAGTGGCCATAGCAGTACTTATTACGCTAGGTGTATTAAAAAGGAAAGGTGTATGAACTTATACGCGCTACGTGTCCTAGGTATCTTGAGAAGGTATAGACTTTATTTTCGATAGGCATTTTAAAACAGACTGACATTGTTTTTAGCTAACATGACTTGAAGAATTATTACTATTTCATTGGTAGAGTCATCATCATCTCTTCTTATGTGCTAACTCCTACGCTCCTGTGCCAGGCTCATCCAGGTTCTACCCGCGGTGTGACAATGTCGTCCACCCATCTCACCGCCGGAAGACCGACACTTTGCCTCCCAGTCCTTGGACGCCACTCGGTCACTTCCTTACTGCATCTGTCATCACTGCACCTTGCTAGATGGGCTTTTTTTTTTTTTGTCGCTGAGAAATGCTTTATGCATGCCCGCCTCGCGGGGGACGAGACGGGGTATGTGGGACTCCCTGTCGGAATGACAGTATACCCACTAAAACTCAGCGGTGTTCCCTCATCGCCGTGATGGGAGGGCCATGGGAAATAGGCATAGCCTTTACTTCCATAGCCCTCCTGGCGCATGCCCGCCCAGTTGGTATGGCGGGCCCCGCATGCCCCCCACGTTGGGGGGCTACGGGGATGGCCGGGAGCACCTAGCCATTCCCGTCCAACACTGGTGGAGGCCTGTGCAATACAGGCAACGGTGCCCCCGCACCCGTTGCCTGCTGGCCCCCACGCCCGCCTGACTGGCGGGCCCCGCATGCCCCCCCGGTCGGGGGGGCTACGGCCGCAGAGGATAGGGAGAGCGGCAACGTCACACCGACACTCCTCTTCCCCTGCGGCCCCACCGCGTCCGCCATCGAACGGTGGCGGCCCCGTCAAGGCCGCGGACGGTAGCACCTTCTCTTCCTCCTGTGAGAGGGTCCACGTCTCAGCACCATTCGTCATGGTGGGCAGAACGGCGGGACTTCAGATATCGTGGACGGCCCACACAAACTGTATTCTTCTCGATATCTCTGATTGTTGATGCACTTTGCTAAATGAACGAATATGACTAAGATAGATGACATTGGTTGACGTTGGTCAACCAACACCAATATTCATTTATATATTAATTTCTGACTTTAATCTTTAATGCCATAATCTTCGTCTTGACCATAATCATCCTGAGTCCTACCTTAGAAGATGCATTATAAATGTGTTGAAGCATTTTCAGGGGAGTAGAGTCAGCACACAAACTCAGAGGGGCAATTCCCGTATTTTTAAGAACGTTCGCATCCTTATCTCAGTCTCAATTTGTCAAGTTTTTGACATTGATTGTCGCTGAGATGAGATTGCGACTAGAATTAGAATGTTTTTTAAGTACGAGAATTGGCCTTCTGATCTTCTTATACGTCTTAAAACTAAAAATAAAATATCCTGCTCTCACTTTAAAAATAAAATTACATCTAGGGCTCTAATGCACTTTGCGAACTCATACATTTTTCATAGCTCAAATATAAAAACCGATATATTGCTAGTATAATAATACTTTACTTTTCTAAAGTGACTGCCAATTGGATCGGAACCGCATCTATTTTTTGGCGTTCATCCAAATCGATCTATCGTGTGAGAACTTAATACTTCAGGTACATTTAAAAGCCATTTTTGAGCAGACCGGAGATTGAAAAATGGTGATATAAGTTGTTTCTTTGTGAAGAAAATAGGCCATTTTTAAGCAAGTGGACCACAGCCAGCCTCGAAGAGCGATTTATTTGTCTTAAACTATTTGCTAAAAAGAAATTCACGAGAGGCGATACTTCAATCTGCGTGTGGTGCACACCGGGCAGTCCCCAAACTACACTGCTTTTACAACTCTTTAAGCCAGCTTTTGGGCAATTATCAAAAAGTCCAGACATATTACGGGTATTTTACTGTCAATAACATATAATTAGCTACTACTCGCGACTTGTCACATTAATACCTTTTGATTTTCTTTCTTTTTCTAAAATACAACAAGTACCACCTGTAAAAAAAATAAGATAACAGTATGTATGTATAGTGAGTGATAGTACCGTCAAAATCGGTTTCGGAGACATTTATTTATCGCCATAAAGATCACTTCCTTATTCAAGTTGTAACTTACTGCACATCCTGCACAACTTAGCGGATATAGTAATTAGTTAAGTGCTTGAGAGTAAGTTCTTAGTGCTTTACAGGTTTCTACCTGTAAGATACACTATATCTCAGTAAGTTTAAGCTTGGATATCAAATAGTGTTATCAAAAGTTGTTAGGTGCATGTAGACTGAGCTACTTACTTACAAATATTGGAGTGCATAATCAGCTTATAATGTTCCCAATACTGGGACATAAGCCTCCTCTCTGTGAGAGGGAGTGGGCCGTAATCCACCACACGTACCAGTGCGGGTTAGATTGGTAGATGTCACATGTCTTCGATTTTTTTTTCTAGGACATGCCGGTTTCCTCACGTTTTCCTTCACTATTTTAAGAGTAGTGGTGATTAAATAATGAACACAAAATAAAACGCCAGTTTGGGTTCGAATCTACGACCTACAACTCGTAAGTCGCCGCTGTTATCACTGGGTACCACTGCTATTGCTTGGATTGGAGTGCAGATTAAGCAATAAACAAGAAAAATCAATGTATTTTCTCATTTTCGACTGTACCTACTACCTAGCTACTGGTGATGAGCGAATATCGTGCTATTTTACGATATCCAGCATTATGAAAAATATTAAGAGATACCTATACTAATCCGTTACATATAAACCACAAATACGATACGATACGACGCCGACGTTAGATACTATTACCTACTTCCCGACGAAAAAAGGTGAAGGAAGGAAAAACCAAAACCGACTTTTCGTTTAACTTACTAAAGTTCTATAAACCACAAAACATGGCACACACAACGGAAATAAAGAAAATAAATATTTTAATTTAAATCTTTTTGTTACCGAAGTTTCTCGAAGCCTCTTTCGAAGACTCCTGTCACATTCCACCAAAGTTCGAATGAATTGAGGGAATTAATCGGATTTTGCATGACCTCGTCATTCTTTATAATTAAGGACAGAATCGCCATATCATTGGAGTTTTACACGTATAAATTAGAGTTGTAAGTACTTTCAATGTTCGAATTATGATAGTAGAGAAAATAAACAAACAAATTGAGTGGACTTCTAGATGACTTCTACTCGTAGAGGCCTTGTAGACATTAGATCTGTAGACCATTTTTTATTTTATCAAATACCTGGTACCAACAGGCCTAAGCTATCCTCCCGTACCTACTGTAATTTGAAAGCATTGTAAAAGCCAATTATTTAAAAAAACCGAGTAACCGTAGAGTTTCTTGCCGGCTCTTCTCCATAAGAAACGACCAATTGGAACCGTGCACCTAGCTTCTGACATTTTATAAGTGCCCGTGTGGGTTTATGTGAAGTAAAATATTTTGATTTGGAGATATTACGTTATAATTTAACTTCTGTTAGAGGAAAACACGATGAAAAATCCTGGAGTCAATGACCTCGAGCAAGCATTCCACTATCAAAGGTACATTCCTTTTCTGTATGAAAAGATTCCGTAACCAGTATTATTATGAAGAAACACGCATCACGTATGAGTTTAATCACCAGTAACAGGAAACATACGAACATGCTTTTGTTAATATATTCCGAACGTGTGTTCCTGAGGGGAGCAGCCGGCGCGATTTGTCATGGCGACCGTCAACTGCCTCGACAACTGGCACACCTTGGAAGGTTTATGAACGTTTATACCAGATTCGTAAGCCTATTTCATCATTCTCCTGCCCTTATCCCAAATTATTTGGGGTCGGCGCAACATGTCTTTTTCTTCCATACTCCTCTATTAGCCGCCATCTCGACATTCGTAAGCCTATTTGTAGGTACTAAATCTAAGGCCTTTGGCAGAATAAAGTATAACGTATTCCAATCTCTGCCGTATTTTACTAGTTTAGAACCGCCTGATCATCATCATTTCAGGCGAATGACACTTCCACCGGTTCTGTGCTTCTCGCATCCAGCGGATTATTGCGGCCCTCACAAGGTCATCGGTCAGCCTTCCAAGGCTACGTCTTCCGGTACGCATTACATGACCTTCCAGCCCCATCGGCCATCTGTTCTGCCTTTACATCTTACCAAGGATTTTTGAGGAATGACCAATGGGTTTGCTTTCACTTACTATGAGATGTTAGCACCGCCATTTGCAGTGGTTCAGGCAACTGACCTTTGCTGGTTAAATTCCCAATCATTATAATATCCAATAATATCAAAAAAGCGTTGTTTTCATCACAAAATATATCTAACAGGCTTATCTTTTAGTAATCACGATGAGATAGATATCAATACTCCAAGGAACGGCTATTGGCAAGCGTAGAGCTATAATAACAAAAATAGTCACACGTACAACTAAAATAAATATAAATAAAATCTTGTTTATGCATCGCAGAAATTCTAAGATAGAATTCTAAATAAGGTTAGTTACTCCATAAATCAGGCATAGTCGCAGTGATCCGAGCTCAGCTGGAGTTAATACAATTTATATCTATGCTTTTAGCTGAGTGAGGGACTGAGTTTGATTCCCAAGTCGGATCTCGCACTAAAAATTCTTACTATATTGTGTGACTCTTATAATAATATACTAGTATAATATGCTGTTTTAGAAATGTATTGGAAAGGATTACTGTGGTCGTGAGCATACTAAGGCTACCGATCCCATTAACGGTCATTGGTTCAATTAATTATTTGGCTTAGCCAATCGCAGTCCACTGCTGGACATACATAGGATGCTCTCAAGTTGCGCTACACCACCTTATATTTCGTCTTCTGGATCCAGTCGGTCTCAGTCGCCTTTTATAGGCCAATTAATGGCCCCTAAATATCCTACTTATTGGAAACTCTGAACTGTCATTTTTAACGTTAATGGCTGTCTAGTTGGACAGGTCCCATTTTAGATAATAAACTACATTGTCCTCACATTGTCTGACCGAGATATTGTCTGGACTTTAAAAGAGACTGTGACCTCTGCGTTGGTTTCGGCGTTTCTTCTCAGAGTAGTCAGATAGGAAACACCTACCTCGGGGCCTAAAAAGGCCACTTTGGCACAATCATAATATGATAACAATATGAATCATATTAAAAATCGTAAAATGGTCACAAACTGACAATTCATAATATGATCTGTGTGCAATTCATATCACGTAATTAATCTAATTGACAGTTTTGTATGGAGATTCGTAAAATGTTTACCAATGTTTACACAAATATGATTGTTATGAAATGAATTGTAGGTGATTAAACTATTATGTGTAACCATTTAACGAAAATTAGAGGAATTGCTAATGATCTGCTGGGAATTCAGGAAATTAATAGCTTTTAGAGGTATTGCTTAAAGTGGCCTTTTTAGGCCCCCTCATCTAGTTTTTTAAATATTTTTGACGTGTACAAGTGTGTGTATAAGGCTACTTATAGAAATAAACATCATTTGTCTAATTTGCAAACTATCACAAAGATGAAACCATTCGGTCCTGAAATGGACAACGATAACAAGAACGTCATAAAACATTTAACCTTTTCTCTTTTAAATTAATATCAAACCAAAGCCCAAGCACCCCAAAGGTAGAATCCCATTTTATATCAACTGAAATACAAAGGCTGAAAGTACTAAATCAAGTGCTTGTGCCTACGACCTAGATTTAAGAGATTAGGTCTGTACCTAATGCTTAAGCGTGAAATATTACTTATGCTTCTTGAATTAAATGCGACATACATTATCATAGGGTTGAATGGAAGACAGAGGGTTAGGAATTAGATTCATGCTCTTGGGTTTAATATTTGTTTGAACTCTTCTCTCTTTCTGAACAACGAACGAAACTGAACCGTCACGCTCGGGTTGGTGACGCTGAATCGGGGATACTTGACTTCAGTCAGTCGGTGACGCTTAATCGCGTAGAATACTCGGTTTCAGTAGTCAAATTTTAAAATTAGAAAATCATATAAATTTTCACTTTTATCGTGTGGTGACTACACACACCCTCTTTTTTGTATAGATAGCTCTATTGTTTTATGATCGCTTTTCTCCTACTTGAGAAAAGTCTCAAGTAGGTACAGACGCTAGCACATCAGGCTACTACAATCTGTCAAATTTCTTTATTAGATTGTCAACTTTATCGCTAAAGCATTAGGTTCAAGGTCGATTGGGAAAATTTGACAGTTTCGGGTAGCTTGATGTGCTGGCGTCTGTACTTCTCTCGGGACTGTCCCCAGCAGTGCGATTCTATAACCATCTCACCGTGAAAACTTAGATGAAGTGAGCGTGGAGTGAGCTGTCACTCCAACTAATGCTAGGGATTGACACTATTGACAGCTCACTCTAATCTCACTTCACTTAACTTTTCATGGTGAGATTTTTACAGAATCGATCGGCAGTTTTTATCTTTTAATAACGAGTCAAGTGCATTGACGTTTATAAGTAAAATTCTCTTGAACGAAGAAAAAGGAGTATGTAAGGATCGTACCAGGTGAGGTTCTGTAGTTTATACCTACCTAGTTACACACATATTTGTAAAACCTCACTTTTGACTGACGTTTTGATACAGCTCTTCCTACATCAGTCTATAATGTTCCCACTGCTGGGACACATCGTCACTTCCAGAGGGAGTAGGCTATAATCTACATTCACGAGCATAACTATGTGTACACTTGGCTTTATTCAAAAGCGATTTACTCCTTTATTTTTTAATTAATATGTTGCTACGAACATAGTATTTTCGAATCCATAGTTTTTTGCGATTTGTCGTATTTCATTGCTGTTTTTGTTATTTCACGCAAAAATCGCTATTGTAAGTTGTCAAGTATTGACATACTGTGACTGTACCACGCGGCGTTGGAGCGGAGTGCGGGTTGGTAGACATCACATGTTTTAAAATTTTTGGCTCTGGGAAATATCGGGTTCCTCACGATGTTTACCTTCACCGTTTTGAGAGCAGTGGTGATGAAATTATTTACACAAAGTAAAGCGCCTGCCGGGGTTCGAACCTACGGCCGCGACTCGTAAGTCGGGGCCCTTACCACAGGGCCACCACTACTCTTCCTACTTGAACTTAACTAAATCAAATGGTAATCAGATTATGTGATAAATTTACATGTCTAACTTCAGTTCTGATTGAACTTCACGAAAATGTGTTTCACGTTCTTAAGTACAATTAAAATATTAATAATGTAGCTGGTGTTATAAAATAGGCCACTTCGAGAAGTTTCATCTTTAAATCTTTAGAAAGATTCCCTAAAAAGTAGATCTAAATAGCTCGACTATTAAATTAAAATGAAAGCCCCAGTTTGAGCGGCCATTTATAAAATTTCACTTGGGTCCACTTTGAAATATGATCTCAATTTCATAATATTCGTCTAAAGCTTTTTTACTATGAAGTTATCCAGTTATTTGAATTAAACTCTCTCCAAGGTACTCTTGGTACCTACACAAAACATGTATATTAAAAAATCCTCATATTTTCATAATTTCGAAAGTGGGTGATAAAAGTACCTACATAAACGCGGATTATCATCGAGTAATCATTCGAACAAAATAAATATTATTTTTTTCGCTCTTATTTATGTCCCTTGTAGGTGAGTTTCTTTGCGATTTATTTTTAAAGGTCATCATTATTTGTACAGCCTTACAACCTCGTACTTGAACAGCTTAAACAAGAGAACATTATATCTTTTCACAGAGTTAGTTTTTCATAAAAACGTGATTTAACTATTATACAGTCTTATTATCTTTAAATCAAGCGCAGCTAATAAACGTTTTTCTTTCATTCAAAATTCTCTCTGTGTATCTACTAGCAGACGCTGCCCACATATAATGTTTTTTTGCTTTCTCTTTGGGATTAAGTGGGTCACTCTACAATCCAAAATAACGAGTGATTTAAAGCTACTAATTTCGATAGACAGACGGCCACTGCTGGACATAAGGTTTTCACAGGCATAGCCACAAACACCTCCTGCACTACTCGCTTCCAGCACATTTCCATGATATTGACGAAGTCGTCTAGTAAAAAATAAATAAAGGAATAATCTATATATAGGGTGGCAGGGACATCCGACTGTTCCAGAGATTAGCGCGTTGAAACAAAAAAAAGTCTACAGCTTTTTCATTGGTGTCATATACAGGGTGGCAGGAACATCGACGCGTAAACTGTAACCATGGATTCAGCACATGAGTTTAGACCCCATCGCGTCGAAATTTTTCGTCGGTTATTAAAAAAAATCTTCTGTTTAACAGAAAAGTGCAATACCTACGCGGTCAAAATGTACTGAACAGCAATATTTTGTTTTGATAACCGACGAAAAATTTCGACGCTATGGGGTCTAAACTCATGTGCTGAACCCATGGTTACAGTTTGCGCGTCGATGTTCCCTGCCACCCTGTATGTAAACCAATAAAAAAGCTGTAGACTTTTTTTGTTTCAACGCGCTAATCTCAGGAACAGTCGGTTTCGAAAAATATTTTTTGGGTTTGAAAGCCCAATTCTTGAGGAAGGCTATAGGCAACTTATTTAACATCACCCGAGAACCCTTAGGACTGAGACCAGCAATAAAAAAAGGCAGAAAGAACGCTAAGCGAAAACCAAAGTAATAGGGAGGTAGACGATGCGATGCGACGGGATGGGTCGGAGGAACAATACATTTCACGCGGACGAAATCGCAGGCAGAAGCCAGTGAAAAAAAAACTAGTGTAAACGAAAATAATAAAAATGCCAATTCCATTAACTTTAATTAAATAAAACGTGTTAATTGTTAATTATGTCCCATTGTAAATAATGAATATTAATTGGCAAATCAGGAGCAATTAATTAGTATGAACTCATTTTATCGACAGCTTATCGCTTTTTCAGTTGTTGTTTTCAGCTGATTCTGTGAAAATATTCGTTATTTTCATGATTATTTTAATTTTGTTACTGAAGCCAATAATAATATGAGTATGGCAATGGGATTGCTGGCTGGGCATAAAAACATTTTAACTGACAATTTATACGTTTTATGTGCAACGCATAATATTTTACTGCTCTTTGAGTATCCATATTTTATTGTAATTTATCACTACATTCAAACATGAAAAAATTGCATATAGATAGATGAACGATTTATTCAGTGCACACAAAAGACAGCACAACACACAAAAGCACAATTAAATGATAACAAATTACATCCTACTAATCCTACTGCATGTCCTACTAATATTATATAATATATAATATATATATAAACGCGAAAGTTTGTGGGGATGGATGGATGGATGTTTGTTACTCTTTCACGCAAAAACTACCGAACGGATTTGGATGAAATTTAGCACACAGATAGCTTACAACCAGGATTAACACATAGGATACTTTTTATTCCGATATTCCCACGGGATCGACGCTTATGCGAGTGAAACCGTGAGACGCTGCTAATGAATATACGAGTAAAACAAGGTGCCAACATACAAAAAATTAAAACGTACTTAAAGAAATTAAGTGAACGATGACAC
Organism: Apamea crenata; assembly: GCA_949629185.1. NCBI lineage: Eukaryota > Metazoa > Arthropoda > Insecta > Lepidoptera > Noctuidae > Apamea > Apamea crenata. The sequence continues at coordinate 18,636,772 of OX451360.1, read as the reverse complement.
TTAACATGATCACTTAAAAAGAAAAAACAACAAACACAAATATCTAAACTCTTCCCTTCCTGCATCGCAGTCAGGTAAAAACAAAACTTACACGACGCGACGTTCAAATCAAGATCAACCTGCAAAGTAATTGCGTAACACACAATGACAATTAAACGCATTTTCTTCCATTTTGACAGTTCACCCAAGTTCATTGCGTTATTTACGTTGTTGAGCAGACGAAATTTTCAAACCTATAAAGCAATGGATTCCAATATCCTTTAAAACGCAATGTGAATGTGTTACGCAATTAGAGTACTGCACCGTAGTCGGATAAAATCAAAACGGACACGAACTTCATACCAAAACTACTTTCATTCATTCAATCGACTTCCAAACCAAAAGCCGTAACTCACGCATTACATCCCCAACAACTAATTGAAACATCCACACATCCATAAACAGAACATCCATCAGCATCCAACGCCAGAAAATAATAACACCCCGATAATTTCTATATAAGTTGTGTCATTGTGTTCGGCCCATTTAATGGGGCAATGGGCCATAAATGTCAGTTTACTGTGAACGCCGGCCGTAACGACATTGTTTAGAGCTCAGCCGTCACGCCAAGAACGTTCGCGTTTTTCGACTTAATGTGTTGGAGAACTCACACGGACACTGTTCGGGTAGTGCACAAGAAATCGGGATTTTTGGGCTACTTGGTCAACGCCAACTCCCTTTTATTGATTGCTGTTTAACACCACAATCAAAGAAGAAGAAAGAAATAAAATACATTTATTTAGCACAGATTAAAAGGCACACGATACAACATAATATTATACTACAAATAAAATACGAAATAAAAAAGGAAAATATTACGTACCTATATTTCTTAGAGTAAACTTCTTTGCGACGACAAAATACAAAGAAAATTGGAAAAGTATGGGGAGAGCTTTGTTCAGCTGTGGGACATAGGTTAAAGGTAAAGTTAGGTAGGTACGGGTGTCATGTGGGTTCAAAACCGGGAGAATACCGTATGTCCCACTCGTTTGCATTCCCCTATGTTTATTTTGGTTAAAAAACGGAGGCTTTTTGGTTTTTTCCAGTGTATCAGACGTTAAATAACGTAGGTATGTCAAAACTTTTAACGTCTGACGTGACACACTGTTCTCAGATGACTACATAAATTCCAGGCCGTAAAGAATGAGAATGGAATCGGTGCACAACATCATTTACATAAGTTAGGATTTGATATTAAAATAATACGTTTTTATGGACACAAGTTATTAGTTTTTTGACACCTGACTTTGCGGTCATTACTCAAGAACACATTATAACTCGAATTAAATCCACATCGCGCCGATGATAAATGATCCAACACTTTACTAAATTGCTCATATTTAACTAAGCAAATATTTAATTAAATTTAAGAGTGCAATGCACTCAAGATAGTTTTCTGTCAGCTAAGTTGATTGATTAATTAAATAATTTATTATGATTATAAGTGCTACCTATGAAGGTAAGAATAATAAATTATTTGGCATGCCGTCAGAAACCGACGCGTCATTTATTTTTTTGATGTGTGAATTATTAACATATTATAACTTATTTTATTAATTAAAACTATTTCTCGCTCACGGTTAACGCGAAGTTCAAACATAAAGTGGTGGTTACACAAAGGAAACTGCTAGGCAGACAAGGTACTTCGGCAGATTTTTCCTGGAAACCCAATTCTCCAAGAGCCCAATTACTTACTGCCTAACTCACGGGTTTCGGTTCTTGGAATCACGGTCTTCTGACTGCCCACAATGTAGTCATAGGTATGAAATTGTAACAATACTATGGCACTATCTACTTAGTTTTATGAATAAACTAGCGTGCCCCTTCTTCGCACGGTCTGTCCGGGTCTGTACAACTTGACAAAACATCGATAATTATTTATTATTTGTAATTTTATCATTGATGTTAGTATACATAACCCTTCTGGAATAAATTCTCTGAATGATCGTGAAAACAACATCAAAATCCGTTTCGGAGTTTAAAAGAACAACGCGGTCACATAGACAGTCATGAAAGTGCCTTTAATTTATAATATATATGAATTAATTGCAGGTGGAGTAAGGCTGTGACAGTGGCGTCCAAGAACTGGAAGACGAGGTGTCTGTCTTCCGGCGGCAAAATGGGCGGGCGACATTGTTGCCATCGCGGGAAAAACCTGGACAAGGCTGGCACAGGAGCGTGGGAATCGGCACAAGAAAACAGAGGTCTATGTCCAGCTGTGGGTGAAGTCAGGCTGTGAATAATGATAATGATGATGGATTGATTTCCATTGATTATAAAGGTTTATCTGATGGAAAGTGACTACTGACGCCTAATAACACTTTTTTTTACATTAATTAAATTAAATTAATGTGGTGAGGACCATGGAGACAAAGGTACAATTTGACTGTCTTAAGTGCAAGTAATTTCGCAAGTTTTTTTTTTTTTCAAAACTGAAACATTCGTATCAGGAAGAGCCATTACACAAGAAGCTCTTTTTCTTTGTCAACGAATATCGTGCGTCCAAAACCGGTCCGTGTGAGACAACACTTCCCTATTCCAGTTTGTTTCGTCCGCGTATATCTTTGTTTATTCCTCTCACATAACGCATAATTCTGTGCTGATCCCCAGCGAAAGTGAAATGTATTGGCTGCTCGTTTCAAAGTACAATTCTTTTAAATGTCACCGACTAATGTCAGCGGTAAAAATCCAGATATATTTATTAATACTCAGACCAAAGAGATTTTAGATACAATTCGATTTTTTATTATTGCTTACGTGACGATATTATCATGTACATCACGATAACAGGGATGTAGAATGTATGGAAATATAAGAAGACGCATTTAAATTCCCGTCCACGATAACATTATAACCCGCACACGTATCTCCATACATATATGGACGTGGACGTCCACGATAATATCGTCACGTCACAATCAGAAGAAATACTGTGATCACGTCTCAGTGACGCCATCTAGGATAAATTGTACATACTTGTAATAGCCAAGTTTGACACGACACACTTTTACAGACACCAACCTTTGATTATCTACCGTCAGCTAGTTTGGTATATTATATAAGAACATTATGTAATACAACTTAACACTCGGTACTTATATTATAAAAAAATAACCGTAATTAAGTCCAGTAATTTTATCACAACGACGTTTTCAATAGATACCACAATAAACAATTGGCATATTTTGTTTGAACAAAATTTCCTTTAGCACCCATATTTACCACACAATACGACCTTTCATGTGTGGCGTATGACACAAAGTCAAAGTCAACGTTTTTTATTTGTTAAACATAAGTGTAAAAATAGATGTTATAAATAAAATAGGCACAAATATCTCTATGTAATATCCAATAGGTAGGCATACGAAATTACAATTTAGAAACAGAATTTTTGTTAAAATTAAATGATGAATATCAAAGCTAAATTATAACAATAATTTATCCTAAAATAAAGTTAACAATATTACAAATAATTATTTTAGAACATTTAAATTGTCATCTGAGTGTAGTCTTATGTATTAGATAAGTATAGATAATGGAATCGAATCGTGAAGCTCCTTAAGTTTTGAGTTGAGCTACACGATTTCTGACAAATGCGTGCACTGACTGGACAGGTCCTCTCAATCTTATAATAATAATAATTAGATTTGCCAAGATTATGTCTGGACTTTAAAACAGACTGTGACCTCCGAGTTTGTTTCGGTCTTTCTTCTCAGACTAGTCAGATAGAAAACGCCGACCTCATCTAGTTTTAAAATATTATTGAAGTGTAAAAGTGTTTGTACAAACCTACTTAAAAAATAAAATCATTTATAGTTCATTAATTTCAAAAATCAAATGAGAAACATAATCACAGATTAAATGTTGTGCATTTTACTAGTTCTTATCGCACAAATTTATCCACCTATCTAGAATTATCTTCTAGGAATTCATGCCTTTTGAGTTAGGAAATTGTTTAATAGCATAAACAGCCTATAATGTTCCCACTGCTGGGACACAGGCCTCCTCTCTGTGAAAGAGGGAGTAGGCCAAAATCCAGCACGCGGGCCCAATGCGGGTTGGTAAATGTCACATGTCTTCGAATTTTTTGTTCTAGGACATGCCGGTTTCCTCACGATTTTTTATTTCACCGTTTTGAGATCAGTGGTGATGAAATAATTTACACAAAGTAAAGCGCCTACCTGGGTTCGAACCTACGACCTACAACTCATAAGTCGCGACCGTACCACTGGGCCACAGCTCTCAGGAAATTATTTAATACCTACGAGATATAAACTAAACTGACCGAGGTGATACCTAATAAATTTTGATGTTGTTCGCATCGTCCATCGCATCATCGTCTATCGTAAGTATATTTAAATGTCTTTAATACAGACCCTTTGTTTTTATCATTAGAAAATGGTACCTATTCACAAATGGCCTGACTCCTTTAAAAAGCATTGTTATGCAAATCTGGACGTGGAAAAATACCTGCGATTTGTCTTCGGGTATCCTCGATGTTTCTAGAAAATGTAAAGCTCTGTCAACAGAACAGCTCTGTAACAGTCTGCTCTGTGCTGCATTTAATAGACGATTGCCTGACGCTACACGATACAAGTTTTCCGAGAAAATGGAAACAATTGTCACAAAGTTAACGTCGGTTTTTTCTATGAAAAGTAATTCGGCTATCTCTAACTTTCTTATAGAACATTGATTGTAACATTTAAACAAAGTGTTTTTTTTTTCGCAACTTTTGATCAAAATTCTACTACCTGTGACAGGTTTAATCATTTACGTAGTTTTTTATACAGCCTGGAGATTGATATTTATTTATATTTAATAACAAGTAACAATTAAAGGACTCAAATATGTAAGTACTTAACAATATTTCTTAATAACTACGTTAGTAAACTTAACCTACACACTTAACCTAACACTTCAATATTACACACACTAATTTTGTTTCGAACATTATTATTTTTTTTTTAAATTTGTATTTTGTGTTTCACGAGCTGTGTCCAAATAAACTTTATTCTTTCTTTCCTTCGATATATAGTTCATGCGAAACCCTGCTGCAAGCTGAACAACGATGTGGAAAGTTTGTGTTAAAACTAGATATCAAAATTAAGTTATTACTGGCATGTATTAAATAATATGTGTATTGTTGTCTATGCCTCTTGTCTATAAACGTTTGTGTGAGAATAAAAGATCTTCACTTGTTAGCTGCCAACCACCGTATTTTAATAGTTTGCAACAGCGATTCACACACAAGCAGTCCAGTCTGCTCACGACACACCGCAGTATAATGGACTATGTTAATAAGATATGACATTTGTAAAATAATTATAGTCAAATCCATTTTCATGTGTTTTATTTACTACTTTTTATTACACAATAAATAACGTGCGTGTTCAAACAAGCGTAAACATAATGCCCACCGGCTATGTTTAATCGTTTTTAAACAGTTTACTATTTTTTATTTCTATGTGTCATATACATTTGTCGAGAACTACTCGTACAAATAACATTCTGATTTTTGTTTTCGGTTTCGCCCGTAATGGTTTTTCTGATAGGTTTATTACACTGTTCGTAACTTTCAACGCAATTATAAGGATACTAAGCCTACCTGGACCCAACAACGGAAATACACGGTCACCTTTGCTATAATCTACAAGCTTGACAAACGGATTGATTTCTCCCGTCGTAGTTCTGCTGGAAGATTAAAAAATTAAGAAATAGGCAGTAGGTACCTTTGTACTCAAACTTATATATATCGTATCTGTATCTGTTTTACATACTGTGTGTACATAAATAATAAATAAATTCATTTTCTCATAAGTTGTGACGAACAAACACGCAGAGAAGTGACCATCTGGTATCCTCCTGACGACAAAATAATTTTCAACACATTTGGATGATGTATTCTTCGCAAGAGTCACACGTATTCATATGTATATGCAGTGGAAGAGGTAGATGCTGAGTCTTATCAAATATGCTATTTGTCTCAACAATCATCACTGCTCTTTATCAAACTATAAAGGAACTCATACGCTCCTCCTAACTGCCCCTTTATCTTCACAAAAGCCATCATATCTTCAGCACAAATAGGCCGCGCCATGACAGATGGCGGGAGAACCCATAAATAAGATGGCGTCGAACAAATATTATGGCGTGCGCATTGTCTCTACGTTTTGTATGCACACGACCGCAGTACTGGGTAGGGAAGACAGAAGTATTGTGGAACAGCGTCTAGATTTAAAATTACTATTGTAAACTAAACTGAGAAGGGAGTCATAGAATTTGAAAGAAACAAATAAATCGACGCAATAACAATATTTATTATAAATTATTACCATTTACATTATTATCTTACAACGTGCTCCGGTGCCTCGCTCAAGACTGAATCATTTCGGCAACTTGTTAAACGGACATTCCCGTCAATGTCAAAATTATTTTAGAACTGGCAGTGACTTTTGAACGTTTCAAAATGACACAACCGCGTAACTAGACTTTATCCATGGACAGGGCCCCAATTCTGTATCATTTCATTACGTCAATATCGTGTCATTTTAACGGCAAGGAATCGAAATGTCAACCGTACGAAAATCATTTATTTTGACAGTTCAAAGTTTAAACCACGCCATTGTGTCATAGATAAAACGTTAATAGCAGATGTCGTGTTATAGTAAGGAATTGACGTGGTGTCGAAGTAAGGAATCGTTAAGTGGTCATAGTGAATTATAACAACAGAGCCCTTGTTCACTTTAATATTACTAATACAAATCTACCCTAACATACAGAAGTCCTGTTACACTATGGAATGGATGAAAAGAGACAAATACATAAAAAGCTAAGCATAGAGAGTTGTAGGACGAGTTGAATACGGCGACTATTTTTTATTTAGTAGGTACTAGCACGGGTCGCTATTACCTACTAAATATAAAATAGTCACTGTATTACCTATGCTTCGCCCGATTTTTATGACTAGAGGGAACATCCAGATTTCTCTATTATACCGGTTGAATTTTTTTACCGTCTGGACAAAAACAGGGTATAAAAGGTGAACAGTAACGGTGTGAAAAAAAAAACACGAATAAATCGACAAAATATAATATCTAAATTCAACTTAAAAACACCCTTCTCTACGAGTGGAAATTATTAATGAATTCACGGCGACATTCAATCAAAGAATTGAACGTGAAAAAAGAGATTTTTATTTTATTCTTTGTGAAAAATAAGGAAGTGCTGTATGTACCATAGGCTTCTACTCCATTTACCTTTTGTATCCTGTTTTTATCCAGACGATAAAAAAGTCAGCCTGTATGTAAAGTTGGTGAATACCCCATAAAAATCGTGTCTGCCCACAGACTTAATTTTTAATTATTTATTTAATATTTCAGGCAGCGTCCTTGTCGACTCAGGTATGTTCACATTAGTCGTATTTGTCATGGCGTATAGAGCAGGAGCAGCGGTGGCGCGGTGGTTAAAGCCGTGACTTTAGTGTGGTGTGGGCCGTGGGTTACTTTACGTGAATTATTTCATAACCACTGCTCTCAAAACAGTGAAGGAAAACATCGTGAGGAAACCGACATATCATTGACTTTTCCGCACTGTGTCCGCGTGGTGGATTATAGCCCACTCCCTCTCACAGAGTGGAGACTTGTGTCCCAGGAGCGGGAAAATTATAGACTGATTATGCTATGGAATACAAACTCCATCATAGTTTTGGAGAATATTTTATACACCACACACAGCACCACCGCATCCTCGAGTTATCTCATAATGTTTTTTTTAAACCGGACATTACCTACCCTATTTAATTACAAATACTTGTCCCAACCTAACCCACTAAAACTCCTTGCTATTCCGTCCAGCGCCCAAGTATTGAGAAAGGTCATTTATCTGGAGATTGCGCCTCCGCCTCAAAATATATCACTATAATATTGACGTAGAGGCGCTTGAATAATATCTTTCTAAAATATGTTTGACTAGTCTTTGGCGAAGGCGAAGTTTCCTTTGTTGGAAGTAGCGGGAAACGGAAACGTATGGAAACGTTATATGGATGTATGTTTGCTCAAACTTGCTAATTTGTCTGTCTTTGGGGTTTAGAGGTGCTATCAGTAGAGCTAAAGTTTCGAAAGTTTTTGGAGAAATATGAATGCAACCTTCTGTTAACGTTTCAAAATTGGATAGTAGTACAACAAACAGTTAAATTGTTATCGATTTAATTATTCAACTAATATGTTCTCTATGGCCATCATTTTTATATTTTTGAATAAAACGGAGTTGCAATCCTTAACTCTTACACATAAGTTTTCAGTAGTTTGAAACTCTTCAATCCGCATCTACGTTTTGTCAATTAAAAAGTACGTCTATTCAATAACCATAATTGAGACAGGCCTTATTTATAAGGCATCTACAGGATAGCCCTATTAAGCAGTCGACCACCTCCAAGGTTGTCATATTGTAGAACCAAAACAATAAATACTTACCTATACTGAAGTGAGCCACTTTTAATACACGAGTAAAAGGGGAAAGCATTAATATAGCATAGAGCAGTGTTGTATTTATGTTCTAGAACATAGTCATTAACCACCAACTAACAATGGTCCATAGTGTTCGATTTGATTGCACAGAGAGAGGTTATTACTACATAATTATCTAAAAAGCCCTTAGGGAATCACAAACGCAAATGACTCTAAAATAACAATTACCTATATATTATACACATAACCCCATATTCAAAACGAACCTGCTAATACCCAATACATGTTAATCAGCGTGATAATAATGGCACTATTGTAACAAAACATATTATCAACCTAGATATTGCTTTACCACTTTTGACAGCACGGATAAAATTTTATTTAATTAATAGAAAACCAACAGTTCATTTATAAAACTAAATTTCATTCGAAAACATCCATCCGTTTCTTACTAAACTTCAACTATATCCGACGACCCTGCATACTTATCTCTTTTGTTGACTTACATAGACTCACGCCTTCCTCCCATGACGGTAGACAGAAACTACAGAACGCCACCAGCTACGATCCTCACATACTCCTTTTGCTTCGTTTACGTTCATACAGCCCGCAAGAGTGAAGTTGAGACCCGAGCGGCTCCTCCCGATCCCCGCACTGCTGTAACCGCTCTCACCATCAACTTGCGAGTTGTATATCCTACTAATATTATAAACGTGAAAGTTTGTATGGATGGACGCAAAAAGTACTGAACGGATTTGGATGCAATTTGGCACACATATGGTTTATAACCAGGATTAAAGGAGATTGACCATTTTTGTATGGACGTTGGACCAAGTGCTGCCCAGCATTGAATCATAGTGCATAATGTTCCTTAGACTATTATTAGTCTGTAACCCAAAGCGCTTCAGAATCTATCCGAGGAATAATGAGAAAAAAAATATATTGCATAGGTTTTACATTGACGAAAAATCATAACCAACAGCTTATTTTTTCAATAAAAGACGGTATATTATAAAAAAATGGATTGTAAACAACACATAAAACGTTACATAGGTTTACAACATAGTAAATGATCCTCTATGTTAGGCCCCATGTAAACATTAAAATACCTTATCAATCGTCATCCTCATCGTCGTCTATAATTATTGAATTTAAAAATAAAGCAGGGCGTCTCACAGCGTCTTGGTGCCCTAGCCCATCCCAATAACCAAACTAGGCAAACAACGTGGGCACAACTGCCGATCGTTCTTCGCCCAGTAAAACACGAGCAGTAGAGAGAGATTACAGTGTTCATGACGAAAAATCCTATAATCCCGTTTCAGTCGTCCATTTACCACCTCAACAGGCCACCGGCAAATGGCGCACAACCGCGATTTATTGGCGTCAAGTGTGGTAAGTTGTGAGCCTCTTCTGGTCTGCCATCGTGGCATGATGCCGACATATCCGTGGCTTTCTAAAGACGCGATAGAGTCGCGAAAACCTCGGTCTAATATAAAAATATCACCCGGGTGTAACAGCCAATGAATGACTCTACCCGGCCCATCTAGAAGGTTGTTTAAAAAGGTTGCATTCTGTACGTGTCTTTTTGAAACGAGAAATTGGAACTCTTTTGTATGAACACATATAGGTAGCATCACTTATAACAACAGCTTCCTGATTTTTTGCAAACAATGCGTTAGGAACTGCTAGATTTCTTTCAACGATCTGCTCTCTAGAAATATGATCGAATCCCAAGTGGTGAGGGACAAAATCACTATCCAGACACTCCCTCATTCTTCGTTCTAGATTTGGACGAGACATGTTGAAAAACGTAGCCAGTCGTTCATTGGATTCTCCAGTTCTCAGTTTGGCAAATATTATACCTGATGCGGTGGATTATGACACCTTTCTGCTAAAAGTAGAGTTTGATTAAATAATCTTTCGAATTCATCTCGTGTGCGGCCTGTCCAATAATGCAATTCTTCACCATGCAACGCATTAAGGTTCTCAAAATCGATAATTCGACTTCTGGGTTCTTTTAGTAATTCTAACATTTCAAAAACTTGTTGGGGACTAAAATCAAAACAACGATTTGGTGCCGTAAAAGAACTTCCCAGGTGTTTTCTTCTAAATGCTCCTGACACACACGTGCGTATGGTGGAACATAATAATTATTATTAATAAGTAACTGCACCTTCAAACTTTTTGGTACTCGCCGACGAGTATTATTTGTGCAATTGTCCACCATGCAAGCATTTGACGTATTCGGGGCTCGGCAGTAATTTCCGGGAAAGGGAAATGTTACGTTTTGTCCTAGAATGTCGTTCTCCATGGGCTGATCTTCCACGGCAGGTGGATTAACCGCCGCAGGTGGATTTCCCACAGCAGGCGCATCTTCCGCAGCAGGTGCATCTTCCGCAGTAGGCATTGCAGGCAGCGACCCACGGCGAGCTCTTGTCCAATAGTTTTGGCAGAGGTATTCCTCATTATTGAACGTTATCTGGAACCAATAAAAAACTGATAAACAAATAAACCAAGGCATAAGTTATTACTATAATATAAGTTATTACTTACCTCACGTGGCAGAGCTTGAATGATGTTTTGAACTGTATGATGATGGTCGTTTTGAAGATCTCGAGTTAACGTACATATCTTCTGATTACGAACACACAACACACAGAACGATCACAAAACAAACAGACTCTGTTTTGTGGTTGATACATCGAGTAGTCCAAATAAATAGCCGGGTCAACAGGTAATACAGATGCGATAGTCCAAATGTAATGCCAGGTTGTAAAAAAATAAAGAGATAGATAAGCGCACAGTGCAGTATATATCGACCAACTTATCTTGGAATTGAAAATCAAGACAGCGATTTACGAAGCTATCATTTTCGTATAGAGTGTATTATCTATTACCTAAAGATAATGAGAGCTTACAAAAAAAACTTGCTTCGAGCGAGACTAGCGAGGTCGGGTCTGGACTCGGGAGGTAGAATAAGTAAGATAACAATATTATTTAACCTAAATGTTTAAAAAAATATCAAAAATAAATACCAAAAAGCCATAAGATAAGTTTTTAGATAGTACAAAACCCCGTGGATGTTTTTTTTTTTTTTTAATTGTTTTTAATATCTCATCATGTAAGGAACTAAAAAAAAGTAGTCCGATGCCTGGGCAGCATTTGGTCCAAAATGGTCAATCTCCTTTAGGATACTTTTCATCCCGATATTCCCACGGGATCGAAGCTTATGGTCTTACACGCACGCCGGTTGCAAGTCCTACACAGCTAATTCCCAGTAAAATAAAACTTCAATAACTATATTATAACTGTCTCATAGACCAAATAGACATTGTCGTTTTAAGACGTGCATCAGTGACATTCAACCTTAGGGTAAGCAACCAATTACGAGGTCGACAATAGGTACATATGGCGCTCAACCGTTTTAATTGTAATTTTAATTTACCAAATGAAGTGATCATGGAAGCCACACGGACTACTAATGAGGGATAATCCCTTATAAAGTCTCGTTACGATTGATTGAGAGTCTATTCTATAAATTATTAATTCTGATATTCAGGTCGTTATGAATTTGGTTCCCGAGGGGGAATTTAAGGAAATTGAATCTGTCAGCTCGTTCAGTAACTTTTACAATCAATTTGAGGGATTGATTCAATGTTTCTAAGTCGTTAGTAGGTATGAAAGGAGGTACAGAAGCGTCATTTTCAAACGAGTTTTTTTTTAATATTAAGCTTTCCCAAACGCATACTTTTGCGTTATAAAAATGATCACACCACACGTCAGAGCTCCTTCGTCATTATTCACCATTTCAGCCGAAAGACGTCCACTGCTGGACATACGCCTCCCCCAAGCACCTCCACATCGACCGGTTCTGTGCTTCGCGCATCCAACGGGTTCCTGCGGCTTCACAAGGTCGTCAGTCCACGTTGTGGGAGGCCTTCCAACGCTACATCTTCCGGTACCCGGTCGCCAGTACGAAATTAAGTGCCTAGTAAAATAACATGAGACATGGAATGTCCGCTAGCGTAAACTACTACTACCCACTTTTTCGGAATATTACTGTTAATTACTGTGACACCATAACGACATATAACTTTCTATAATTTATTGTTTTTTGTTTTAAAAGTTTTGGTCTAATTTATGTAAATTAAAGTAAAAATTAATTATTTATGTAAATTAAAGAGTTTACTTATAAACGTTGCTAGTTGAACCATACATCTTTGACGTTCAAACATCTCTTACCTTTAAGTAACGTTTATAAGTAAACCCCTTTCACAAACTCGACAGCAAACCAACATTGTGTTTTGCAGTGCCCTGACATGGTTCATGTACAAAAACCGACACCTAAACTATTAAATACGCAACCTTTAAAATATTAAAAACGATAACAAACAAATAAGTAGCGAGAACTGTACACCCAAGGTACATTTCTATTTAAATCCAGCATTTCGCTTCCCTGAATAAAACACAAGTCCTCCTTTCACTCATAAATAAATCTATCAATTATTTCGCGAAAACCTTTCCAATTTTCTTCAGGAACCACGAAAAAACAATTGAAAAAGAAATTCGCGTTATTCTGCCCCCAAATCGCGTTAACCATTCCGCTCAATAAAATAAAAGGGGACCCATAGTCGAATAAACATAATAATATCTGAATTCAATTTCCAAGTATCTTAAGTTTGGGCGGAGATAATATGGGACTTCGGATGGCCTTCCTTCCTCTTTAGGCTCTTATTAACTGTTATTGATTTTTTCTTATATAGGTACAGCTGGCTGGTACACATTGATTGCTGTATGTGGAATTTTATAGTTTGTTAATGTTTTCATTACAACCTTACTTGTTGAAAAGCAGTTACCGCCATCTCTACACGCGTCTCACGACCATCGTAGAAACGGAAGATACGAAAGACAAAATCACAGTGATCTTAATTCTCGTTCTATGAAAGTTTCTATTGCGTTGCTCCCACTGAAGAGTCTGTCAAAATAATTGTGAACTTTACTCTATTTACCATAAGGTTGGTGTTAGGTTGCTTCTGTCAGAGGTAAGATAACTGTGAACGGAGTGTATAAAGATGTTTATGACAAGATGTCAAAAATGCAGAACCGAGGGGCCGTTCTCGTAATTTTAAGAACCTGGGGGCCTACTCCGAAGTGCAAAGTGCGAATGTTCGGATCGAACCGACACATGGCCGAACCGAATATTATAGAAAAATGCGAAAAAAGTTCGGATCGGCTCAGTTGGGTCGGGACCATAGTCAATATTCGAAAGAGTGTAGGAGTGTACGATTGGAACCGACCGAACCAAATTGTAACTTCGTAGCAGAAAACGGCCGAACATTAGGCCGATACTACTTCGGAGTAGACCCCCTGATCTCAGTGACAATCAGTCAAAAATATCTCTAATTACCCTACATTTTTGACAAGTTTTTGACATTGATTGTCGCTGAGATGAGATTGCGAATAGATTTTGAATGTTTTTAACTACGGGAATCGGCCTTCTGATGTTACATTGCACAGAAAGGGATAGGTATGTCTATTCTTCGTAGAGTAGAGAAAGAAGTCGTGATGATAGCCGCGTGCTGTAAGGGGTTGTCGATGTCTCATTCCACCAGATAAACCATATAATATCATCAGAAGAAAACATATCCTTTGAGCTGAAATAAACCAATACTGATTGGTGACAGAAATAGGTATGTACAGTGATCCACAGTAGAATTATGTAGACCCCTCGCCCACGGCGAGTTTTTGTAGCGATGCAGTAGCGATGCTGTTGCGCGTTCCCATCGATAGAGTCGCGAAGCGGGCGCTAGCTGTTTGCCCTCGCCTACACCACGATTCTCAGTCGCGATGCAAACGCGATTCAGTAACGGCACAAAAATGCCACAGTTGCAAGATGGACTCCGTTGAGGCAACATAAGTCACGTTGTCTGCTGATTTTACGTAAGCAGCCGAAGCGTGGACAACCGCAGCGTGGGCAAAGAAAGCAGCGTCAATATTGGATGCACCCATTTAATAAAGAGAGATTACTTGGTGGACATCTCGACCTGTCTGTGTTGCACTGAGCTCGGTTCTCCACTCACGCGCCACCCTCCCTCCGTTCTCTCCCCGATATTGTCCGACACGATCGCGCGTTTGCATCGATACAGTCGCGATGCTGTAGCGCGTTAGTAGCGCGTTGGCATCGCTTCTGTAGCATGCAAAAAGTCGCTGTGGGCGAGGGGCCTAGAGAAAGAAAGAAAGGAAACACACCGTTAAATTTTTGTCATTTTAATCCTTAAAAGGGGTCATTCTAAAAATCAGTTGATCCATAGATTTATGTTCGCATAACTCGACATAATGTATGGATCAACTGATTTTTTTTCACGATTTCAGGAACCCGGATCCCGTAGTAAAAGTGGTTCTTAATGATGCATACAATGACCCCTTTTAAGTATTAGAACGATCAAAATTTAACGGTGTATACATTAGGATTTACAAGACTTTTCAACTTTATCTAGATCACGTAGAACACTTTCTAGATCTAGAATTCTAGACGGACGGAACCCAGAACTAGCATTGCAGTTGTAATAGATTTAGGTAACGAGGTGGTGGACACAACATGAGGTGGGCAATCTGCCAGCTCCATTAGTTACCTAAATAAAAAACCACCTAGCTATTTGGGGCTGCAAATGTGATAAGGCTTATTCTACGAGTAATGCGGCAATCTAAATAACTTTACTGAGCATTGCATAGTATCACAATTGTGTGCCCTGAAAGGATAGGTAGAAACTTACATTACACATTGGGCCAATTATTATGTCACCGTATTACATGGCTATAATTATTTATTATAGCCATGTAATACGGGGCGAGAGTAAATAGTAATTGTATTCAGGTTGTTCTGACAACCAGTCCTACGAAGGGGTATTCGTATTACCAAGTAACTGGGTTGTAGAGGTCAGATATAGATAAAGCTTCACAGTTTGGCTCACCAGCGAAGTGTTGCCTGTCTGTCCGTCTTCTACAGACTGTACCTCGGGGAGTGTGCTCAAGAGCTACATGAGCTCATCCCACCTTTTTACCGTCGAGATTCCAGACGCACTGCGGGTTACCACCCCTATTTGGTTAATATACCATATATGTATACGCACTAAGCACTTCTCATTATCTTTTCTGATGTGCACAGCAAAGGAGTGGAATTGACTGCCTGCGTCTGCATTCCCGAGTTCATACAACCCTAATCTCTTCAGGGCGAGAGTGAATAGGCTTCTTCTGGGCTAGCTCGTTCCACCGTAGATCTCATCCCTGCCTCTGGGCTGGATTGAGGTCAAGGGTGAGCCCATTGTCAATAAAAAAAAAAGATAGGCAGTAGCTCAAATACTGGTATGACGATGATGACTTCAGGCTGTTACTGAGAATAAATTTTCTAGTATTTTTTTTCCCGAAGATTGAACCCACGTTCAGAAATCACCTTTACACATTTTTACATGAACAAACACTGCAGACACAACTCCCCCCCTAACCCGCTTCCACAAACAATAACTACAATCTCGACCATAAACTATTTAGTGACAAACTCTATTACAATTCAGTACTGCACTCATTAATAAGATTAAGCACAACACTAGCAACCCGCTTACAATACTCTGTTAAATAGGTTACGACTATACACTACATTTAGATGAACCAAATTGTGTTGGCGAGATACAATCTTGTGACATATGCATGGATTATCTAATTATGTTTGTGTTAAACTGTTTAGCTGATATCTAGGGTAACGATGGTGTATTGCAGTCGCCGGTGAGTTTGGCGGGCGTGGTTATTAAATAAATAAAGAATAGAATACCCTTTATTATGTTCCCCATATAAATGTTGGTGTAAGCCGGAATATACGGGTCATATTATAGTAAGAAGGTTGCATGCGGTGTGGTTGGTTGCGAGCTACTGGCATGGTGATTTCTGGGGCTGCAGTCTCGACATTCATAGCGATCGCTTTACGACCGAATTCGGTCGCAAAGTCCTGTCACTCCATACATTACACCTGTCAATCCGCTACTTTGCGACCGAATTCGGTCGTAAAGCGATCGATATGAATGTCGAGACCGCAGCCCCTGGTTTGATAAACGAGACGCATGTTCAACTTTTGCGTACAGTCCGTTCAGTTATTTATCTCTGATTTCGCATCACGGTCCAAACCACAGTGATCTTTATTTTCATCACAATAAGGTTGCTGTTGTCAGAGGTAAAATAATTGTGAACGGACTGAATACAAATGAGTGATTAGCCCCGAAGGTCGAAGGCCATTTGGCGATATCAACATTTGCGAGGAACAAGTAAGACGTAACTTGTGCAGTGCATTGCACACATCTTCCTATATTTGAACAAATAATAATTTGGTACTAAGAATTTAATCGAAACATTTGGATTTCGTCCTACTTTAACTATCTCAAAAGGTACTTGTGGAGCAAAACTCAAAGTGATGCATTTAGTTTTAAGCACAATATTCTGCTGTTTTCAGTATTGGAGCAACGTAACCAATTCCGTGTGGCAGGGACATCGACGCGCAAACTGTAACCATGAATTCAGCACATGAGTTTAGACCCCATAGCGTAGAAATTTTTCGTTGGTTATAAAAAAAAAAATCTGCAGTTTCATAGAAAAGTGCAATACCTACGCGGTCAAAACGTATGGAACAGCAATTATTTTTTTTAATACCTAACCGACGAAAAACTTCGACGTTGAAACTACGCTAGGGGTTCAGATTCATGTAGTGAATCCATGGTTACAGTTTGCGAGTATGATATCCCTGCTACTCTGTATAATTTTATCCTCATAACTTCACCATCATCGACCCATTTTAGTAGTAAAATGAACATTCACTTACACGCTGAATAAAAAAACAACCTGACACAAAGTTAAAAGTACCTAAATAAAAATAAGTAAGGGTAATGTGTAACATTTAAGAAACCATTAAGAAAATCAAGATATTCTGAGGACTTAACACGTTCAGCGAAGATATAATAAAATTATATGGTATGTGATGAGTTCTGTGATAAAATCCAACGGTGCTCACTGACGGTCTATTTGATACAATCCTGTGCTTTATATTTTGAAGATCTTTCGAGTTGGAATGTTGGGGATTTTCTGGGAAGCCATGTTACATTATTTTCTTGGATGGTTCCACTCTAAAGATGGTGGATATCGTTTTACATTAGCTGTTAAGTTTTAGTATGTTGAATTAGCAATCAGAGAGTTTTTGGTAGTTATGTTACTGAGGTATCATCCTGAGGTTGTCATTCCTGTACCTTTGACAGTCGTTATGGGTCGTCAGAAGCCCGAAAGTCAGATACCAAGAGATATCGTATTACCCAGAAACTAGGTTGCGGAGGTCAGATAGGCAGTCGCTCCATGTAAAATACTGGTATTCAGCTGCATTCGATTAAACTGGAAGCCGACCCCAACATAGTTGGGAAAAGGCTCGTCAGATGATGATGATTTCTAAGGTATCACTGTCAGCTGTACAAGCACAAGTCCCAAAATAATAGTTGGCAAATATAGACAAAAACCTAATGGCACGAATGGGCAAAACATTTATAAATCATAGTCAAAATAGAAAAGTTCCAGAAAAGCTACCAACGAACCTGTGGACATCAGCTTTGGCTTTTAACAAAACTATTTCGACTTTGGCCAGTATAAATAAAACTTCGCCGGTTACTGAAAAATCGCATCGAATCTCTAAGAATTCCGTCTTCACAGAGATGCATCTCAAACGTCTCGAAAAAAATTTAATATCACTACGTATTAAGTTGAAAGTCGAAACTCCGTCCAGAGGCAAGTCTGCAAAAATATATTTACAGGGAGAAGTTTGTCCGTTTTCCGAGCTAGCGATTTTAATCGAAGTTCGAGATAGTTCGATACGGCGTTTAATCTTTGTAGGTATCGCGTACGGAAATTGAAAGGAGATAAAAATGTTTTGCAATGATGCCACCCACCTGCCTCGATGTCTGCCTTGCCTGCAATTGCTGCGGGGAAACGCCTCGATGCACTTTTGTGTTGCAAGATTTTTCTAGGGTGAGCCGGACTGTTGTCGGTAACATCGGCTTGCTAATATTTTTGATAAAAATATAATTATGAAGAACTATCTTAAGCACAAATGTTTAAGGTGAAACATAAAATATTTTTTTCACATTAAATATTAACGGTAATAATATACCTAAGTAAAACGGCAGGGACAGAGTGTACTGAACTAAATTTATTAATTATCTGGAACTGTTAAAACTCAAATTTATTACTAACGTGTTAATTTATAACGACTTCTCAGAACCTCACGTTATTAAAAGGTGACTCATAAAATGTATGCGTACTTTTAATTTGAATGAATTTATAATTATTATTTTCTTGTACAAAAAGTACATCAAGTCGTATTTTCGTAATTATAATCAAGCACCTCGTTAATAAGTTAGCATTTTATTTTTCAAACAACACTCAACATTTTTTTAATAAAGTTGCAAAATTTAACTTTCACCCGCAGTAATTATTTTTCACAAAATTAATTTTAGTATGCCCAACAACAAACAACAACTTAAAAGAAAGTAATAAAAAAAAAGTATCTTTAATTCAAACTTTAAAACCTATTAAAATTTTTCGTGTGATCAATATTAATTATTTCTAATTCACTCAATCTTGCTTGACAAAGGATCAGGTGGCTCTATGTTAATAAGGGTTTATCCCTGCATGGGCTGCATAGCTTACTGTATTATCATCTGCCTAGCAAACCTTAACCCAACTATGTTGGAGTCGGCTTCCAGTGTAACCGGATGCAGCTGAATACCAGTATTTTACATGGAGCGACTACCTATCTGACGTCCAATACCCAGATACTGGGTAATACGATATACATTGATAAGACTGGTTTTCAGACTTCCGGGCTTCTGTCGATCCGTAACGACTGTCAAAGATCCATGAATGACAGCTGGACCAACGGCTTAACGAGCTTTCCGAGGCACCGAGGGGTCTTGGTATGTAACCAAGTCACCAATCTAGGGACCAAACGCGGTAAGCGTAGCTTAACCTGATCGATCGATCCGAGAGGAGATGAATGTTTGTATTGTCATGCGTTGTTAGAATAACATAAAATAATAATAATATAATGTTTGGACTAGATGGCATTTCTTCTCATTGAAATGACGTCTTATAAGATCTCATCATCTGCCTAGCCTTTTCCCAACTATGTTGGGGTCGGCTTCCAGTCTAACCGGATGAAGCTGAATACCAGTATTTTACATGAAGCGACTGCCTATCTGACCTACACAACCCAGTTACTGGGTAATACGATACTCATTGGTACCCCTTGGTGTCTTATAAGGTCACCTTACATAAATAAAAATTTAATTTCATGGATATGGAAGTTCGTCATTTTAGCGGATGGCAAATCCTATCGGGTGCACGGCTCGTTATACTACAAATTGAAGGCTGCGATGATAAAGACATCTTCACTTGGATCGTTGCAGCATGAAACAATTTTCCCATACAGCCTTTGGTTTGAAGCCAATGATAATCCTCCTCATGCCTTTTGATTCTCTTGTGCCTACATACATATGACTACTCAGTCCGGCCGTTGAGAAAATGTATTCCTAACACCTGTCAGTGCGACAATTCTAGTAACTAATAAATGTCAAATTCGCAAAACACGTATTCGTTTGTAGGAAACTGCCGGGTCTTAAGATCGCATTCTCTCGACGACCGGACTGTCATTAATGTTGTCTATGTTTTTTTTTTATTAACCACCTCCTCAACTTATTGGTCCATAATATATGAGTATGACAATATATTGTCCAATTGTCCATTTTGTTTACCAATTGACCACGTCATATAAAAAAACAATAGCAAATATTTATTTATTTTAAATTCACAGTCGGCAACGATTTCCCGTCCCTATAATATTTATTTATCGAAAACCACGCTATTTGCTCTCAGCGCAGATTGGATGCTGATATTGTTGTATGCGGCTGTGATTCTTGTGACCCGAATTGTGTACTGTACCACGTTTTATTTGCTGACTATTAAAACAATGTTTTATTATTATTTATGTTTTGAATTAGAGAATTGTTTACTTTTCAATATTTAAAAACAATTTTTCATGGCTGGTTTATATCTAAACTATGTAATATTATAAAGAGAAAAGTTTTTTTCGTATGTTTGTTTGTTTGTTACGCTTTCACACTAAAACGGCTGAACGGATTTGGATGAAATTTGGCACGGGGGGAGAGCATGACCTGGAATACTACACTACTATATTGGACGTAGAATACTATTTTAATCCTAATATTCCTACGGGTTAAAGACTTATGCGGGTGAAATCGCGGGGCGCAGCATGTTTTGTTAAGTGTGCATTGAATTACTAGTTCGGAAAAAGTAGTTTATGTTCAGTCACGAGCACCAATATGTCAACACTTGGCAACTTTCAAATGCGACTTTTTCGTGAAATAAAGAATGCAACGTTGGAATATGACACATTACATAAACTTATGGGTTCGAAAATGCTATGTTCGTAACAACATAAAATTTCATTCAAAAATAAAGGAGTAAATCGCTTTTGAATAAAGCTGAGTGTATACATACTTTTGCTCGTGACTGTTCATGCTTTCCAATTGAACTTCGGAGTTTGGTCAGTATACCTATATTAATCTAGAAAGAATTCAAGGTCAGATAACACATATAGACTAGAAGCATGAAATTTGCACATAGGTTCCTTAAACAACTAAAGTGTTCCTACAACTAAAGTGACGAATGATGAGGAATTTTTGAAAGTTCATCCCCTAAAGGAATGCAAGTTTGTATGGAAGTCATTTTTGCCGTAGGGACTTCCATTGGGCACACGGCTTGTACTTCAACAACACATACCATAACATCAAGCCTGTAATCCTCGAAGGGTTATGCAGAGGTGGGGAGAGGTACATCAATAATTAACATCTCAAATCATATAAAGTTAGGTTAATTTACGTGTATTTTTTAAATCGACTAAACTGACACATCGATTATTTATGTGGCAAAACCAGGGTGACGGTTGACAAGTGGTCAAGGAAGGTACGAGCCGGAAATTGATTCATTCACTTGGTTTTGGAGCGAGCTGCGGGTTGGACCAACTAAAGTGTGGCAAAATCAAAATATATTATTTCACTTATACCTACATGGGTACTTATGTAACGTCAGAAGCTGGGTGCACGATTCCAATTGGCCGTTTCCTATAGAGAAGAGCTGGCATGAAACTCCACGGTTACTCTTTTAAAAATAATTGGCTTTTACAATGTGCACAGCGTAGGCCTGTCAACAAGTACTTAATAAAATAAAAAATGGTCTACAGATCTAAAGTCTACAAGGCTTATATGTCCAAACAGGTGGTCCAAACAGTGACGTCATAAAAAAAATAGATTGTTGAATTGCAGTAACTAAATAAATGATTGTCTACCCAAGGAGTTTTCTTACAAATAACATGAGATAGTATTTTGTATACCTATCTTAAGAAACAATCTGACAAACAACAGTTCAGGCTTTTAATTAAAATAAGTAATACGAAACAGTATTTTAATATTATTCACGCCTTGCACTTTTACGAGAATACTGGGGAAGCAGAACACGGACATTACCCAAGCAATAATTTCAGCAAAGCTATGATAATGCCTGGATAATGAAAGATTGCAGCGGATGCGGCGGAAATCTTTTAGTACGAGTAATATTTTAGTTCTTCCTGGCAAACAAGAAACTATGTTTATATTACGAAGTAAGCGCTTGTATTTATTTTATGTCTTTTAATTTGCTTGCTTGTGTACTTTTTCGTCGGAAATATTTGGTTTACATAATTTACCGAGTATTTTACGTTGCCAGAATAAATTCAAAGTTAAAATAATTTCTCAATGTAGATCTGATGATAAATGTAGGTAGTTTGATAGCTATATTTGTGATGTTGAATTTTTAAGTAACATCCCGGAGTTTGGATGTTAATAATAATATAATATATAATAAATCCCTGGACATTTCACGCAGCACCATTTGTCCCAAGCTAAGCAACCTAATGCTTGTGCTTGTGCTTGCTTGCTTGCTTGTTGTGCTTGCTTGTGTTATGGTATGTTGGCGGTGTGATACCCCATGAGTCGGAAAGCACATTAAGCCGTTGGTCCTGCGCCTGATCTCTCTCCGGTCGTGTCGGATTGCCGTCCTATCAGACTATGAGAGTGAAGAAAAAGAAACTGCACTTGCGTGAGTGCATATCTCCCGTGCCCTCTGTTGCGATTGGCCGCCATGACCGAAATACGGTCTGGATGATTGTGATGTTGTCAAAGCCATGCCGTACCACGTTATGTGCCTACGCATTACCTACAGCGTAATCACAGCAAGCTTAGTCTCTGTTCAATACCTTACTCTAATACCAAACAGGTGTCCGCAAACACACACATACAAATCATTGAACGTTATTATTATTAAGATTGATGGAATTGAATGGACTTGCCATATCCTCGTAGTAATTTAGGATTATTGCTTCGAGCCGCTATTTGCTACTGCTAGTACTCGTAGCAAACATAATATTCCGAGAGTTGTATCTACTAACGCGAGGCGTACACTTAATCCGTCATGGAGCAAACTATGCTCATAAGGCCGATCGAACCAAACATGTTAAATAAACATAAACATAGCATCACGCCTGTTTTCCCCTAAGGGATGGAAGTGGTGTATACAGGGTGTCCTAGAAGAAGTGATAACAGTTATCAGAAAAATATTAAACAGCAGTTATTCCCCTCAAAACAAGTGAAAATTCAACTATTCGGACGGGCAAAAACACATCACGAGGCAACTGTCAAATTGTGTTGTAATTAATACTTAGGTCGGGCTTCAAACTAATCTTATGTCCGTAGGTATCAATACGGAGTAGGTAACGCCCGTAAGTTCGGCTGAAACTACGGATTTCATGCGTATGGGATAGACCTCTGAGCCCGTGGCTAAGTAATAACAGCCGCATGGGTCGATTGATCAGGGTAAGCTACGCTTGCCGCGGTTGGGCCGTGGATGGGTGAACATCTTTACATATCAAGACCTCTCCGTACCTCGGAAAGCACGGTAAACTGACGGTCCCGGCTATCATTCGTGGACCTTTGACAATCCTTACGAGAAACTGGGTTATGTAGGTCAGATAGGCTGTCGCTCCAAAAATAAAATATAGTAGTACGTAAAATACGGTAATTCAGCTGAATCCGGTTAGACTGGAAGCCAACCAAAACATAGTTGGGAAAAGGCTAGGCAGATGATGGAATAGACCCCTGATACGAATGAATATACTAAATTCTATATGTGGTTTCATTTTACTACTAGTTCTTATCAATTTTGAAGACCGGGCTTCTGTAGAGTGTTCTAAGTTTTGTTTGTACTGTTAAATTGATCTTTGTCTCGCAAAGTGGAATACATAGGCTGGATAAGTGGTTTGTAACTGAGTGTTCTGTGTCCCTTGTAAGCACTACCATCCTTTGTCTTGTCGATATCTGATCCTCCCAAATTGACTATGTTTAAACATGCTAATCGGCCATGTTTGAAAATGGCTGCTGGGGAGTTTGTTGCGCCACTTCTTCTCCCCAGCGAAAGCACTAGGAAATTGGTGAAGGGCGGGCGTTTTGGGGGACTCTTTTGTAGTTTTGACATTTGAAAAGTGAGGATTCTCAGCCTAGTTTGAATAGGTAAATGACTTTTGATTTTGGTAAATGCGATTTTACATCATCTACATTTTACATGCTTCCATATAAGTACACAATATAAATAAAACTCGCTTTTCGTGTCTGTCTGTGTGACCGCGCTGTTCTTGCGTTCTTGATGGGGTTTGCAACATCATGTAAAAGTGTACATTGATATTAAGCTTAAATAAGTATAATAAGAAAATCTCGATGTTTTGTCAAGTCGTAAAAACCGGGCGAAGTAGGGGCGGATCGCTAGACTCAACTAATATTATAAAGAGAAAAGATTTGATTTTTTGTATTTTTATTTGTTACGCTTCGCGCTAAAACGGCTAAACAGATTTGAATGAAATTTGGCACATTGGTAGACCATAACCTAGATTAGGACATAGAATACTTTTTATCCTGATATTCCAAAAGGATCGAGACATATTCGGGTGAAACCGCCGTGCGCAGCTAGTATGATATTAACGTAATTTAAATTTTGTGAGGGTTTGAATTTGTGGCACTATCCATGTAGTAGTAGATTAGCGATGAGTTAGTAACTTGACATGGGTAATCCAGACACCAGGTAAAATATTGTGAACATTCCGCCTCACAGCTATAACTATTTCCAACAAATTGCTTTTAAAGCAAACTGACACTGGCTGTAACTCATTAGGGATTATTAACGTTAAATGTGCGTAATTAAATATAAACACTATACATTCACGATTTAATAACAAACCGTGCTAATGGGGCTTGATAGACATCATTCAATGTATAACAAACTCATTTGGAATCACGCGTCGCCTATTCTCTACATTACCGCTATTGTTTGTTGCTCATATTGACAAATCAGATAACGCCGTATTCAGTGAATTGACGAGGGGACGCTTGCTGATGTGAATGCTGTAATTTGTGGGACATTATTTTATTTGTCAACTGGTTCGTGTTATCAGGAGTTTGGTCGAATTTGTGGCAGAGTTTGGGAACGTGTTTAATGGAGAAACAACGAGCTTTTACAATGCAGATTCAATATTTTTATTTGTTTATCATATATCATAATCAACTCGCAAAAAATAAATCAGGAAATATTTACAAAGCTAGCTTCACACCTTTACCCCTTTATTTATTTAAACTTCTCGCACAAAAAGGTACAAAGGTGGACTTAATGCCTTAGGCAGTCAACCAAGGGTGGTGAAGGGAATAGATGGCAGGTGCTTTGGTCGAGAGGAACAATGATGATAAAAAAAACAATTAAAACTAGGTACACAAATACATAAATAGGTTATATACACATACATACTATTTACTTTAATATATATTTATAAGTATATAACCCTTTATTCATAAACTATGCTTAAAGTTACATAGTGATTAGACATTAACCATACATTTTTGACGTTTAAACGTCTCTTAACTTTAATCATTGTTTATAATTAAACCCTGTGTGAAGAGTTAATTTATGAAGAAAAAGAACCAATGAAAATGTAGGATCTGCTCATGGTTGGCTTATCATACCAACTCGTAAAAGATAAATCAGGAAAGTTTTGGCAGCTTGAAAGCCGGCTGCACGCTTTTAGTACAGAAGTAATATAGGAAGAAGGAAGGAATGAAAAAGTAAAATCTGATTATGGTAGCCGGATTAAATAATAGGTACCTATTTAACAGATATTAAAAGTATTCTCAATAGCGGCTATTTATACTTAAAAAAAAAACACAATTAGCTTCTGACGTTTAAAAAAAAATCAGCTGGTCCCTACATTTTGACGAGTCAACCGAACATAAATGTAGGGAACAGCTGATTTTTTTTCGCGATATCTTGTTTGGTCCCATAATAAAAGTTGTTCATAATGACGAGTACAATGACCTCTTAAGATTTTGTTGGTGTTTTTCCAATAACCCTGTATAAAGTCTACTACAAACTTAGACCACTAGTTATTCCCGACCCCGGCCTGAATTAAACAGTACCAGCATCAGTCTTAATCAGCCTAGATCTGCATCCACACTTGACTGGAGTCTGGCAACACCGACACAATGGAGGAGGTTATTCTTACCCTCAATCGATAGCTTGATTTGCATACTGACTGCATTGCTAACCGAATAACTTAGCACGTCTACAAGGCGTAAATTTAGTTTGTAAATATTTTAGCTACACGTGTATTTTGTTGTTGGAAAATAAGGAATAAATATGTTATTTGTAACTTCGCTTGTATTCCCGAGAGCGCGTAGTTTTTGAATTATAAGGTATGTAGAGAAGGCTTAGCAGATACAGGCTCTGTACAATATGTTTGCAATAAACTGACTTAATTTGATTTAAATTTTAGGGTTCCGTACCCAAAGGGTAAAAACGGGACTTCGCTGTCTGTCCGGCCGTTTGTCCGTCCGTCTGTCTGTCACCAGGCTGTATCTCAAGAACCGCGATAGCTAGACAGTTGAAATTTTCACAAATGATGTATTTCTATTGCCGCTATAACAACAAATACTAAAAACAATACAAAATAAATATTTAAGGGGGGCTCCGATACAACAAACGTAATTTTTATAGCTAATGGTACGGAACCCTTCGTGCGCGAGTCCGACTCGCACTTGGCCGATTTTAACTTAGATTTGTTTTTTTTTTATTAGCCCTTAATGTCCAACTGCTGCTACTTTAAAAAACGTCAAAGCATTTTTCCCGAAATATCTATTTTGACAAGTTTTTGACATCTGTTTGTTGCTGAAATGAGACTGCGACTAGATTTTGAACGTTTTAAATTACGAGAATTGGCCTTCGACATGGTTTTCGTAATTTTAAGAACGTTCACAGTCTAAACACAGTCTCAATCTGTTCAAAATACCTCTAATTTCCCTTTTTGACGGTGTTTGTCGCTGCGATGAGGATGCGACTACTCAGGTTATGAACGTTTTTAATTACGGGAATTGGCCTTCTGGTTTTGTTTTATATAATTTTATAATCTTATGTGTACCTAAGGTACAAACTGTAAATAATGTTAGTATTAATATACAAAAAGCTTCATGAAAAAATATTTTCCTTTCATTCAGGATCTCGGTACTCAAACTGAAATGGATTCCAACACACATGTAAAAAATTAAAGCATTATCACACATACAACAGCTTTTACCCGGAACATGCCTTCCGTCAAGCGTAAAAGACGTAAAAAGCATTAAAGTGAAGAGCGGAAGGATGATAATGAGAAAAAGTAAAATAAAGTAAATAAGCAAGCGTCAGAATAAAATAATAAGCTCATCCGGGCTGTGAACAAAAATTCTCTTGTTAACACCATAAAGAGAAAAGATAATATCATGTTTTTCTGGGAACTAAGGTAAAGCATTGTCAATGTATATTTATGAAGTTTCTGCATTGTCTTATATTTTCAAAATGGCAACTTTCATCAATATTTCAGCCGAAATATGCCGCCGACTGCTCCCCCAAGTCTCAGTGGAATTGCGAACTTTACTATAGAGGTCTAGTTTTTCTTGAGTCGATCAGGTTGCCAAGCCTGTCCTACAAAATGGTTTCATTCATCAAAATTATTATCCCAGACGACCTACAGAAGATCACGGGGAAAACCTGCATAGCTATTCACAACCATCCGACAGGATATCGTATCGATAATGACACATTTCGATAACCTGATTCGCCTTGCCCCAGGCAGCAAACAGCTGTAGGAAGAACAGTGGTCGTCTATTTGACATAAACTGACAAAATTTTCGAGTTTTCGACTTGTGAACAGCGTTTAGAAACATAACCATAACATTGATTGATGTTCGATACGGTACGGAAGCGTATCAAATGGTTGTGCAGTATGAGAGTCGCACCGACCAGCGAAGCCTGGCACAAAAGTTAGGAGCCCTATGCTGTGGGTGCAAGGCTCTCAATGATGATGATAATGATCCCAGTGGATATTTACGAACTATAAAACGTTCTATCCTAGCATGCCCAGTTAGTCATCATCATCTCCCAAGCCTTACCCAACTATGCTGGGGTCGGCTTCCAGTGTAACCGGATGCAGCTGAATATCAGTATTTTACAAGGAGCGACTGCTATCTGACCCCCACAACCCAGATACTGGGTAATACGAAACCCCTTAGTAAGACTGGTTGTGAGACTTTCGGACTTCTGTCGACCCATAACGACTGTCAAAGATCCACGAATGCCAACCGGGATTAACGGCTTAACGTGTTTTCCAAGCCACGGCATGCCCAGATAGTATACTTATCTAATTAACTCGATAAATCTTTCAGTTACGACATTCACAATAAGCCACTTACATGCTAAAACAATGCTTGAAATCACCCATTGTTTTAGGGCGTCAGTTAATATTTCAAATACTAACAGAAATTACAGTTAACTATTGCTACACACTGCAAATCAGCTGGATTTTGGCAAACCACCGCAATCGAGATTACTCTAGTTTATTATAAAATGAGACCGAATATATTCGGAAAATGTTTCGTTAAATTGCATGGAATCATTTGCAACGCCCACGTTTTAAATAATTATAATATTAATGGAGGTAATAAATTGTAGCACAACATAAGTGTTAAAAACATTATTTTCCGTTTTCACGCATATTCAAACCAAATGTGATGCGTGTTCATAACAACTAGTTTTCTTTACATTCCAATGCTATATTTGGATTTATTTTAAATTATTACGACGTATTGAAGAATTCAATATGTATATTACCAACTACTTGATTCCTGAAGCAGAAAGTTTATGCATGGCCAAATCGTACCTGACGCTAAAGCGACTAGTGATGTAGAATTTAGTGCCTGCGTGGTTTAGCACTAACTTCTAAGTTGGTTGATATTCAGTTGAATTTGTATTATATTAGACTAGCTGCGCCCCGCGGTTTCACCCGCGTAAGTTTCGATCCCGTGGGAATATCCGGATGAAAAGTATCTTATATGTTAATCCTGGTTATAAAGCATCTGTGTGCGAAATATCATGTAAATCCGTTTAGTAGTTTTTGCGTGAAAGAGTAACAAACATCCATCCATCCATCCATACAAACTTTCACGTTTATAATACCTATTAGTAGGATAGGATTAATTATGGTTTGGTTGTTGGTTTACGATCACTGATTTAATTAAACGAAATAATATGGATTAAAAGCTTTATTGAATACTATAATCTGTATATTATTAAATAAAAAATAATCCCTATTTCCCTTGGTCTCTCCATAACTTGAGAACGACTTTACCGATTTCATACATCTTTTTTTTAAGTTTTCTAATACTTTGTAGAAGGTTCTTACGGAAAAAAAATTAAGAAAGTTGTGCAGAAAATTTAAGAATTACGCTTTTACGCTAAAACTGCTGAACGGATTTAGATGAAATTTGACACATGGGTAGACCATGATCTGGAGAAGGACATAGGCTACTTTTCATACTGGATCGCAGGCAAAGTCGCGGGCAACAGCTAGGTTATTATAATTACGAAATGGTAAATCTAAACTAAATTAGCACTAAGGTGGTTTGATCTGGTTTGGTCTGAGTAACGCGGTTGGTAGTGGAACACGTACCTACTAACTGGTGCCCAAATTAAAACATTTAAATAAACGTGTTACAAAGAAAGTTAAGAGCATGTCGTTAAAGCATGTTGCGCATGTATGTGCATCACTTGCACATGGGTGCGCGTAGGCAAGCGATTTCTCGACGTCTTGCGCGCCCTTTTTTCGTAGGAACGGTCAAAATCAGGTAAATACCGGTAGTTCAACGCGTTGCCAACTTTGCTTCATGTTGTGAACTCTGCGATGAATAGGTATATATTGTTTATCAGGCGCGCCCTTAATTTGATACTTTATTTTTTTTTATTTGTTTTGATAATTTTGAAAAAGAAAACTATAACGACGATAATTCGCACTACCTAAGACAATAATTACAGAATTTCATCTTGTAGTTGCGTGCTGAGCTGTTCGGTTGCAAATATTGTACCGAAAAAGTGGGTTGAGAGGTATGGTAAGAACCGCATGTTTCGGAGCGATCAAAAGTGGGGCAATACATAGGTACCTACTAACTTTTTTTATACACTGAAGTTCAAACTTATATCATCTGCCTAGCCTTTTCCCAACTATGTTGAATTCGGCATCCAGTCTAACCGGATGCAGCTGAATACCAGTATTTTACATGGAGCGACTGCCTATCTGACCTCTACAACCCAATTACTGGGTAATATGATACCCCTTGGTAAGACTGGAAGTTCAAACAATACACATATACATATAATGGACCCTCATTTCGTTAAATTGGTATTTAATTTCCATTATTTTTTTAAGAAGTTATTGTAATTGACCCTCATTGTTGAAGTTGACCTGGATGAGGGACGCACTGAACCAGGAAGTATGGCAGAAGAAAGAGAGGCCATACCCACACCCAGCAGTGGGTGATTCCGAGCTGAAATGATGATGATGAGCCTCACTGACCCTTCTCAAGACCATAACCCCCCACCCTACACCATCCACCACCACCACCACCCATCCACCATTCCACCAACCCCACCATTTACCCCTACTTTTTACTTTTTTTTGTGTGTTTGTTCTTTTTTTTTATGCGTCATGTTTGCCGCAAATAAATGTATTTTCTTTTTTTATAACTTAAAAGTGAGATAATACTAAGAAAAAAAAGAGAAAAAAAAATTTGGGACACAGGAAATAAAAATAGTTAAAAAAGAGCTTTTAAAACTAACAAAAATTAAAAGAGAATTAAAAACAACCAGAAAAAAAACAAAAACGACCTGTGCGAGGACGAAAGTGCTGCTATCTCAGCATAATGCCACGATATTTAAAACAAAAATACTGCAGCGCTGGTATTCTGATAGAAAACTAAAGAAAAAAGATAAATATGAACTTAACTGAAAAGATTCAGAGTGAGAACTAATGTGACATCACGAGAGTAACATGGTATACATCCATATTCAGCAACAAAAATCAATCAAAATACTTAACAACACAATTCAGCACTACAATAAATAATAATCACAATCCATTGTCTTTTTACGAAGCCGAAACCTTCTCATATTTACGTCTGAGCCTGCCTTGTTGCCCCTTATGTACCCTTCACTAGCAGACCTCCCATCTCATTAATGAGTCCGTTGGACCTGACATTCACACGCCACTTCCAAATTAAAACGATATTCGATATTTTTTCCGAACGTCGATTCACGAAAATGAAATACAACATGGCTGCTGTTAGGGTTCCGTACCCATAGGGTGCCAACGGGACCCTGTTACTAAGGCTCAGCCGTCCGTCCGCCCGTCTATCCGTCAGCCACGGGGCTGTATCTTTTGAACCGTGATAATATGTAGACACTTGGAATAGTCAGAAATAGTTGTAGCGTAGGTAATACTATGACCGATCCGATATAACAATCGATGATAATTACACAATTAAAACATTAATCAAATAATGTTAAGAATTAAAGGGTCCCCATAGAAATGGTTAATTTTTTTTTCTTTTATATTGTAGATTCAGTGGGGAACCCTTTGTATGCGTCCGACCCGCACTTGGCCGTTATTTTTTTACAAATTAATTTCTTCTCGGCGAAGGGATCCTTGTTAAAATAAAAATGGCAAGCCTTGGATTAACAATAAAGATTAGGGTGCCTAAATGAAAGTTAAACAAAAGGTGTCGTTTGACGGGCTCCCTGGGCGCAGATAAAAAACATGAATAAATTGCCCGGTTAATAGTGCTGGAGAGGTCACATTGGGTTGTGCCTTTTTTTGAGCTTCAGTTGCAAATTACTGAAGCGAGCAAATACTGTGCCAAGATATTACTGGATGGAAAGATTGAAGTTGAGAGTTATGTCTGAGCACTAATCTATCTTTTATTCATATACTCTCTTTCTATATCTTATTCTATACCTACTAATAAAAAATCTGAAGAGTTTGTTTGTTTGAACGCACTAATCTGTGGAACTAACCCAATTCCCAATAGCCCAATTCTCGAGGATGATTAACATCACGCTTTGACCCTTATGAGCAAAGTAAAATAAAAAGTCAGAAACAACGCCGCTAACGCGGTGTCCTGCGTGAGCGACGAATACGACGCGACGCGACGCAACAAGACGCGACGTAATGCGACGCGATGCTACACGCGACAAGTGTCCTACGTGATTTTGGTCATTACTTCTCGAATCATTGAGAAGTACCTACAGTACAATTTTGCTCGAAAGTTGAAGTGACGCGTCTGGTCGCCCTCAAAACAAGTACGCGTTACGTCGCTTTTCGCCGCAGACTGTCATATAGGCCGCAAGTAGGGTACGCCGTTGAGTTGATCGCGTTCGTCGCGTTCGCAGCGTCGTGTCGCGTCGTATTCGTCGCTCACGCAGGACACCGCGTAAGCGAAAACGCGATGCGACGATTTTACTCGGACGAAGTCGCGGGCAGAAGCTAGTTTGTAATAAAATAAATATTATTCCAAAACATTAGTTTCGACTTCAACTTTTGCTCATTATTTAACTATGCCTGGGTGGCAACCTTAGCTTAAGAGATTTAGATTATAAATTACTATTTTATTGTAGAAGCCATCTGCTGTTAATTGGAAAATCCAATCATAAAGACCAACTTTTATTAATATCAACCCATTCAAATTAAAAATTCAGAATAACTATAAAGCGAACAAGTTAAGAATTTTGATTCAATCAAATAACTTATTTAAGTATTCCAATAGCCCAGAGTTATCAAACCACGAGAATTCTAAGGCCCGCTAAAAACTTTAATTTCAAACAAAGCGCATAAAACAATCAACAAACGGCGCATCAGGATCGTTTGTAAGACGTTTTATTATATGTACAGCTGAAACCGAGTGAAAATAATCAGAACTTTTAATAACCTTTGTTCGGGGAGGCGGTATTATTTTAAAGCAGGGGTGGCAAAAATGGGGCTCACTTTCCTTCAAATCCTCTCAACTTGTAACGAGCATTAATCTAGCTCTAAAAATAGAAATGAAACATCAACGATTTGGCTATTTTTAATTTTAAGTGTTCGTAATAGTCCGAGTTAGGTTTTTATGGAAAGAAACATTTTAAAAGTTTCCCGGAAAATTGGAGAAATGGGACAAACTGAAATTCCTTTTTTCTATGGGATTTATGTATGAACAAGACAGGACGACGTCTGGTCAGTACACTTCCAGCCGTTGTTCTTTAAATAGATTTTAAAGAACAACGTGTACACTGGCTGGAAGTGTACTCATATGAAATTATTGTTACATGAAAACAATGAAAGTATTAAGTACGTTGTTCTCTGATGGATATAGCTAATTACTCGAATATATTTAGGGTCCTTTTGAAACATAATTATCGCACAAAAACCTATCTGAGCCGCTATGTTTTATGTTTTTTTTTTTATTTATTTATTATTATTTATTTACATCAAACTTAGATGATTCATATTCTTGTTAGTAACACTTATAAACTATGTATGTTAGTAACATTCTCATTAAAATAAAGTAAAATACAATTTTAAAATAAAATAAAATAATAATTAATTTAAAAACCTATAACAATAACTAAATCCACCGACAGGAACGGGCTGTCAGGCTTATCCACTATCACCTTTAAAATGCTGTTGGTGCTCCCCCGAAGCCCTCGCATCAGGGATGCTGTTCTAATGGAGAAGGAAATTAAGTATAATTGTTTTTTACCGATGAAATCCTAAAATGGACCATATAAAATAAAAAAGCAATCATTGAGTAAAGAAAAAAAACCGTTTTCGTAAAAATAAATTAATATTCAATTCTTTCGTTAAAAAATCACAAACACAAACAATATTTCTCCAAAAGTTAAAAAGTCAACACTAAAAGGTTTGCCATCCCTGATCCAGAGGCTGGGCGTCTGCAAACATTATGAAATTGAAATTGCAACTCTCTGGGTTTTTGACCTTCGTTGCAAATAATTATAAGTAATAACAGCGCTTCTTCTAATTATTATTTTATTCATGCCAATTAGTTTGAAAGTTGCACTAAGATTTTAGTTTTGAATTGAATTTGATAGAAGTTTTGACGGAGTGAAGTATAAAATGAACCTAGCTTTTTTGAATAATTTAAAGTTAATTCAAAAAGATACCCCATTTAGGTTTTTCGTCTTATTTGAAGTACAAAGGTTTTGGCATAAGATTTATAGGTAGGTAAGTAAGTCTGTTAGAAAGCGATTTATTTAAAAAGTGAAAAGAAACGAGACCGGGAGTAATTACCTAACACACACTTTTGTTATTTTAGTTAAGTTTTATCGTATAAGTCTTGTTTTTGTGGGAGAAATAAAGATATTATTATTATTATTACACTAACTTTGGCAATACCTTTCAATTTGACAGTTCAATAACATCCATTGCGTTATTTACGTTGTGGAGCACACGAATTTTTTAAACCTGAGAAGCAATGTGTTGTCGCGTTGGCTGAGCGATCGACTGCTGTGCTGCGTGTCGCGTGTTCGATTCCCGCATGGAAAAAATATTTGTATTACCTGCAGGTTGTTCCGGGTCTGGCTGTTTGTGTATGTGAGTTTAAATGTTTGTAAACGCACCCACGATACAGGAGTAATTCCTAGTGTGGGGCAAAGTTAAAAAAAATATATATAATCCCTCATAATCCTCTGGATTGTGATAGAAAGTGTGTTACTCAATTCGGGTGCTGGATGAATATAGAACCATTCCAAACTGGTCCCCGATTTCTGAAACGAATTCTAAAGGCATTCAATTATTAAATTCGTAGTCAAATACCTTGTCGTTTTAAACGATTGGCTAGTTTTTTTTTTCGTACAACCATTTTTCACGAGATTTACTTTCAGGCTAGGTGGAGCGAGGATCTTCGCAGGATGGCTGGTAGCAGCTGGATGAGTGTTGCCAAAAATCAAGTTGAATGGTGTGCATGGAGGGTGGCCTGTTTCCAGCAGTGGACTACTGTAGGCTGATGATGATGATTACTTTTCAGACAATCGATTACTTCCAGCAATTATACAAATACTAAACATAATTTCTTCTCAAATTATAATGAATAGACTGGTGTTCTTTGGTTTACCAAACCTTAGGCACAGAAGAGAATTCAGTTACTTCTAAACGATTAAGAATTAATTTAGTCTGCCTGTAATGTTTCTGTCTATTTCAGTAGGCAATTGGCTAACTATTGCGATTTCAGAAGCTTTGTCTGGGATAGAGTAGGTTTGGATAATTAATTTAATTTAGATTTGATATTAAGCCAACAGGTTTACGTTTGGGAATATTCTTGTGGATTCCAAGAAGGTCTAGTTAGACAGATGGTTAATTATTTGAAATTAATTAGCCTGTGAGCTGAGGTGGCCCAGCGGTAACAGCCGCGACACATGAGTTGTAAGTCGTAGGTTCGAACCCTTGCAGTCGTTTTACTTTGTGTACGGACGCCAGCATATCAAGCTACTACAATCTGTCAAATTTCTTTAATAGATTTTCAACTTTATCGCTACAGCATTAAGGTTCAAGGTTGATTGGGAAAATTTGACAGTTTCGGGTACCTTGACCTGCAGCTGGCATATTATTTTATCATAACTGAAAATAGGATACTGAATTATTCAAACAAAATAAATAGCGTAACAATTGGCACTAACCCGCTAGGCTTCTAACCCTTAATAATAAGGCACACGCGGGGCGATGGTTTCAACAATTCAACACAAACTTTTTTTTTGTTTTTACTTTATGGTATTATTACCAAATAATCAGAAATTAATTTTAATGTTTTTAATACTAAGACGAAAAACAAGGTCAAAGGCTTTATTTATTATTTACTAGCTGCGCCCCGCGGTTTCACCCGCATAAGTTCCGATCCCGTGGGAATATCGGGATAAAAGGTATCCTATGTGTTAATCCTGGTTGTAAACTATCTGTATTCTAAATTTCATCCAAATCCATTTAGTATTTTTTGCGGGAAAGAGTAACAAACATCCAACCATCCAGACAAACTTTCACGTTTATAATATTAGTAGGATTTAATACTTTAGGCATTCTAGCCGTGGGAACTTTTTATCGTTTGTTAATAATTGTAATGTGTTAATATGGTAATTGAATAATATGTTAATTAAATAAATTTAATAATTAATATGTTGAGTGTACTGTGTTTACTATTAATAATGATTTTAATCGTGTATATTTAAAATACGTAATGCAGAAAACGAGGTTTCAATTTATGTGATAATCTGCCACAGACTGTGTAACCATGTTTCTTCCCCTTTGTTCTCCATACAAATCAACGCGTTGGTTTCCAAAATTCCATGTATTAGAAGTACTTTTTAATTTTAGGTAGACCTTTCTCGTCAATTGTCCAGGTACAGGGTCAAACTGTAGTTAAGGCTCGCCACGCGTGACGATTTAAGCTTATTAGCCAGTTTCAGTGTCTTGCTTCCTCACAAATGTCGTGTGTAATGGCCTAAAACCCTAAACGTGTGGCCAGGAAAACAGCGAGTTGACGTCCTCGTTTTGAGAATTATTGTAATACAATTAAAATATCTTTACGGATCAGACAGTGTTGAAAAACTCGAGCCGTATAAATGGAAAAAAAATACGAATAAATCTAATAATAATGATAAATGCGAAAATAACGCTATCCGTCTGTCTGTTTTCTTTTCACACCTCAATGGCTGAACGGATCTCGATGTGGTGCACAGGATGACCATGACCTGGGTTGGGACATAGGATAGGTTCTTTTTATCGCAATAGTACGTTTTCGTGAGATAATATCCGATCTCTACGCGGCGGGCGCAACCGCGTGCAGCAGCTATTAATCCATAAGGCAAGGCAATTTGTTAAGTGCATTCAAGATCTCGGAAGTAAGTCCACCCATTTTCTTCAATCTCTCAAGAGGATTGTAATCATGGTTTTGTAACCACGATTGACATCCTCTTCTAATTAATCCAAAAACCGTACTTAATGTAGGGACAAGAATCACAGATCATACTTTGACTTTACTTAGTAAAGTATCTAAGCGTAAGTATGTAAGCTTGGACATAATATTCATAAGTAAATTTTATGTCCATATTCGTAGAAGCGAATGTGACAAAGCATTTCATTTGAAAATGTACATTTTCGAAACACATTTTCAAAAATGTACATTTTCGAATGAAATGCTTGGTCACATTCGTTCTGTATAGTAGCTGCAATCATGTTCAAAAAAACAAACAAACAAAATATAATGTTCAAAATCGTATATGACACTTACTTAGCAAAGCAAAGTCAACGTGTGGTCTGTGAATCTTGCCCTTATTTATTTATATATATTTTATTGTACACCACAAAAATACATAACAAAAAATAAATCGAACACTACAAAATAAACTATATCGCTTTCCAGGCAACCTTATAACGTACTGTGATTTGTCTGGACATACATAAAATGGCCTAAATACCTACCTTTAGTTGGGAACCAGATAAGCTGATGAAAACTCTTGCAACGGATCCATCGACGCAGTCAAATTCACAAATGAAAAATCCAACATATTTTTTTCATGAAGCTTATTCCAAAACGGCCATGTATCCGCTGTTTTAACACCCTCCGTACATTCGATCCGGTTCACATTCATTAGCTGGATTGGGCAGCGCGCTTAACGTTTATGTGTCCTGACCCTACTGTCATGCTGATGACCAGCTTCGTTATAGCTGGAATGTTATTGAGTCTGTCTGGAATGGAACACGAATTGTACCGTCAGCCTCAACAAGATGTCTACAAGAACAAGACAAGAATTTATTTTACTGTCTGATATCTTTGTTTCTTTGTTTCATAAAGAAAGGCTCGTAGTTTAATAATAACAGCCGCACGGGTTGATATTCAAGGTTAATCAACGCTTGCCGTGGTTGTCTTGTGGATGGGTGTGATACCTAGACCCTTCCGTGCCTCGGAAAGCACGCTAAGCCGTTGGTCCCGGCTGTCAATCATAGATCTTTGACAGTCGTTACGGGTAGTCAGCAACCCAAAAGTTTGGCAACCAATCTTACCAAGGGGTATCGTATTACCCAGGAACTGGGTTGTAGAGGTCAGATAGG
Organism: Apamea crenata; assembly: GCA_949629185.1. Taxonomy (NCBI): domain Eukaryota; kingdom Metazoa; phylum Arthropoda; class Insecta; order Lepidoptera; family Noctuidae; genus Apamea; species Apamea crenata. Next base: position 18,598,585 of record OX451360.1, on the reverse strand, counting down.
CAGTCGCTCCTTGTAAAATGCTGATATTCAGCTGCATCCGGTTACACTGGAAGCCGATCCCAACATAGTTGGGAAAAGGCTAGGCAGATGATGATCTTTGTTTCATAATGTTGCATCAATGTGTTGCAAAATTACCTATTTAATTATAGCAATACATTCATACAGTATTATTGAACATACGAGTAAATTGTAGACAGTTAAATGAATTCTTGCCGCCGTAATGTTCGGTGCTGAGACGTGAACGCTCACGCAGGAGACTGTTTACAGGCTGAGAATTGCAAAGCGAGCCATGGAGCGTTCCATGCTTGGCATCAGGCTGATAGACCGAGTTCTAAATGTCGAGATACGAAGACGCACGAAGGTCTTGGATATCAGAAAGCGTGTTATGAAACTCAAATGGAGTTGGGCAGGACACCTGGCAAGACGCAGTGATGTCAGGTGGAGTGAGGCTGTAACAGAGTGGCATCCAAAGACTGGAAGACAAGATGTCGGTCGTTCGGCGGTGAGATGGACAGACGATATTGTTCCCATCGTAGGCAAAACCTGGATGGGGCTGGCACAGAAGTGTGGTGATTGGCACAAGAAAAAGAGGAATATGCGTATGCGTATCTCGTGGTCCGGTCGTAGAAACGGCCATATTGTGACCTACCTGGCCATTTCACGATATGCCGCCGTTTCATGATTTGACGATCTAACATCGCATCGGCCATATCGTTCAACGACAATGTCCAGTTATTCTTTCATTGATAAGTTCCTTTTTACTTTTGATGAATAACAAAATGCGTGCTATAGTTTCTGCCTACCCCCATTTAAAGAAGGCGTGAGTGTATGTGTGTACTAGCTGCACCCCGCGGTTTCACTCGCATAAGCTTCGATTCCGTGGGAATAAAAAATCAAAATGTCAAATTTCATCCAAATCCGTTCAACAGTTTTTGCGTGAAAGAGTTGAAACATCCATCCATCCATCCATCCATCCATACAAACTTTCACATTCATAATATTAGTAGGAAGTAGGATGAATAACAAACTATTGAGGAACAATTTTGCGTTTAATAAACACACCGTTGTTGAAACCTACGACACAGAACGTGAATCCTTTTTCACTAACTCCCTTGTTACTAAGTCCAAGCTTTCCTGTGTTTAATTATTTAAACATCTACTATTACACGTCTGTGTACAACCCTTTGTTTCAGAATGCAAGTAAAGTAATTAATTCTAGGATAAGTTAATACCGACGTAATTATTTCACGAATTAACGCAGTTGTTGACTGTACCCGAAACTGCTTTGCGAATGAGAGAAATGACAGTAGATTTATTTGTTGCAAGTTAACGAGAACGCAGATAAGTAATTATTATGTTATAGTATGCATGAGGTCCTTAGTTTGGATCCCAGGTCGGGTAAAGTGTTATTGGGTTTTTTTGGAAATTTCTTAGTAGCAGTCCGGAGTCTGCATCTGTGCCCGTTTGGCAGTTGACAGACAGATGGCAGTTAAAATAAGTATACGGTTCTATGAAAAATATCCGAATGGGACTATAACGCAAGGCACGTACGTATTGACGTTGTTTTGCCATAATAGACATTATTTTTGTATTAAAAGTAGATGTTGGCCGATTCTCAGACCTACCCGATATGCACACAAAATTTCGTACAAATCGGTGCAGCCGTTTCGGAGGAGTTTGGTAACAAACATTGCGACACGAGAATTTTATATAATACTAGCTTCTGCCCGCGGCTTCGCCCGCGTGGATGTCGGAACTTATCCCACGGGAACGTGCTACCAGGATAAAAAGTATGTGCTTCCCCAGGATGCCATCTATCTCTTTGCCAAATCAGAAGTTCAGTGGTTTAGGCGTGAAAATGTAACATACAGTTTCAAGTTCAAATCCTCCCCTAAAAACCGAATTACCCCTTTTTGCCCCGTCAGGGATCAATTTTTCGACAACTTTACATACCTACTTATTATTAATTATTTTCTGTCGAAAGTATCAATGCTGAGTTTCGAGTTAATCGGACCGCGCATTCAATTTCTTCCACACAAACTTCAACACCCCTATATCCCCCTTTGAGGGGTAGTTTGAAAAACTTATAATGATAAACTTTATTACTTACTTAGTTAACTAACTAAATTAATAAGATTTTTCATATAACTGTACCCCGCTTTTCACCCCCACAGGGGTGGAATTTTAAAATATTCTTGAAAATTCATAACTTGACTCAAAGATTATTTATACCAATTAATTAATTAATGAAGCCACTTATTATAATCGTCCCCTGTTAAATTAACTACCCCTTTTCACCTCGTATGTGTTATTATTTATTTTTAGTCTTAAGTACACACACTGAGTTTCGAGTCAATCGGATCGCGCGTTCAAATTCTTCCACACAAACTTTAACACCCCCATAGCCCCTTTGAGGGGTAGTTTTGAAAAACTAATAATGATAAACTTTATTGCTTACTTATGCGAGTATTCATGCCAATTTTCAAGATTATTAACCTAACGAATAAGATTTTTCATATAAACTGTATCCCCGCTTTTCACCACCACAGGGGTGGAATTTTGAAAAATCATTTGGGATGTGTTCATAACTTGACTCAAAGATTATTTATACCAATTTTCGAGTTAATCAAGCCACGCTGTAAAATCCTCCCCTGTAAAATTGACTACCCCTTTTCAGGCCGTCAGGGGTAGATTTTCGAAAAACCCTGATACACATTATTCTTCTCTTTCAATTATAGGTATAAATACTGAGTTTCGATTAAATCGGACTGCGTGCTAAAATTCTTCCATACAAACTTTGAAACCCCCCAATCCTCTTTTAGGGGGTATTTTATAAAAACAAAAAATGCCCAACTTCATAATTTACTTAGATAAGTATTCGTGCCAAGTTTCAAGTTTATTAACTCAAGGAATAAGATTTTTCATACAAACAAAATCCCCCCATTTCACCCTCTTAGGGGTGGAATTTCGAAAAACCCTTTCTTAGTGGATACCTACTCTTCACAAAGAATACACCCTCCAAATTTCATGTCTCTAGGACCAGCGGTTTAGGCTGTGCGTTGATGTCTCAGTCAGTCAGTCAGTCAGTCAGTCAGTCAGTCAGGACTTTGAATTTTATATATATAGATAGCTGACCCGGCAAACGTTGTTTTGCCATATATAAATTATTTCTAGCTGCCCGGCGCTACTTCGTTCGCGAGGTGTCCTACCCCCTACCCTACTCCTACCCTACTCCTACCCTACTCCTACCCTACTCCTACCCTACTCCTACACTACTCCTACCCTACTCCTACCCTACTCCTACACTACTCCTACCCTACTCCTACACTACTCCTACCCTAGGGTGGACATCCCTTATCACTTAAGGGTTTGAAAAAAAAAAAATAGATGTTGGCCGATTCTCATAGATACCGGATAAGCACAAAAAATTTCATCAAAATCGGTCAAGCCGTTTCGGAGGAGTATGGCAACGAAAACTGTGACACGAGAATTTTATATATTAGATAATATTATATATATATATATAATATAATATAACAACAAACAGAAAGAGAGAGAGACAGGGAGTTTGGTAACAAACATTGCGACGCGAGAATTTTATATTTTAGATAATGTATTATAATATTATCAACAAGAAAAATCAATCCAGATAAATCCAGTTGTGAACAAATAGTGCTGCCCCACATGAGACTTAGACATAACTGGCGTAACGTTGGTGTACTATTAGGTATACGTACACCTCTGCCTAACCCTTCCGGGATTACAGGTTGTCATGTTATGTAATCAAAGAAATTCGAATCGAACTCTTATAGTCTTCTTCTTCTTGGCACGACTGGATTTCATATCTTGTTGGCCCAAAACTTTGCCACTTCTACGGCATCGTCGGTGGCAGCACAAAGGTCACTTTGACTGAATGTTGTGGGACACAGAGGGCAGGACAGGAGGTAGAGCATGGTTAGCGACATAACTCCACAATCACACCCAACTGCCGTTCCGTCAAGGTAGCGCCACTTTACCAGGTTGGACTTACATCTTCCCACTTGTGTCCGGAGACGGTTCAGGGACTTTCAAGTGGACCACGAAAGGTTGCACCCTGCAGGAAATGCTCCTTTGGTGGTAGATAGTAAGTAGGAGGGGGAAGAGTATCCTGCCATAGTTTGCAACGGGCGTCGGCCGGGTTTCCTGACAGAGACGCTGTCGATTTCAAGAAGCTGTGCCTGATTTTAGCCGTTGCGTTAGTAGCTGTGTGCCAGATAATCGGTGTCTGGTACCGAATTCCTGTTTGAGTTTATCCTCTGCGCTTACAACTTCTCTTGTGGTGATGCTATGCCAGCTGTGGGATATAGTGCGCTGACCAAGGTCGGTTGCAGGCAGCCAGTGATCGTACGGCAAGTCTCGTTTAGAGCAACATCTACTTCCTTGGCGTGAGCGAAACGGTGCCACGCTGGGCACGCATATTCGCCCGCGGAGAAGCAGAGTGCTAGGCCAGTAGTCCGGAGTACCTGAGGTGACGTACCTCAGGTGGTTGGGGTTAGGCGCCTGAGGAAGTTATTACGGGAACCGACTTTTTTTTTAGTTTTGAGGCAATGGATCTTAAATGTCAGCGCCCTGTCAAGGGTGTCTGCCAAGTAGGAAGGGTTACTACAGTTTTCAACGGTGACACCCATCTAATTTATTTTCAATACTAATAAAGCTGAAGAGTTTGTTTTTTGTTTGTTTGTTCGAACTCGCTAATAGATATGGCTCTACTCGCGATACTCGCTATAGAACTACAAGTACTACCTAATTTAAAAAAAGGCTATTTTACATCACGCGAGGACATAAGAGCCGAGCAACAAGAAGAAAAGTCAGAAAAAACGCTAACGAGTTAATTGCGCGGGCAGACGATGCGATGCGAGGAGGTGGGTCGGGAAAACCAGAAATTTCACGCGGTCGAAGCCGCGGGCAGAAGTTAGCTATAATAAAAGTAAACAAAAAAGCTTTCCAGAAAAAACGTACTCTACAATACCTCCAATTCCTACATTCAATATAACCTACCTCATAAATCTTTGTGGAAATGGGTAGTGACTACTATCGCGGTAATTTCCTAAAGAAACTGTTCTTTGTCTTTCTACAAAATAAGACAAAGAAACCTTTCATACGTACATAACTAAGTCCAACAGTATCTCCAGATATACAATACTCTTATTGAACGAACCAAGTAATCCCTTAATGCAATATTTTATGTAATCTATTCCACAGTCCAATATTTGTTCGCCAAGTTTGTTCTTATGACTCCGCCACAGTATAGATAGGTAAAGAAGGGCAGCTTCATATAACGAGCGAAAACACGCACACACACACAGGAGACGTGTTGGCGCGGGTAGCAATGAAAGAGTGGACTGTATTTTAGGGGCAATGGTTTATAGCCGACCTTACTAAATACATATATAACTTCCCGCACAAACTATAATTAATGATTAAGCTTAAGAGAGGAGTATCTTCTGTCGTAGTGGAGTCCGTTGAAGCGAGTGGTGATGACCACTCGCTTCAACGGACTCCGCTTGCCGATTACGTGCTGATCACGCTGCCTGCACGTGCATTCCCCGCGCCAGGTGTTGTGTTGGGTTCGATTCCCCAGAGACGTGTACAATCAACCTACGAAAACGTTATTCACTTACTACTCTATCGGACTACACGTACTATATCGGAAAAAGATGCGTGAAAAAAGGTCGCATGCAGCGGAGATGTTTAGAGGAATATTTGGTGTGACGAGAATGAATAAAGTAAGAAATGAGTATATTTAAGGTGAAGTTTGAAAATGGCGCTAGTGACAGAAAAATTTAAAGGAAATCGTTTGGCTAGGCAGGTGATGAGTAGGGAGGAACCGCATGTGACTAAAAGTGTGATTAATGTAAATGATGATGGATGGAGAGAGAGAGGAAGGCCAAAGAAAAGATGGATGTATTGTGTGAGGAGTGATATATTATAAGGGACTGAATGATAGTGTGACGGTTGACAGGGGAGAATGGAAGAAATTAACTATGTATAAACACATTCTTGACGTAACAAGTATGGTTAAGTTTTTTGTCAACCGTACGAACGACGATCTTGAACCATGTCAAATGTATGTTTTTTTTGCGACTGCCAGGGCGCCTGCATTCACTGTACGTGGAATCGTGTCTATGTGTGTGTGATTTTTCTCTCGTTGTATGGAGTCTACCTTCTGTACCCATCTTTGTCGTGACCCCACTCTGCTTGCTTGGCAAAAGTACCTACATGGCAAATACATAAAATGTATTAGGTATATACAGGAAATAGAAACGTTTTGGTAATGAAGCGAGTTAAATGAAGTTGTTAATTAAAATTAAACTAGTGTGGGGATTGTGTTTATGAAAGGTTTTGGTATTAAGCTTTGCTGAGTAAAGGTATGTATTTGTCATTGCTACCTATTTTTTAACAAGTAGACCAACCAAGTGAACTTAGTTACTAACTTTAAGACACTGTACCAATACTTATAGCAAATAAATGATTATGATTATAAAATGCACGCAATCGTATATGTATATATAATGTATATATTGTTAGCTTGCGTTTGGTAACACTGCTGTTAGCTTGTATCTGGTAACCCTACTTATTCAATCGAGTAATATTCATAATGTCACTCAATCAATTATTCGTTCATGATGACATTCGCTGTCATTCCCTATGGGAGACAACTGACAGCCGGCCTTCTTGCTCGAGACGCCAAGCAGTGAACACGTTTAAAACAAGCTTCAGCATCAGCGTAAAGTCGTTGAAATTTGAAATCTAAATCTTAGCGAGTAAGTACAGAATTCATTTATTTCGTTGATATTTGAGTGTTTTTACAGATATTGTGGAAAAAGAAATTAATATGTTTGTATCTAGATAATGTGTTTAGTTTTATTGCGAACCCTTTTGCATTTCTGAGCTGTAGCTAACAATATATATGTATTTATCATAGTCTCTTATTTTGCACCAATGACAACCCCATATTTTATATCCGCACAATCTCTGTCCATTCTAAGGTTGCCTGGATGAGATACAAAAAAAAACGATTTTTGATTGCCTGGTTTGTGTAGTGGTCGTAATCGTTACTGTTGAGCATGAGGTCCTGAATTCAATTCCCAAGCCGGATAAAGTGTTATTTGGTCATTAGGAATCTCTCAGTAGCAGCCCGGAGTCAGGATTTGTACCCGGTTGATGGCACTAGACTCTCCCCTTTACATGGGACTAGAACATAACTAATAAAAAAATAAAAAACATAACTGGGGAAATGTGGGTGTACTAATAGGTTCAGTTCTGCCTAATCCTGTGTCATGTATTTATGTATGTAAAAAGATTTTATACCTATAATATTGATACAAAGAAGCCGGTGGGGCATATCGCGAGACTAAAAGACGAGCTATGGACCAGACGAGTGACCTCGTGGAGAAGTCCAAGAGGAAAACGCTACAGAGGAAAACCGCTTACGAGATGGGCGGATGATATCAATAAAACGGCTGGTACAGAGTGGATGCAGAAAGACCAAGATAGAAATAAATGGGCTTCTTTGGAGGACGCCTTCACCCGCGGAGGGGTTCTTATAAATTAATTAATCATCTGCCTAGCCCTTTGCCAACTATATTGGGGCCGGTTTCCAGTCTAACCGGATGCAGCTGAATACCAGTATTTTACATGGAGCGACTGCCTATCTGACCTCCACAGCCCAGTTACTGGGTAATACGATACCCCTTGGTAAGACTGGTTGTCAGACTTCCGGGCTACTGACGACCCGTAACGACTGTCAAAGATCCATGAATGAATGACAGCCTCACCAACGGCTAAACGTGCTTTCCGAGGCACGGTTCTGGTAAATTAATATAAGTAACCTTAAGTTCATTAATTGTATCTTTTTTGCAAGAAATAAAAGGTTTTTTTAATTTTATTTTATTGATTTAATTTTGATAATGTTATTACAAGTGATCGGGCTCAAATTTCGCAAAAAAATTCTTTTATCATTTATAGCGTCGAAAAACCTAAAAATTATTGGCGTTTTCAAGTGTAATGAAGTGAAAACTTAGGTCTTTATTCTCACAACTCAGCCTTTGAATTGATAACACCTAATCGTTGTTCATGGTTCGGCGGTTCAGCCTACGGTGTTATCATAAAATAGGGGCTCGCGTTTTATTTTAAAGAAAAATCCAGAAAGTTCAGTATACTGTGATTTAACATTGTAGGTATAAAATATATACCGCTTTATTCATAAACGTTGCTTAAAGTTAAGCAGTGATTAGCGACTGTTTAACCATACATTTTTGACGTTTAAGCGTTACTTAACTTTAGTCATCGTTTATGAATAAACCCCAAAGAGAATAAGTAGTGAGTTTTGCTAAAGTTAATGCAAGCGTTCTAATACGGAAGCTTAATTCCAATAACTGTAACTTATGGAGAGAAGCTTTTGCCCAGGAGTGGGATCATTTTTTTAATAGTTATTGTTATAATTTTTATTCTATTCTTTTGTTTTTGTAAAAAAAAATCTTTTGTTTGTGTTAAACTAACCACACTGCTTGCTGCGGCAATCGCTAGTGACACTAATAACCAAGTTACTCCGAATCTTGTTTAAATTATCTTGTTTAATGTTTAAAGAGAGAGCCCTGATACCCATAACACAAGTTTAATCTTAGCTTGGGTGCCAGAGGTTTAAACTCAGTGGTGTTCTTAGAATTTTTAGGTTTATATAGTATGTTCTACATATATTAAAACTTTTATTTATGTTTCAAATTGACGTTAATTCAAGTTAAACAAATATCAACTTTATTTTTAAGGTAATTAAGTTGATTTCAGAGTGACTAGCACTATTGAAAAAGTTATAAAAATTGTTTGAAGTTGTAGCGTAAACTGAACTTTATTATGTAGGAATTAAAGTTACTTTTCTATAAACTCATATGTGTTTACATTTTTGGCGAACATGTCGTGATATTAGATTAGTGCTATTCTTCTAAATTCTAAACTTGGAAATAAAGCGTTATTATTATTATTATTTAGGCTGGCAGTATTGTTACTAGTCCAATGGGATAGCAATCCGACACGACCTGAGCGAGGTCAGGCGCAGGACCAACGTATTAACGTGCTTACGTACGTGCGTAGGAGTCAAGGAAGAGAGACTGCACCTGGGTCTGCGCACACACTTGTGCAATAAAATATCTTCCACGCTGAAGTTCTCTGCTGATGTTGGTCGTCATGGCAGAAATTCGGTTGGGAGGACTACTATTATGTTACACGTAAGAGAAAGTCAGGGACGTGGTCAACACAGCGGAAATCCGGTGGGTACTGCGAGAAGCACAAGACAGCTGTGGCTACGTTTGGGGGAGGTCCATGCCCAGTAGAGGACGTCTTTCTTCTGAAATGATGCTGATGATGAAGAGAAAATGATGTTATAATAATTATAAATTAAAAGTCAGTTTTCGTGTCTACCTGCGAGACCGCGTTGTTATTCCAAACTCCACAACGGCTTTTGATGCGGTTTCAATACCATTTTTTTTTTTTTTTATATAAAAACGTTGCCCCACACTAGGAATTACTCCTGTATCGTGGGTGCGTTCACAAACATTTAAACTCACATACACAAACAGCCAGACCCGGAACAACTAGGTACCTGTAGGCAATACAAATATTTGTTCCGTGCGGGAATCGAACCCGTGACATGCGGCGCAGCAGTCGATCACTCAGCCACTGTGCCAACCGTGTCGACCATTAGAGAACTAATTCCAGAAGGTTTATATGCATATTTGTAATGTTTTTTCTTTCTTTCTTTTTAACTAGCTGCGACCCGCGGTTTCACCCGCATAAGTTTCGATCCCGTGGGAATATCGGTATAAAAAGTATCCTATATGTTAATCCTGGTTATAAACCGTCTGTTTGCCAAATTACATCCAAATCCGTTCAGTAGTTTTGCGTGAAAGAGTAACAAACATCCATCCATCCATCCATCTATAAAAACTTTCACGTTTATTATATTATGTAGTAGGAATAGAACATAACATCACGCCTTTATACCCCGATGGGTTAGGCAGAATGGTGCGGCACCCATATTTCGCCGGTTATTTAAGTAATCCCAGTAGTCCCAGAAACCAATAACAACCCAACCCAGCCCAATATATAGAAATCTCGATGTCATGTCAAATCGCTAAAACCATGCCAAGCAGGGGCTGGTCACTAGTGTAAAAATTACGCGAAATGAAACTGTACTATCTAAACAATAACAAAACCAACTATCATTCAACAAGAAAATTAACAAAAAAACCTCACACTTGCGACCAGACAATATAACATACAGACTGATAAACGGGGTCCGCTACACGAATTATTAACGTCGTCAGTCTGAGTCCACTTACATTCACTATGTAAGCTTTGCATTCCCCAGCGTGGCCGCTGCAGGATTAATATTATTCCTACGTTTATGCAGTTACAATTGTATTAAAACTTCACTGGGTATTTCTATATAAATGTTGGAATGTTCTTGGGGTTGATTAAATGGTGGTTTACGTAGTATTATACAAGAAAGAATAAGAAAGAAAGAAAGAAAAATGCGTTTATTGGTATACCTAAGTGGGTTACAAACTACCTTGTCAAGGTATATGCAAAGTGGTCTTCACACCCACATCTAAGGCCCACCGTCCACGACGTTACACAAAAGTTACACAAACGCAAATCACCAATAAATAGCCAGAATGTCACAGCACTAATACTTCAATGGTGTAGAACACAATACTGCGTGCCAAAACCAGGATAACGGACGTTAACCAGAAAGCCGCTAGACTTAAGTGGGACTGGGCTGGACATGTGTGCCTACCAAGAAGCCCAATTGTTGAACCACCGATTGGGTACCAATAATGAAAAAAAAAATCACTGTATCACTCCCAAACTGAAATTCAAATCAAATAAATATTCAAAGCCAATCATTATTCTACTACCACTTTCGTATTACTCACTTGAAACAAATACACCCACGCCAATCAAACACAAAATACACAAACAAATCATTGAAACACATATAACAAACACACATTTGTGTCATCTAAACACGCAAAATCGGTACTTAAATGTTCTGGCAATACAAACAGACCCCCATTCTATAAGCCATCGACATTACATCACAAAAAGCAATTACTTGCTATATCGAACACGCTCAATAAACACGCGTGATTTTTTCCCTGACACTGCAAATATAGCGAGTGGGCTTCCGCTCACTATATTTGCAGGCTTTTAAAGCAGTATGTAAATAAGGGATAAGGGATATTCAAAATCGATCGAAAACCAAAGGCTCTCTTTCTCTCCTCAGTCTCCCTCAATCAGCACTTTTCAAACGTCCGAAAACGCCAGCTTTACCACGTCCTAATGCTTTAGCTGGGAAAAAGAAGTGGCGCAACAAACTCAACAGCAGCACAGCTGTCTATTCAGTTACAAAAACTTAATTCTATACAATCCTATGCAAAGTAATTAACATTACGAACAACAAAATCTTAAATTAAATTATTTGCTATATGTCAGATAACACACGCCAATATACGAGTACCACAAAAAACAATGAATAGTAACTCAAGCAGAAATAAAAAAATATATAAACATCCGAATTGAGAACCTCCTCCTTTTTTTGAAGTTGGTTAAAAACAAAAACGTAACTAACAGCCTCCAGGCATAAAGGGTGTGCCCGTTCATTGGTTTGTCGATGGTGTATGGTAAAATCGGGCATCCCTACAACAAGACTTTGTGTTAAAATTACCAAAATTGAAAGCCTATTAAATTAAGCCTATTACAGCAGCCATTGATATTACCAGGCCTTCATTGTGATTCTCACTAGTAAGGTAGACACGTTGTTGAACTCCCAGCTTGATATTTGGTTTCTAACTATGGCAATCAAATTGGCTTATACAAGTTGGCGCAAGAGTTGTCACCCGATGTTCTTCGGCTGTATTTTTTTTTATAAATGACAAACTTCGGTTCTATTTTCGGATTATGTTTATTTGACGTCTTAATTTTTTTTTCATTAAATCTGGGGAATGATGTTGGCTAAGTGGCCGCTGCCAAACCTGATGACCATTCGGGCCCGATATATGGCATTTTCCATCACTCTTGCCAGAAATTCCGGCGATAAGACCTCGGATTCTCTTTGAGGGCTTCAAGAGACTGAGGGTTGTCGACATAGACTCGTGACTTCAAAACACCTCAGGTGATCTTGCCGGCCAGTGCAAATCCGCAAAACAAGAGATATTAGACGACATTTGCAAAAATTATAGCATCTTCAGATTGGGTTCTACTAACAATTTAATTAAATACACACAGTATTCAGATTTTTTCCATTACTTCCCGTCTGTCGAACAAACCGAGTTCCAAATAGTCGTAAACAGAATGTATGAACATATCGCCCTCATTTCAATGCTCCGGGAATTTTCCTGATTAATAAATAACGTTTGCCATCGTAAAACTAGTATCGCCATATTATGCATAATATATAACAATTACTGTTAATTGCAGGCGGTAGACTGGATTTTAATTGCAATTCACTCGCCTCTGACGGCTAGGACACAATGTGGAGGGAAAGTGAAGAAGATCCACTTTGAACGCTTAAGTACCTAATCGCCAACCGATAACAAAGATAAAAAAAATGTACAAAAACATGACTAACTCTATTGATAGGTACTACTACTAATAGAGATCTTATTAACACATATTTTGTTTAATCCTAGATATTACTAAATGATTGTAAAAATTATGACGGCAAAACCAGCAGATGGCGTGATGAGCAAACAAGCGACCAGTGGTCCACTTTAGTTAGAAAGAGTTGGAAGTCATGGGGAGAGGACTTTGCCCAGCAGTGGTATCATGCAGGTTAACAGTAACAGTAACGACGGCCAAATTACGATTTCTAGAAAAGTTCGCGTGTTTCCGGCGTCCCCCGCTTCACTATACCTTACCCTAATTAGTTCAGCCAGTGTACCACGCGCTATCTTTGTGGTCGGGTGTCATATGTGTATTGAGTTATAGCATGCAATATGTGCCTTGTGCCTGTCTAAAACAAGAAAAACGACAACAAACTTTTGCATGAAATGCAAAAGAGCCACAGAACATGAATGTTGTGTAGACCTCCTAAATCCAAAAAAGAAATATTTGTAACTTCTAAAAAAAAAAAATATTCTTCAATTCGTTCTATTTTATTTCCGTGTCGTATATTTTACGGATTTTTTGTAAATAAGTTGGCGAAACTTCATAGACTAGTGGTGTTGGGTATCGATATTCGTCACGTTTCGAAAGTTTCACTACTTCATAGCTTCGCTTTCACTTCTTCGCAAACAATTAGTATAACAAACATGGATACAGCTATAATACCTCCCTCTCGCAAAATAATGCACATGCCGAAGGAGCGATTAATGTAATTATGCAACATGCAATTAAAACTGATACTGCATCCGTAGTGATCCGATAGTGGCTATACATATACTCGCCATAATGAGGCTTATAATTAGCGACTATATTTATAATTATATTTATGTATGAATCAGCGAAGAAAACTAGGGGAAAAAAAAACTGGCGCGTATTGTAAAAGGTTGAGAACCTCACAACAAGAATTAACAATACAATCTCCTCGCCCAGTCATGGTCTACCTGTGCGCCAAACATCGAAATCCGTTCAGCTGTTAAGGCGTAAAAAGGTAGCAGACGGACAGAGTTACTCTCGCATTTATAATATTAGTATCGATAAACAGGGTAACTTGTAATTGACGTATCCTTTCCAGGATATGATAGTGTGATCCATTTGCAATAATAACGCCGAGGCGAAAATTCATGTGATAAGAAAAAACCCCATTTTTATGTATTTGTATAATTTTACCAGACTTTCCCACTAAATATCACTTTCTACAAACTCTCAAATTGAATGGCCTTCTTCAATAAACCTTTTGATGTAACTAAATTATCTAAAACATCAAACAGTTAAAAATTATAGGAAGAAGTTTAATAACCATTTTCAAAAATTATCTGCGGCTCTACGACTTGTAACCTGTCATGACGACCTGGGTGCGTAACGAGTGATGAATTGCGTGGAGGTTATGAAGTAGTGGGATGGCATAAGCCAGTTAATTAATTCGATTAAATCACTCAATTTTCAATTAATTCAACCATTTGCAAATTCGATCTTTGCCAGCATTAACGACTGTTTCATCGGCACCTCTAAATATGTTTTTCAAAGTCAAATCATTTATTTCAAATAGGCACATGAAAGGCACTTTTGAACATCAAAAATTACATTAAAATAGAATTGATTCTAGTCGCCCCTTCAAAAGGTATTTTTGTACCTCGTTAGATAGCTGATAAAATGAAGATGTGTTCTTCGTAAATTGTACCCCTAATGCCATAGTAAAATTAATTGTTATAAATGGGCACGTCACGTCTATTTTTATAGATAAGTGCGAGTATAATATGTTTTAGGTATCATGTATGTATGAAAACATACTAAGTTTTTATTATGTACACCATAAAAATTACAGATGATATAAATGTAGACATTTTACAAGGGGTGACACACAGTGGGCGGTCTTATCGCTAAAAGCGATCTTTTCACCTTTGGATGAATTAAGGCAGAAGGAGAGAAAATACTAATAATAATATCTAGGACGTGATAGTACTAGAAGGAATATGTAAAATTACAAGTCATCCAGTATATTGACTACACTGCGTGTCTCTGCTGGAGTTGATTTTCTGATCTTGTTGTTTTGTGACAGGCACAAAGGAGTTTACTCTTGAAACAAAATCGATTTTAAATGAATTGCCCAGGTTTTGGAGTCGAGCTAGAATAGATGGTGATTTGTTTAGAACGAAGTTTTTGAGTTCGTTATCGTGTGCTGGTTCTAGTTTTAAGCTTTTATTAGTATTTGTTTTACTGTAGTGTTTGGACGTTTCTGTACTATCTGTATTTATAGGATAGGTCTACTAAGGGCCGGTTTTTAGTGTAATTTTTAGTTTATGTAACGGTTATTTTTTTAACTAATATTTAATTATTTGAACATTAGAAATGATATTCATGTCATGTCGTGTGTAGGTGTGGCGAGACATGGCAATTTATAAACATTATGTAAAGTGTACTAGGTTAAGGTTTCTATGGGTCTATGCCACCCGAAATAAAGTTATTATTATTATTATAATGTCATTCGATAAACTAAAAGTTGATCAAAAAACACATTTTGCAAATTTTTTTTTTTTTTTTTAACAATTGGTTGAGTTTAACGGGTCAAAAAATCAACCCTCAGAGGCATTACTGTTTTCATTTCCATTATAATATGAGTATTTTCTTGGTTTATAACAACTGGGATTCTAACAACGGAATACATTTCTGTTTAATGTTCAGAAGTATGTTGTTCTATTAAGATCTAACTATTTGTTTTCAGTATTCCACGAAGAAGAAAGACGAAATCAAAAGTACGAAGAGAGAAGAAGAGAAGAGTGACCATTGACAGGAAAAAATGGAAGAAAAAAACAGGTTGCGCCAACCCTAAGTAACTTGGGACCAGGGCAGGCTGATGGTGGCTAGAAAATTACTGCTAAGTAAGACCTTGTAAGACGAAAGCTGGTGCGTGAAGCAGCTTAACCTGTGAAGCATAATTATGTCAAGCAGTATGTAACTGTGGTGACCTTAAGTGATTGGTTGAGAATTTCGAAGAACGTATGTATGGACAGTGAGCTCCAAAACGTCTTTAAACTTAGTCACATACTACCCTTTAACAACATAAAATCTTAATGAAATATTGATCTTGAATTTGCAGTCGTGTAATGTCTTACAGTCGCAAAACCTGAGTTTTAACAAAAGCAAAAACAGACAACGTTATATTAGTTTAGCGGTAGTTCTCATATAGGTGGTTTATTGCATTGAAATGGGGTTGGACAAAGAAACTGAGGCAATAACCGCGGGCGACACGACGCGACTGTGGCACTGTTTAGAACTATCTTATGTAGGTACTACTGTTGGTTCATGAATGTGAGAACGTAGATGCTATTGTGTTATTTTTTGCTTACAAAGTGGCCATTAGGTTATAACATTAAATAGCACAGCGGCTATTACAAGTTGTTACCAGTCTGTTAAAATAATAAAATGTTACTAAAAATAGAAAACTGAAATAATCAAACAAAATAAATGGCATAAAAATTGGCATGAAATAAACCAACCATGATATTGAGGGATTAGACACACGCGGGGCGATGATGGTATCAACCACTCAACACAAACTTTATGGTATTGTTACCAAAATAATTATAAATTAAATTTAATGTTGTCAACTACTAAAACGAAAAAAAAGCGGTCTCACAACTAGAATGTTAATTGTTATTAATTATTTTAATTGTGTACATTTAAAATACGTAAGGATTTAGAATTCATGGCTTTAATTAATGTGATAATAACCTAATCGCCACACTGTATAATAATTTATAAAAACACTAGCTGTGCCCCGCGGTTTAACCCGTAAAAAAGTATAAGAAAGTCCTATCCTATTTATGTTAATCCTGGTTAAAACCATCTGTGTCCCAAATCTCATCCAAATCTGTTCAGTAGTTTTTGCATGAAAGAGTAACAAACATCCATTCATACAAACTTTCGCATTTATAATAATTATTAAGTAGGCTAGTAGGATTTATTTCAGCCTACAACTACCCTTAGATAATAATACCTTACAAACTAAAATACAAAAAAGAAATACAATCTTGTGTTTATTAATGAGGTTAGTAGCACTTGCCTGTACATTAGCAAGGCTTAGTGCTGTCCTGCAGAACAAGAAAAATAAATATCCAAAATGAGTTAGAACGAACATCCTACTGGTAATCCGCCTTCCTCGTTTTGTCGTAGACATTTGGTCACCAGGAAGAGACAAATTGAAATAAGTGTAGACGATCTACGAGTATTTCGGTTAATCCTAATCGTAACTAATATTATAAATGCGAAAGTGAGTTGGTTTGTTTGTTATGCTTTCACGCTAAACCTGCTAAACGGATTTGGATGAAATTTGGCACACAGATAGACCATGACCTGGGTAAGTTAGTAATATAGAAAGTTTTTATCCTGAATCGCAGGCGAAGTCGCAGGCAGCAGTTAGCTCACAACAAAACACACACACTCACACTTAAAATAGTTTGTTTTCTACAACAACTATATAAAGTTTATCATGTCTTTTCCCTGTCTAACTTAACTAAAGTTAGCCCAACTTATTTTCTTTACAACGAAGTAAGAAAACTGTTCAGTTCAATAACTTAGATTACTTGAAACTTGAGGGTACTTTGTCGAAGAATCGACGCTATCGGAGCTGACGAGTTAAGCAGAGGTATTAGCATCTCTTGTGTCGTAAAAGCAACTACGGGTTTCACGAGACTGGGCAGTAACACACCATTTTATCACAAAACTATATCTAACTTTAGTTCTAGACTTTGGGCTAGCAAATACAAAACTAGTTAGCCAGTTTTGTATGTCAAACTTTATTCCGAACAAAGTGAAGTTCTTACTACGTTTACAAATTGCATTCGGTTATAACGCACGTTTTTGATATTGGAATTGTAGCTTTGTCAGAATAAAAATCAAAATTAAAAATGACTCGATGGTTTTAACCTGGGTCTGAAGATAGGTTTATCTTCAGACCCAGGTCTTTTGTAATTAGGCCTCCGTATGTTTCTAGACAAGAAATGGGCTACCAACTTTCGAATTCACTGTCTCCTAGCCTATTCAAATACCTGGCCAATAATATATATATATTTTTTTAAGCGTGTGCGATCGGGGGACCGCCCTCAGGAAAGAAGTTCCTTACGCGATACTCGCACGCACTCTCGTCTATAATAGAAAGAGACAGAGAGAGAGAGAAAGTCGCATGGATGGCGCATAACTCTTTTTCGTTACATGACAATTTTTATCGATTTACAGCAAGCAGCGTTCGAGAACTTTGTTCCAATAAATGTTTTAAAAGTTGTTTAAACATTAATACGATCCCCAATCCGTCTACCAAGCGTTAAGATTTCAACAGTAATTATATTATTATTCTAAGGGATCAGCAGTGAACTGTATTATAAGCTTAGAACCAAAGTTCGTTGAGGATATAAGTAGGTAGATCATAAATATCCGTGAGGTAGATAGAGGGTTTACATACTTAGTTCTAAGCAAGTACACAGCCAAGTAGTCTCAAAGTTAAGCGTTACCCTTAAGTTTGAACAAGTCTTCAATAACACTTCGCATATCTAAAACAGTCATCCGCATTTTAGAATCCTGTTGATTCCGTATTTAATACTTTCAAGGATACTATATCGGACGGCTATAGCCGTCATAACAACTCCGCCCCTAAGACGACCCACTGACTAATTAAACTTCTATTTTGTCTCATTTAAGTTTTCTGTTAAGTTAAATACAGGTTGATCCAGAATAAAACTTTATTCTGGCCCAACCTGTATATCATTTCACTGGCTCATTAAAACACCAAGCGCTATCGTGCAGACCTGTCTGTTTTCCACCATTCCTCGTGACTGACAGATGACATTAGTGACAGCAGCGACACCTCTTATGTGAATGAGACAGTGTTTACATAGATACTAAATAGATACACTACACGCATATTAAACAGTAATCCAATTTTTTGTTATTAAGATCAGAATAAGGTAACTAAGGTAAGGTTGTTACTGTCAAAATTCACGTGTACCTGTTATTTATAACAATCTAAAATTTAAAAGTGATATTATTGCATTCAATGCATTTTTTTCTGTAATTGCCTATTTCTTAGACCTTCGTATGGTCGAACGTGGATCCACGCGATGTTCAGTGGCTTTTTAATTGTTTCTATAATTAAGGCATTCAACCGGTTAACAGAATCCTATTCAGATTTCCAATTCCTTCTTAGGGCTGATTTTTCAATAGCCAGATAACTTATATCTGAAGAACAAAAATATGATAGTTTGAGAAATTTTCTATACAAAAGCTGTTACAACACAAACCGCAATATTTATTCCTCATATAAAAATTACCTGACTAAGGGCCAATTTTGTAACGCCATATAACTTCATCGGAGGAATAATTTTGAATTTTTGACAGTTCTTCCATACAAAAACCGTCAGACGTCAATTTTATTTCACGAATAATAATTATCAGTCGATTGAAAAATCAACCCTTAGTATTCAACAAGGTTGAATTAGGGGTTTTACAAAAGATGTCTTTGATAAAGATCATAAAGTACATTTTACTGCATAATCGCCTTATTTAATGCCAACTTCTCAGTAACATTAACATGATGCAACAGGCTTTAATTAAAGCTAAGCTAAACGGTGATTAAGCTCTAACTTGTGATTAAGCTCTACTTAATCATAGTTTAACTTACCCGTTAAAGCTGTCCTTAGCTATCTACCTAATTATAGCTTCACTTACCCGTTATAGGCTATACAGGGTGGCAGGTACATTGACGCTCGAACTGAAACTATGAATTCAGCACATGACCAACCATTTTAAGGTGCGGTGCGGTGTGGTTTTTATTATGTCACTTCAAACTACGATGTTAGGCTTTATTTACGCTGTTAGCCTGACGATGTTACTTGACGGAAAATGACACTTTATTCGTCTTATGCGTGGGTGCATAGTGCGGAATAAGTAAGAGTTATATTATACGAAGGTAACTATGGATATGTACTATGTTGTATGTGTGTACTATGTTGTCCATGGAGTTTCTGGTCCGTTCTTTTCCATAGGTACCTACTACGCTTTGGAATGGGCAACTAGCTTCATATTTTCTGACTGACCGACTACTTGCCAATTCAAAAGTGCCTGTCAATGCTTTGAGTTTGAGTTACTTCAAACTACGCTACTGACTCAAAAGTTTGGGTGCACCACAGTTTGACTAATAAGTACCTAAGACATGTTTTATACGTATCTAACTGTGGATATACAGTATTAAAACTAGTTGATTCTTAGCCATTAACTTAGTTAAGAGACGGTCAATTGAGCAGTGAGTACATTCCATACCTTCAAAACAATATCAAGCAATTTTGATTATTACATCGTATCGCTATTGTACCCTATCACACTTGCTGAATATTTATTTCTCAATTTTGTTTAGCATCACAATAGCATTATTACAGAATAATAAATATACTTCATTATACAGAAAAAATAACTCTGAATTAACATAGTGCAGTGGCAATGACGTCACCACAAATGGAAAGCAAAGCTCTCATTTCAGACGACAAAATCAAATAACAGAGTACATATTGACTTTTAGAACATAAAACAGATGCAATTTCTCATCCACGTCAGTTAGGTAAAGCACAGAAAATGCGCCACAAAATGCTATTGTCCTTGCTTGTTATGTAAAGCGAGGGAGTTGATTTATCGTTCCCCATTGAAAGCGGTATGCTGAGTCAATGGCGCCGATTCACTATAACGCAGACTTAATTAAAAACAGAAGCTGAGGGGTTGAACTTAGGAAAGATTCTTGTGAAAAGATGTTTAAGAAAGGATATGGCCTTTCTTAAGCACCCTTTCCTCTTAATCACCACCTATTTTTAGAGGGGCTCGTGGCTAAGTAATAACACCCGCACGGGTCGATCGATCAGGTTAAGCTACGCTTGCCACGGTCGGGCCGTGGACGGGTGAGCATCTTTACATACTGAGACCCCTCCGTGCCTCGGAAATTTGTTGGCCCCAGATGTCATTTTTGGATCTTTGACAGTCGTCACGGGTCGTCAGAAGCCCGAAAGTCTGACAACCTCTTACTAAGAGGGCATCGTGATACCCAGTAACTGGATTGTGGAGATCAGATAGGCAGTCACTCTATGTAAAATACTGGTATTCAGCTGCATCCAGTTAGACTGGAAGCCGACCCCAAGATAGTTGGGAATAATAGGCTAGAGGATTGAACCTATTTCTGCCGCCAAACATATTTGACGGTTTCCTGAAGATCGCAATGCATGTAGAAAGAAAACGGTCAAAGAATGAATCGACAAAACAGGTGAAATTTTTCAACCATGTCAACTCTCAGCGCTTTTCTAGAGAAAAATTCTATTTCATTATGCAAAGTAACCAATTTTACATAACTTCTGCGAGAATAGATAAGCGCGCTGAAAAGATAAGCGTCACCAAGTTTGGTGGATAAACTGTCAGTCCTATTTACCAGCCTCGCTGACGGTTATGACAGTGACACTGGCAGACAGCCCAGCAGGTTTTTTCTGTTAAAAAGTCACCGTGAAAACTTAAACTACAGTGGGGCCGTCAAGAGAATGCGTTCTTGGCACCTGTCAGTTTTATACAAAGGAATACGTATTTTGCGAATTTGATGTTTATTAGCTACTAGAATTTTCGAATTGACAGGTGTCTGAAACGCATTCTCTCGACGGCCGGTCTGTAATGTGAGCTTGAAGTGATTTATTCCACCTGACGCTAGGGATTGACATTGTTGGTACTCTCTTCACACGAGTTTTCACGGTAAGATTTTAACAGAATAGATCGGCAGCACTAGATGTTCTTAAGTTCCTATTATCTCCGTTGTATGTTCATCATCCCAAAATTGGCAACAATTTAAAAACATCACCATCAACATTTCAGGAATCACCCACTGCTGGCTATAGGGTTCCCCTTTTTTTCTGTCATACTTCCCGATTGTGTGCGTCCCTCATATCGTCAACCCCTTGCCCTGGTTTCTTTGGCCTAAAATTTTAAAAACATGAGTCACTCAAACTGATTACAAACCATAACTCTCCAATATCTACAATCTAACCTTCCACGGAATACCGCCTCGATGCAGATAAACAGATGCAATTTTTCTCCGCAAGTCAGCGCTTACACAACACGGCACACGGCACAAACTGCTATTGTCTCTGGTTGTTATGCAAAGCAACCGAGTTGATTTATAGTCGGTTGACTGTGTCTGCCGTTTAATGTCGGATCCACGGCGGCTCATTAAGGGAGGCAAGTATGTTTGTTTTGAAGGAAATTGTGATTGCAGCTGCTCTGTGTAAGGTTTTGAATTTTATTGCGAGGGTTTTCTGTCAGTTCTGTAAAATAGGTATTTGTTTTTTAAAAAGCTTGAGCTTGATTCTTATAATTTTTTGGTGCATTGAGTTTGATTGTCTGTGTGTGTTTGTTTGTTTGTTATTTATGTTTCTACGACAGAACTATAGATTCGACTTAAAGAAATAATAATATGACAGACATGAAGCTTAGTAAAGAAAGCCGAAGACTATTTTACTTTGAAAAACTTTTTTTTATTAGGCTACACTGTCCCACTCCTGGGCAAAGCCCTCCTTCCATCTTTCGCAAACTCGCGCGTCCTCCTTCCAGTTTTGCCGAAAACTACACAACTCGAAAAAAAAACTTTAAAAAAATTACCCCAATTTTACTTCTTAGAACCAGAAAAAAGCTACGAAAAAATTTAGTTCAGATGAGTGAACAGTGGTCTACCATTTTGCTGTATACTTAGGATTTCGTATTCAAGACCCGCGTAGCACAAATATTAGTCAGACCTAAATTCGGACACCACATTGACATAGGCACAGTAAGGATCAAGGAAAGTCTTGACAAATGTTACCGTCCAGTTGGGTTTTGCCGCAGTTTTGTAAGAAAAGGCATAACAAAAAATTCAGGAATCAGAATAAAGAAAAAGGATTCTTCATGTCAGCTTCTTTATGGGCTAACAATTTTATTTCACTGTCAGATGAAAAAGTCATATAAAAACACTAGTTGATGCCCGTGACTTCATCTACGTTTATATTGTATTATTTGAATATTTTTTAATACAAATGTTCAGGATGCAAAGAAGCATACCTATGTCTTCTAGGTCCCAAGCTACCTATTTGACAAACATAATGGTCAGTTCAGTAGTTTAAACGTGAAAATGTAACAGAAAGATAGATAGATTTTACATTAGGTACTATCGCCAAAATCTATATCTGACCACCGTAATATTCCTGCTTGCAGCGCATATTACGTATTACTCGACTTAAAAAGGATCATCTTTTGTTTTACTTACGGACGCAGCTGTGGTCATCAGATTCTGTAACCATTTCACCGTGAAAAATTAGGTGAAGTGAGCTTAGAGTGTGCTATCAATAGTGTTAATCCCTAGCATTAGTTGGAATGACAGCTCACTCCACGCTCACTTCACCTAAGTTTTCACAGTGAGATGGTTACAGAATCGCACTGAAGGTGTCGTTTTGCATCCTCGTCAAATTCAAGGACGTAACTATGCTACTGGTTCTCGACATCAATAATAAAATAAGTAGGTTTTTTTTCTATTTTTCGGAAATCGGCGTGTGTGAGACCGCTCTGTAACTGCCCTTTTACACACACATAAAAACGCGGCCTTATATGATACCATAACGCGATTCTGTTCTTTGAAAGTGGTGTATTCTGAAATACTGTCAAACTTAAATAACTAAAAAAACAAGTATGTTTTCATTATTTACCAGGGATCGTAATTTTATATAATTATTTATGTCTTTCATAACAGTCCCCTGAAATTTGACGAGGATGCAAAACAACAGTTTGTATAGTTACAGTGAGATAATTATGCGAAGTGGACAAGAAGATTAAGACAGGCAGTGGTACGATTAGCTCTACTACCATGTAGGATTGCCAATCGGGAAAAGAGAAATACTTCCAAAAAGTCTGACGTGGCTTAAAAAACGCGTGCCTCAGCGTATTTTAGCCAACGTGAAACAAGGAAGGGTCGCCGAAACAATTTGAAGAGTGTGTCGTAACTCCCTGTTGTTAGTACATACACCCCTGGTTATTATTCCTTAGTACCTTGTTTACCAGTCCCTATAATTATTACGTTTGGACTTTTGTATGAAAAAAAAGGATGCTACTTTCTCGAAACTAGCAGACTAGAGATACAAATAAAAAAAAATCTCCCATTCTGCACCCAAATTGCGTAACACACTATTAACCACAATCTGAATAATTTTGAAGGATATTGCTAATCCATAGCTTCATGTGTTCGAAAAATTTGTCTGTTCAACAACGTAAATAACGCAATGAATGTTGTTGAACTGTCAAAATGAAAGATATGCCATTGTAACCGTGTTATGCTATAACCCCGCGGTTAAATTCCTTTTAGGACTTCTTAGTATTTCATGTGTCGATGCTAGAATAAATAAACATAACTCGGAATCTTTAGTATATCAATTTTATGATCATCCATAATGTTTAATACTACCATAAAAGGCGCAGAAACTATGTCAGATTTACGACAGCCTGCTAAACCTGAATAATCATAATATATCATATTTGTGCATTTTATACAACGTTTGCAAGAAAAACACGTAAGTACTGCCTTCTTAAAATGGACTCAAGGGCTGGGTCAAATCAGCGACTAACTAGAAAGACATACACGTAGGTATGGCAACACTATTTTGTTTAGTAATTCACACCCAAACTCAAAGCATTTATTTCAATTAAAACATTTACAGGCACTTTTGAATTGTCAAAATTAAATAGTTGGTCAGTAGGTAAGTCCGAAAGTTGAAGCTGCCCATTGCAAAATGTAGATCTCTATGGAGAAGAACGGACTAGAAACTCCAAGGACACTCTTTTAAATCATGATATTACAAAATCCTGGGTACATCATGCAAAGGTTTAAACTGCTAATCTTCAAAAATTAGAAAAGTACTTTAGCAAGAAAAAAATCAGTTTTAATCGCTTTTTACCAGCACTTATCAACAGAAAGCACTAACTTATAAAAATACCCTTCACCATGATCATCATTGGCATAAGGCTCCCCCTTTTTGTGGCATGCTGCCCTGGTCCGTGCAGTCTAATCCAGGTCTCCCGCGCAATCTGTAATGAAAAAACCCCTTAGCTACTGTAATCTCCTCAAATCACACATTTACCATATTTTTACGTAATAAAAACAGCATTCTACTAAAAACAAAAGCACATCACAGCCCTTCTCAACTTTATCTCTTCACTTTTAACTTAAACAGATATAAAGGGCTCAAGTATTTTGATATATTCAAGTATCCATACCTACGAGTACAAACGTATCTAAATCGTTAATGTAATCTTCGTCGTTCGCAGATTGTTTTCCCTTTTACGACTTCAGCATAATGCTGTGTCTACGAGACGCCTATAAAAATATTATTAAAGCGAATAGTATTCTGCGTTTTATTTCAACTGTACTGACTTTTTACATGGAGGTTTTATATTCTATTTTCTTGAAGGGCTTTCCGTTTAAGTGCCAATTGCGCTGGAGTGCCAATAGTTCTTTGCTTTTGAAATGTTCTTGTGATAAAACTATCCGGGAATAAAATTTAAATTGTATCGAGTTGTCGTATTGTAGTGTAAATTCTTTCTCAGATTCCTTCTTGGGTTTTGATTTATTTTGACTTCACAGGTTTCAGCTATGACTAGTACTCTTTCTGTATTCTAAAACGAATGGTACAGTCACCAAAAGTGATAGGTAACCAGAGTATTCGGATAAATTTTATTCGAAAATATCCATCAGTTTCTTACTCAACTTCAACTATACCTTCCTTTGGTGACCGTACATACATCTATGGCTCAAAGGGATAGCTTATTTTTCTGTTTCCAAAAGCATCTTAAAATACGACTACAATCTTTCTAATCTTAGTACAAGTTGATATCAACATTATACTGTAAATAAAACTAAAGCAATCAACAATGAACACCCAAAAATCAAAACTAGCTAGTGTAAACCATGACTCGTCACAGCTCGCTCACAAACGTATCCAGTAGATAAACATGTTACAGCTACACGCTCCGCTTTAACGTGGTTAGGACAATGTCATTGAAAAACTGCAACTGGTGAACGTAGTTCAGTCTTCGTAATCGCGTTAACACTTTTGACAACATATGCTAGTAAATTGAAACTTCACTATGGTTGAAATTATCGATGTCATTTTTATGACGTGCATCAGGCATTCAACCTTAATTTGAAAAGCAATTACAAGGTGGACTATACACTGGATACGACACTGATTATTATACTGACATCAGATAATGGATTCAGAAAATCAATTAATAGGTTTAAGAAGGACCTTTTATATCAGCTTAGGAAACATAGAATACCTAGTGCTTAATTTATAACATTTATTCATTAAAAATGTACAGAAGGAAAAATTTTGGCTTCAACAATAAAGATTCTGACTTTAACGCTGTAGCACTGCTACGGTTCTGAATAAGAATATTGATAATTTTACTTACACCAAAGAGGGCAAAATAAATCGGCGATAGCTGTTCAAAAATAACACGTTTTCATTATATTATGACGATTTATACCAGTTAACTTCTACTACAAGCCGCGTTAAAAAACTTCGTTCCTATTATCAGCTGTCCCATACAAAACATCAATACCTACTTGATCCAAATGTACGGGATTGTTGATCATTTTTCGCGATTACGATGTTGGTCCATGGAGAAAGTTGTTCAGTTTCATGGTCTGTACCACACCTGACATATTGCAAATAATTTAATTTAATGGTCTGTGTCTTGTAATGTTAATTACTTTGCATATAGTATTGTATACCTACAATCAAGTATTTTCTAACTGAACAGACGGCTGTGCTGCAGGGGAGTTTGTTGCGCCACTTCTTCTTCCCAGCATAAGCACTAGGAAGTGATTAAGGGCGGGCGTTTTGGGGGACTGTCTTTTGTAATTTTGACGTTCGAAAACTGCTGATTCTCAGCCTGATTGCAATAAATGACTTTAGATTTTGATACATGCCTTACACCTAACCTAAAATCAAACAACAATTATAAAGGCCCTAAAATCAATACCACTATCTAACCATACTTCAGACGGGCAATTCTCGTAATTTTAAGAACGTTCACAGTCTGATCTCAGTCTCAATTTGTCAAAAATTACTTCTAATTTCCCTACATTTTGACAAGTTTTTGACATTTTTTTGTCGCCGAGATGAGACTGCGACTAGATTTTATACGTTTTAAATTACGAGAATTGGCCTTCAGGTTAATACTGACTTATTCAAAAACTTCTGTGTGCAACAAATTGGATTCGACACTGATTGTTATTCTTACCGACATCCAATAATGGATTTAGGAGTTTGTATAATCTGATTTGTTGAATAATAGATAGATTCTAGATAGATGTTGTTTTAAGTTAACCGTAACTTCAGGTGGTTCAGATAAACTGAATAGGATTTCAGTCTGTAAAACTTTGCTGTATAGATTTCAATTCAATAGAGATTATTATAATAATAAATTTTATTTATTCAGGTAAATAACACCCATTCATCAGTACACGTATAGAAATAAGAATTAATTAATAAATATTAATAATATCTAATATTATTTAGTAACAATATTATTGTATTGTGATTGTATGTATTTTAAATTGGTGTTCTCGTAAAACACGCAGCGACCTTTGTCGCCGTCGTCGACTCGTTAGCGATTTCAAAATCTCACGTCCAAACACAGATTTTGAAATTGCTAGATTTGATCGGATATTGGTTTAATTATTAATAACTAACTTATATTAACAGTTTGCACCACACATACTAATTATCGGTCAGTATTAGTAACAAATATAGATATTACAAAGGGTGTTTTCATAGAAAAGAAACTGATTATTTAAAATACGTCTTTAATTTCATTTAACAAGACATGCATTGTTAACACAATGTCAAAAATATTCAACATCTTTTCTACCTGTATCTATGTATAATACCCAAAAGCTATAATCAAGTGTTTCCGCGGTGGTTTCTTATTCCCCTCATGAGAAATGGGCGCAATGATGCATATATAAATAAATTGTTTATTTAGTAAGCTTCCTGCACGTGGTTGTCCCTGTGTTCAATTTATAAATCTTCCGGTATTTTTTTCTATTTCCAAATTGAACAACACGAACGCACTAAGTTATTTTAACAGCAATAAGATTGTTTTATCTTATGTAACTAATACGCTATATTAAAAAGCGCTTGTGATCACCAGCGCTATTAGTTTAAAAAATAATTTATAACAGGGCCAAAGTTAGTAGTTATGTTATCAAAATCACAGCATTCCTTACGCTTTTGGTTTGGTTTATTCAGTTTTGCCAATTATTTATTGAATTGAATGATCAAAAGTAAACAAAGAGCTTTTCGTATTATTATCCTTCAAAAGGTTATGTAATGGTCTGATAATTTATTGACAACTGCCGGATAAATCGAAGACAGAACTAAAGAAAATACCTATGAAGAAATAATACCCGTATCTCAAGTCCTTTCCCCGAAAACCAACTCGAATTGAGAAAAAAAATGACGACTACACTTTGACTGACGTTGAGTGGATTCGAAGACTTTTTCGGTATAACGACTTAAATTCCAGGTTTCAGAAACTTCACCACATAAATACCGAAAGAAATCTTACGTAGTACTCAGTATACATAGGTACGTAGATTATTTATCAAAAAATACTGAGAGCTGTCGTAAAAAAACTCGAGGAAAAAATAATACATTTCTCCCTTGGAACTAATAAAATGTCGGGACAATGGCGTCGCTGAGAAACAGGACGAAAAGGAAAGTGCATAAAGCGCCGAGACGATTGAAATTCCGACGTTATTTTTCCAAGTTGTTGAAATTGTTCCCTTTCTTTGGTCCAATTATTGTTATATTATTCCCGGGATATTTTCTTAATTGTTCTATATTGGAGTTCTTTATTGTATTCTCTATAGATTTGTTATTTGTTATGATATCTTTTTTTTTTAATTTACGAGTCTCGTCGGCGCCAGTATTTTTAGATTTTCTCCTTTTTTAATCTGGGTTTGTTGGTCGTAAGTACAATTTATTTATAAACTAGCTGAGCCCCGCGGTTTCACCTGCTTAAGTTTCGATCCCGTGGGAATATCGGGATAAAAAGTATCCTATATGTTAATCCTGGTTATAAACCTGGACTTAACCTGGTTAGGGTCTTAGCAATATGCTGAGCGATGGCCGTTTTGCGTGAATGTGACGCATGTTTACCCCGAATTTGTTATTTTCTTTTTTTGTGTGTTTGTTCTTTTTTATGCGTCATGTTTGCCGCAAATACATGTATTTTCTTTCTTTCTTAAAGCATCTGTGTGCCAAATTTCATCCAAATCCGCTCGGTAGTTTTTGCGTGAAAGAGTAACAAACAAACATCCATCCATCCATCCATACAAAATTTCACGTTTATAATATTAGTAGGATACCTTACAACGCTCGGTTGAACCTTCCAAGCAAGGTAGCACAACATTAAACCAAATTCAGCCACTTTAACTATTATTTTAGTGTGCTAAAATAATAGTTATTATGCTAAAAAAGCAAAAAGGAAAAATAACCGTGACAAAAAGAAGAACTAATTTTTCCAAAAAAGATTTAACTGGATTACTTCTTTATAATGATCTCACATTGATTACATAGCATAACATCATCTTAACAGATAATCCCACATGATAAACTAGAACGAGAAGACAAAGCCGTCCCAATATCCGGATATTCAACACCTCAAAAAGCCATTTACGAAACCCGATCGCTTCATCATCTGCTAACTAAGAACTTCTATAGAACACGACACGTCTATTTGTCTTCTCTTACGTCACTTTGGATCAAAAGGACCAAAAGTTTCCCTGTTTGCGGGAAAAGTTTGAGACATATCCCCTGACACTAATCCCGGGAGAAAGGACCGGGAATTATAAAACAGGAAACTTTGTTTTAGAAGAATTTTTGCTATCAATCTATTATTACACTGTAGGTCGAGCTGTCGAACTGTGTTCACCAATCCTTCTTTTGAATGAGATTATAATCGTTTACTGAAGCAGTTTCTGGGTCGGTTTAACGCTGTTTACGGTTACGGGTCAGGAAAAAAGGAAAGAAAATAGATTTATGAGCTCAACTGTCACGAATGAGATGCAATTATTTTTTCTATTTTTACCGAACTTAATCCCCTTTATTCATAAACGTTGCTTAAAGTTAAGTAGTGATTAGCGACTGTTTAGCCATACATTTTTGACGTTTAAACGTTACTTAACTTTAGTCATCGTTTATGAATAAACCCCAATAAGTCTGCATAACAGAATGAGGGGATAATGAAAAGAGATTTGATATAATTATGTAGATAATTGAAATATATAAGTAATTTTCGAATAATTTTAAGAACATTACCACTAACACGGCCATAATCAAGCTATGTAATGTTACTGAAGCAGAAGTCGATACTTAGCTTCAGCCTATAATGTTCCCACTGCTGGCACACAGGCTTCCTGTCTTTGAGAGGGAGTGGGCTGTAATCTACCATGCGGGCATAGTGCGGGTTGGTATTGGTAGATGTCACATGTCTTCGAGATTTTGGTTCTAGGACATGCCGATGTTTTCCTTCACCGTTTTGAGAGCAGTGGTGAAGAAATTATTTACACAAACTAAAGCGCCTGACTGGGTTTGAACCCACGACTAAGTCTATAGTTGGTGAACATAAAAAAACTGCGCTCCAATTGAAGCACAGTTTCCATACTTTTGAAAATTTTCTTAAGCTTAAACCCCTTTATTCATAAACGTTGCTTAAAGTTAAGCAGTGATTAGCGACTGTTTAACCATTCATTTTTGACGTTTAAACGTTAATTAACTTTAGTCATCGTTTATGAATAAACCCCTAAATCTATAGTTTTCCGTTCGTATTGGTTTTCTTTAATATTTTCATATAGTATAGTATTTTGCTAAATTTCCATGCTGGGTATATAAGGCAAGAAAAAATAACAACAAACATTAGTGTAGAAGATGAAAGCAATCGCGAGTCTGATACCCAATTAAGTTCGTTGCTCAGCAGAGAGCAATTATGTTAATCAGTGATTAATTTCAGTTGCACCTCGTAGTTGAAACTAAATTCAATAAACATCGCAGGCTCGCCTTCATAAAGCTTAATACGGTCATAGGCAAAGTGTTGATGTATAATGAACCTATAATGTTCCCACTACTGGGACACAGGCCTCGTCTATGTGTGAAGGAGTGGAATACAATCCACCACGCGGACCATGTGCAGGTGTCATATATGTCTTTGAATTGATGGTTCTAGGACATACCGGTTTCCTCACGATGTTTTCCTTCACCGTTTTGAGAGCAGTGGTGATGAAATTGTGTCAAAGTGAAGTGCCTGTCTGGGTTTGATCTCACGACTTACAACTATTATGTCGGGACCGATATCACTGGGTCACCACTGCTCAGTGTTGATGCACAATACTTCATTATTTATGGTCCAATACGACGGGAGATGGGTTCCCGAACGGAACAATATTTGTATGGCGTAGTACAGATGCTTCCGGGCCTGGATGTTTGTGTATGTGAGATTCGTGTCTGTGAACGCACACACGATGTGGGAGAAATCCTAGTGAAACAAATCAACTAAATATTTTTAGGGGTTTTGTGTATGTCCTAGAACTAAAAAAATCGAAGACATGCGACATCTATCGACCGGCATTGGGCCCGCACGGTGGATTATGGCCCACTCCCTTTTACAGAGAAGAGGCCTGTTTCCCAGCACAGCACAGCACACACAGCACACACACACACAGCACAGCGTTATAGGCTCATTATGCTTCTGCTTATGTATCAAAAGGGTATTTTTAATTTAATTAATCATGTGTGTTAAAGATAACTAATTGTATGTTTTAAAGTTAGCTGGATGTAGGATCAAAATGTAGATAACATTTGAACCTAGTTGATTGTCTCAAATTTTCTCTTTCATAGTTCAAAGATCTCAATCAGACCATTGCTTCTAAGTTTCACTGATGAGCCAGAGTTAGTCATTTCTACCAACTGCAAGGTAATGGCGTAACGCACCAACAGTAGGAATGGTTATAATTTTGACAGTCCAACAAAGTTTTGCAGACTTTTTCGAACATTTATGAAGCAATGGATTAGCAATATCATTCAAAATGATTCAGATTGAGATTGATAGTGTGTTACGCAATTAGGGTGCTGCTTTGTCACAACTTGGTCCTACGACTGTCGGTCCTCCATCATTTAATACGAGACCCTATTTTAATGTGAAGAGGCCGTACTAATAACTGTATGTTCAGTATATGGGTCGGGAGGTACATAAGGCCGTCCACATTGAACCGTAAGATGCGATTAAAGGCTTATATAAAGTGGATGGGTCACAAAAGTCGTCTTGTACGGGAATAATGTTGAAGGTTATACGCAGGGCTAGCTTAACTGTTTTGTTTTATTATAGGCACGGATGGTAGGATAGTTTTAGCTTTGGATGATGTGACATTCTTTTTATTTACTATGGTTTCAAAAGGAGCCATGATAGTAAATTTGGTGTTATACCTAAGGTTATGTGACAACCGAATTTATTGAGTACATACATAGATAAAAGATTTATTTAGTGCACATAAAATAAATAGCACACACAATTGTAGCCAATTTACGGGAAAAAAACGTGTGCGGTCGGGGGATCACCCGTCAGGAACGAAGTTCCTTACGTGATACTCGCTGGCACGTACACACACTCATTTTTACATAGAAGGAGACAGAGAAAGTTTGAATTTAATACGCGTTTTAATATAGCGATCTAGTATAAGTTTTCAGAAGCTCTCACAAGCTTGCCATTTTAGATTTTCATTTTGACCTCGTTAACGGCTTTATCACCCTCGAAAACCATGAAAACTATCTCCCACAAACTATTATCTAACTATCCTAACTAATATCATAAATGCGAAACTAAGTTTGTTTGTTTATTACGCTTTCACGCTATAACGGCCGAACGAATTTGATTGAAATTTGGCACACAGATAGACCATGACATAGGCTACTTTTCATCCTGGATCGCAGACGACATCGTGGGCAACGGCTGGTCTACTAAAAAGTCGCATGGAGCGGGGAATAATTTTTTTTCGTGACGTGACAATTTCTACCAGCAGTGTGATTCTGTAACCATCTCACCGTGAAAACTTAGGTGGAGTGAGTGAGGAGTGAGCTGTCATTCCAACTAATGCTAGGGATTGACACTATTGACAGCTCACTGTAAGCTCACTTCA
The DNA here is from genome assembly GCA_949629185.1 of Apamea crenata. Lineage (NCBI taxonomy): Eukaryota > Metazoa > Arthropoda > Insecta > Lepidoptera > Noctuidae > Apamea > Apamea crenata. The sequence goes on along the minus strand of OX451360.1, from coordinate 18,565,593 downwards.
CCTAACTTTTCACGGTGAGATTTTTACAGAATAGATCGGCTGTTCACTCCTACTCCAAGCCGTGATAAAGAACTTCGTTCTAAAAACTAAAACAAAAATATTAAAGCAATAAAATGAGTCTGACACACTATAATGAACATAGGCACATACCAAGTGCGCAGTGCGTCTCAACGTTAGGTAAACAAACAACTTTAAACTGTTCCTATTTTTATACCGCTGTGTCTCATCAATCACCATAAAACTAAAGGAGTACTTCTAAAGACGGAATTCGATTGATTCCACTCACTCGGGAATTTTGTTTCCCATGGCGATGTATAAAAACAGATACATGTTCGTATATACAGTCAACAAAAAGAGATAAGTATGAAGGGTCGTCGGATATAGTTGAAGTTTAGTAAGAAACCGATGGATGTTTTCGAATGAAATTTAGTTTGATAAATGAACTGTTTGTTTTCTATTAATTGAATAAAATTTTATCCGAAAACATCAATCCGTTTCTTACTAAACTTCAACTATATCCGCCGGCCCTGCATACTTATCTCTTTTGTTGACTTTCCCTTTCCTTCGTTGTTTTTCCTCCATCCTTGTTCCCATATGAACCAACCTTCATTGCCTCGGGTTTCTTTATTTTTAGGGTTCCGTACCCAAAGGCTACCAACAGGACCTTATTGCAAAGGCTTCGCTGTGAGTCCGTCCGTTCGTCTGGCACAGGGCTGTATCTTATGAATCGTAATAGATAGACACTTGAAATTTTCACAGAGTGTGTACTACTGTAGCCACTATAACAACATGTAACAAAAACGAAATTAAGTTAAAATCTAAAGGGGGTCCCCACACAAGAAACGTGTAAAAGAAATCAACTTAGCCTATCGCAGTCCACTGCTGGACATAGGCCTCTCCCAGACTGCGCCACCACACCCTGTCCTCCGCCTTCCGCATCCAGTCTGTCGCAGCCACCTTCAATAGCCACCAGTAAAAGTAATATGTAGTGTTAAATATTGTACGGTGATACGGAACTCTTCGCAAGACAGTCCAACGCGCACTTGGCCGCTTTCTGTCTGTACGTCGCTTTGTGACATGTTGCCTCTAATATATGTCCCGTAGTAACACAGATTGCTCTACGATTTTATTTTGTGTTTGACTGTACTGCAGTTGCTGTTTATTTGTGTTGTAGACGAGTGCTGTGCCAAATATTATAAGAAAAGTATAGCTAGCCTACCGCCATGGGAAGAAGGCGTAGGTTTATGATTGTATTTAAAGCCTAAGTATTAAATTCTTAAAGTGGCGTATAAGATCATAGGAAGCAATAAAACCACACCCCGATTCCAAAACACACTTTCGACCACAATCAAGATTTCAAGGATTCTCAAGGAAATTACTAAACTTATAATAATAACTTCAACTGCTTGACAACGTAAAGAATACAATGAATATTATTGAATTTTCACAATGAAAGGCATTGCCTTTTATTTATTTATTTTGGGATCTCCAACAAAAGATATACACTGAACATTACATAATAATTAATGGACGACAAAGTATTTAAAGTGTTGTTTGTTGTGTTGTGTTGCTGTTGTAAGTTTTTAAGGGTTTTTTTTATTTATTTTTTTATTTTACGTGTGTTATCCAACTACCCCGCCGGTCATTGTACTACAATTTCATTGAAATGTTGTATTTTAATAACCTACTTGTTAAGTTATTATGTGTTATACAGTCGAACCAAGACGTAGCATTGGAAGGCCTTCCACAGAGTGTACTGATGACCTCATGAAGGCCGCAGGAATCCGCTGGATACGGGAAACACAGAACTGGTCGTAGTGGCGATGGTTGGGGCAGGCTAATGTCCAGCAGTGAACTCTTTCACTGAAATGATGATAATGGTGATGTACATGATGATGTAGTAGACTTCGTAATTGCTTTACCCCTTATGACATCAATTCTCAGTTCACTGAAACTTCACCAAGGTTGTAAATATCTATCTGTCACATGTGACATCTACCAACCCGCACTGGGTGGTAAATTATAGCCCACTCCCTCCCCGAGGCCTGTTTCCCAGCAGTGGGATATAGGCTGATTATGAACTGTCACATAGACGAATGTCGGTGAAGGGCGTTTTTGGGGACTGTCTTTTGTAATGTTGACGTTCGAAAAGTGCTGATTCTCAGCCTAATTTTAATAAATGACTTTTGATTTTGATCTTACGGTGATATAGCAATTAGATACGAAGTGGACTACCAGTACCTATAATATAATAATAATACCTACAATAAAGAGAAAAATTAAACAAATACGACGTACCTGTTCTTGATAAATGCGAAGCAATTACACTAAGTCCTTTATATGTTTTCATCGATTGCCAAGCAACAATGCGTAATGCCATTTAATTAATTTCTAAGCACTGAGTCCGGCCTTTGAGCTGGGAATCCCGTAAAGGTCCTCTTGTGTGGTATAAAGCTGAAGCTTATACATTTTGCTGCAGTATTCTGTTTTTTTATTTTGTGTAAAAGTGAATTATTTAATCAGTTTAATATATTAAAGTCATAAAGACTAAGATTGCGTGAGATAGATCGTTTTTAAGAAGGTATTCTGTTAAAATTAATAAACTTATCATCACTGAGAAAACTTTATTTTATACTTTCACAGATCAGAGGGGCAATTCTCGTAATTTTAAGAACGTTTAGAGTCTAATCTCAGTCTCAACTGTTAAAAAAACCTCTAATTTCCCTACATCTTTGACCAGTTTTGACATTAATTGTTTGTCGCCGAGATGAGCCTGCGACTAGATTTTGAACGTTTTAAATTACGAGAATTGGTCTTCAGTAATGCCTCGACATTAAAATGATGATATTACGTAAAAATGACGATGTATCACAGAAAATAGGCTTCAGGAAAGAAGTAACATACTCGTTTGGAGGTATGAGGAACAGGGTGTAAAGTTCACTCATCCTCCATTGAAAAGGGAGGATCCTCCGACCAGACGGGTGTTATGTCTGGCGGGCAATTGCCCAATGATTGATATTGGGAAATTGTATCTATGCTAATTGTACGGTAAACTCTGCTTGCGAGATGCAGGATTTGCGTGACGTCAGTATGACGCGTTGTTCGCATGTGGCGTTTTGTAGATACCGCTACATCACTCCCCTCCGGAGACCGGAGGTCGATAGTTGGCTGAGTCTTGTATCTTGCGATGCTTGCCAGGCCAGCTGAGGTTCCAGTGAGTCGGAACCGGTTGCCGCATAGTTCACGGTGAGTCGGAACTGTCTGCGGAGATGCTCCAGTGAGTCGGGGTGGCGCATAGTTCGCGGTGAGTCGGAACTGTCTGCGAAGATGTCCCCAGTGAGTCGGGGTGGATGGCGCTGCGTTATACTCCAGTGCGTCGGATGTCGTACAGCGCCGGGTTGAGGCTGGCTGCTGCGTCGACCAGGAGAGGGTGCTCTGCTTGTTGACCGGCCGAAAGTGCAGTGTGCTGTGCCGAGGTTGCTGATGAGGCTGAGGGTGATGACCAGGTATGCGCGGTCGCTGCATGTTGGTGGTCAGGATACCCGTTGAAGCCGTGGATGCTGGCTGGCTGGGTGACTTCGCCGCTAAAGCTTGCGGGAGTGATGATGATGATGACGTCACGCTGAAGTAGGTGCACGAAGGCTGCGCTGACGTTCATGCTCGGGGTCACCAGTTTGGATTGGGAAATTGTATCTATGCTAATTGTACGGTAAACTCTGCTTGCGAGATGCAGGATTTGCGTGACGTCAGTATGACGCGTTGTTCGCATGTGGCGTTTTGTAGATACCGCTACACTCGTATTTAACCAAAATTCGTCGAAAAATCGCATAATTATCTGCTTTCTAATTACTTCCGATGAAAAAAGTCAGATCAGCTGAGACTCCGATCAGACAGAGAGACTGGAGTTTCTAATTTGACTTTTTTAACTTCGGACAATAATTATCATAATGACATAGTAACATACAACATACATAAACTCACACCTTGTTCCCATGCGGGTTGGCAGAAAGTACAGGACGTCACCTGCTACGATCCTTGCATATACCTATACTTCTTTTGCTTTTTACAATTACAATGACGGTGTAATACCAACTTTCAATACATTTTATTCCAAACTCAGATTCATGCGCAACACAAAAACCTGATTTAATCTACAGGACACGTATGAACAACTACTGATATTTAAAACTTTCCTTATTCAGGATGCGAGCGACGAGTCCAAAAAGCGAATATTCGCCAAATTACCGACCCGGCACGAACGAGTCCGCGGGAGGACGATAGTCTTTGAATAAATTTACAAACCCTGCCATTTTTCATTTCCGCCACCTTTGAATAATATCGTTTCTTGACTTTTTTTGACGTTGATTTTTAAAAACGGTTTTACTTCATCCATTTCTATTATGATTTTATCATGGGAATTCATCACACTGGAATCCAGTAGGTGGACCTAAACAGGGTTCTACTCTGTAAGTCCGTCAACGAAGATACGGGGCCTTCCGAAAGTAGTTGCATTTATAGCTTAGCATTATGCTGAGCGATGGCCGTTTTGGGTGGATGTGACGCATGTTTAGCCCCTACTTGTTATTTTTTTTGTTTTGTTTGTGTTCTTTTTATGCGTCATGTTTACCACAAATAAACGTATTTTCTTTCTTTCTCTTTCAGGCAAACACACATCACGGGTAAGAACAACTGTCAGTTCATTCTTAGTTCGGTCTCCAAAGTAATATTGTGTCCGTAGGTGATACGGAGTAGGAAACGCCCGTAACTTCGGCCACACACTACGGATTTATTGTGAACGTTTCTGGTAATGAAGTTAAAACTAGGATCCTGTGACAGTTTTAGGACCGCCGAGCGCACAGTGGGGAGTAAACAGCCAAAAGGGAATAGTTGAATGAATTCGAATTGCACGTCGCAAAAAACAGCTTTTGGATCGCGTGGATATCGGTAACATTGCGTATTGGTCTAGTAAGCACCCATTTTGTTACCCCTTTAAGGGTTTTTTTTAACAATTACGTTGATGCAAAAATGCAGCTGTTTAGGTATTATTTTGCAGACGCCAGTGCTTGGCGTCACCGTTGGCATTGAAGTTATTTTCAATACCAATAGCACAAGGGTCTAAGAAAGAAAAGAGAAAACTTTTTTATTTGGGACACACACGGGAAACAAAAAGTAAAAAAATCCATTTAAAACTAACTTATACTAAAAACAACTAAGTACAGAAAAAAAAATAAACAAAAAGATTCAAGACTACACAAGACAGATATCAAGATTTGAATGCTGTCTGTAACTAGACAAATTAAATTTGCTCATTACTACTGTATATACTCCTGGTATGTACATACCAAGACCCCTTCGTGCCTCGGAAAACTCGTTAAACCGTTGGTCCCGGTTTTCAATCTTGGATCTTTGGCAGTCGTTAAGGGTCGTCAGAAGCCCGAAAGTCTGACAACCAGTCTTAGCAAGGTGTATCGTATTACCCAGAAACTAGGTTGTAAAGGACAGAAAGGCAGTCACTCCGTATAAAATACTGGTATCCAGCTGCTTCCGGTTAGACTGGAAGCCGATCCCAACATAGTAGGGAGAAGGCTTGGCAGATGAAGATGAGGTATGACCGTACGACATGCTCATCAGATTCATGCTCAAATATCTCTCTCTACCATCAAGGATATATAAACCCAAAATACTCGTATAGCCCTAAAACCTTGCGCAATGACCATGGCCAAATTACATTCATAAGCAGAATATTTCGCCATCCATTACCATATATAGCATAGGTAGTAGGTACCAAGTTGATGGATGTTGGAACCGTTGGCAAGAATCCCAGCTCATTCAATAAGATTTCTATTAGCTGATAGGCATATAATTCTATTCCATATCTTTCCACATGCATAGTTTGTATAGTGTAAGAAATTGTTATTATCTATTTTCTTCCTTATGGTACACATACATAAACAGGAAAAATTTCCCGTTGTTATGAAGTGTTATGAAGCATATAGTATTAATCGTTCCTGTTTGGCTATTTTATGGGACTTATATTATGTTTTATCTTGTAGTATAAAAACAAAGTCGATTATCATGTCTGTGTGTGTGACCCCTTAGATCTTCTAAGCTACACAATGGATTTTGATGCCATTTTCACTATCATTTACAGCATTCATACCGAAAGGTTTGTGCGTAATTAAATTATAAATTAGGTTTATCTAATTAGGTTTAGCTACTAAGCTGAAATGAGATTGGGTAGGTCACGTCGGCCGCATGCACAGTGACCCCAGGACAACAGTCTCCACACGGTGGTTGCCTGTAGAAGGACGGCGCTGCCGAGGCTGGCCTAAGAAGGCGAGACGACCTAGACGCGTACCGCCAGGGTTGGATCGAAATGGCTCCAGAAAAAGATGCCTGGAAGGATTTGGGGGAGGCCTTTGCGCAGCACTGGGACAGTGTAGTCTAAATAAAATAAGAGTTTGCAATAAATCTAGATGATTTGACATGTCTAGTGACAGTGCTAGGTTCTTTCGATACAGCAAAAACCTTAGTACCTACCGAACTACTTTTGCCAAGACGAAAAATAAAACAACTTCAATTCAAACACCAATTATTTGACTGTATTGTTCTGCTGCTTAAATAACACAAAACAGGAACGCCGCAATCATCACGGCAGCAATAAACCGAACATATTGACTGTATTATTCAATTACCCTGGAAGAGGCTGAAGAGAAGACCTGGATGAGACTCGCACTGACCAGGGAAGTATGACACTAAAGGGAGGAAGGTTTATACTTAGCAGTGGGTGGAAGAATGCTGCCAATTATGATGATGATGATGATCTATCCAATCACCTGCGATACACGTCACAAAACTGAAACTAAGCACAACTCACTAACACCCTACTTAACTATCACACAGTTCTGACCGGCTTTAACTTGATAATACTTAGCCAAGTTCAAAGTAATGAACTAATAGTTTACCACCTACCACCTGAACTTCACGAGTTACGGCATTATCAATTAATGTTAAATAGGTAGGTTGATTAAGGCGAAAGCGTCAGGGTAGCCCGCGAAATTCAATTTTTCTAACTTTTTTGTAATTTGCTGGCCTCTGTCAGGTTGATATTGATCTAAATATGATTTGCAGCCGTATCAATTATTCTCTATATAAAACGAAATCGGGTTAGTTACACCATGTATAACTCGTTCTTGAGTTATACATGGTGCAACTAAGCCGACTTTGTTTTATGTTTGTATGATTTGTTGGATTTTTCGCAGCCTCAAATAGCAGAATAACTATTAAAACATAGGAAAAAAATCATGAATATAATTCATTTTCTCAGACATTACGTACCTATGGAACGGCTTCTTTGATGATATCCCTCTGAGACGGTACAAAGTTCGCCGGGTCAGCTAGTTATTTATAGGAATAGTCCTATAAATAACTAGCTGACCCGGCGAAACTTAGAGAGTTGTATTGACATTTTTATCATTACAGAATGATAAAAATGTCAATACAACTCTCTAATTACCCTATTGAATGACTGTTTCATGAAATCATGACATTTGTGGTCAATTCTAACTCAAGCAGTTGTATTGCTGATACTAACGATTATAATTCTGTAAAGTCATATTTGTTACGGTCGCGAATCACATTTTAATCAACTTACAACCTGACCGACCGGCAAATTGCAAAAAAAGAGTTAGAAAATTTGAATTTCGCGGACTATCTTAGCGCATCCCCCTTAAATAGGTATGTGGTTTAAGACAGGAGTTTGTATGGGTCGCTATTGGTCGGGGAAGGGTAAATATAGGTCTTGTTTTGGAAACTCAAAATTAGGATGAAGGTACAGTCGCCAAAGGAGATAAGTAACCAGCGTCGTCGGATATAGTTGCAGTTTACTAGAGACCGATGGATGTTTTCATATGAAATTTAATTTGATAAATAAACTGTTTGCTTTCTATTACTTAAATTAAATTTTATCCGAAAACATCCATCGGTTTCTTACTAAACTTCAACTATATCCGACGACCCTTCATACTTATCTCTTTTGTTGACTGTTTATACGAACATGTATCTGTTTTTATACATCGCCATGGGAAACAAAATTCCCGAGTGAGTGGAATCAATCGAATTTTGTCTTTAGAAGTACTTCTTTTGTTGTATGGTCTACTCCGGCCACATGGCCGAACCAAATATTATTGAAAAATGCGAAAAAAGTTCGGATCGGCTCAGTTGGGTCGGGACCATAATCAATATTCGAAAGAGTGTAGGATCGGGACCGACCGAACCAAATAGTAACATCGTAGCAGGAAACGGGCGAACATTCGGCCGATACTACTTCGGAGTAGACCCCCAGGTTACTTATCTCCTTTGGTGACCGTACGTCACTTCTATTTACACCAGAGGACCTATTACACTGCAATAAAGAAAAGAAAAGAAAGAAAATACATTTATTTGCGGCAAACATGACGCATAAAAAAGAACAAACATACAAAAGAAGAAAATAACAAGTTGAATGAATTGAGAGAACGATAAAGGGTGGCAGTCGACGCGCAACCTGTTACCATGGATTCAGTACATGATTCTGAATGCCCTGCGTTGAAATTTTTCATAAAAAAAATCTGCTGTTACATAGAAAATGTTACCTTCGCAGGGGTTTCAAAATCATGTACTGAAACTACTGAATCCATGGTGCTGCGAGTCGAACGCGATGTGCGTCTCTGCCACCCCGTAAATTGGAACGCCATTTTGGTTAGCAGTTATTAGGAAATAAAAAGACCGCTAGTCTTAAGATTTATTATTAGTATATATAGATGTAGGTTTCACGTGTCTTACGTAGTGAAATAAAAAACCAATTTACGAAAGCATCTACTGAGATTGTGATGTGTTGTCCAAAACGTTTGATTCGCATTTGAATTTCGTATTGGCTTGAAGATACGATTACAGTTTCTCCGACGTTCAATACATATTTTAGAAGGAAATCAACTTTGAATTTTCATCTTTTACAAGCTACTGTTCCATTCTTCATCTTGTCACGTGTCAGTTTGTACCGAGTACCGATATCATTGGACCGCTTACTGCATTAAATTTTGTAGGCGTGGCAGATCAGTTTAGGTTTGGCTTAAATAGTGGAGTTTAGAACGTCAAGATTACAACAAACAGTGCAAATAAAGTCAAATCAAATGTTTATTTGTGCACTCAAAGGTAAGTGTAACACAAGGTAGGTGTATTTTTTTTGTTTAGCCTATACTGTCTTGGCAAAGGCCTCCCCCAAGTTCTTCCAGAAACTCTTTTCCCGCGCCACTTTAAACCTGCTCGATCCGTCCAGGTCATCTCATCGAAGCTGGATATTACAATATTGTGGCTAACCAACTCTGTGTCCTGCCACAGTAAGTGCATAAAATAATCCTTAGTAATAAAAAATAAAGGCATGTGACAACTACCAACCCACAATGGGCCCGCGTGGTAGATTACAGCCCACTTCCTCTGGAAGAGAGGAGGCCTGTGTCCCAGCAGTGGGAACATTATGCTACGTGACGTCCACCAACCCGAATGGCGTAGTGGATGAAGTTCCTCTCCATATCAAGAGAGAAAAGGTTTGACCCACTGCACACTGGTAGCAATATAATGGACTAATTAAGTTTTTAAAATAGTCAGTTTTTCCTGATTATACCAATTAAAACCGGTGTAAACGTGCTATGTATCAATGAAAATAAAGAAACAAACATAGTGACTCTAATCAACCGTTAGTAGCTTGGCTACAACCGCTTCGATTTAACAATGCCCTACACCGACCCAAATAAAATAACAACACACATCACCTAACATGACGCCTGTATTGACTATTGTCAATACAGGCGACACAGGCGATACAGGCGTGTTTGTATTGTGTGGTCATTGTTGTATTTGACTTTGACTTTGTATTCCTCAAAGGGTTAGGCAGATGTGTAAGTATTGTTAGTACTGTTTAGATTATAGACTAATTGGTACTTAAATGCAACCTTTACGAATACTTTGAAAAGTAGATTGCAGAAATACGAAATAAACCCTTACACTGATTAAAAAATATAATAGAAAAATCAACGGTAGGAATGAGTTTTGGCTGACAAGCCAGGACCAGCTTCTTGGAATAATTATTGAAGTAATATGACAAACTGTGATTTAATTTACTCGTCCCGGTACTGAGAGCCATTTAAGCTCTTACAGTACACCCACATCGGGGAAATTGTGGGTGTGCTTGGGTGTTATGTTTCAGTTCCATGCAACAGGGGGTTTTGCCGTCACATGGGTAAAAATCCAGACTCTGGGCTGGGCTGGTACTAAAAAAATCCTAATGAACCCAGGACCTCATGCTCAGCAGTACCGCTAGCGAGCATTATACAACAACGGGACAGATAATAAAATAGTAATAATATTATCACAAATAGAATGATTATTACCTCCATCTTCATTCACCTTTCAACTGTTCCACAATCTGAGTGTAAAGGTTGACAATTATAAGCTCTTCAAGTCTCCATTAAACCGGTCGTTTGACTTGAACACCGTTAATTGACTATTATGCAGCATTGTTCTGACAACCTCTAATGGCACAACATTATTACGGTGGCACAATTAGGAATATTGTCATGTGGATGGGGGATCAACCGATTACTATGATGAAATTAAATGCAGTGAAATGTATCTTGAAAGAAATATCTTTCAAGATACATTTCACTTCATTTAATTTAAATTTTTTTTTTGGAAACTCACCAATATGGTGAGTAGCAAGAAAAAACTGCTTTTCATTGTCACAATTCAACTACATTCATTACGTCATTCTCTCTTCTTCCTCATGCTTTCTACAGCCGTTATCACGTCCAGTGTAATTGTTGTTTGTAAGCTGTACATTCCTGAAGAGATCAATGGCTTTTTTTAAATATCTTACTAAAAGCCCTGAAAAAGTAAAAGCTGGCCAGCGGACTCAAAAATAACAAAAACTAAATAAGCACTAGCTACCCCATTCCAAAGCCTCATTAAAAAAACCTTGCATTTTAGTGTCAGTCCATTTGAGATTTGAATTTTATTTGCACAAGAGAGCACAAAAGAACCAATACCTAGTGGTGAACGATCGAGTTTTGTTCTCACAGCGGATATTACTTTCTGTCTGCAACATTGCCCAATTTCGTTCAACAACCCGGGTGGCGACTAGATTACCTATTTTTATGAAAATTGCTATGAATCTGTTGCTATGGTGACTTTTATCTTCACGAAAATTGTGATGGCTCTCACCATGATTTTGATGATAACATTTGTGATTGCTAAATAGATAGAATAAAAAATGAGTGCATAAGAATACTGAAAGTGGCACCGGTAACTGAAAAGTTGTATGGAAATCGGTTGTCATGGTATGGACATGTGTTACGGAGGAATGAGGAAAATGTCGTGAGGAAAGCTTTGAGTATGAATGTCGATAGCTATTAGGGTAGGGAAAGACCAATGAAACGAAGGATGAGCTGTGTGAATGATGATATGGTTTGAAGGGGGGTGAGTAGAGAAGTATGGAAGAAAAAGACATGTTGCCCCAAATAAATTGGGATAAGGGCAGGAGAATGATGATTTGTGATTGAAAAAGTAACGCCTGACCCAAGTTTTCTTTGGAACACGGGATGAATCATTCCATTGATGACGTTGACAGGTTGAGCAGCACAGTGACAGGGTAAAAAGGGGAAGATAATTATATATTATTATCAAATGTGTCTATTCGCTAAAGCATCTACATAAAAGCATAAACAAATGAAATTAATCAACAGTCTCAAATTCAAAGTCTCCCAAACATAACTCAATTGACTACACACACACGCTTCTCGTTCCATTTTATTGGTGATTCAAATAAAACCTGTAAAACCTAAAAGGTAATTGATTCCGATTTCACAATAAAAATAAAAAGGAAATAGAAAAATATTTTCAAGCGATTATTTTTATGGTAGCTCAGATAGCTCTCTCAGTCAGAGTTTATAGCTAAGCTCTAGACGAATATTTTAGAACAAGCTGTAAAGTGAACTGCTTTACTCATGTTCTAGTGATGTGCTGCAGCGCTCGCGAGCTGTAAAGCGCAGTGGGCATGTTGGGAGAGATTCTCTAAATTCAGTTTGGACATAAGTGAGTTCTAAGAATTTTTACCCAACATCGGAGAAATGTATTATGCTGGTTTATTTATATGCACGGAAATCTCATATGTCATACTTTTAACATATTTTATATTATGAATAGCTTCATTGAAAGTCATAAAACCTCTTTCAAACAGGGCAGCTAAGAAAAGCTTTCTTCTGAAATGCGCATTGTCTTTTAATGATCCTACGATTATATTTTATAACTTACGTTTTTCACTGTGCGTAAAATATTAATTTAACAAAATAAATCACACACACACATATCTACAACAAACACAATTTTTCTATACATTCTAATCTTCTACACTAATTCACCAAGATGGTCCGACTATCCAGCACACAGAACCAAAACGCTTCCTGTTCCAAAACAAAGGAAAGAATAACATTGACTTAGTAACATCAGAACTATTATTTACTCTCTTGTCGACTAGTTACTCGCCACTAGTCCGCTACTAGCATAGTTTGGCAATTTCCTGAGTTTACGCTCAATTTAATTAGATGTGCGATGAAACTCTTATGTTTAATGGTAAACTTTAATTTCAGCTGGTTTAATCAAGTAACTTTGTTATCCTACATAGATCAGAATTATGATATGCGTTTTTGTTTCTTTACACGCCAAACTAGATAATCGATCTCAGCAACGCATTCTCATCAGAAACCATCACGAAATCAGTTTCAACCAGACAAAAACGCGTCCAAACTGTAGTTCCACCCGACACATCACAGACAGGGTAAAGAGGTCATGAATACGTTTGTAAAAAAGCTCTCATTCAAATTAAGTCCCCTTCTGAATAATTCATACAATTTGACAGGAGTGCCACTTTACTGACACAATTTGAATCTAAAAACGTTGTATCTAGAAAAATCCCCGTGATCCTGAAAAGTGGGTTCTTGGGAGGCTTTTGAGGAAACTACATTACCATACATGGCTTATCTTGTGCCAACGAACAGGGCTTATTCGCGCTGCGTACAAAATTCAAGGAGGAATAAGGATAAGTGCTCACAATAGCTGTGGGATAAATATTTCCGCGTCACAACTGTGTACTGTGTAGACTTGGCGTTATGAGTGGGGTGACTGCGTGTTGTATTGTTGTGGGATAGTGCCGTTTGAAATGACTGGAGAAATGATAATGGGGGTGCTACGAGTACTTACTTTACTCAATTTAATTGACTAGCACACCATCGTCGTGCTCTTTTTTGTTTACCCTTGTTCAAATTGATAGAAATAATGAATAACTTATTAATCTATGATGTTTTACAACATAAATTAAAGGTAGACCCTTATCTTTGTGCTATTTCCTCGCACTTCCCTATTGAAGATCTACCTACCCATCTCCGGGTTTGTCATCTGCTCATGCTTTTACCACCTTTCAACACAAACAACTCTAAACAATTCATCTACACACTGAGCTGTGATAATAGATGAATTGTTTGGGAGATGGGTAGATCTCCATTACGTAATTTACGTAACACCACGTAATACTACTGGTCAGATAGATAGATAACAAGCATATTTTGACACGTGTCAAAATCGGAACTTGCGCCGCCATCTTGTCTTATTTTGTAGACATGCGGTGTATCACGACTCTAGTTGTAAACTACAGTAGAATGACAACATCACCATCTATCTCTCTTCGCCACCAAACACAACAAAGGGCGCGCCTAAATCCTATTAATTTAATATTTACGATGATGTCAAAGTAACTGACGTATAAGGAACATAACTTTTATATCTTTGCCTCATAGCACATAAAAAAATACGTAGGTACTGTGTCTTTAACCTCAAAGTTTTTACGAGCTGCGTTGATAGCCAGATCTTCGGGAAAGCACTTAATTCGCATAATTAAGAGCATGTCGCACTTAATTAAGTACATGTGGTACCTATGTTTATGTGCTATATCTACAATTGTTACGTTTCTACAGGACATATTTGTTAGTAAAGCAGTTACAAATTATGTTTATGTTGGAATCATTTTTGATCAGTTTGAAATACGAGTAACATTCATCTTGATTCATATCCATGTTTTCTTTTTGTCGCCGATCATACTTTTATTTATTTAAGCCAATAAGTAATGCTTCTTCACATTTTTTTTTTGCTTTGAATGTTTTAATAACTTTTATTTAGGTACTTACCTAATTCAAACAACTTTTAGAACGAAGTCCCATACTGCGGCTTGCGATAGCAGTTGACTGGTACAAATCGTCACGTAAGAAAAAAGCGTTATGCCCGCTCCATGCGACTCTGTGTGTCTGTCTCTTTCTATTATATATTATTATTATATTCGCATGTATGTGTGCGTGCGTGCGAGTGTCAGTGTAAGGAACTTTGTCCCTGGCGGTGATCCCCGACCGCACACGTTTTTTTTGCCATGGGCTGGTGCTCACTTATTTTGTCAAGCTTGGCTGTTTTGGTTTCTGCAATCTCAGAAAAAAATACAGAGGAGAACAATTGACAATGAGACCGTGATTGTCACAAATATCCCGTTTAAGTCAAAACTGTTGTCAGCCTTGTTCTTAAAGCTCCTTACTGCAGTAACTTGATAGACAGCTGGCTCCTCTGGGATAGCATGAAGGTGTAATGCGCGCTTGGGATATGTAATACGTTTCTAGCTGAATAATGCCATAAAACTGTATGCTGTTTTTATTTAAGTTTTAAATAAGTAACAATTATAATACCGTGATTTTTGGCAGACAATCAGTCAGGTTGGTGGATGACATTTAGGAGATCGCGAGTAAGATCCACACAGGCCAGGGCAACACAAAAGAGACGAAGCATATATTCAGCAGTGGGTGGAACAAGGCTGCCAATGATGATGATGATAATGTATTCAATACGGTGTAATGGCTTCTTACAATTCGTGATGTATTTTTCATTATTTTATTTACATATTGAATTATAGTAAACAAGCATATGCTCGGGACTTCGTCTGTAATCCAGGATGAAAAGTAGCCTATATCCTTCTTCAGGTCATGGTCTACCCATGTGCCAAATTTCATCTAAATCCGTTCAGCTGTTTTAGCGTGAAAACGTAGCAAACTTACTTTCACATTTATAATATTAGTTCGGATTATTTTTTTAATTTTCTAGTAGTTACATACGGTTAGATACTATGCTATCAATAGAATTCCAATATTCGTTCTGTGAATAAGTAACCCTCTTTGTAAGGCCCCGTTGTCGGCCTCGAGCGATGCGACTTGCGACGCGACTTGCATCCGTGTCGCGTCCCCACCGGTTTTCGCCTGTCGCTTGAAGAATGAGTGAACTTTACACCCTCATACCTCTATAGTTCCTACCATTTTGCTTCTCACACCGCCACACAACAAAGCCTAGCTAAAAGAAATTCCTTCAGGCCTTAAAGTTCATTATTAGATAAACAAGTTATAACAAACTTGTGCTATTCCCTGTATAGTATATAGTAGCTAAAGATGGCCGTATTACAGAACAACTTAAAGAAGAAGTGAGCGATGAAACTAGACGCACGGAGGGAATTACGCACTTACCAACTTTTATGAAAGGACAGCCTCTTTATCCGGGTTTGATGTGTTGTTTATTTGTTATTGGATTCATATTATTTGTTTTTCTGTGCTATTTTTAGTGCATGACATTGAGGTACTCAATAATTTTCCAGCACAAAGACCTCTTCTTATATAGATAAGAAATGGATAATTGATTACTATACTGTACAAATCCGTATTCAGATTCATTCACAGCATTTTCTTTCGCCACCATTCCAGTTTCATTTCCAAAGTTGCATAGTTCATTTTACATTTAGAAACAGCAACACACTGCTGAAGTAACGCATTAATAGTTCTCCAGTACCTCAATTGCGTTACACACTTTTCCGAATTCTATCTATCGCTATCCGCTATCCGAAGGATTTTGAAGGAAATTGCTAATCCATTGCTTCATAGTGCTTAAAAGTTCGTCTGCTCAGCAACATTAATGACGCAATGGATGTTGTTGAACTGTCAAAATTAAAGGCATTGTCATTGCAAGTGTGTTATTTCATGAGTTTTGTAAAACATTCCTTTCTATCCTACAATATCCCTTTAAAAAACTCAAAACTCCTGGACTCTAAAGCTGCATAAACTGATAGACAGCCACCTCCCCAGACGGTGCTTACACCACCAACCATTTATAAACCGCTTATAAACGGTAAAACACAAGGATATCCCTAGTTTATTCCGGGCAGGGTATAAAACGTGGGAATTATACCGCCATTTTATTTTGTTACACCAGTTCCACACGTTGGACTCAATGTTGGGGCCAACGCCACTACTCCAAAGTATAGATGGCGAATATAGCATTGCCCCAACGTTGGCCTATGCTACGTTCTCCTTCAGCAAGTTGGGGCCAATATTGGGACCAACGTGTAGTACCACTAGACGTTTGCAGCGTCCATGGTTACACTGCAGTAGATATTATTTACTGTGGCCGTTGTCTTGCAGCATAATGTTTTGAAGGAAATATGTTTTGGAGATTTTAAGGGGGCTCTGTGATTGGCAGGTCTGAAATAAAGAGGGGCGTACACAGAGAAACCAAACAATTCGGTCAAGGACAGGACGTGCTTATTGCATTGGGAGTTTTGTGCATCCTGGCAAATAATAAAATATGTATAGCAGTGTTTTATAACGAGATCTTGTAAGATTATTGTTAGCCAAGATTTGAATTAGGAATGTCACACTGCTTTTATCGTACTATGTTACTTAGAAATAGTGTTATGACAGACGGATAGATTAGTAATAGATAATTTAAAATGGCCATAAGTATAAAAAGAAAAGGAAATTAAAAGAATCAATTAATTTCTTCAATTAACAATATTTTTTTTTTTGGATTCTTAGATCATATCCCGCAAAATATCCGATTCTTCAAAAAGTTATCTTACAAATAAAAAATACCATATCATTTCAAGCCATTTTTCTCAAAAGTAAAAGGTAACTATCTCATTATTTACAGTTTCAAATATCCCACCGCTAACATAAATACGAAAATAATATTATTCTTTCTTTAAGTATTTATATGGACCACGTATACAACTAGGGTATACCTACACAATCGTCCTGAAGAGATCTCATTTATCTACTTAATCAATGGTCTAACTTATAAGTCCACATGCGACCCTACCAAGGCCTAATTCACGACCTTTAGCGACGCGACTTGTGTCAGGCCCCGTCCTAACCAAGAAAGTTCGTCACGCGAATACGTTGTTTGAATTTTGACGTACCTACAAAAGCGACTTGATTGATCGCGCGAGTATGTTGTTAGCAATGAAACAGTGGACTGTATTTTAGGGGCAATTGCTTATTGCCGTTCTTATGAACAAATATAAATTATCCCGGACAAACAATTAATAAATGAAGTTTAAGAGAGGAGTAGAGTCCGTTGGAGCGAGTGGTCGTCGGGCCGGGCCTTGTCGACGCCGCCGCGCCGTGCCTTAGCATGCTGATGACGCGTTGATCACGCCGCCTGCGCATTCGATTCGATTGCGTTCGATTCCCAACAATGTCATATCAAGGGTCACTTGTTCCTGTCCGTCACTCCGCAAGTCGCGTCGCGTCGCGGTGACTCGTGGCATGGTCTAAACAACTTCTCTTATTTATTTTTCCGCAGTCTAGCTTCGTCTTTCTGACTGACCGACTCCTTGATAATTCAAAAGTGCCTGTGATTGGTTTATTTGAAATTAATGCTTTGAATTTGAGTCGCAAGATGCGTGTCGCTTGGGCGTGTCGCTCGGCCACGGGGTAAGACGTTAAGTTACTTAATAACAGTCCACTAGGCTAAGAGCTGGGGACAATCTTTTTTGTTTTTGCTTCATGCTAATAATACACATATTCTTTTGTTTTGGGTGCCTACTTGTCGAAATTCTCATACTCGTAAATGTCCTTTGCACTGAGGCGGACGGAGGGGTTCATCAAACTCTTACTGACAAAAACTACACGGTATTCCCCTAATTACATTAAAACTGGGATCCCTCACAAATAATTCATCCTCGCCTCGACATAGCTGACTCTAACTGTCACTAGTAATAAAACAAACCCTGTAAACCTGAGTAGGTGTATCATAATCACCGCACTTGGCAGATTCTGGTGACAGAATTTAATGATATTCGTGAAAACGCGGCAATTCATTTAACATAACCTCCATATTCACCTAATAAAACACCCTTGAGTAATTACGGGCTGATTTATTCTTACACTAAACGGAACCACACAATACTCGGAACGTTGTAAATCAACATAAAGTTACAGAAAACGTTTAAGAAAATTCCCTGTTCAATAAACATTGAGTAAAGCGTTTTGTCGCCGGCTCCTCGCCTATAAAGAATCATTAATGTCCGCATTTTATATCGAACTGTCTGCTGAAAGATTCAATTACTACACTTTCAACGCTCAGTATTGACTACTATTTCTGTATCTTTACTAAGTACATTTTACATTGTGTAAAACTACTACATTTTGACGCGAAAATATGGGAAATAGTTGTAGTTTATTGTGTCTTGTGAACTCCAATTCTGTTGTATAAAATCCTTTCTTCTGGGTTATTGATTGACTATCGACTATTGTATTGTACTGAAAAATGCACGGAGAATAACCACTCAAAAGCGTTGCTGTCAGTGTAATTTTGTTACTCAATAAAATCAGTATTCAGAATTCGGTTTCTCCGTAAAAGCGTATATCAACACCATGATAAAGACTGTGCCATGTTATTAGACTGACGAGGACCTACCATGTTTGGACCTGCCGCTGCACTATTGTTGTGCTCACTTAATTCAATGAATATTCAGCTTATACATAGGGATTAACTCGTTTCTAAACAGAGTCTTTAAACAGACTCCGGACCCAGGTCGGCCGAAGCAAGGAAAACCTATTCAGGTGCAGATTCATAGAAGATTCCGCCTTGGAGTGTAAATGTGGTGCAAACAAACGATATCGTGTCCTGCGAATGACCTGTTGTTGGCACATTACTGGAACTGATGGACGCTAGTGATGGCGCCAAACACGTAGCCGAATTCTGGACCGAGTCCATTTAGATTACCATCGAGACGCTAACAAGACGAAGGAACATTTCTAGTTTTTTTTTTAAACTGCAGTCCATCTGTTAGTACAAGCTAGCCACCCCCTGAATGCTCTAGGGGCAGCTGTGATTAATCTGGTAAATACATTGTTCACTTGCACTAAAGAAAAATGGCGCCCATTAACTCCGCTCGCGTAAGTTAAGAGGTGATTTAAAAGTAACGCGGTTTGATTAACGATGTGCTTTGCATGACGTGCTTTTTATTATGTTTATAATTCTTACAGTTGTAGGTAAATCTGGATTTAAAATGATTCATTTCTTATGTGAGGAGGACAGGGTGTTGTGACGCAGCCTGGAGGAGGCCTATGTCCAGCTGTGGACTGCGATAAGCTGAGTTGATTTGATATGATTTGAATTACTTATGTTATTTAAGTTTTTTGTTTTCTAATATCAAATTACTAACACCTTTTTGTTTTTATTTTTCTGTGCACTACTTGTTGCTCTACTAACGCCTTCTTTGCAACTATTTTATTTATGGTCTCTATGTCTGAATTAGAGATTAACAATTAATTGGAATAAAATGGAAATGGTTTTATTTATTTATTTAACCATTTGTTCAACCATGAACAAACAACAGTTACACGCGCCAGCAACAGCATCGCAGCAGCGTCAGCATCAGAGCAAAATTCATGTCACATAGGTACAAGCACACCGTCAGCGCTAAGAAGTGACCTACTGAGATCTTCGCTTCATCGGCTCAATACACACACAACACACATGTAAATAGGTATCAATGTGTATTGAGCACTAAAATTGTATATAATTAAGTTAATTATTGTAATAAATCAGTCATCAAGCTGGAGTCGAGTTTGATTCACCTTCCATAACTCCTCTCACTGTGGCCAAGACACCTTTAGCCATCATCGGTCCTATGAGTCTGTGGGATCGGCAGTGAGAAAACCATTTCCTGTGTACATTGCACGACGTACACGAACCCTATTTCCTACCCAAATTCCGTCTGTGCCCGTAGGTCTCTTGGTCACAGACTTCCCTTACGTAAACCAACGTAACTCACGTTTGGTGTGGTTTGTATGATAGGGTAGGGCGTCAGGGTGCTAGGTAGTTGCTGTAGGGCTAGGTTTCTATTCAGTAGGGTCTTAGGTGATCATAGGTGCCAGGGTCCATTGTTTTAAACTTAGCCACACTGTACGCAATTGGGATAACGGCCGTACTAAGCTGTGAAGCCCAGTGCGTACACCATTTATGCGTACACACGTATATAAACAGACAAGAAAAAACAGAACAGAAAAAAATAGGTACAGAGGTGCTTGACGTGAGCGGACCGGTGCCACACTGGACACGCAAATTCGCCAGCAGAGAAGCATAAAGACATGCCAGTTGTACGCAGGACATCGGGTGCTGCTCCCCAGTTAGTAGAAATTAGGCGACGTAAATGATTATTGCGTGTCCCACAACTATGATGAAGTGGACAGATAGTGTTCTTTTACTCTTCTTTTAAAAACTGCAACAGTTTGACAGTCCCTAATGTCAGGGCGTTCTTTTACTCTTCTTTTAAAAACTGCAACAGTTTGACAGTCCCTATAATGTCAGGGCGTTCTTTTACTCTTCTTTTAAAAACTGCAACAGTTTGACAGTCCCTAATGTCAGGGCGTTCTTTTACTCTTCTTTTAAAAACTGCAACAGTTTGACAGTCCCTAATGTCAGGGCGTTCTTTTACTCTTCTTTTAAAAACTGCAACAGTTTGACAGTCCCTAATGTCAGGGCGTTCTTTTACTCTTCTTTTAAAAACTGCAACAGTTTGACAGTCCCTAATGTCAGGGCGTTCTTGCCGACTAGTGAAAATATATTTGCATGTAGTACCAAAGGTCTTTGTGAGCGCCCGAAAGTGCAGTGTGCTGTGCCGAGGTTGCTGATGAGGCTGAGGGTGATGACCAGGTATGCGTGGTCGCTGCATGCTGGTGGTCAGGATACCCGTTGAAGCCGTGGATGCTGGCTGGCTGGGTGACTTCGCCGCTAAAGCTTGCGGGAGTGATGATGATGACGTCACGCTGAAGTAGGTGCACGAAGGCTGCGCTGACGTTCATGTTCGGGGTCACCAGTTTGGAGGTACGAAGAACAGGGTGTAAAGTTCACTCAACCTCCATAGAAAAGGGAGGATCCTCCGACCAGACTGGTGTTGTGTCTGGCGGGCAATTGTCCAACGACTGATGTCGGGAAGTTTGTATATATCTCTGCTTGCGAGATGCAGGATTTGCGTGACGTCAGTATGACGCATTGTTCGCATGTGGCGTTGTAGATACCGCTACAGTTCCATATAACCCAGGGCAACAATTAACTAATAATATAGTAAATATTTACTTTACAATAGTAAACGTAGATACTGATAATTTGCTATTGTATGTAATACTCCTCTAGTTCCAGTAAGCCAATCCTTTACGAACCCAACCTCAAACTGTTATCTAGAATTATTGTGGAGATAAGTATGAACTTATATCCACAATAATTCTACTTATTCCATGAAATTGCATCGCATTTAAAGCTCAATACTTCCCTCCTCCTCCACGTCAATTCTTTCCATTGTGCTGCTCCTCTTCACTGAAGCACCCTCAGCCTTCCCCACATTATTGTTCGGTTCAGCGGTGTACTACTCGAACATTCGTTAGCTATACAGCAGACATAAATATTGCGGTGTCTTACGTGAGCGGTTGATGCGTCACAAGATGTGACCACATCGAAAAGGAAAATGGCAGCCACGAAATCATAGTTCTTTTCGGAATTTGAATCAATCTATACTTGTAATATATACTATGAAGTTAGTGGTTGATAAATGAAAATGTTTTTCTTGGACTAATAATAATAGAATTCTCGTTACGTGAAGTAGGTAATTCCACTTGGTACTTATGCAACCCTAGAGAACCTAATAGAAGAGGGTGTATTAGGGCCCTAGAAGAATTATTACCAGCGCTACGATATTGACTTTTTATATTTTTTTATATCGTGTTTTTTGGCCTCGCACTGGTCTTTTTTGTTGCTTTTAAAGTAACTTGTTAGTTGTAAATGCGGCTTTTTTATTAATAATTGTATTTTCTACGTCACTTAATCAGCTATACACACACACTGCTACACACAAATGTACTCATTATTTTTAATTTACTAGAATATTCATTAAACACAAAACATCCATGAATGATTATTCGAAACTTGACTTTCTTATATTTAAAAAGTGGTATTTTCCAAAGTATTCACAGTTTCTTCCCATTCAAAACTAGCAATAGTCAAAACCTAAAAATAACCAGTCTATTAATTTACAAACGTTCTCTCCACTGCTGCACTGTGAGATATTTCCCATACAAAATCTGTCAATTCTGTCAAAAACTCTTAATGGCTTGTTATTAATTCCAATCCCAAATTCCAAACAAATAAACATCGCTAACAAACTCAAAATGGCTTCCGCCCCAAACGTAACCGCACGACCATGGCCGATGACGTGCGATCCCGTACGATCACGTACGAAGTAGAGCTAAAATAGTCTGCAACGCAATCACGCTTGATTTTGCAGTCTGCCTGTCATGATTGCGGGTTGCATTTGCAGTCAGCTTTGAACCTTAGTTCGTAATTATATCAGCGGGAAAATGCGTTTTCGTTGCGCCAACCGTATTTAAGGAAGATGTTATTTGAATACGGATTCCACAGCTAAGAATGCAGTCTCGTCGGTACAAAGATACTACTTCACTCAAACAATATACAAAACAAAGAAAAATAAATAGGAATTAAGCAACACTGAAACAACACTCATTTGAGATCGATGAAATCTTGACTATATTATCTTACTATTAAATATAATATAAAAGCTAGTAATATAATATGTTCAGTACCTAACTCTACTGCCAATCATTTTGAACTAAATACTGACTTCCTCCCACTCTGTATGAAAACTGAACACAACATTGTAAATGCCAAAGACCATAAGATTTAGAACGACTACAACTTGTAGGTCGTAGGTTCGAACCCAGACAGATGCTTTACTTTGTGTGAATTATTTCATCACCACTGCTCTCAAAAACTGTGTAGGAAAACATCATGATGAAACCGGCAAGTCTTAGAACCAAAATTCGAAAATATGTGACGTCTACACCCTCTCACAGAGAAGAGGCCTGTGTCCCAGCAGTGGGAATAGTATAGGCTGATTATGGGACAGATTTAGACCTCTCTCAAATAATACATCTACCCTCTATTCCAAACATTTCCCCTTCGTAACCGCAGCTGCAAAACATTGAATATTCTATGAAACTCATCGCCTATAAAAGCAAATCACCGTAAACGCTCGCGAGAGAACCGAATCCCATATTTATCTAAGCTGCTTCCCCGGCTATAATTGTGTGGCAGACATGTCTTACGTCTAGACTGATTCCGCCTCCAATTACGTAACACGGCTTGGCTTGCGTCGCCTAAAACGCGATCCGCTTTGGGAACCACAGAGGAGATTAAGTGGAATTCTCACACGAATATTTCATCAACCTCTGAGAGTACTCCGAGTATATTTTAAGACTATGTTTGTATGTTATTTCATAGTCAACGTAAGGATTGTAGACATGCGGGTGTCGTTCTGTAGTCTCTGCATGGAAATAAGGCGTGAATTTATGTATATTTGTCCTTTTTTTTAAACCGGTGTAGAAAATCCTCATGGATGTCCTCCGTTTTGGGGTCTGTCAGACTCTTACTAACTAAAAACCACCACTGTGTTCCCTACTCACGTGTGCGCCTTCCATGATCCCTTGTGTTTGTCCAAAGCCAAGTCAGAGAATGTAATTTATTAAAAGTGTAATGTAAGCTTAAAGTACAGTCTCACCAAATCGTTTATATGCTAGAAGACAAGCGAGAATTGATTTTTTTTACAAAAATATTTTTAATATAAAAACGTTGAAATTACACAAAAAGAAACAGTGTTTTCCTTCTAGTAAATTAATATTATTAATTATAGTTTGTGATGAAGACGTAGGCTTTTCTCTAGATCTATAAACTGGTGTCAACTCATACAACCAATTTAAAAATTACCTTTAACTATGTCAACTTAGTACTCCATTTGCTAACAAATCTGTGGCTAAGAACATTAGAACCATTTGTATGTATAGGATAAGGATTTCCGAGGGAACTTTATGCTCCTCTTTGGATTTAGGATACCCGAAAGAACCTGTGTTAGGTTTTCTTATACTTAGAAAGCGATGCAGAGGACATAGAAATTCGTCTCATAAACTTGGCAATACTTGAGTACTAACTTACGTGAACGCTCTAGGATACTACATTCAGCACAAGATGCTGGGCGATCGCAAAGTATGAAGACGTATCTGGCCACTTTGTGAGTATTCTTAGCTTCGTTTCATAAATAAACTTAACAGATACGGTATCAGAGGACACGTGCTAAATCTCTTAGAATCTTACCTTAGTAACCGCACACAATACACAGACACATCCAGCATTTGCCTTAAAACAAAATGTGAAAAGAAATACCGATCTGCAGGCAATATAGTTAGATTCGGTGTACTACAGGGCAGTGTGTTAGGGCCGCCCCTATTTTTGCTGTATATAAACGATCTGCCACGTCAAATACAGCATCCTATGGTTTTATTTGCCGATGACTGTACAGCACTCGTGAAATGTACTGATATTACCCGTTATGCTCAAGACATTAATGGCACTTTAAAAAATATTATAAGCTGGCTTGATGAATAACCTAGTAATAAACTTACAAAAAACTAGTGTGATGCACTTCCACCAACGTACAATTCCACCAAGTGTAAACGTACAATATGATGGGGCAGAGATCAAAGTAGTCAAAGTTGCGAAATTTTCGGGAATAATGATAGACGAACAATTAACCTGGAAACCCCAGGCCGAAGAAGTGTGCAAAAAGTTCAGCACTGCAGCATATGTCCTATGGAATTTGGCAAAAAAAGTTGAAAGACTGCTTTCATAGCTTACCATGGTTTGATCGCCTTGGTCTTGAGGTTTGGTTTTGATTTGATTTGATTCGCGGTTCTAAAATAGAAGGATGGCTTTAGTTAATCACGGATGTTAGCACTAGTAAAGGAAAAACTCCGGAAACCGTAAATTTGTAGTTACATAACTACAAATTTGTACGGATCCCTCGGTGCGCGAGTCCGACTCGTACTTGACCGGTTTTTTTTATAGACATGTAGGTAATTAATTGTAGTATTTTTTTGAAAATTTTGAAAGTTAGTAGCCATCATTATTCTTTATTGAGTGCAGTTTCGAGTAAAGCGTCTACCGCTTAACTTTAACTCCTATTGCGTCATAAAGGTAAAAGAATGCAAAGCACTTACAATTTCAAATTTATTACCACGGATTCAGTTCAACAGGTGAAACGACAATGCATTTTGTAGATTTATTAGTTTTTTTTAAGCCATTTATAACAAAAGGTATGAAAACGAATGTAAATAATAAATAGCAGGAGTTTTTATGATAGTTAGCGAACAGTTGCTGCTACGCTATTCGATTTGGTACCATTTTATTTGTTACGTAATATTATCTTTTTAGTTTTTCTAAAACTGGTTTGATTTTGAATTCAAATGATTGTCGTGTAAAAACGGCCGCACGGAGAGGCTTGTGGCAAAGAAATAGCAGCCGCAAGGTTTGATCGATCAGGTTAAGCTACGCTTGCCACGGTTGGTTCGTGGATGGGTGAACATCTTTACGTGGCAAGACCTCTCCGTGCCTCGGAAAGCACGTTAAGCCGTTGGTCCCAGCTGTCATTCGTAGATCTTTGACAGTCGTTACGGGTAGTTAGAAGCCCGACAGTCTGACAGTCAGTCTTACCAAGGGGTATCGTATTAGCCAGTAACTGGGTTGTGGAGGTCAGTAGGCAGTCACTCCATGTAAAATACTGGTATTCAGCTGCATCCGGTTAGACTGGAAGCCGACCCCAACATAGTTGGGAAAAGGCTAGGCAGTTGATGATTGGCGTGTGATTCTACAAATCCTGTGACAGAAAACTAAAGAAGATGCAGCCTACCTATAACTTTCCCACTCACACTCCTCGTGGACAGGGTCATAATCCACCACGCGAGTCCAGTGTGGATTTGGTAGGTGTCACATATATTTTGAAATGTTTGGTTCTAGGACATACCGTTTTCCTCACGATGTTGTCCTTCACCGTTTTGAGAGCAGTGGTGATGAAATAAATTGCTGTTACCACCAAAGCTGAAAAAGTCGCACTGACATGTTTTGGCTATGGTGTGAGTAAATGCCAGTAGCTAAAAACCGCAGCCGTGTGACTGATTAGAAATGTTTTCAGTTTTGATAATTTTATCAAGTATGATGCGTTTAGACAGTAAGTATTCATAATGATAATAATAAATAAATCCCTGGACATTTCACACAGCACCATTTGTCCCAAGCTAAGCAACCTAATGCTTGTGTTATGGTAACAAGATGGCTGATAAACTACTTATATACAATTTTTTTTTGTAAATACATACATATTATAGATAGCAAAACACCCAGACTCGGAACAAATACATGTAGGTCATACAAATATTTGTTCCGTGCGGGAATCGAACCCGCGACACGCAGCGCAGCAGTCAATCGCTTAACCACTGCGTCAACCGTGCCGTCCATAATATCAGTCACATGGTCCAGAATTAACCCCGCGATTTATTGTTCCTTGTAAATTTAAAACTCAAACGTATACAGTCAATAAGCCTAGCGCCTTTACTAACGAAACTTTCAACTAATGAAAAACACTGCTTTCCCCGAAAAGCCACAACACCGAGCCAAGCCATACCTTACCATATACATAACATCTTTATAATATTAATCTCCATACTCTTTTATATACGAGTCAATTTCACAGAAACATACTCCGACGTCTCCATTCAAAGGAAAACGGTTTTATTGCAATGTTTTTACATAAAGCTCACATAAAACTAATTTATTGGCGATAGAAGAAAGTATCAAACATGCTTGTGTGAAACAATTTAAGTATAACTGCTGTTTTTGAGAGTAGGACAAACAAGCGGTTGGTAAGAGTTTGTAGACTAAATAGATCTGTTTTTGAGTCTAGCCTTAGAATAAATTAAGTAATTTCAAGCCTAATCCAATTTTTCACCGCAAATTCTTTCAAAACCAAAAAAAAAATTTACCAGATCTGGGAAACATGGTACAACAAGGACAAGACATATACCAAGCAGTGCCTAGAACTGCTGCCAATGATGATGATGATGTTAATAGCTTTGATGAGGATCCAAATTGATAAGGTCTACTGAGATACTGACACATCCGTTACGCATTATGACAAAAAAGTTTTATAGATATCTCAGCGCGCTATGGAGCGAGGTATGCTCGGAGTCTCTTTGAAGGATAAAATCAGGAATGAAATTATCCGGAAAAGAACCGGAGTCACCGACATAGCTTGCAGAGTAAGAAAACTGAAGTGACAGTGGCCATGTTTGTCGAAGGACCGATGGCCGGTGGCCCCAGCTAGATGGTCGGATGACCTAAAGAAGGTGGCTGGGACAGACTGGGTGTGGAAGGCACAGACACACAAGGCGGAGGTCAGGGTGTTGTGGCGCAGCCTGGGAGATGCCTTTTTCCAGCAGTGAACTGCAATAGGCTGATTGGATTGAATTTTAAAGGCCCAACCCTTCTTCGAAGTCGGTAAAAAAAAATGTTCAGTATGCTTTCATACTGAACATTTTTTTTCCCCTCGTCTGTACCAGGGTGGCCATTTCCAGCAATCTGAAATGCACCTTAACTTTAATGAAACAGAGTTCAAAGAACAGCAAAACAGCCTATAATATAGAGCCGTTAAAGGCAACGTATCTATTCATTTAATACCTACATGTAATTATAGTCCAATTGAGGCAAAATTAATCGCATCTCTGTTCAACGCAATTATAGCTTGTAACTTGGATTTGTAGCGATAATCGCCAATTGTGGCTATAATCGCTACACTGAGTTTTGATTACGATAATAAGGAGACATTAGGTTTAAGAGTCCTCATTAAAATCTGTATCTCTGCGTTCATTTTACAGACCATTGTGGTGTATTCAACGGTTTTGTAAATATGTCTCTAATTGAATTGTTTTTTTTTTAATATTATAGAATAATTTCTGTGAATACAATAACAACAGAAAATTGATGTTTAAATTGCTTAAAAAGGAACGTTTCACGGAATTTCAAAATGGAACAATCATGTTCATTACTATGTCAGTTGCAGGTAACAGTTCTTAATTTGAAGAGACAACTATTATTGCAGGCTGACTAAACAAAAAAAAAAACAAAACAAAACCAAAAATAATTCCAAATTGTTTGATACTTCCCGTGACCCAAGGACTGGCTTTTACCTTGGCAAAAGGATAAGTATTGCCATACAACGTGGCAATACCGCCAGTCTCTTGGTTCGGTTACCAGTCGACAGCGATGCGTCGAAATATTTCGACGCAATAATTCAGTTGGTTAATATTTAATATTTTAGTTTGTTAGTTTTTTTAGTATTAGAAATTTGTCCATTTAATAAATAAAGATTCCCTATTAAAAAGATCTTCCTTTTTCAGACTAAAAACCGAACAGCGAATAAACACCTTCAGAAATAGTACTTATCGCGTGTGGCAACACTACCTATCACACACCCGCCTGTATGTATCAGCCTTAGTAGAAACTCCTCCGCCAATCCGTCCATGTTTCCGCAGTTTTCGCTCGATATGACTCCCATTCTCCGAAACAATGAACTTTCGCCTATAAATAAGATACATTACGCTACATAATAGATACAGTTTTCTTAATAAATAACTAGCTTGGATGAGGAACTCTTTTGATAGTTTCAGGAAGACTATTGTGAAAGGAAGGTTTTAGGGTCCCGTACCCAAAGGCTGCCAACGGGACCCTATTACTAAGGCTCCGCTGTCCGTCCGTCCGTCTGACACAAAGCTGTACTTTTTTACCAATTACACTTGAAATTTTCACAGAGTGTGTACTACTACGGTAGCTATAACAACCAATAATACGAGAGCAGCAACCACCGCACGAACACAGTCTCATGGACAGACACACTCGTCATCACAAAATCCAAACACACCATCAGCTCATCATATTCTAATCAATTTCCAGGCTTCGCCCCATAAATCCGACGCAACGCCAAGATACGTAATAGTCTATAAAAATAATAAAAATAAAATATACAATGAAATATGTAGTGTTAAAATAATATGTTACACTGGTACGGAATCCTTCATATGCGAGTCTGACTCGCACTTCGGTGCTTTTTTTGTAATATATAGAAATCCTTTTATATCAAGATTACAAGATATTTATTATTATTATTATTTCCGTAATGATTTGTTACGAAAAAATCCGTTACTAGGGCACATCGAATTTGATTATAAGTTAGGTTTTGTAGAGCGGCCACTTATACTTATTTATGATAATAGAACATTTGACTACCACCAAAAATATACATGAATTAATCTATATCTAATAATAAACCAGCAGGGTAGTTACGTAACACACAATTAGTTGCAATGGGTGTCATTTTGACAGTTCAACAACATTCATTGTGTTATTAATGTTGTTAAGCAGACACATTTTTGAACATATGAAGCAATGGATTAGCAATATCTTTCAAAATGATTCAGATTAAGATTGATAGTGTGTTACGCAATTAGGGTGCTAGAGTTTGATTGCTTTTTTTTTTATTTGAACGCACTAATCTCTGGAACTACCGGTCGGATTAGCAAAATTATTTTTGAATTTGATAGCCCAATTCTTGAGGAAGGCTAACATCACGCTAAAGCCCTAAGGAGCTGAGAAAAAGGCAGAAGGAACGCTAAGTGAAAACGAAGTGATAGCGCGGCCAGGTGCTGCGACGGATGCGAAGGGGTAGGTAATATAAAGATGTTACTAAATAAGACGATTTGTGTAAAAACAAATAAAATCGGTGAAAAATGGAGAAATTACACATTTTTAAAATTATTCTTCTATCCTTTTCAGTGAAAACGATCATTGTACCTACTGAATGGCGCGAATACTATGGCGTTCCTGTGTTGTGACGTCAGATCGCAGCAGAGTGCTAGAATAGACTTTATAGCGCATACAACATCGCCAATTTTGACATATTAAAAAAAATACAGGGGCTTTCAAAAAGTAAGGTCAAATACCTCTTTATTATTCTTATTCTCGATGTTTCATATTAACAGCTGGTTACAGTTTTCAGGGTGTGTTTTCTCCAGCTCGTCCCGCCATCTTCGGCGGGGTCTGCCGCAACACCTTCTAGCTGTGTCAGGGCTTCACGTGGTCATTCGGGTGTTATGGAAGGATCGTACGTTCCCGCGACCCCCAGCGTAGATGTGAGATGGTACACCAGGGTGGTTTTTAGTCGGTAAGAGTCTGACCCCGCCGTCCACCCCAGGCCAGCAGACATCCATGAGAATTTTCCAACCCGGGAATAAAAAAGGGCTCCACGTGGTGGTTATTTTGCCCTTTATAATGACAATTAAGATGACAACATATAAATTACGATGTCTCCTGTCAGTACGTCAGACAAATACAAACAAAGTTAGTAGCTCGTTCCAAAGCTTAGAATTTATTGTAGAGTAAACATGGGGCTTCTAATTATGAGTTTATTGCCGGCTCTTCTCCATAGGAAACGACCAATTGGAACCGTGCACCCACCTTCTGACATTTTATATAAGTGCACAGGAAGGTTTATGTGAAATAAAATATTTTTAATTTGAATTTCTTAGTGAGTACCCAAGGGGGAAATGGTTTTCAATAACCTTTACCCACGGGTGAGAAGATAGTTAAATTCTTTGCTATAAACCCACCAACTTCTAAATCACAAACCCCTTCAATAAATATCATAGCACCTTCAAATAAAAATATTTCACGTTCGTAATATAATCCTCAGAGGTCCCTCATTGGGATTCCTCCCCGATTGTCGGAAACTCGTAAAGATCCGCTAAAGTTAAATTAGGGCCACTTGTTACTGTCACCAGGCTTATCTGAGCACCGTTTGTTTTTCGATAACACCATCCAATGACGAGATAAAAATAATTTGCGAACCTTAGAGTGAAAAGTTTAATTAATTTTGTAAGCGAACCGTTTGGGCGGGATTGATTGGGGAAACTTGACCTTTTGGGTGAAGGACTCAACATTTATAGTATGCTGGGTGTTGACCTACATTCGGAGGAATGCTGCGTAGAGGACGGTTTGTTACTGTAACGATTACCTACTCAGTAGGTAGGTACTGAGTTTGATATAAAGCCTGGTCTTAGCTCAAAAGGTTTACAGACGGCAGTTATTTTAATCCTTTATGTAATTTTATTTTCTCTAGTAACTAAGCGTTAACACCGCAAATTTGTTATGTTCTTTAATTTTATTCCCTCTAGGTCACGGGCGCAACGGTTTGTATGGCTCAAACAATGGTGAATTATGACCTAATAACCGTTACTACATAACATTGTTGACGATCAGCCATTTCCATAATTTATTAAATACATAAAAACTTATTAAATAATACCATTTTTATATAAAAATAACCATTCAATCAAACTTTCCAATTTCCTAACGGACAAAGAATTTGCTAGCCAGTTTTTGCCTTCCCAGAAACTATTAGAGCAGATTTTTGTCTTTCCCCCAAAATTGTATGTTGATCGGGGGATGAATAAACATGTGTCGGCAGTTTATCATCACGTGTGAGTCGTAAAATTGGGGACGAGAGGGTTACGACGAGATAAGCCGACGATCTGTCACCGGAATATTATCGTATCTGCGGCCTGACGCTGCTTTTCGTTTATAGGATCAGTTTGGAGTGCCTACTGAGATGTTTTTCTCGCTCTTCCTTTGTGGGGATTAGATTTTTTTCAAGTACTTCTTTCGTGATTGTTGTTGGCTATTAACTTAAAAAAATTAATACAGAACCTTGTTTTTATTTGTATAGTTCCTTGTTCCTTGTTTTTAGTTGTTAGTTTGTGTAGTTGTTTGTGTTTGTGTTTTTGTAGTTTGGTTGTTAGTTAGTCCTATAGAGTAGTAGTAGAGCGGCTTGTGGCTAAGTAATAACAGCACCACGAGTCGATCGATCAGGTTAAGCTACTGCCGCGGAAAGCACGTTAAGCCGTTGGTCCCGGCTGTCATTCGTGGATCTTTGAAAGTCGTTACGGGTCAGAAGCTCGAAAGTTCAAGAGGTTTCGTATTACCCAGTAACTGAGTTGTGGACGTCATATAGGCAGTCGCTCCGTGTAAAATACTGGTACTCAGCTGTATCCGGTTAGACTGGAAGCCGACCCCAATGTGGTTAGGACAAGGCTAGGCAGATGATGAGTTAATTAGTCATATAATTTAGTACTAGTGTTAATAGTAGCTGTCTAATAATTTACTATTAAATTGCATTACCTGATAATAAAATAAAATTAAATGACTTAATAAAAACTTTTTTACAAAAAAAAACAACCGACTTCCATAAAAACACTACAAAGTGAAAAATAACTTTAATTTCGGAAGTCGGTGTCTTTGGTTTTTTTATTTCGTTTTTCGCCACCGACTTCCGAAATTAAAGTTATTTTTCACTTTGTAGTGTTTTTATGGAAGTCGGTTGTTTTTTTTTGTAAAAAAGTTTTTATTTTTCACTTTTTTGTTGTAATATTTTTTTGGTTTTTGTTGATTTTTCAAAAACCGCTTGTCCGATTTCGATAAAATTTTCATGGGACCATTTGGGAAGTATGCCCTATACAACAAGAATTTTTCAAATCGGTTGGCAAGCGACGGAGTTATGCGCGTACAAACATAAAAAAAAAATCCGAATTGAGAACCTCCTCCTTTTTTAGAAGTCGGTTAAAAAAATAATTGATACTTTTTCTGCATGTTACGAGTATAGCAGGAAAAGTACCTATCAATAAAAAATTTACGTCAAAAATAACAATGGCATATTTATAAATCATTTTTCAATTTAGATCAACCTCGAAATAAAAATCAAAATCCATGTAAATCCATTTTATGGAATATTTTAAATAATTTTTATTATAATAATAATATTCCATTCTAACCCACATCGTTTTTTTTTTCTGTATGCTTTGAAATGTTTTTGTGTGGGATTAATTTATGCAGGGCTCATATTTCATCTGTTCAAGAGAAATGTTGCAGGAAATTAATTTTTCTTTAGTCGACAGATTGAAGAGTGGGTAAATATTTATTAAGTTTGTTTGTCAAACATGAATATACCTATTGCTTTCTTTAATTTTGATCAATCCTTCAACATGAGTTATGATTATGGCTGAATAGTTATTAGGTAGGTAACTATGTCTTGTTGCTGAATTTAATTAATTAAACGGAATTCCCGATTAATTAATTAAATTCAGCAACAGCCCCGTTTAATTAATTAGCCTTTACCAGAAGTGGTACAATAGAATAAAATACCTACTCTTTATTTTTTACATCATGTAAATTAGAGATATAGGGGTTTATTCATAAACGATGACTAAAGTTAAGTAACGCTTAAACGTCAAAAATGTATGGTTAAACACTCGCTAATCACTGCTTAACTTTAACGTTTATGAATAAAGAGGATAATTGTTGAAATTTTACAAAGGGTGACACAATGGGCGGTCATAACGCAGTTAACTGGTCATCGTATTAGTGGTCCAGCAGCTTCAATATCGTCAGGATAGTGCCACATTATAGCAGTTCGGTGTGGACGTAGTACGACAGCGGCTCCCCTGACCTCATCTCTGTCATCACAACACAGCCGCCACGCGACCACACCACCGATGCGACGCTCTGCTCGACTGACAGTCACCAGCCAGTGTCACTTATTCGACCTCTTCGGTGGTTCCTAGTAACTTCGTAACCAAACTAGCTACACTTGCTGCTCCGTGAAATTGTACTTTTGTTTTCAAAGTCTGTGGAAATAGAAATTGATTCGTATTTGGTCGTTTAATACTAAAAGGGATTAAAAGGTAATACCACTGACAACGTAAAATCAAAATACTTCATTTCACATCAACTAACTTGGGCACTTATGAAACGTCATATTGCCAACGTAGATTCAAGAGTTATCAAATACGAGGACCGCCAGTCATTAGTCCAACTTATTAAATCTCAAAAGGAGAGCCATTTGAAGAAAGTTAGTGTTTCCTAATTTTGATTAAACTTAAACGCTAAATTAATTTACATTTTCCCCAAACTTCCAGTTTAAAAGATAGGCAAGATTAAGCAATTAAGTTTAGCTAAATAAGTTTTATGAGCGACGAATAGTAAATTAGGAAGCTGCAGACTGTTTGCTGACTGAAGTGTCAGTTGCCGTTGATCGTACCGCTCAAAGTTAGGGAATTGACACGTACTGACACAGACACGCTCAAGTAATTAATTCCCTGTGATTAATTAGGCCCACTAATTTCCTTGCTTTACTGGCTCGAGTTTAGTTGAAAGCGTTTAAGATCTTCGAGATTCTACGAAATGACGTCAGCAAATTGTGATTGCGCAATAGATAGTTACACTGTAAAAAAATTAACTAGAGCTTTTAAATTAATAGGTTTTCAGTTTAAAAAAGAGGTTGTGTGGATGGTTTTTGAAGAAAATACACCAGGATTGAAGTGTTAATTGTTGGTATATTAATTTTTGGCATAAAGAACCAGTATAACTATTACAATGTAAGTGTATAACCCCACCACATGTTTTTGACATCTACTACAGCGCCACAGTGGTGTATTTCTGACATGACATGGCACTTTTAAACTGTGGTTTATACTGTGACACTTCCCTTAGGGGGGTTGCCAGCAGGTAGGTATGTAGGAGGTTCGTAAATAATAAGAGCTCGAAGATTAAGAACACTTATTATTTATTGCCTAAAACTTCCGTGGCCATCTCAAGTCCTGATTACAGAGGGTAGTAATGGGGTAGGGAACACTGGCCTGAACCGTCTCCAGGTGATGATGGTCCAGTCTCAAACTTTGTCCGCAACTGACGGCTCCAGTTCCAGGTTCTGTATAATGTGTTCAATGTAGGGTGGACGTGAATCACTCTGCAACAAAGGATCTTCCCAAGCGTCCTCCTCGACGCCGGAACCACGACGTGGCGGAAGGGTTGAAGGGTAGACTAAAATCCTGGAAATCCAGACAGAACGGAAGCGTAAGCAAGCTGTCGGAACCATGTTTCGTAGGTCCAAACAGCCCTCACCTCAAGCGCTCTCAATTTGACTAGTCATTATCCTTACCGAGCCCAACCGAATCGCCACTCCTCGACGACGCTCGGTAATGATCGATTTAGAGATGCGTGGGCGCATGGAATGAAAACCCTTTAAGTTAATAACCGCTCGAAGGTTCCGTATAATATTATTTAATTTTAATGATGTATTTAAGTGTTAGGTTTACTTATAAATATTATACTAGGTTATTTTTATAAAGTTTATGTGTAAGTAGTATAGTTTTATGTGTACATAGGTTAGTTATTATTAAGGATACTTAGGCTAGACTCTTTTAAATTGTAACTTGCTAGGTGCAACGTTACAATACGTCCGTTCCAACATGTGTGCTTATGACCCCACGATAGAAGTGAAAACTTACGACTGAAGCCGAGTATACGCGAGTCAGCGCAAAGTATACGCGATTCAGCGTCACCGACTGACTGGAGCAGAGTATACCCGATTCAGTGTCACCGAACCGCGTGTGACGGTTCACTTACGTTCGCGGTTCAGAAAGAGCGCGAATTGTTTTGTACTTTGAACATCAGAATGCGACATGGATAACTGCACCAAATGATAACAACAATTACATTGAAACTTCACTACAACCATGACGTCATATCGTCATGGTTGTAGTGAAGTTTCAATTCAAGTGGCAACAATAAACAAAACGTACATTGTTTATCACAATTGTTATTATAAAACTTATAGAAAAAACATGAAAATAATTCATACACGCAAGCGGCTCCACGGACAAAAACAGGTTCAAACATAAATCGAGAGGGGAAACCCATTTTTATGACGCGTAAAAAAATCTTTATCGAACAATTTCGCCTTTCGTTTTCTGTGAAATAAACGAGTACAGTTTTGTTCGTAATAAATTTATGTGCGCACCACTTTTTGCCGCGGTTTCGGGTTGTGTGAGCGTCTAGTTTTTGTACCCAATCTGTTGAAATAAATAATGGTCGCCATATTAGCTTCATGTTTTAGTGGGTCAATGATTCGTGGACCTGCTTTTGAAGCATTATGTTGAGGGTTCGAAACCTGGAAAGTTAACCAGTTAAGAGTAGTTCAATGTTGATTGCCTCTTTCCTGAGTTATTTCATAGACACTTGTGTTGTTTATCTGTATTAAGCCCTTTTTATTTTTTCGTAATTTCGATTTTTGATACATCCTATCCTACTAATATTATAAACGTGAAAGTTTGATGATGATCAGCCTATCATGTTCCCACTGCTGGGACATAGGCCTCCTCTCGGTGAGAGGGAGTGGGCCGTACCGTAATCCACCACGCGGGCCCAGTGCGGGTTGGCAGATGTCACATGTCTTCGAATTTTTGGTTCTACGACATGCCGGTTTCCTCACGATGTTTCCCTTCACCGTTTTGAGAGTAGTGGTGATGAAATAATTTACACAAAGTAAAGCGCCTGTCTAGGTTCGAACCTGCGACCTACAACTCGTAAGTTGCAGCCGTTACCACTTGGCCACCACTGCTCCTCTATTACATGAATAATAATTACAAACTTATACATAATTCCGTGAAAGAAAAAGCGTCTAACGATAAACACAGGCATGAATGATGAATGCTTAAGTGGTTTAGCTCCGCTCGCATGAATTATTTCCTCACGATCCCAGGGGCACTACATATTTCTTCACGATAAAATGCTAGTATGTCTCTCTTGTAGCCCCGAGGAATCTGTACCTATATATTATGTTTCGCGGAAATTCTCGTTCATTCTCTTGTTTATATACTAAATGAGCGGATTAGGTACTAGGGCTTATAATATATGGTTGTATTTTACGAGTAGGT
This sequence comes from Apamea crenata, assembly GCA_949629185.1. NCBI lineage: Eukaryota > Metazoa > Arthropoda > Insecta > Lepidoptera > Noctuidae > Apamea > Apamea crenata. The sequence goes on along the minus strand of OX451360.1, from coordinate 18,528,424 downwards.
AACCGTTTTGGTTAGCATTGTCTGTATGTGGTACAAAAGGTTTGTCTTTTTGTGGTTGGGAGTGTATTGTGGGTGTAGCTCAAAAACTTTTCACGTTTATATTTGGTGTTATAATTATAATACACTAGCTTCTGCCCGCGACTTCGTTCGCGTGGAATGTCTTGTTCCCCCGTCCCACCCCGTCGGTCGCTGGCTTCGTTTTGCGTGGCCCTCTTACTGACTTTTCTTTTTGTGGGCTCCTAATGGTTCTAACGTTATGTGATAGAGCCTTGCTCAAGAATTTGTCTATAAAATACAAAAATATTTGATCAAATCCGACTGGTAACTCCAGAGATTAGTGAGGTCAAACAAAGAAACTCTTTAGCTTTATTATTAGTATGGATATAATCAATCCATTCCAAACAGACTTTGTATAGAGGCCATTTGACACGTTTTTACACGTTTATACAACCTTACCTTATAGAATATGTACCTACGCCTTATGGGGTATACACTGACGCCTGTATTACTTTCTTAAGTATAATTTATTCATGAACTAGCTTTTGCCCGTGACTTCGCCCATTGCATGTCGGAAAACGGGAAAATATCCCACGGGAACGTACTATGGGAATTACAACTATGTGTTAATCCCGGTTAAGCCGTTTTTGCATGATTGAGTAACAAACATCCAAACATGCAACCATACAAACTTTCACAATTATAATCATTTATTATTCATGAATAAAAGAAAAGTAAGCAATTAATGTCGTATGTAAATGTATGGGTCTGTAAACGGTACTGTAATAAAAAGTAACCCCATTATGAATATTCGTGAAAAATTAACCATAATATTCTCAACGAACGTCGAACCCTACTGGCACGTGGAAGATCCTATTTCCATACACTTAAAATGTATTTATGTCAGGGTACAAGAAAACCGCTTAATGTTTAAGTCTATATTCAACATAAGGCGAAAATAGCCTAAGGCTACTATCTCGCCACTATCTTCAATATCGTAATCTTAGAAAACGCCAACCCTTCGGAAAAATCTTCGACCCGAATAATTGAAAACGGGACCGAAATAGAGACGGCCTCCGCATATTGAGGTTCTTACTTCCATCGAGATTCGAGATTCTGTTGTTCTTACGATGCAAAGTTTCATCTCGGCGAGTCACCGGCAGTCTTACAAACTACAACAATATGCAAGGAGGGTTACATAACCGTTACTTTGTATAAAATTCCCGGCGTACTACGTTAAGGCTGAAGTTTTACTTGTAAGATAAAGTCTGTGTTTATTTTATGCGTACCACAACAGCGTAGGGCTGAGTTATGTTCGCTAGTGAATGTTACGCTACACGCTCGGTACTAAAAGCTAGTTCAATCGAACAGGCTGTACCTATATACAAGTGTACGATACAATGGTCGTATTTGTGTTTCATAGTGGAGTTTGAAGGAAACACTACAGGGATTGTTGTTGATAGATTCATAATTATTGTTTGTATGTGTATGCTTATGTTTGACGGAATCTCAAATTGGTTTCTTGGTTTATAACAGCTTTCTGGCAACATTGCCATAGCGTGTGAGATCGTTTGTTATGTTCATAAAATAGGCAACAATATCCATAAAATTTTATATTTTTTAGTAATTCTCGTGGACAGACTTATGAAAAACTTTAGTCTTGCAACCATAGCATAATCAGCCTATAATTTTCCCACTGCTGGGACACAGGCCTCCTATCTGTGAGAGGGAGTGGGCCGTAATCCACTACGCGGGTCCAGTGCTGGTTGACGAATGTCACGTCTTCGGATTTTTTGGTTCTAGGACATGCCGGTTTCCTCACGATATTTTCCTTCACCGTTTTGAGACCAGTTGTGTTGAAATTTACACAAAGTAAAGAGCCTGTCTGGAATCGAACCTATGACCTACAATCTTAAGTCGCAGCCGTTCTACTTGGCCACCACTGCTCTAGCAACTAGTTCGTTGCAATCCTTCAAAAACCTTTTGTCGGCACAGTAAAGGATTGCTAAATGATCACAAGAACTCCATACGCATACGCCATACGCATGTAGGTTAAAATGCTTCACCAAAACGCCCCGACACGTTACGATATGGAGAAAATGTGGCCCACCTTCCATTAACTGCGGCACGTTGATAAAAATGATAAGTACATAATATCTGCCTAATATTTTCCTCCATAAGGCAATTAAAGCGATCGCTTTATCACCTACCTAGCTAAAACGGAACCGACGGCCTTATCTTAACTACCCCATAAAAGTAACCGATTTTCACACTTTCAACAAAAAATACTCTCTTTTGAAAGTAATTAAAAATCAATATAAAAAGCATTACTATACCCGACTTCCCAGTAAAACGGAAAAGCAGTATTAAAATAAAAAGCTTAATAAAATTTTATGCCGATCATTATTACATTTGTAGACTATAATAAAATTGAGGAAAAATTTATGTTGATCGCGTAAAATAAGTGGCGGCTTTAACGGATATATTATTCGTGTTGGGTTACCTGAAACTTTTTAACATATATCGTTGCATTTTATAAGATAAGCAGAAAGTTCAGGCTTGAGATTTATGACAACCATTTCTACACGCCCTGTAGTGTTTGATATAGTATGAAACTAGTTATAGTTCAAGAGCCGGCAACTCAAGTCAAGTTCCATTTATAACAATTCATGAAAACAATGAGGAAAGTTGTATTCAAATAATTCTTCTAGTCGTCGATCCCTTAATATAGTGGTCCCCGAACATAGCACGAATTTTTATAAATTATAATATGTATTTAATTAATATTTTATTTATTTATTTATTAATGCACCCGGAGAGATAGGCAAAGATCGTCCCTCACTGGACGCCTGAGGGAGGACATCGTTGTCGAGGTGGTGTGACGATCTGATAAACGTTTGCAGGGCCAACATGACCGGAGATCGCACAAGACAGGGAGGTTTGGAAGAAAAAAAGGGAGGCCCTTGCGCAGCAGTAGGATACAATATACGCTAACAAAAAAAAAAAAACTTATATGTATATATTGATGAACAATAGTTTTAGATATGATAATGATAATTTATTGTGTTGTTTGTTTTTTTGTGTTACGTTTTATTGTGTGTTGTGTTTTGTTGATGTTGTTTTTGTTGTGTTTTTATTGTACCCCTATTGGCAATCACAATGAATTATTATAGCAAAAACCTCCTTGCTTGTATCGACAGATTTGTAAGATGAGCATCATAAAATTCTGTCGGTACCAATGATGTATTATAAATAGACGCGTCGTGCATGAACATCACAGCTGTCGAAAACAGCGTAAATACTGTCGTAGCTAGATAGCTACTTAGACGCACGAAGAAAGGGAAAGAAAATTAAATATCATCTACGGAATTTCTGTGGTGCATGCTCATTTGCCGAGCGCGAACAACGGCGCCAGCCGCCATTAGAAGGCATCGAAAAAAATAAAATAAAATACATTTTTCTCGATACTTACGCATGAAATGATACTTTTTTATCTTTTATAGTTAAAGTATAATTTTTACATGTCCTAAAAACACAGGACGTCTTTTTTTTCGTTGTTTGAGGAAGTTATACACAAAAGTTATTTTAATGTCACGTACTGCCGCGGCACTGGTTAGTACGAGACTAAATGGAAGTACGGCAATTGCCTTGCATTCATGTTGCCACTACAGAGCGCGGGCAACGTATCTATAGTTTATATATCAGTGGTCGGTACAAGCAAGGACATTCTTTCGTATTTTACGACGCAACTTTACGTCTCATATTACGTATGCAACAGTGATATTTTAGGAGCGAGCTCTCGAACTATTGCAACTAGGTTACGAATTGCTGTATGCGGTAAAAAAAAGAAAATTTACGAGTGCACGTTACACGGAACGAACAGACATGCTGTGGTCTTTGCTTGTTTGTTTTTTTTAGATTTTTTGTTTGTTGTGTCAGAGCTTAAGTGTAGTGATGTTGTTTAGGATGCTGCTTGGCAATTTTTAAATTAATATTTGTTTAAAGACAGTAAAATATTTATTTTATATAAAATTTTCTGCTGGCGTTTTTACTTGATGTTATTAAAAGACAGAAATGTACAGAGACGTACTTAGTGTCTGTTATGATTATTCACAAAATTAGGCTATTATAAAAGCACAATGTACCTAATCTGCATTCGCGACATATTCGCAAAAAATGTAAACAAATATGAGTTTATGGAAAAATAACTTTAATTCCTACACAATAAAGTTCAGTTTACGTTAACTTCAAACATTTTGATAACTTTTTCAATAGTGCTTAGTCACTCTCAAATCAACTTAATTGTTATCAAAATAAAGTTGATATTTGTTTACCTTGAAATAACGTCAATTTGAAACAAATAGAATTTTAATATAGATCCATTGGTTTTCCATCTAAAATTTCTTAGTAGTCTGGATTAGTACCCAGTTGGTGGCAGTAGGCTCGCCCCCTGTTACATGGAACTTAAACATAACTGGCGCAATGGGTGTACTATAGGTACTCTGCCTAACTCTTCGGGAAATACAGGCGTGATGTTATGTTATGTGTCCAACCAATATAGATCAAATTAGATCCAACCAATACGTTAAATTTAACTTAGAAAGTACATAATAAAAAAAAATATGTGGAGCTCTTCGTACAAACGTACGTTGTATTAACTCCTTTAAAAGAAACCTTTGCCATGAGTAATCAAAATTCAAACCGTAATTTGGAAATGGATACCGTTATTATTTTAATTAATCATAAGTCACATACCATGTATTACACCCCCTGTTGAACACAAATCAATACAGTCGCCCCCCTTCCCCCACTGCGCTACACACAACACATTAAACAACTTTGCAAACATACTATTTCACTTTCGCTAACAACGTCGGATCAGTGGTGCTCAATCTGAGATGAAATCTGATCCGCTGGGTTTATCTTTTCCTCCTTTCTGCGACTATTGTATCTATTTTCTGTTACTGAGGCGCTCGTCGCTAAATATAACAGCCTCACGGGTCGATCGAGTGTGATAAAACATACTACAAACATACATGTATTTGTTCCGAGTCTGGGTGTTTTTCTATCTATAATATGTATGTATTTGCAAAAAAAAAAAAAATGTATATAAGTAGTTTATCAGCCATCTTGTTACCATAACACAAGCATTAGGTTGCTTAGCTTGGGACAAATGGTGCTGTGTGAAATGTCCAGGGATATTATTATTATTATACTATCTGTCTAAACATCACTAAAAGCGACAAAAATTTAGCTCAAAGAGAACATTTTTGTTTGATAAGATTCGTTATATATTTTCAGTGTTTAAAAAAGAAAAAATGTGGATGGCAATGACCCGAAAGTAGCTCAGGTTTCGAAGGCAATATAATTCTATATTGCCTTGGAAAGGTGAGCTGAATAGTACTTATTATTTAATAAGTTATTTGGAGAAATTGGAGTTCGAACATGGTAAGGCGAAAAGAAAGAAAGAAAGAAAAAGTTTTTTTGCGACTCGTACAGGATCATAAACTAAACTAAACACAAAACAATTTTGAAAACAATTTTGTTTCATACATAGTAGAATTAAACTATTTTACGTGTTTCCGCTTGGAGTAATCCATTTCTATGTACTTCCTTGCATCCGATTTAGCTGAAATTTTTCAATATGTCTTCTATCGTTAACTCTGACCAGTAATGCAGCAGCTAAGCGCGTGCGTGCAGCGTGTGCCAATTGATTATTTGAATCATTTAACTTTTTGATGGTAAATTGAAGTGCAGCAACAGCAATTAGTTATGTGGCGTCTCGTCAACAAGTCATTTCCATTGCATTTTAACAAGACTTACATAACAGCAAAGATTTTGAAAATGATGAATATAATATAAACATCTTGTAACGGGTGCTCGAATTATCAAAAATATGTTTAACATTTCACCAAAAGCTTAACAAAAATAAAAATATATAAAGCGTTAAATTACCGGTTTGATTTGTAGTTACAGATAATTTACTAACCGTCAAAAGGGGCGGTTTACCGGTAAAAATGACAACCGGGAAATCCGGTATTGCGGTATTGTCTGTGTGCTAGATTCTGAAGCTGTTTGATTAAACTAAATAGTACTTTCAGCTAGCCGTCTTGCATGGATGTGACGCATATTTTCACCCAATTTGTTCTTTTTGTGTTTGTGTCTTTTTTTGCGTCATTGTTAACCGTAAATAAACGTATGTACTTTCTTTTAGTTGGATAAAAATTATAAAGCCTCACACTCTAAGACCCTTGCAGCTCAGCTTTGAGTACCACTGAACTAGATACTTCTCACCATTTCTCAATATTCAGTGAACGAGGCGTTCTCGCTGTCACCGACACCCGGCGGTTAATTAATGTTCATATTAAGAGAAATAATTATGTAAACTGTATCGGTAGCGGACAGACGAACCGACTTTAGAAGGAATTATTTTTAGCCTTAATATTTCTGTTTGATTTAGTATCAGAAATATATGTAGATAACCTGGCCTTTAACTCGCTTTTGAAGAGCTCTATATGTAAATATTTAGTTTTAATTAAAAAATAGCCCGTAAGTACATTAACCCTTACACAATTAAAACATAGAAAATATAATTTGGGTGTAAACTTTTTTAAACTCGATAGTCATAATTATTATTATTAAGATTCCTAATATCAATTCCTATTCAGTTGTTTTCATAATATCGAGGGTGATACGTTAACGTTAATGGAGATCATTTCTGATTCTGTTAACAGTATCGTACTTCGAGACTAGTCTTTAAACATACTAGGTACTGATCAACCATTTATTTCTTTTCAACCATTTATAGACATCCCACAAGGTTACAACAACGCTAACAAATTCAGAGCATGCATAACACGTAGCGCGATACAAATAAAATGTTTACAAGGGTTGTTTACGACCTGTGCACTTATGCACTTGTGACCTCAAGACATATTATTATTACGGTTCGGCGAAGGAGGTTACAAAGGGGTAGGGGGGGGGGGTTACATCCATGTCATTTGTAGGGGAAGGGTTAAGACAAGACTTCAACTATTCAGGTTAACAGTTTCTACCATCTGACTCTTTGCTACCGCTACAAGCGTTTCGCAGCGCTACGTCACTGCGTAGTCGCGTAGCCGTAGCGCGTAGCAAATATGCTACGACGTACCTATATTGTTCTGAATCGAATCATGTACATCGAAAACTGATTGAGTAGTAAGTGTTATCATCATCTGCCTAGCCTTTTCCCAACTATGTTGGGGTCGGCTTCCAGTCTAAGCGGATTCAGCTGAATACCAATATTTTACATGGAGCGACTGCCTATCTGACCTGAGGTCGAAACCCAGTAACTGGGTTATACGATATCCCTTGGTAAGACTGGTTGTCGGACGTTCGGGCTTCTGACTACCCGTAACGACTTTTAAAGATCTACGAATGACAGCCGGGACCAACGGCTTATCGTGCTTTCCGGGTATCGGTATGTAAAGATGGTCACCCATCCACAAATCAACCGCGGCAAGTGTAGCCTTACCTTATCGATCGACCTGTGCGGCTGTTATTATTTAGCCACTGTTATAGTCTATGATAAAGTAATGACCTAACCTGACCCAGGCCATGGTCTACCTGTGTGCCAAACATCGAATTTTAAAATAAAGTATAGTATATGGTTATAGTATGGAGTAGTATAGTATAGTATGTATTCGAGTGCCAGGTCAGGCAAAGTGTTATTGGGTTTTTCAATCTGGAATTTCTCAGTTGCAGCCCAGAGCCTGGATCTGTGCCCGGCAATAGACTCGCTTCGACATGGGACTTACGCATACCTGGCTAAATGTGGGTGTACTATTGGTACACCTCTATCAACCCTTCGCGGAAAGAAGGCGTGATGTTATGTTTTGTGTTATAGTATGGACCAAAAAACGTGCATACTGAATAAAGCAGGTTTGTGCAGTGCCCCCAAATGTGGTTCAACAAACAGATTAACGCATTTTGACACACAAAACTAGTTTAATGATTAAATTGGCGGAAGAGGGAAATAAATTGGTTTGTAATTCTATGTAGGCCAATCTGTATGTTCATCATTTGTAATTAACTAAATGTCGATTGGCCAACAACGCAAACACGAGCTAAATCAAATGATTCGTTTCTGTGAATAAGGTAATGTTGTTTTTTTAATAAATAAATACTACAATTCTGAAAATTAGGTGTTATTGTTGTAAGACATTAATATTATTATTTTTCGGGTTAAAAGGTATAAACGCCATTAAGTGAAAATTTAAATAATTTCAAATTCAAAATCTTTAATTTGAGCGAAGACTCTTATCATAGGATTAGTGACATTGTCCTTAAAACTAAGTGTAATAAGACTTTCTATTAAATCTCCAAACTGTATGTGGCTTACACTTAGCTTGACCAAAGGTTTAATTCCTAGTGGTTGAGTGTAGAAATCAAGGTTCTTCAAACTTTTGTAAGAACCTTGATTCCATTATATAACAGAAAACCAGCCTCTTGCTTAAATCACCAGCTAAAAGTATCTGAAAACTGGAAAAGAGTCTTCCAGAAGACTTGCACACAAAAGAAAGAAAGAAGGAAAAATGCGAAACGAACGAACGACAAAAAATAACAATTAATGTATCTTTAAATAGTCGTAATGTATTATTAGAGGTCGTAGCAGCAGACCCCGTAGAAGATGGAGGGTGAGCTGTACAAAACAAAAGACCAGTAGTCCACTTTAACCTTGGACCGAAAGAGCTGGAAGTCCTGGCGAGAGACCTTTGCCTAACAGTGGGAATCATCCCACGGATGGGCAAATCCTGCATCAGCAGGCAACAGTAACAGTATGTATTATTAAAGTTTTATATTGTAATTTAGTTAGCATTGTAGTAAACATCATTGTTCTTTGAGTTTGAAATGAACTGCTCTCCATCACACAGATAAACCCTGAGGGGTTTTCGCTAAAAACCAATTGTAAAATAGGTTAAGTATTTTGGAAATAATAATAACCATAAATCTTAGCAGTACCTAATAGACAGAATTTACCGTTTAACATCGTATAGAGTTGTAGGTCGTGAGTTTGAACCCAGACAAGCACTTACTTTGTGTACTAAATTTCATTACCACGCTCTCAAAAAACGGTGAAGGAAAAATCATCCTAGAGAAAAATTCGAAAACATGTGAGATCCACCAACCCGCGCTGGGCCCGCATGGTGGATTTCGGTGGGCCTCCTCCTTGTGACAGGGAGGGGGCCCGTGTCCCAGCCAGTGGGAACATTGTAGGCTGATTATGCATCAAATGGACTATCTGGCAGCACTGACACGTTTGTCTTCTCGCTTTATATTTATAAAATCATCATTATCATTATGATTATGAAGACATTGTTCGCAAATTAAACCCTTTAAAAAAATACAGCCGCAAAACGTAATTATTTAATGCAAAACGTTCCTTAGAAATACAACCGCTGAAAAATGGGTAGGTAAGAAAAATCTAACGGAATAAAAACATCTTGAAGGGGAAATAATTTAGCACCAGAATGAAATGAAAAAGGGAAAAAAATGTAGGAAGATCCGCCCCAATGAATGGCTATAAGAGTTATATTTATTCAAGATCATAATTAACGATGTTTCGTAACGATTTCAGTAATTATTCATTTGCTTTAGAAAATTGAGCCTTTAAAGGGGTTTGTAGGTAAACATAACGGATTGGATCGATGGTTTTGAGGTTCAGCAACGCTTTTGTGACCAGTGAGCGGTTGTTTTCTTGTTTAGATAATTCTTGTTTAGATAATTCTGTTTTACGATTTATCATTAAGACCTCTTTGCATCCTGAAAAGAGTGTTTAACCATATTGGGCCCTCATTTATATTTATGCATAACTCGCTACAGACAACAAGAGCCTAACCAAACCAACGCGCTACTTACGGGTAACTTAAATTCAAATGATTTTTTTTTTTCGGATCGTTTAAACACAATTACAAAAATTACTTTTTTATCTGTGAGTAGGTTTGTACAAACACTTACAAGCGTTAATCATTAGTATCAAATATAAATAATGTCTTAAAATTAAGTAAATATTCTGTGCGAAAGATTCTGTGTAATTTCAGGGCTCACGGGAGCCTGAAAGTCCTTTTTACGAAGTTAGATTCAAAGATTACATATCGATCTGTAAAAACTGTTTCACCCGGACAAGAAATCAAATAATCTCTTTACGCACGTACGCATTGTTTTGATAGGTAGGTAGTCGAATTTCCGAATAACAAATATACATTCAATTTACAAGCAATCACGTGAAATGTAGGTACTTTAAATCAATGTTTTGTTGAAACACAATGATTTCACATGCTCTTTCTGCATACCTAAATAGAAAGTTTAATTGTTCACACTGCGTTAAACGTATTTCATGTTCATTTTGAAAAAAACTGCATTTTCCAGCAATTTTGTAAGCACGACGATGATAGTTTTGATGTAGGTATTGAGTTGCAAATAAATAAGCATAAGCATTTAGTGATAATATAATTTATTATACTAAATAAACATGCAATACGATTGCTTACGAGTTGTAGGTCGTGAGTTCAAACCCAGGCAGGCACTTAACTTTGCGTAAATTATTTCATCACCACTGCTTTCAAAACGGTGATCGTGAGGAAACCGGCATGTCCTAGAACCAAAAATTCGAAGACATGTGACATCTATCAACCCGCACTGGGCCCGCGTGGTAGATTACAGCCCACTCTTTCTCAAAGAGAGGAGGTCTGTGCCCCAGCAGTAGGAAGATTATAGCCTGATCACACTATCTGATAGAAAGAAGAAGAAGAATGAAAATACGTTTATTTGCGGTAAACATGACGCAAAAAAGAACATATAACACAAAAAAAAATATAGAAATTGTTGGGGGAAACACGCGTCACATCCACTATGTCTGTCACTTCACGGTGTATGTACCTTTTTCCGAGTCAACTTTCGCTTGGGGCAGGATTTGGCCGGTTCTCCTGGGTTCTACCATTGCGATGAGCGTTTTCGATTACTGCACAGGATCCATTTTTCATCACAAATAATGATACGATTCAAAATCCTCTCGTCATTGTGACGGTCGAGTAATCGAGACGGTCTCATGTTGTTGGTGTGCTTCACTCAATTCATGCGGTACCCATTTTTCGAGCTTTTTCACTTTTCCAATTTGTGTCAAGTGAATTAAAATGATTTTATCACTCATACCGAGAGCAGGTCGCACAAAGAGGAGGTCTGTGTCCCTACAGTGGGAACATTATTGGCTGATTATGCTCACTCACACCGAAGCCTGCAGCTAACTCTGACGTGTTTAGCGATGGATCCGCTTCCACGATCACTTTTATTTTTTCATTGTCAACTAGGGTCTCCGGCCGTCCACGGGGTTTGTTTTGTAGCTCAAAATTTCCAAAACGAAAACGCTGGAATGAAAAATGTACCGTGTTTTCTTTTAAATACAGCTTTCCCGTACATATTATTAGGTAATCCTTCGAGCGGTTTCTGCAGCTCTGGTGCCACGGTAGAACTTGTATTCGTAAATAACGTGGTATTTTAAGTTTTCCATATTGTGAACAGTATGCTTAGTGTGAGTTTGACAACATCGTTCGAATGACTTAACCATCGCGTAAATCGAGTTAACGTCAAACGTATCGAGAACCGAATGCATGCGAGTGCGAGTTAACATCGAAGCTAACCATCCAATACGCGTTTGGTCACCGTGAATTGCGAGCATTATTTTTCTTATGTTGGTGTCACGTAAACGTCCTCCGATAAACCGACCAAATAGAATGACATTTAGATTCACTGTTCTTAATGAAAGCGGCTGTCTATCAAATTTGTGTTGGTTATAACTTGACGTTTAGTTTGTGTGAAGGTTATTGTGATTTATATTTATTGGATTCTATTAATTAAAAATGAAGACAAGTTCGTCCCAATTATGTTACGATGGTGGCATTTATGGAGTAGTAAGTGTAATTTTAATTATTTGGTGATTAGAGAGCTTAGAGTTTGTGAAATTTGCATAAATAAAACTAAGTTTATTTGGTCTTCTAGGCATGGAGAATTGGAGACCTCAGCAAGCTATCTTCAACAAATATCATTGGTGTGCAAGTCGCTACGAACTTGGCAGTAGAAGAAGCTGAGTTGTCACGGGTTTAAACTTCTATTTAAACACCAACGGGTAGTCTAAAAATAAGTTACTTTATTGTGTCTCATAAATTGTATTCTCTTACAGGAGATTCACATTCAGCCCAATTCCACCTGTTACTTGTGCCTAATCTCTGAAGTGTTTTTGATGAAACTCTGAAAAGAGTTAGCCTGAAGTATGTTTATGTGTCGCGGCATCAGCTGAAAAACTCCATAAAATTTTTATGTTCTATGCATCCAACATTGGAATGAGCCAGGGCCATCAAGAGGCATTGCCCCTGCATAGTCGCCGCCTACCATGGCTCCTACACCTCTTTCTTTTGTGGAGATAAAGTGTAAGGTCAGAAAGAACTTTTTTAAGTTTTTAAAAGGCTCGAAGATGACAACTCATAATATACATAACTTTTATTATTTTTTCTAGAGACGGGCATGCTCTCCCCAACCAGACCTTCATCTTATGTCCATGTAGTACAGCCAGAGCCTGTTACGTCTGTGCAAACTACTTACTCCTCGCTGTGCAAGAATTCCAAGCAGACTCGTTTTAAAGAACAGCAACATAAAGATTACATGGACTCGAGGAGAGAGTAGAAAAGGATTAGAGAGCTGGAGGTGCAGGCTCAGAGGATTAAATATTTTAGAGAAAATTGTAGATACATTTTGTAAAGACTAATTAGATATATTTAATATTAAGTACTACTACTGCCCACCACCTTTTTTGGTATTATTCTTGTAAGTTAGTTTTAACTTAGAAGCTGAAATTTCATAAGAATTTGTGTGATATATAATATGTGTTCCTATTTACTACTTGTTATATTATTATGTAAACAATTTATGACAATAAAGTTATCTCAAAGTTCAACTAACTAGTTAAGAATTCGAAGAATTGTTATAATATCAAAATAAAGTTCCTAGTTTGTGACACAATTTAAGACTGATTATTGATGAATAAAAGTACTGCAACCTGCTTCGTGGTTGGTATTTCATTACCTCTAATTAAAATTTAATTACTTCTCTTACTATGGTCAGATTCACTACTCAACCTTTCTAATTCTAAACAGAAATAATTCATAAACACTTTCTGTCTTCGACACTTGCTTCACAGAAAGTCACCATGGAGAAACTGCCTATCTTGCCAGATAGGCAATTGCTCCATGTAGAATCCTACTGGTATTTACCTAAATCCAGTTGAGACTGAAAGCCGACCCAAATATGGGAAAGGAATAGCAGATGATGACTTTATAAAGAATATGGAATTAATAACAATCATAATTGATTATATGATTCATTATTAATTTGGAAAATACTGAAAGTACGTACCTACTTATTAGATTTGATTTTGATTAGGAAAAAAGTAAACATTTTGTTACAAGTGTGCTAAAATAATTTATTCTAGAGCATTCTTGACATTGATTTTAAAGTAACAACTACCTAATTTTAATAATATTCATTCATATTGGACTTATTGTAAATCACAAATCTTAATATTAATAAAATTGTACTTAGATACCTACATAAGAATGACATTTGAATATTTGTACACCATAATACGTTGTGGTAGTGTATAGAACTTAAAAAAATATTAACACAATACTATATAAAACTACATTCATACAAATAAATAAATTCTAATTCTAAAAATACTTTCAAAACACAACAAACAAAGTACATTAAACTAAAAGTGTTGAAGTCTTTTAACTAATTGTTCTCTTAGAATCCTTCCTCTGATTAGGTCAGATGTTGAACCTCCTATTTCCCTCCCTGTGGGTCTCTGTGGGCCCATTGTGTTCTTCTTCATCATGTTGCAATCCTAGAAAGAAGTGTAATTTAGTATTCAATACACATTTAAGCTATTGACTGATTTGTAAAATTTGTTAACATACCAGTGATGTTCTCTTCTTCTTCTACAACATTATAATCAAGACCAATGTTATGGAGAATGCAGCAGGCTTGAATAATTCTGGTACATTTAAGAGGCTTGTAGTGTAGCACTCTATCTTTGTTTAGACAGCGCCATCCATTCTTCAGCCTACCAAACATATTTTCTATGTCGACTCTGGCTGCCACATGCCTTTGATTGTAATTGGATTCTAGTGTGTCTGGAGCAGCACCTAAAATCGGAGTCATTAACCATGGCCATTGTGGATAACCTCTTCGATATAAACACTGCACATTTTTTGTGATATATTTTTAGCAACTCCCACTGGCCGCTGGTAAGACCCAGTTGCATAAAAAATAGTGCTGTAAGTACCTAAAAAAATAGTTTAAATGTGTTAAGTATGGACTCTGTGTAGTCTTTTGTAGGATGAAGGAAGTGTGTGTCACACAAATGCTGAAATTACCTTATCTTGGGTAGATAGACTTAAAACCAGTCAGCTGTTTCAGCTCTCAGCATAAAAACTTGACCGCTTTCTTCGGAAGCCGATATCTTCTCCTAAATTCGGCCTCCGGAAGATCTCTTGGCATTGCTAGAAGTACGGGCTTTTGCACGAACACTGGACATGTAATTGCGCTCATCTTGTACCCTAGCGGTCTCAAACATCTTCCAAGCAAAATATAAACGTGATGCCATTTTCCAAGCAAAATATATTGGTTTTATGAACCCACACTACTAATTAAAATAAAATAACTTTGAAAATTCACCACACTCGCAAGGCTCTCACTACAAATCCTTCAGTGAAGAATTAACTTATTCGAAAGTGAGCGCGTTTCACAAACGAGCTGTCAAAACTGTCAAAATTGTAACTTACACTCGCGATAACACAAAGTCACGTTAATTTACGAGCTCACTATCGAGTGGGAATCGATCGTCACCATCGACAAAGTAAAATAATAAACTTACACTCGCATGTTTTAGTTCTCGCGTATGGCACCAGGTGGCGCTAATTCAGCGCCATACAAATCAGAGTAAACTCTAACGCGATGGTCAAGTTAGAAAAACTCACACTAAGCATACAGAACGATATCAAAGAAAACTCAAATGACGCGAAAACAAAAGAAAGGAATCACTAAATTCGAAACAGAAGTACACAAGCCTACAGTGGCCAGTTCGAAAAAACGCTAATTTCATATGTAAGGACCTAATATTAATCGAAACAGTTGAACATCTACAGACGAAAACGCTGACAGAAAACCAAAAGGCTTTATACAACTTACCATCATCAGCTTAAAACTTTAATCCAAAAAGCGATCCTCCAGCTGAAAAACAAGGAAGGTTCCTGTCGCCCTTCCGTCTGGCGGCGACTTAGTAATTGAAATGATTAATGTCCCTCTCGGATGCGTGCGGCCGAGTAGCTAATTATAAATAATGAATGGATGGATCGCGACAACGATGCAGGAATGAGCCGAGTTGATTATAAAGGATTAGAGGGGTAGCTAGCGATTTTAAGGAGTTATTTTGTGTAAATATTTTGCTGAAGGTGCTTCGATCATTTTGATTTTTAATTGATACAACAATTTGTTATGGTACTGTTTTATCACCATCCGTTAAATAGTATATTATTTACTGAGGGGATAAAGCAGTACCTTATTTATGTCTCGGAAGAATAAAATCCTGAGTGCAGCGAGGGATTTAAGCTCACTCAAAATGAAAACACCCTTATCCCCGAGGAGAATACTTTTCACACCTTTTTTTTGTTTTGGATGGGAAATCATCAAATGACGTCTCCCGCTCTGGGCGGAGCGGGAGGGCGTGTCAGACTTTTACTGACTAAAACCCACCCGTGTTCCTTCAGTTGTCTATGCCAGGGGCCACGGTATCTCTTTCGAAAAACCCGCGGCCCTGGCAGGTATCGGCCCTAGCGGACCCCTTCTGTTCGTGCTGACATCTCTTTGAGGCATGCGTGGAACAAAACGCGCCGTCGACCCGGGCCTGGTCCTTCCCGGGCGGCGAGCTGCCCATTGCTCGCCGCCCGCAAGCCCGCGCCTACGGTGGCCGGGAGTCGGTTGCTGACTCCCGACGTCCAGAGCGTCTCCTGCGGCGACTAGGGGCGTGAGGGCACAGAGATTGCCTCTCCCTGACGCGCTCCGACTCTTCCTTCGCGAGCATTACTGCTTCGCAGAAGGAGGTGACAGCTTCCCATGCACTCTCGCTCCTTACCATGGCCTGGACCAGGGCCGGACGCGAGAGAAAGCCGCCGCCGATCGCCGCCACGAGGACGCGGCGGCGCTCCGCCCAAGCCGGGCAGACCTCCACCGTATGCTCCACCGTGTCTTCCGGGCGATCCACACAGTGGTGACACCCTGGCGTTTCCTCCCACGTTGTCCTGAACAGGAAGCTCCCGAAACAACCGTGTCCGGTGAGGACCTGCGTCAGGCGGAAGGTGAGGACGCCGTGGCGCCTCTCACTCCTCAAAAAGGGGACTTATCGCCGCAATTGTGGCGTGCCCAGCACTGGGTTGCGACAATCGCACTCTCCATGTCGCCATGAGATCCCGCCGGAGCTCTGTCCGCTGTACCGTGATGTCCCGCGGCAGCTGAGTTACGCACCGCGGCGTTGTCACCTCTCGCCACTCCCATGTGGGCGAGGAGTTTTGCCTCCGGATCCCATGGGGGCATACCTACTTTTCACACCTTCTGCGAGGTTTTCGGGTTTCTTTTTTTTAAAACCTATCATACTAAATGAGTTTCCAAATTCAAATTACTTTATTGATCAGCGGGTAATAATGATGATTCATGTTCAGTACAATGTAGGGCAGCAGGTAGGTTTGCATTACATAATAATTTGTTATCGAGCAAGTGGTGCGAAAAATATACATATTATGTACTTACTTAAATCAAGGAGTTCTACGTATTGTGAAAATAAAACGTCCACTAGACGTGACGTCACTATATTACAGTCAAACACGCTTTTACGATACAATTTAACTTTGATAGCGCTATCATTTCCAACTGACGAGATGACGTGTGGTTGCCGAAACGTTCAGCGCACCTGAAGTAGGTGTTTATTGGTAAGCTAATATTTTCACTATGACAATAAAAACTGTCACGTGAGTCTTGCCTATACGAGACAAGAAACAAGCTTCTTATTGCACCACATTTAGGTTCATGGGAAAATAAATCCGCGGGCAATTTTTCACAAATATTTATTACAAAATATTATATTTGTGACAATTTATTTATTTATTTAATCATTTATGTACACACATACTTACATAAACAGACAAGAAAAAAAAGAACAGAAATATACAAAGGCTATGGTGGTTTTATTTATTGTTTTTTCGCAAGTATCTTGAAAAACGTAGTTTGTTACGCGTGAGCATTTTTCATTGCACTAAAGCCTAGAAACTCTTGTAGTAAAACTCAGATCACTATATTTTATAAATATTTTACTGCACAACCAATGTTACACAGAAAACTACAGCTAGCTCACGTCTGCACAGTATGGCCGTCAAGATTAGAATGCCTGCGCTTACAAAGTGTTGCCGACTCATCATATCGATTCTAACGATTCCTCAAATCGATTATATTTACAGTTATTCGGTTTATTTAATTTTGTATTTAATGTATTTTTTATTAGTTGCTATTCACAATTATAAACCTTACACTTTTATCAAAATGTACCTACGTTAACTCATACAGTTCTGTAACTGAACATCAGGAAAACACAGTCCCTTTACAACCTACCCTCTTAACACAAGTATTTTTCTTATCAAGTCCCCTCGTGTATACAACCTGTTCACAAACTTAGTTAAAAGAGAAACGTACCCACATGGCCCGCGGGTACACTTGTACCCTGACTCGTTCTCGTTGTACCCTGCAAGGATTTGTAATTTAAAACGACATGATAAAGAAAGAATACTGTATTACAAGGTGGGGCAAAAGTAATGTGAATTGGCTGCCATTTGGAAGAAAATAAAAAAAAATGGGTTCTGTTTTCATGGAAAATTAATTAAAAGATGTAAAAACTTAATAAATAAAACACATTAAGTCGAAAAAATTATATGATTCAAACGACCACCTCCTGAGTTGATACACATTTGGGCTCGTTTTACGGCATTTTGAATTGTTGCTCGCAAAACATCCTCCAAATTGGTAATTTCTTCTCCAATGTTGGCTTTCAAGACTTGCAAGGTTTGTGGTTTGTTGTGATAAACGCGAGATTTCAAAAAGCCCCAAAGAAATAAATCTGGCGCCGTCAGACCTGACAATCTGCCCGACCAGTTCAAATCGCCAAAACGGGAGATCACACGGCCCCGAAATTGTTGTTTCATAATCTCCATCGTTACTTGAACTGTGTGACTGTGTATATCGCTCCATTGCATTGTCAAAACTATCTCTATCTGTCTGCAACATTCATTTATCAAATCACAATGACAGAATAAACGCAATTAGCAAAAATTATAGCACAGTCACATTGTGACATTACTTTTGCTATTAAAAGCGTGTTAAAAACACTGGATCCCATTTTTTATATTCTATCAACAGATGGGATTTCTAACTTGAATTTATTTGGGAATCTTTAATATACCGACTTTATATTGATACTAGTAACCATCCCACCGCACCTACATCCTACCATCCATCCTGCATCCTACTGCGCACGGTATTTATTACTTGACACCATATCTGGATTGCTTTATTATTATTATATACAGGGTGACAGGGAAACTCGACGTATTCCTTGAAAAGGCGTTATACTAGAGATCATTGGCAATAAATTTAGTCCAGTTAACTAGGGGCCCAAACTGGATAGTTGCCGAGCTGTGTCGGTTCTCAGACTTTTTAGAAATTAGCTAACTTGTTTGAGAATTACTACTATTATTATTATTGAACTGTGAGATTATGAAAAAAAACTACTCCACTCCAAACATTTCATGGTGAAAACCGCATCTAAATCCATTGAGCAGCTTTGAAGAACAACCCGGTCAAACTATAATTTATAATAGCTATAGATTACTAGAATTAAACCTTTATAATTTTCTGTTTTGAACGTCTCCAGTGAGAAATTCATGTTTAACAGTCGGAAATGTTTCTAACATGGTAAAATTACACCATTAAAGAAGACGTTCTTCTAAATTGTTCCTGAAGATAGAGTTCTCTGTCAAAAATAAAAGCTAAAAACAACGAAAAAAATATAAACACGTCCAATATTTCCTCAATCCACGTTGTTCGTCACCGAATCATTATTTAATTAGTGACTCCCACCACGCTCGTATCTGAGCATCCATCCTCATTAGCCACCCGCCTTTCTGGCCGTCAAAGAAATCTAGTGTCAAACCTAAGTATTTGTAAAGTGTCCCTCACTTCACCGCGTTAAGTCATGTCGCAATTTAGCAGGCTTTAGAGGGCTGAAAGGGTTTTCGTGATTCTAGCTTAATAAATTGTTTAGTACATGAAGCCGCTGTAAATATTTCACACATTTACTTTATTACACGTGCTTTGTCTGCGGCGTAATTGCGTAACACGCTTACGGTAGCAATCAATGGCTTTAATTTTGACAGTTCAACCACATTCATTGCGTTATTTTTGTTGTTTAGCAGACAACTTTTTCAAACATATGAAGCAATGTATTAGAAATATTCTTCAAAATGGTTCAGATTGTGATTTATAGTGTATTGCGCAGTTAGGGTGCTGGTTTTCTCCAGAGTACCAGAATTATGGAACAGCAATTATGTTCATCAGTCAAGTGGAACTTCAACTATCTGACGAACACAGTAAATGTAACTTATCTGATAAATCAACCGTATTTGATCAAATATCTAGTACCTACTTAGTTGGGGGCTTGTGGCTAAGTAATAACAGTAGCGAGGGTCAATCGATCAGGTTAAGCTACGGTTGCCGCGGTTGATTCGTGGATGGGTGACCTTCTTTACATACGACCAAGACCCCTCCGTACCTTGGAATGCACGTTGAGCCGTTGGTCCCGGATGTCATCTTTGACAGTCGTTAAGGGTCGCCAGAACCCCGAAAGTCTGACAACCAGTCTTACCAAGGGGTATCGTATTACCCAGTAACTGGGTTGTGGAGGTCAGATAGGCAGTCGCTCCATGTGAAATACTAGTATTCAGCTGCGTCCGGTTAGACTGGAAGCGGACCCCAACATAGTTGGGAAAATGCTAGGCAGATGATGATGACTTAGTTCGATTAGACTAAAAATTAAAACAGGGTATCCTGGAATAAAAACCGGACTGTCGTAGTTCAAACTAATCAGAGTCTATCCGCTTAAACTAGATTTTAAATTCAAAACCCCAAAAAAAAAATGTTAAGGTATTTTTTTTCAGGGTTTTGAATTTAAAATCGAGTCCAAACCACAAAAGGTAGAACTAAATCACGAATATTCACACCAAAAGATACTGATAACACAGTTAAGAGGTTTAAATGTAATCCTTCCGAAACAAAGCGCGCCTGAGTGTTTCAGGAAGAATTTCAGGTAAACGAGAGATTAATCTTGCAAATCTTGTCGCTTTCTCGTTTGAGTCTTGCCTTTTTGTCAGAAATTATCACAGCCTCATTTGAATGAATGAAATGGTGAGTTGAATGAATGAATTGATGAAAGTGATGTTGTAGATGTTTAAATCATTCAGACTGTTGATTCAAAATTTAATATGTAGCAGTGATGTAACCTTCCCAATGTTATTCGTGGTTAATTTAAGACATCACACAAAGGAAGGAAAGTAATCAAAATTACTTACAACACAAACCCTTCGGAAAACCTAGAAGGAAATTTTAATTTCGCTACCCTCCGAATTCCAATCAAACCACTCCATTAAGAACCCATTTAAACATATTTTAACAGCAATAGCGAGTCAATTAACTTTGAGGAAAGTTAAGTAGGTTATTTCTATATAAATACTTATAAATGAATTTAATTTCGGAAAGGAAACTCCGATCCAAAGTAACTTCGCGAAATTACAAAACAAGCTTTTGGGGAACCTACAATAAATATTCTTGCAAACGGACGGAGTTTGCAAGAATATATCCATCGAACTAAAAACTTACAATATCCGCGATAACCGGTTCAATCTGCCTTAGACCGGTCCAAACTTACCCGAGCCGGTCCAAACTTGTATTAGCCAAGTTCATTTCACGGAACTATGGGCGGAGTATAAATTTTTCATAAAACTGACGTCGGAATTAAGTGGTTCCGTACTTTTTGATGAGGGTTTGTAACTTGCTGGCAACTTCCGAGTTGCTAATTTATCTGAGGAACATCTGGACCCGACTCAATGTTATGCGAAAATTTCGAGTGTTTGAACTGTTTTTACTTATGGTTGTTTGATGGTGTGGCTGATATGTGAAACTTGTGTGTGGCTGCTGATTTTGATGTGATATAAGTTTCATAAGCTTAGTAGTAGGGCGCATTGTGAAAGGGGTCGTAAATTCTACGTTCGGCTGACTTTGAGAGCAGTGGAGGCCCCGTGGTAACTGCCCCGACTTACGAGTTGTATGTCATGGGTTCAAACCCTGCCACGCGCTTTACATTGGGTAAATAATTTCATGATCAGTGCTGTAACGGTGAAGGAAAACATCGTGAGGAAATCGACATGTCCTCGAACCAAAAATTTGAAGACATGTGACATCTACCAACCTGCTCTGGGCCCGCGTGGTAGATTACAGCCCACTCCCTTTCACAGACAGGAGGCCTGTATCCCAGAAGTGGGAACAATAAGGGCTGATTATTCTTCATCTCTTTAACCACCGATAAGCAGTGTTGCTTTCGTGTTTCAATGGTATACTGTAAATTAAATTACAAGGGCATTTTAACGTATATACTTTCGCAAAAATGCGAAGCAGCCAAAACGTAACATCTCGACGAAATTAATAAAAGTATTTTGTGACTTCAAGTGGCTTTTGTTGAACGGTGGAATCATAGGCTACCAGGAAGAGTTCTCTGTTTACGTAATTAAATTAAAGACCTTCAAAGGCTAAAGGTTCTCCGTAGCTCAGTATTTTTTTAACAATCCACTTTTAGCGAGCTTCGAGTAGCTGGTGGATTATTTAATGTTTAAAACGTTTCATAATCAACTAACTACTTTCATTTTGTGAACTTTTTCAACATCCGTAACGGGTGGTTTTGCTTCGATACTTTTTGAAATATCTAACTAGTCCTACAAAATATTTTTGAAACAGTAAATTTTTCATGTCCTAAAACAGGACCATGTCGTTGCCATTCAACGTGGCAATTCTGCCCGTCTTCTGGGTTCGTTTCCGGATGGCAGGAATGTGAACGAATACTTTGACGCCTATATGGTATGTGAACTTTTGTTACAAACTTTTTATTTTATTTGTATCGTTAGTTAGTTGTATGCGTAATAATAGTAAACAGGACCGGGGGGGTCTACTCCGAAGTAGTATCGGCCGAATGTTCGGCCGTTTCCTGCTATAAAGTTAGTATTTGGTTCGGTCCGTCCCGATCCTACACTCGTACACTCTTTCAAATATTGACTATGGTCCCGACCCAACTTAGCCCATCTACACTTTTTTCGCATTTTTCAATAATATTCGGTTCGGCCATGTGTCGGTCCGATCCGAACATTCGCACTTTGCACTTCGGAGTTACTTCCATGTTCTCAAAACCGTTCGTATCCTACTCGCCCGTGGACATTTGTACATGCAACGCTATATTTATCTCTCTGTACACAAGTACTCAAACAGTTTTGTAACCATAGAAGTTGTTTCTTGCCACACAGACATTTCCAATAAAAAAAAATGTGAGCGCTCTTTGAGTATAGTCGATTGGCTATACTCAAAGAGCGCTCACTTTGTTTTTGTTTTTACAAAACCCTAGTAACTCTCTCGACTTTTATTTGTGTATTGGGAGCATAGGTAGGTACGTTCATAAAAATAATCACACATGCACAGACATATATAACTATATGCCAGTATCTACTCATACGCCACTATCTACCTTCCAAATTGAACGCTCCCAAGGCTAGCTTTTATACGTCATTTTATTCAAGAAAAACTATTAAAAACTTTATATAATAAAGAAGAGAGCACCAGCTGGGCCCTATTACACAAGTGTCATAACTATCCAAGAGCTTTATTGTCTTCATTATAAGTGTGAAATATTAGCTATCAAATAAAGAAAATGAACATTCAATTAAATTAAATAAGGCGCTGTTGGGTGCTGTAACTTATAAAACGCCAAAGAAAACAGAACCGTAGTTCTAAAAGATAGAGTTTATTTTTCAATGGAGGTCGTCCCCCATCAGTTGCCGCCGAGATAAGGAAAGAGGCACTCGAGGTCTAATTCCAACCGTTAATTATTTTTGTATCCCCTGTCAAAGGAAAACAAAATTAAAGAATATTTCATAACTAAATAATGTATCTCAATGATGAGATCGCCATTGTTAAGAGGAAAGTTTGAATAACATAATTGTACTTTACTTTTGTTTAAATGTTCGATTGTGAATTTTATTTCATTTGTGGGTAAATGTTTGGTGAGCTCTTATTTAACCAGCTGCATCTGTCATTTGTTAATTCAGTATATTTGGATATACATTTAAATATATTATTATTATTATTTTATATTTTTTAATATTATTATATTTGGTAGTATATTTGGATCAGTATTTTAATTAAAGAAAATGTTTTCAAATGTATTTGGGTAGGCGAATAAAAGTGTATTTTCTTCACCATTGCATGTGAAAATGAAAATTACTGTTTAAAACAGTAATTTCATTTGATTTTGATGGTTTATTTTAGTTTTCATACTCATATAACAGGTATGAATGTCGATGGCTATACCTGTCGGGGAAGACCAAAGAAACAATGGATGGGCTATGTGAATGATGATATGGTTAGAACGGGGGTGATTACCGAGATGACGACTAATAGAGAAGTGTGGGAGAAAAAACCATGTTGCGCCGAACCAAAATAAATTGGGACAAGGGCAGGACAATTATGTTGACTCATATAACTCGTCTTGTGTGTCTTTAAACGAAAGACGTGTCTGGCAAATTATTAAAGTACAAGCTGTAAGCCCGATGGGATTTCCCATGGAAAAATTACCACCTTCCATAAAAACTTTCATCCCCTATTTATCAAAAATCCTACCTTTCGCTATACAACGTGTTTAAAATATTGCGGTTTGACAGCTTTTGTATAGAAATTATGTCAAACTGCCATATTTATTCTTCAGATATAAGTTATCTGACTATTGAAAAATCAGCCCTAAGACTTTTATTAAGTGGATGTGATTAATCGAAATCTCTCTGTTAGTATTTGTGTGTAAAATCCTCAGGCGCATATTCGGTGCAGTGTGCTGGAAAAAGAGGAATGGTGAAAACGGTACAACCATGAACTCTACGATATGTAAGACGAGCCTAATGTAGTCAAAACCATCACAATAGGACGTCTCTGATCAGTAGCGTGCATTGGTTTTCAGAATAGGTAGGCAAGAATTTAATTTCGTCGTATTATCTTGAACGAGTAAAGACCAATGACAATGTGCGAATAGTACGAGAGTCTAGTAGGCCGTCTGGCGACTGCCTACTGCCGCGCGTGTTAGTATGAAGTTTTTTTTTTGTTAGGTATGATAATTTAGTGAGTTTCTTAATTGTGGGGCAAGCTTATGGTGATTTATCGAGGTAGGCACTGCTTATATGCCTTTATGCAATGCACGCCACTGTCTCTGATGTGTGATGGGCAGGACATGTCGCAAGAATAGAGGACACCAGAAGGCCAATTCTCGTAATTTAAAACGTTCAAAATCTATTCGCAGTCTCATCTCGACAAACAAATGTCGAAAAGATGTCGAAAATGAAGGGGAAATTAGAAGTGTTTTTGACATATTGATATCAGAATGTGAACGTGCATAAAATTACGAGAATTGCTCTTCTGTGCATGCACTTCTGTTCTCTCCCATATCAAACGGCGAGTGACTGTAAAAACAGGCCGATACTAAAGTAGCCCGTGAATTGGAAAGGTAAAGACAAATACACGCGGATGTATATCGTCCCAATTTTTGCTCTACATAGTGTTGTACCAAATGAGATGTTTTTGTGGGACATTGCATTTCTTATTTTTGTTTGAAAGAGTATCACAACGATGGTTAAAGTATCCAACTACATAATATAATATTGTTGCGCGCCACAATTAAGGCCTGGTACATGGTGGCATTAATTACCACTAGCGCCATCTAGTATCGAGTAACAGAACTAATTTACCACTAGCGCCATCTAGTATCGAATAGCAGAACTGATAGATCCTTCTAGAAATTTCGATGCTAGAACTTTCTAGATCTATCGACATCTGGTCAATCGGGGCCGGTATGTACTCGAACCATCTAGATGTTTCTACAATAGAAGGTTCTAGAACTATTTGCGGCACTATATTAGGCCGGGATTAGCCACGACCGAATCAGAGTTAGATTGGCGATACGAGCGAATACATTGAAAGTGATCTTTAAGTGCGACTTAAGTGTAATTGTGTTTTATAATTAGTGTTTGAGTTGTTATTAGTGTTGATTAATTAAAGTGTAATTTTTGGTCATTAATATCGGCAGTTTTTATTGTCACGAACCTGGAGCTCGTAACAATATTACTCCTGTAACCCCCGATGAGTTAGGCAGAGGTGTACCTACTTTACTCCGTGACTGTACTAATAATGAAATTGGGCAGTGGGTCTAGTCGACCTATTCAAAATGTGATTGGGTTGAGTGTTCCCGCGGGTCCATTTCGAGTGGGTCCAGTTGACCAAAGACTCGTACAACGCACATTTTGCCAGTTAAGTTATGTTGGTGTCTAACTGTTGTGAAGCGATTAATTAGTCGTTAAAACTCAGGTCTTTCGGCCCCAATTAACAAAGTTATTAAATCGATTTTATCACTGCCTGTAGGTTAAAACGTTGCAATGGAACACATACTTCAACAAGGTTTACTTTAAGAGCTACATTATTATAATTGCAACACCGTTCAATAACGCTGCTAAGATTTAAATCAAACAATCAATCAGTAATCAATTTAGACAGCAAATAAACTAGACATTTTCAAAAATGACCAAAACGAATACATCAATGAAGCTCATTAACGATGATTTGACCACTAATTACTACTTGAACAACCGCAATGCGATGTGAACAATATTAACCGCAATGTTGCCGAATAGAACTAAGTTTATGTGGCTAATTTATATGATTCCATCGGCCTTCCTGACACATTGTAAAGGGGATTATAGAACATCATCTTAGAGGGGCGGAAGCAGACTTAAAACAAACAACAATCACTGTTTTTCATCACCAACCTTAAAAACAGGTACTCTACCTGTGGTGGCAGGGCCATCGACGCGAAAACTGTAACCATGAATTCAGTACAGGAATTTAGTATCGACCCCATAGCGTCGAAATTTTTCGCCTATTATTAAAAAAAAAAATTGCCGTTCCTACGCGGTCAAAATGTATTCAGTAGCTCTGGTCTCTGGCCCTAACATCAAGCAATGGACAAAATTGACAACATTTTCTATGATTGAATACGAGGCTTTTGACTACGTTGTATGTGTGTACTTTATGTCTTTTTTTTATTTGTAATATGCGTTTTTTTTTGTGCGGAATAAAAAATGTTCTTTCTTTTTTTCTTATATCTATTATTTACTACCGACGAAACATTTCTACGCAGGCGTTTAGATTCATGTACTGAATCCATAACATAACAACTTACAGGTAACAGGTTGTGCATCGATGACCCTGCTACCCTGTATTATGAACATCTTGGACGCTTATACTATAAGTAAGTAGTTTGTATACGTTGATGCATTAAAACGACCTCTCAAGATTTTGTCCTTGGCCGACATTTTCGCCTCTCGAGTATATTAATTCGTTGTTGTCGAACAGAGGTAGGTCGGGTAGAGAGGGTGCATATTTAAATAATGTAACCAGAGCGCTTTGAAGACTTGTGAGCCCAGCTACACTGATGTCGCTTAAAAATGAAGACTCTTTCCTCAAATTCGATGATACGATTGATTGCCGATTGAAGTACCTTTTTTGCATTGCATATAAATAAATGTTACAGGTGTGCGTTTTAGTACACACTACAGAAGAAACATATGTAGAATCAGGAAACATTTAAAAAAATGTAGAAAAAAGCGTAATTCAGTTCTATAAATATTTTATTTGAAGGTATGGTTTACCTACATTAAAAATTATGTTATGAGTAAAATGGCCCCAAAAAGTCCCAGCCCCAGATATCGGCTAAGCAGTTAATCAAAAACCCTCAAATAGATTTGTGTAAAATATAAATTTATTTCGGGACGGTCGGGATTATAATACTCAACAACACTGACCTCAAAACTTGCTAATTATCACTAAATTAGGAACTTGCCGTTTGCTTGAAATTGTCAGAATACCTAATGGAGTTCCTAAAGTAATCGTAAGTTCGTCGTAAGTAGTCGTAACTCGTGCATTATTTGCCTGAAGATCTAGACTTTGAAGGTAAGTAGTCAATATTTATATCGAGTAAGTGCTTTAGAGATGATTAACATGATTGTGACTGACTGACCAATCTACTTCGAACTAAGCTCATCATCTGCCTGCCTTTTTTCCAACTAGCTAGGGTCAGCTCCATTGTCGTCAAACCATATACATATACGCAGGTGAATACCAGTATTTTCCATGGAACGACTGCCTATCTGACCTCTAACACCCAGTTACTGGGTAATACGATACCCCTTGGTAAGACTGGTTGACTGACTTTGGGGTTTCTAATGACTCGTAACGACTGTCAAAGGTCCACGAATGACAGCGTGCGTTCTGAGGCATGGAGTTGTCTGTATGAAAAGATGGTCGCCCATCCACGAACCAACCGCAACAACCGTAGCCGATGGACCCGCGCAGCTGTTATTACTTAGCCACAACCCCTGCGAACTCTAATGTTTAATTTACTAGTCAAAAATGACAGCTGCGATCGACCTTTTTTTGACAACATGACAATATTATTTAGCTATTGTTTTACCTTTATATTAGCTGTCATTTTGGTCTAGCAAATTAAAAGTCAGAGTTTTGTTTATTACATGTTTCGTCTTTTTTTCTTTTCTGAAATCCATGCGTATGACGTCGTTATGTAACGTAAGCTCAATATCCAAAACAAAACCGTCAAAATAGGAAGAGGACAACGAAGTTTAGCTGACCTATATATTCAAACTATATCGGAGCCCCTACTATTTCCAACCTAAAATTGATGTAAATTCGTCCCGCCAAAAATCGAATGTCCCAAAATTGTCCAATCACATATTCACACAACACTATCCGGGCCTTGTTTCATCTGGCCCACAAAATGGCTGCGGTCCGGCCGTGCCATAAATACGAACAATAGATGCATTAGCACCATTTTTTCTGTCCCCGCCGAAAATAATGGATATTTCAATTGGCTGGGGACAGTTCGAAAGCATTTGTTTGTAGGTAAGCAAGACTTTAGCAGTATTTTGTTGTCGTGACGAGAATAAACCTTGAAAGCTGAGTAATTTGGAGGACAATACGGAGTAACTAATGGATTTGTCAAAAACAGATATTAGGGAAGAATGGCGAATAATTCGATTTGTAAAACAAGGGGCTGAGAGGACTAACATTGTCTGACAGTGAGTCTAAAAGCTGTGAATTGTTTAATTGGTGTTGAAAAGATGTTTACTTAGGGTGCTCGAAAAGAAATGTAAGGAGCAATAAATAGGTATGAGGACTATTTTTATTTAGAGATAAAAGCTCTCAGCATTCTCATTTGTTGAGTGCTCTCTATGTCTCTCATAAAAAATAATCTTATTTCAAATGATGCTTTTTCGATAAATGAACTCTAAAACTCAGTAAACGAATTAGCCATCGAGCAACTGTATGAAAGTATTATACAATATAATTACAAACCACTTTATTGGTACTCATAACGTTAAAATAATAATTGTAATTAAGGAGCACTTTTGCCGTCTCCAGCTGAGAAGGCAATGGCCACTTTTCCCGCCGTTTTTCCTCAAAAGTCATCTATGAGTTGCCACAACTCAAAAGAATAAAATATTAAAAAATGACAATGTTGCTACTCACAAATAATATTACATTCGATAAATATTCGATTTTTGTGTATGCTAGATTTAGTACCGTGATCTGAATGCATGTAACTGTGCTGTGTATTTGTTATAATCGTCTGTGGAGGCTTTTATCCTCTCCTACAACTAGCAATGAGTAAGCTCAAACGATCGTCCAATTAATCTTATTTGTATGTTTTTACATCTCGGGGCTCTGGGGTCCCGGCCTTTTGGAAGGCGTACGAGGGACCGAAGCCCACTCGCAGAGGCCCTTCAGTAAATTTTATTGAAATGCAGCATCAACCGATGATTATCCCTATAAAAACTATGCAAGGGCACCCAAGGACAGCCCCTGGTTGGTGCAGGACTATTGCACAACTTGGAAAAAAAAATACTGGGCTATGGGTTTGGGTGGCTATAGTGGATCGGTTACCTTGAACTATGGTAGGTATATGTACCCTGCCTGACCAATGATAATTATAATATTCACAGATGAAATGGCAAGGAGTGACTTCAACACTCAATAATGGGCCCCCGAAAACGGTCGCTAGCGCATAGTGTCGTAGCGACAAGGGGGCAACATGTCCTGAGGTGCTTATGAGGAGTGGAGAGGTATTCCACGGCTATCAGGAAATCCCGGAAGTACGGTCAAGATCCCTACCAGAAAATTACTGAAAGACTTCCTTCCTCCGAGCACGTTTGCTCTTGCGAATCTCAACTTAAGCCAGCCAATAAAGGCAAGAATGAGGTGGGAGCTCTGCTCCTCGTCAGTGTTCACTCCAGCCGGCCAATAAAGGCAAGCCAGAGGTGAGGAACAAGACTTTTCCCGGGAGATAGGGTCCGTGGGGTCGCTACTGCCCAACAGCTCGCCACATGCTGCCTTGCGGGTTCCTGTATCTCTCTTGGTCTGGCTCCTCACCCTAGACCTGATCCGGCAAAGTAAACTCTTTAGAGCTTCTCTAGAGCTTAGAGCGCGCAAGCCCCACCACGACGTCAACGTAGAGATACGGTAGTGGGGTATAATTATTATCATTTCTATCACATCAACGATTTATTGTATTAGTACGATTCGACAGTTTTGTTAGACTATCGAAAATTTTAGGTTGAGTACCCAAAATGTTTGTCGAATTAATCGTATTTAAAGTCATCCAACTGAACTGGTTCATACTAATGCTATTGATAACTTATCTCTTTTTGCGCTACATTTTGTCCAACGCTTTCAATCAAATGAAATCTCTTTTATTACATCAGTGGGTTCAATGCTGATCATTGGCCTCTCGTCAAAGAGAAAATGTCATGAACACCACGCTTGTCAAAAAGGATGTAGTTTGTTGCTAGGCCACCAATCACAAACTAGTTATTAACGCGTTAGTAAGTCGTGTTGAGTACGCACCGCCATTGTACAAACGCCAACACATCAAGCTACCCGGAACTGTGTTTCCCAATCAACTTCGAACCTTATGTTTAAGCGATAAAGTTGAAAATCTACAGACAGATTGTAGTAGCTTGATGTACTGGCGTCAAAGGAGTGGAATTGTCTGCCTGCGTCTGCATTCCCGAGTTCATACACCCCTAATCTCTTCAGGGCGAGAGTGAATAGGCTTCTTCTGGGCAAGCTCGTTCCACCGTAGATCTCATCCCTGCCTCTGGGCTGGATTGAGGTCAAGAGTGAGCCCATTGTCAATAAAAAAAAAAAAATTGAGTTTGTAATCAAGAAGCTTATAGCGCTCGAGCACAGTCGTCTTCACGTAGGTATTAAGAGTGTTGCCTCCACTTTTATCTATAAGCTTCTTGTTTGTAACACGTTAGAATACCAGCGCTGCAACATTTATTTTTTAAATGTCGCAGCATCACGCTGAGATAGGAGCCTTTTGCCCTCGTATAGGACTTTGTTTCATTTTTCTTTTTGCTACTTTATTTTTTAATATAATTTGTTTTTTTTTTATTTTTGACAGTGTTTAGTTTATTTTGTGATCTTCCTGTACGAGTCGCAATAAATACTTTCTCTTTCTTTACTTTTGAGTAGCTTCGTGGACGATGGGCGTTCAGCTATGATTTCCTAGAAGAGCGGTGACCGCGATTTAGCGTCCGTAATTTACCGGTATATGACGTCACAGAAACTTTATTTATGAAAATAAGTGTTTTTTTTTTACTAGAGAGCGTTTTTGACATCGTAAAGTCAAACCCGGCTACCAAAAGATTTAAATTTAGTAAAGATTTAAGTCTAGACCGTCCCCCAAAAACGGCCGCCCTTCACCACTTCCTAGTGCTATCGCTGGGAAGAAGAAGTGGCACCACAAACTCCCCAGCAGCACAGCCGTCTGTTCAGTTAAAAAATACATACTTGATTGTATACAATAATAAGTGTGTTAAGTAATTACATACAGGGTGGCAGGGAAACGCTTCCGAAAACGAAGACAGGTGATAGGGCTACTGATTCTCGATACGATACCATAAAAAAATGAGAAAAAAAATGAACAATTTTACCTATTTTTTTTAGCATTTTTCGTACACTATGCTGTGAGAACAGTTAAATTAAACCATTATTTGCTATTAAACACATTTTTTTTCTTTACAACTCTAACAAGCAATGTATTCGTAAATAAATATCATCTGACGCTTGCGCGTGACCTCAAGTTCAAAGTGCGCGCGCGCTCGCCGACAGCTGTGCGGCTGACGACCCCAAGTCCACGTGACGCGCGAAAATAATCAATTTCAGGCGAAAGGTTAGTGGTATTCGTTTGCATAAAGGTTGTATATAATCTACGTTCTGGCTTCGGAAGCGTTCTCCTGACACCCTGTATATAATAAACTTACAAGACACAAAACATTAAATTAAATTATTTGCCATTTGTCAGCTAGCCACGCCAGTATACCAACAAATATAATAAAAACTACACGTACTCAAGCTAAAAAATAATTAATTAAAATTAAAATGTAAATAAAAACTTACTGCCTAAATAAAAGCCTCCAGGCATAAAGGGCGAAAGGTTCATAGACGACTCCGCCTTGGAGTGTAAATGTGGTACTGTTCAACAAACGATGGGACTTAATATCATGTCCTGCGTGTCCTGTCAGCTGCACGTTACAGGAACTGATGGACGCTGGTGATGGCACCAATCAAGTAAGAAGGCGAATTCTGGGACGAGACCATTTAGATTGCTATCGACACGCTAAAAATCATCTCGAGAAGTTCCTCAAGGAAGAGTTCTGGCCGAAGGGTGTTGTGTACCGCCGGTTTCGTGGCCGGCTACATGACACCAGTCAGCGAAACACGACGCAGACACTTCGTGTGGCTTAGTTAGTTTTTAGTGTAATTATAATGTTGTATGTATTTATAGTATTTTTAAGTTATATTAATATTGTATTGTATGTGTTTTATATGGGCCTTGATGCCTGAAATAAATGTATAAATAAATAAATAAATAAAAAAAGAAGAAAAGATGTCAAAACGAAAGAGAAACGCGACTATCTTTTGACGCGGTAGGGTGCGTATCTTACTATTTAAACCTTTGCCGCTGTCATCATTTTCATGACAGGCTTCACTCCGGCCGTTACATTTTTACGAAACCGTAGCATTACAGATATATGTAAATACATGTATTTCGGTCAAGAATTAAGAAGGTGCCAAAAGTTTACATTTTCATCTATACAAAACTCCTACGTCCTATATATCCATAATGCGATTGAACTTTCTACAATGAATTTAAGTTCCCAAAGGAATGAAGCCATAAAAAAATGTACAAATCAATCTTATAATTCAGCTGGAATTGAAGGCGTCTTTACAAATCAACAGAGTATTGACTGAATGGTCTTGATTATTATTAAACGGTGCTGTATTCAATCCAGCCGAGCAAACATGAGTATTTGCACTCCGGAAATATCTTTCTATTCCTTTGGATTTTTTCCGGCAAATTGAAAGAGGTGATTTAGGTCAGAAAGAAGCCTTTTCGGATAGATCTAAGCTCTCATTCGGGTTGAGAAAAATATTTGATTTAATATTTGGCAGTCGATACCTAAGCCATCGAATATGTCAAGGGATTTCGCATAAAAATATCAGCTCCGATGTCGATAGGTACTAAAGGCTTTTTCAGCTTAGAATATAAATTTTCTTACTGAATAAATTACTTGTCAGAATGTATGTGTGGACTGGCATAACAATTTTTTATAAGGCCGCCATTTCGTCTGCATTGGCACTCTCCAAGAATATACTCTCCACAGTTTATTTTCCATTTTGTTACGTACCTGGTATTTGTGGTCCTCCCATACCTATTTATACTGTAATTTGAAAATAATTATTGTAAGAGCCAATTATTTTTTAAAAGAGTAACCATGGAGTTTCTTGCTGGCTCTTCTGCATAGGAAAAGACCAATCGGAATCTATTTTTATGCGAAATAAAATATTTTGATTTTGAATGTGGATTTTTATAAAATCTAGTTTCACAATTACAACATTAAATACTTACATACACTCAGGGGCTTGTGGCTAACAGCCGCAAGGGTCGATCGGTCAGGTTAAGCTACGCTTGCCGAGGTTGGTCTGTGGATGGGTGACACACGTGGGTGAAAGCACGTTAAGAAGTTGAACTCTGCTGTCATTCGTAAATCTTGGACAGTCATTACAAGCCGTTGGAAGCCAACGGGTATCGTATTACCTAGTCGCTAGGTTGTGGAGGTCAGATAGGCATAGTCGCTCCATGTAAAATACTGGTATTCAGCTGCATCCAGGTAGACTGGAAGCCGACCCCGACATAGTTGGGAAAAGTAACTTACATACTCACACACACACAGTAGATAACTTACATACTCTAAAAGTTAGCCAACATAACCCATTGTACGTACGCTAACAAAGCTATACTTAGGTTCAATTCATAAAATAAAACCGTCCATATGGATGACCGCAATACATCAATTGAATGAATAAAAAGAGTTAGCCTATTTCAGACGTAATCTAAAGCTTTCAACGGTGGGATTAGCCGAGCTTTTAATGACATTTATGGCTGAAAACATATAATCAATTACGCTTACTGCTTGATTTGCTACGAGTATGAGGCATTGCCTGCTTGCTATAATTATTTATTTACTAGCTTCTGCCCGCGGCTTCGCCCGCGTGGATGTCGGAAGTTATCCCACGGGAACGTGCTACCAGGATAAAAAGTATGTGCTTCCCCAGGATGCCATCTATCTCTTTGCCAAATCAGAAGTTCAGTGGTTTAGGCGTGAAAATGTAACATACAGTTTCAAGTTCAAATCCTCCCCTAAAAACCGAATTACCCCTTTTTGACCCATCAGGGGTCAATTTGCGACAACTCTACATACTTATTATTAATTATTTTCTGTCGAAAGTATCAATACTGAGTTTCGAGTTAATCGGATCGCGCATTCAATTTCTTCCACACAAACTTCAACACCCCTATATCCCCCTTTGAGGGGTAGTTTGAAAAACTTATAATGATAACCTTTATTACTTACTTAGGCAAGTATTGTTGCCAAGTTTCATGTTTATTAATAAGATTTTTCATATAAACTATATCCCCGCTTTTCCCCCCACAGGGGTGAAATTTTAAAAAAATCATAAAAATTCATTACTTGACTCAAAGATTATTTTATTTATACCAATTTTATAATTAATCAAGCCACTTATTATAATCCTCCCCTATAAAATTAACTACCCCTTTTCACCCCGTTAGGGGGTGATTTTCGAAAAACCCTCATACGTGTTATTATTTATTTTTGTCTTAAGTACACTGAGTTTCGTGTTAATCGGACAGCGCGTACAAATTCTTCCACACAAACTTTAACACCCCTATATCCCCTTTGAGGGGTAGTTTTGAAAAACTAATAATGATTAACTTTATTGCTTACTTAGGCGAGTATTCATGCTAATTTTCAAGATTATTAATCTAACGAATAAGATTTTTCATATAAACTGTATCCCCGCTTTTCACCCCCACAGGGGTGGAATTTTGAAAAATCATTTGGGATGTGTTCATAACTTGACTCAAAGATTATTTATACCAATTTTCGAGTTAATCAAGCCACGCTGTAAAATCCTCCCCTGTAAAATTGACTACCCCTTTTCAGGCCGTCAGGGGTACATTTTCGAAAAACCCTGATACACATTATTCTTTCCTTTCAATTTTAGTTATAAGCACTGAGTTTCGATTAAATCGGACCGCGCGCTAAAATTCTTCCATACAAACTTTGAAAACCCCCAATCTCCTTTTAGGGGGTAGTTTATAAAAACAAAAAATGCCCAACTTCATAATTTATTTTCATAAGTATTCGTGCCAAGTTTCAAGTTTATTAACTCAAGGAATAAGATTTTTCATACAAACGAATTCCCCCCATTTCACCCTTTCAGGGGTGGAATTTCGAAAAACCCTTTCTTAGTGGACACCTATTCTTCACGAAGAATACACTCTCCAAATTTCATGTCTCTAGGACCAGCGGTTTAGGCTGTGCGTTGATGTCTCAGTCAGTCAGTCAGTCAGGACTTATTAGAATTTTATAGGCGCGAGACGCGTCGAGCGTGATTCAGTATTCACGCGCGATGGCTTATTATTAGCGTATTTCATGTATAACTTTGGTGTTTCTATACCGATTTCTATGATTATTTTTTATGGAATAGTTAATAATGTTAACTTTTTTAATTAAGAATGACTGAGAGTGTTATAAATGTAAGAGTAGACAAATATAATCAGAAAGCTTCGAACTGCTAAGCTATCGGGAGTTACACGTGTTATTGTGAGTCAACCATAAAAGATAGACATATGCTGTCGTGGGATATTTTTTATATAATTTTAAGGAGAACATTTCCGTCATACATGATTTCTGTGTAGCTTTAACCATTAAGGTTGCACACGCGACGGAAGCGTAAGAAATGGAGTAACTTCTCCCGTTTTCCCAACATTTCCCTTCACTGCTCTGCTCCTATTGATTGTAGCGTGATGAAAAGTATACTATAACCAGCTCAGGAGTATGAAAAATAATTGTACCAAGTTTCATTAAAATCCGTCGAGTAGTTTTTGTTTCTATAACGGTTATACAGACAGACAGACAGACAGACAGACAGACAGACAAAAATTTTACTGATTGCATTTTTGGAATCAGTATCGATCCCTAATCACCCCCTGATAGTTATTTTGGAAATATATTTCATGTACAGAATTGACCTCTCTACAGATTTATTATAAGTATAGATTTATCAACTCACATCTACGGTTACAGGATAATCCCAATGCGATAAATGCGCTTATGCTAACTTAATATAAGATTAAGAGCAGTGATGCAGCTTACGAGTTGTAGGTTCGAACCCAGACGGGCACTTTGTGTAAATTATTTCATCACCACTGCTCTCAAAACGGCGAGGAAGACGTCTCAGAACCAAATATTTGAAGACGTCATGTGACATCTAACCCGCACTGGGTCCGCGTGGTAGATTATAGCCCACTCCGTCTGACAGAGCGGATGCCTGTGTAACAGCAGTGGGAACATTATAGGTTGATTATTAGGTAAATTCGTGTTTAGGTCATAAAAATGCATAATGTGTATTACCCAACTTAATCGGTTCAGTCGATTCGGAGCAAATTGGCTGTGACAGACAGGCAGACACACGTGTGATCCTATTAGGGTTCCGTTTTTTATTCGGACGTACGGAACCCAAAAAATTTAGGCAATTTCGTCGTTTAATTTTCCTTATAACACACAAAAAATATTGTTTCCTTTCTATTCATATCTTCATTTCAACCTACGTCAGTTACATAAAAAAGGAAAAAGTACATAAACGGTCTGGCATACTTTTCGTAATTACTTCGAACAAGTACCGCAAAAGAATGCCTTTAAAAGAAACATTACATGCTAGCAATCTTTTAAAAAGGGTCGTAAAATAATGATTGTGTAATCTCTCTGGTCGAACCGTGCTACCGACTACCAACGTACATACAATTACGACCGACTACAATTTACGGGCTGGGAATAAATAATATTGAAAGCTTCGCGGTTTCATGGCTCCCATACTAAGCATACATCGGGAACCTCATTCATTACCATCGTTTCCGACTGTCGTATTTTATCGATATTGGAGATTGGCAGTCATCAGGGGCAGTGATCTCTTTTGTGCGGATCCCAACTGTCATGTGAAAATACATTAATCATTTCAGAAAGGATAAAAGAAAACAAAATGTGTGCGTTCGGGGGACCCCCGTCAGGAAAGAAGTTTCTTACGCGATAATCGCACGTACATACGAGTGTGTGACTCGTATATAATAGACAGAGAGAGAAAGTATGAATTAAACACGCGTTTTTAATAAAGAGCCATCTAGTATAAGTTTTTAGAAGCTCTCGTAAAGTTGTCGCCATCTTGGATTTTCATTTTGACCTCACTTTTTTTTGTTAAGCACCCTTGAAAACCATGAAAATTATGCCATAGGAGCGAGATAGTTCATTGTGTCGCATGAAGGGAGCGTAACACTTGTCGTTACGTTGTAACATAATGTATGCATACTCACAGTTATTTTCATTCATTCCTCCAGGTCAGAATAAGCATTCCTTTACCGTTAGGCGCTGATCCTTCCTTCCAGTCCAAGTCCACTCCAAGTCCACTCCAAGTCCAGTCCAAGTCCAGTCCAAGTCCAGTCCAAGTCCAGTCCAAGTCCAGTCCAAGTCCAGTCCAAGTCCAGTCCAAGTCCAGTCCAAGTCCAGTCCAAGTCCAGTCCAAGTCCAGTCCAAGTTCAGTCCTAGTCCAGTCCAAGTGCAGTCCAAGTCCAGTCCAAGTCCAAGTCCAGTCCAAGTCCAGTCCAAGTCCAGTCCAAGTCCAGTGCAAGCCCAGTCCAAGTCCAGTGCAAGCCCAGTCCAGGTCCAGTCCAAGAGTCCAAGTCCAGTCCAAGTCCAGTCCAAGTCCAGTGCAAGCCCAGTCCAAGTCCAGTGCAAGCCCAGTCCAGGTCCAGTCCAAGTCCAGTCCAAGTCCAGTCCAAGTCCAGTCCGAGTCCAGTCCAAGTCCAGTCCAAGTCCAGTCCAAGTCCAGTCCAAGTCCAGTCCAAATCCAGTTCAAGTCCAGTCCAAGTCCAGTCCAAGTCCAGTCCAAGTCCAGTCCAAGTCCAGTCCAAGTCCAGTCCAAGTCCAGTCCAAGTCCAGTCCAAGTTCAGTCCTAGTCCAGTCCAAGTGCAGTCCAAGTCCAGTCCAGTCCAAGTCCAAGTCCAAGTCCAAGTCCAGTCCAAGTCCAGTCCAAGTCCAGTCCAGTCCAGTCCAAGTCCAATCCAAGTCCAGTCCAAGTCCAGTTGTAACATAATGTACATTACATACAGTTACTTTAATTCATTCCTCCAGGTCAGAATAAGCATTCCTTTACCGTTAGGTGCTGATCCTTCCTTCCAGTCCAAGTCCAGTCCAAGTCCAGTCCAAGTCCAGTCCAAGTCCAGTCCAAGTCCAGTCCAAGTCCAGTCCAAGTCCAGTCCAAGTCCAGTCCAAGTCCAGTCCAAGTTCAGTCCTAGTCCAGTCCAAGTGCAGTCCAAGTCCAGTCCAAGTCCAAGTCCAGTCCAAGTCCAGTCCAAGTCCAGTCCAAGTCCAGTGCAAGCCCAGTCCAAGTCCAGTGCAAGCCCAGTCCAGGTCCAGTCCAAGAGTCCAAGTCCAGTGCAAGCCCAGTCCAAGTCCAGTGCAAGCCCAGTCCAGGTCCAGTCCAAGTCCAGTCCAAGTCCAGTCCAAGTCCAGTCCGAGTCCAGTCCAAGTCCAGTCCAAGTCCAGTCCAAGTCCAGTCCAAGTCCAGTCCAAGTCCAGTCCAAATCCAGTCCAAATCCAGTCCAAGTCCAGTCCAAGTCCAGTCCAAGTCCAGTCCAAGTCCAGTCCAAGTCCAGTCCAAGTCCAGTCCAAGTCCAGTCCAAGTCCAGTCCAAGTCCAGTCCAAGTTCAGTCCTAGTCCAGTCCAAGTGCAGTCCAAGTCCAGTCCAAGTCCAAGTCCAGTCCAAGTCCAGTCCAAGTCCAGTCCAAGTCCAGGTCCAGTCCAAGAGTCCAAGTCCAGTCCAAGTCCCGTCCAAGTCCAGTGCAAGCCCAGTCCAAGTCCAGTGCAAGCCCAGTCCAGGTCCAGTCCAAGTCCAGTCCAAGTCCAGTCCAAGTCCAGTCCGAGTCCAGTCCAAGTCCAGTCCAAGTCCAGTCCAAGTCCAGTCCAAGTCCAGTCCAAGTCCAGTCCAAGTCCAGTCCAAGTCCAGTCCAAGTCCAGTCCAAGTCCAGTCCAAGTCCAGTCCAAGTCCAGTCCAAGTCCAGTCCAAGTCCAGTCCAAGTGCAGTCCAAGTCCAGTCCAAGTCCAAGTCCAGTCCAAGTCCAGTCCAAGTCCAGTCCAAGTCCAGTGCAAGCCCAGTCCAAGTCCAGTCCAAGTCCAGTCCAAGTCCAGTCCAAGTCCAGTCCAAGTCCAGTCCAAGTTCAGTCCTAGTCCAAGTCCAGTCCAAGTCCAGTCCAAGTCCAGTTGTAACATAATGTACATTACATACAGTTACTTTAATTCATTCCTCCAGGTACACTCAGGGGCTTGTGGCTAACAGCCGCAAGGGTCGATCGGTCAGGTTAAGCTACGCTTGCCGAGGTTGGTCTGTGGATGGGTGACACACGTGGGTGAAAGCACGTTAAGAAGTTGAACTCTGCTGTCATTCGTAAATCTTGGACAGTCATTACAAGCCGTTGGAAGCCAACGGGTATCGTATTACCTAGTCGCTAGGTTGTGGAGGTCAGATAGGCATAGTCGCTCCATGTAAAATACTGGTATTCAGCTGCATCCAGGTAGACTGGAAGCCGACCCCGACATACTTGGGAAAAGTCTTGACGGCTGATAACTTACATACTCTAAAAGTTAGCCAACATAACCCATTGTACGTACGCTAACAAAGCTATACTTAGGTTCAATTCATAAAATAAAACCGTCCATATGGATGACCGCAATACATCAATTGAATGAATAAAAAGAGTTAGCCTATTTCAGACGTAATCTAAAGCTTTCAACGGTGGGATTAGCCGAGCTTTTAATGACATTTATGGCTGAAAACATATAATCAATTACGCTTACTGCTTGATTTGCTACGAGTATGAGGCATTGCCTGCTTGCTATAATTATTTATTTATTTATCAACTCACATCTACGGTTACAGGATAATCCCAATGCGATAAATGCGCTTATGCTAACTTAATATTAGATTAAGAGCAGTGATGCAGCTTACGAGTTGTAGGTTCGAACCCAGGCGGGCACTTTGTGTAAATTATTTCATCACCGTGATTAAATCAAATTATTCAATTATTTCATCTGTTTACATTGTGTAAATTATTTCATCACCACTGCTCTCAAAACGGTGAGGAAGACGTCTCAGAACCAAACATTTGAAGACATGTGACATCTAACCCGCACTATATCTATAGGGCTATAATCTACCACGCGGACCCACCGCGTGGTACATTATAGCCCACTCCCTCTGATAGAGCGGATGCCTGTGTAACAGCAGTGGGAACATTATACCTAGGTTGATTATTAAGTAAATTCGTGTTTAGGTCATAAAAATGCATGATGTGTACCCAACTTAATCGGTTCAGTCGATTCGGAGCAAATTGGCTGTGACAGACAGGCAGACACACGAGTGATCCTATTAGGGTTCCGTTTTTTATTCGGACGTACGGAACCCAAAAAATGTAGGCAATTTCGTCGTTTAATTTTTCTTATAACACACAAAAAATATTGTTTCCTTTCTATTCATATCTTCATTTCAACCTACGTCAGTTACATAAAAAAGGAAAAAGTACATAAACGGTCTGGCATACTTTTCGTAATTACTTCGAACAAGTTCCGCAAAAGAATGCCTTTAAAAGAAACATTACATGCTAGCAATCTTTTAAAAAGGGTCGTAAAATAATGATTGTGTAATCTCTCTGGTCGAACCGTGCTACCGACTACCAACGTACAATTACGACCGACTACAATTTACGGGCTGGAAATAAATAATATTGAAAGCTTCGCGGTTTCATGGCTCCCATACTAAGCATACATCGGGAACCTCATTCATTACCATCGTTTCCGACTGTCGTATTTTATCGATATTGGAGATTGGCAGTCATCAGGGGCAGTGATCTCTTTTGTGCGGATCCCAACTGTCATGTGAAAATACATTAATCATTTCAGAAAGGATAAAAGAAAACAAAATGTGTGCGTTCGGGGGACCCCCGTCAGGAAAGAAGTTCCTTACGCGATAATCGCACGTACATACGACTGTGTCGTGTGTGACTCGTATATAATAGACAGAGAGAGAAAGTATGAATTAAACACGCGTTTTTAATAAAGAGCCATCTAGTATAAGTTTTTAGAAGCTCTCGTAAAGTTGTCGCCATCTTGGATTTTCATTTTGACCTCACTATTGGTTTAGCACCCTTGAAAACCATGATAATTATGCCATAAGAGAGAGATAGTTCATTGTGCCGCATGAAGGGAGCGTAACACTTTGTCGTTACGTTGTAACATAATGTATGCATACTCACAGTTATTTTCATTCATTCCTCCAGGTCAGAATAAGCATTCCTTTACCGTTAGGCGCTGATCCTTCCTTCCAGTCCAAGTCCAGTCCAAGTCCAGTCCAAGTCCAGTCCAAGTCCAGTCCAAGTCCAGTCCAAGTCCAGTCCAAGTCCAGTCCAAGTCCATTCCAAGTCCAGTCCAAGTCCAGTCCAAGTCCAGTCCAAGTCCAGTCCAAGTCCAGTCCAAGTCCAGTCCAAGTCCAGTCCAAGTCCAGTCCAAGTCCAGTCCAAGTCCAGTCCAAGTCCAGTCCAAGTCCAGTCCAAGTCCAGTCCAAGTCCAGTCCAAGTCCAGTCCAAGTCCAGTCCAAGTCCAGTCCAAGTCCAGTCCAAGTCCAGTTGTAACATAATGTACATACTCACAGTTACTTTAATTCATTCCTCCAGGTCATAATAAGCATTCCTTTGCCGTTAGGTGCTGATCTGATTATTTCTCACGACACCAGGACACGTTTTTATCCACATTTAGTACACAGACAAACTTTAACATAATTATGACTTCAACGATTCAGTGTCAACCATGGGTTGATAATTTCGTCCACATTGATTCATATCATTTTTCCTTTAAACACTATACTTTTATTACAAAATAACTATAGATTTTATTGTATTTTAATAATATTTATTTTATTATGTCAGTTCTGACATTTGATGTTTAAAACGTCATCGTAACGTTTACTTTCAAATCCTTAGCTGCCAGCATCAAATGCTTAACTGCCAGGTTTAAACATATACATACTTAGCCAAAGAAATAACACTGGTCGCTATCATATCTCAAATTCATATTTTCTACATGATGTTGTTCTACGAGCTTTCCTTATTGATCCACGCAATGCAGTGGTCAGTTCGAGTTTCGCCTCTAAAGCGAACACTAAGGTTAAGGCCTGATACTCCAGAGCCACCTTACTACACCTCCGTGCTCCGTCCTCAAGGCTACGGATCTGAACCTGTCGGGCCGCATCTTATCTGAGGCCCGCCTTACTCTTCCTCCTGCTGCTGTGCTGCGACCGGCCTTGCTGCGTGGGCTCTCCTACGAGTGCCCTCCGTGCCGCACACGCATCAACTTCTGAGGGCCGCCTTACCTGGTGGGCTGTCAGTGCCCGCCGTGCCTCTTCCTCCTGCTGCCGTGCTGCGATCTGCCTTGCTGCGTGGGCCCTCCTACGGGTGCCCTCCGGCCGCGCACGCACTAGCATCTGCCCTCACCTGTACCTGCACCTGAACTTGGACTTCTGTACCCACATCTGTTGCCAGCAACTGCTCCACCTCAGCCTCCTCAGCCTCCTATCACTCATCGTCATCGCTACACCCCACCTCCACATAATACACCACTCTTGAGTTCATCTCCATCTTTTTATTGTTAATAATATATCTTTAATTGTTCTTTACCTCCCTTTCTTTCATTTCATCACCCCTAACGTAGTTTTTCTTGTCGCTACACGACACAGTCCAAGTCCAGTCCAAGTCCAGTCCAAGTCCAGTCCAAGTCCAGTCCAAGTCCAGTCCAAGTCCAGTCCAAGTCCAGTCCAAGTCCAGTCCAAGTCCAGTCCAAGTCCAGTCCAAGTCCAGTCCAAGTCCAGTCCAAGTCCAGTCCAAGTCCAGTCCAAGTCCAGTCCAAGTCCAGTCCAAGTCCAGTCCAAGTCCAGTCCAAGTCCAGTCCAAGTCCAGTCCAAGTCCAGTCCAAGTCCAGTCCAAGTCCAGTCCAAGTCCAGTCCAAGTCCAGTCCAAGTCCAGTCCAAGTCCAGTCCAAGTCCAGTCCAAGTCCAGTCCAAGTCCAGTCCAAGTCCAGTCCAAGTCCAGTCCAAGTCCAGTCCAAGTCCAGTCCAAGTCCAGTCCAAGTCCAGTCCAAGTCCAGTCCAAGTCCAGTCCAAGTCCAGTCCAAGTCCAGTCCAAGTCCAGTCCTGGTCATGGTAACCTTTACTTTAAATCCTTAACTGCCAGTATTTTTTTAGCTAAATATACATACATACTTAGCCAACCCTGGCCACAATCATATCTCAAATTCATATTTTCTACA
Source organism: Apamea crenata (assembly GCA_949629185.1). Taxonomy (NCBI): domain Eukaryota; kingdom Metazoa; phylum Arthropoda; class Insecta; order Lepidoptera; family Noctuidae; genus Apamea; species Apamea crenata. Next base: position 18,484,814 of record OX451360.1, on the reverse strand, counting down.
TGATATTGTTCTACGAGCTTACATTATAGATTCACGCAATGCAGTGGTCAGTTCGAGTTTCGCCTCTAAAGCGAACACTATAAATAAGACCTGATACTCCAGAGCCACCTACCTACGCTTCCGTCCTCCGTAAAGGCCACGTACTTGAACCTATCGGGCCGCATTTCATCTGAGGGCCGCCTCACCTGGTGTGCTGACAGCGTCCCCGCCGTGCCTCTTCCTCCTGCTGCCGTGCTGCGACCTGTCTAGCTGCGTGGGCCCTCCTACGGGTTCCCTCCGTGCCGCACACGCATCAGCATCTGAGGGCCGCCTCACCTGGTGGGCTGACAGCGTCCCCGCCGTGACTCTTCCCCCTGCTGCCGTGCTGCGACCTGTCTGGCTGCGTGGGGCCTTCTACGGGTGCCCTCCGTGCCGCACACGCATCAGCATCTGCCCTCACTTGTACCTGCATCTGCACCTGGACCTGCTTCTGTACCCGCATCTGTTGTAAGCAACTGCTCCATCTCAACCTCCTCAACCCTCCTACCACTCATTGTCATCAATACACCCCACCTCCACATACTATACACCACTCTTCAGTCCATCTCCATCTTTTAATTGGTTATAAATAACTTTAATTGTTTTCTACCTCCCTTTCTTTAATTTCATCACCCCTGACTTTTAAAGTTTTGTTTTACTTGTCGCTACACGACAACGTGACTATTTCTACCAGTTTACTCCTACAGTCCTACCGCAGGCTGTGTTAAAGAATTGCGTTCCAACCAATATTAAGGAAGACATGTGAAAAAAATGCCACTAAGTAAACGAAAATAAACAATGACACAAAAAATGCTTCAAATGACTTGCTACCCCCAGCTTGGATTAACACTGCATTTTTGTCACCCATAAATAATATAGCCCTACAAAAACAACGAATCAAGCGAAAACCAATGTACACAAACTCAAAATGATGACTACATATTACCCTCAATGTTTATTTTCAGTAATTTTGTATCCGAGTTTCGAATTTAATGCTTCATAACAATTATCGTAGCAAGCAGAGCGGAAAATTTTGGTTATTTATTCGAAAATCTACTTTATCTCGGACGTTTTGCCTATAATCGATTACTAATTACTCGATCGGGTTGTATTGCAAGGCTCGAATCGAATGTTGGCCATTAATTCCAGTTCCCATACAATACCTACGAAACCCAGCTACTAGTGTGTCTTTAGAATGTCGGTTATCAGTGTATCTTTTAGTAAGAACTAATATTCTGGAAGTTGATCTCAAAATACACAGAAGTAGGTAATTACATAAAGTCACGCCTTCTACTACGATACTCACATACTCTTTTTTCTTCGTTTACGTTCATACTTCTGGTTACACATGCTGGTGGTGAGTACTACGCACCAGACTTTTCTGAAGAACAACACTGAGCTAATCTATATGTATGTACAAGAGCGTCCCCTCCCGGCATTTCAACATCTACTCAATAATGTCTTAAATTCACTGACAAACAACGCACAGCCTAAGCTGCTGGTCTAGAAGCAAGAATTTTTGCACCATGAGTTGCTTAAATAAACAAGGTGAGCATTATGGAAATATTTTTGAAAACTCGTCCCTTAAAGGGGCTAGAAATAAAAATGAAAGTTTGTATGGAAATTCGCCATGTTTGCCGATGGGAAATCCCATGGGCACAGAGCTTGTAGCCAAGAAAACGCCGTTAAAGACCACATTTTGCTAAAATTCCCCCAACTTTTCCAAAACCATCTGATGCTTTTCCAAATCAAGTTAACTCACGAAAACTCCGGAAGGTCCCTAGACAGTGCTAAACATTACAAGGACACAACTGCTTTGCTTGCGGGTCAGTTGCCCCAATTTCGTTTATTGCAGCCAACATGCGTGACGAAGCCAGCTGTATTAGGAATCTGTAGAGACACATTTAAGATGAATGAGTCACAGATTCCTTTATTGGATGTAGTGAGATCTGAGGAATACGGATGTGTAATGTTGCGAGGCTGTTTCCTTGGAGATTTCACAACGTAAAAGGCTCCCTTTTCAGCGGTGGGACGCGACTGGATAATGTTGCGTGTGTTTTTTGAGTAATGCATGCAAGCAGAAATAGAAAGTAGTAACTACTGGTTATCGATATCGATTGACTAGTGAGACCAAAAGGTACTCTCCAAAGCGAAACTTAGCAATTCAGGCTAGCACTTCCCCAGACGGATACGTCCAGAATGATTTACCATACTACCGATATCGATTTTCGGGGAAATCGTATTCCTTTTAATGTATTTTTTCCCAAAAACTTGTCCTGTCCAAAACATTCACAAAATTAAAACCATACAATTGCGACTGAAGTCCACTACAAAGTTGGATATAAGCCGAAAACTTCGCGAATTCGGACGGCATAAAATATTAAACAACTACTCACTCCCTCCAACTCCCCTACAATTTCAAATGAAGATGAGTAACACTCAAGTGTTAACTCCGGCGTTCTACAATACGAAGTTTCTCGCACTAGATATTCAGATGCGAACGCAGTCTAGGATCACAGCGTAACTACTAACAGTGGTTCATCACGCATACATTTGACAGAACCTGTTTTTTTTTACCTTTCTCTATACTCTAGTACAGTGTTCATACTCATGTCCCGAAGTGCAATATGTTAGTTTGGGATATACATAAAGCGTAAAACGTTTATTGAAGATGATATTCTCTTAGTGTGTATATTTCCTTTTTTTATATTCCTGTTTGTTTCTATCACATTTAAATTAAATTGTATTAAGTACGCTGTACCAGTACAGCGTCCTAATAACTGTTTACTTTAAAAATAAAAATAATTGTTTTATTACTTGTTGATGAATAATTGTTTGCTGCACCGGACGACGTTATTACGTCGGCGCCGGCTGTCGCTGAAAACCAGCGCTGGGGCTGGCTTGCATAGGGTCGCAGCATAACGCTGAGCGATAGCCGTTTTGCGTGGATGTGACGCATGTCAACCATTTGTTATTGTTTTTTCTTTATTTGTTCTTTTTTGCGTCATGTTTACCGCACATAAACGTATTTTCTTTCTTTCTTTCTTTCATATACAGGGTGCAATTAAATTATCTAACTAAAGTCAGCAAACGCGATGTTGAACCACTGTAAGTACACACACTGTGCTGGAATCTAGATATTATGCACTTACAAATACGAGGAATTTGTTAAGTAAACAGCTCATTGCCGTGGTTTCACTCAGGGGGAATTAGATATCATTCCTCCTTAGGGAACGGGAATTAGGGCGGAAACGCACATATGAACATCTATCTGAATTTGGTTGGGTTGATCTTGATTGAAAATCTAATTTCCTAACATGATTTGTGAAGGCTTAAATTCACAGTCGGGCCACGTAAAACCATTTTTGGTGCTGGTATTTTTACCTACGGCACTGCTGAATTATGAACTTTACTTCAACAAAAATGTATACTGTGCCTTCCTCTATACTATACTAAAAATAAAGCTGAAGAGTTTGTTTGTTTTGTTTGAACGCGCTTATCTCTGGAACTACCGGTCCGATTTGAAAAATTATTTTTGCTTTCGTAACCAAATTCTTGAGGAAGGCTAGAGAGGGAGAGGTTTTTTAACATCACGCTAAGACCCTTAGGAGCTGGGCAAAAACAAGAAAGTCACAAAGAACCGTAAGTGAAAACGAAGTAATAGCGTGGGCAGGAGATGCGATTGAAACAAGAAATTTCACGCGGACGAAGTCACGGACAGAAGCTAGTGTAAAAAGCGTGTAGTATGTGTGTATAAAGTTTCGTTACCTAGCATCTTTTACACACAATAATAGTTATCACAAGTAGTTATTAAACCTACCCCTAAAGTGGTATTATGATCACAAAAGTGTAAGTAATATTTCGCTTAAAATGTGATAAAGAAAATGATAATCGTTAAAGTTTCTAACATTCTTGTGTTGACCTAGAAACAGAGCTAGCAAATACCTATCCTTGTGCTCTTAATATTATGCAAGAAGTGCTTATTTCATACAATGTACATATACATACGGCTTCTCTTCATCGTAATTTTCTTGAAGGTTTATATTCAAAGCTCTCATACGACTATAGATGAAGTTACTCGTGGAACTTACGTGTCAAGGATATCAAAATTGAGAATATTTTTAACTTACTTTAAAATTGAGGTTCTTAATTAAAATACGGAGGATAAATGCAATACTATACGTTCCCAGTGAGGTTCTTAAAGGCGCACCTTGATACATGATCGTATATAACATAATAAACCTATAACTATCTCTGTGAGAGGAACTGAGATATAGTCCACCATGCAGGCCCCGTAGGGGTTGGTGGATAATTATAGTGATCTTATATAATGACCAGTAAACGTCTGAAAAAAATTGCAAGGCTCCAATGATCTTCGCTTTGCAGACAGACGAATTAGATATGAGAGATATAATGATACTGCTGTCCTTTCTCTTGACTTTATTCATTTTCCAGCTGGTGAGGGACCTTATGTTCTTTGCTGCATTCCCCAACAACATCACGAAATAGCATCACGTAATGGCTTTTCGTTTTCATGATCAAAAGCGGAACTGCCAAACTCCGATCCAATGCTGTAAAACATAAAATAAATAATTTTTTTTTTATTTAATCATAATAATAGTCTTAATACAGGTTCATGTTTGTTTTGTACCACTAAACCAGAGATGGTTATTTGTATTGATGGGTATTTGTATTGGTACTCACATTCGCCAAAACAACACTGCTTAATCACTACTAAACAAATACATAATATAGGTAAGTAAAAATTTAATGTAGGAACAAGAAAAATATTTTGCACATAACTACATATTTTAGCCGTAAACATCTATTAGTCAGTACGCGAGTCTCAGGTAATGGTTTGAATCTGAGCTGCTTGCTATTGGGTCGCTGATTAGAAAGCCGGTTCTATTCGACGTACTAGGTTGCTACTTTTTATTGTTTTAGTGTTTTGCACATATTATAATAAAAATACAGGGTGGCAGGGACATCGACGCGCAAACTGTAACCATGAATTCAGCACATGAGTTTAGACCCCCCAGCGCAGCGTAGAAATTTATCGTCGGTTATCTAAACAAAAATCTTCTGTTTCATAGAAAAGTGCGATACCTACGCGGTCAAAATGTATGGAAAAGCAATATTTTTTTTTAATAACCGACGAAAAATTTCGACGCTATGGGGTCTAAACTCATGTGCTGAATCCATGGTTATAGTTTGCGCGTCGACCATCCTGTATAAAAACTAAACATAAACTCACGGCTTCCTTCCAACGGGGTAGGCAAAAACTACTAAACAGCATACCAATAATACATAACAAATCTAAACTTGTATTTTTCCGGTTCTCTGCTCAAAGATTTACGTAATCTAAATAAAATAACGTCTAACCAAATAAACCTACCAAAAATCAATCAGGGTTCTACCTGATCAGGAATTAAACACTCCAACCCCCTCAACTGAATGCAATCAGTTCGTCTCATTTCCAAGTGGGATGCGTCGTTTGCCGCGTACCTTGTGCCATGAGATGAATAAATGTAGAAGTCTTACTCCGTAGAACATAGTGATGAAAACTTTAGCCAATGTTAAAGAGGAATTTTAATTGTTTGGGTTGGTCTAATTCGTGAATCTATATAATTCACTAGTATGCAGTGTATCATGATCATCAATATATATTATGTGAGTAAATTTCCTCTAGCGCGTTACTCTTTTACATGTAGAACCAGCGAGTAAGCACACTATAGAGATATGAGGAACAGGGTGTAAAGTTCACTCATCCTCCATAGAAAAGGGAGGATCCTCCGACCAGACGGGCTGTTGTGTCTGGTGGGCAACTGCCCAACGATTGATGTTGGGCCGTTGTATATGTGCTTATCGCGCGGTAAACTCTGCTTGCGAGATGCAGGATTTTGCGTGACTTCAGTATGACGCGTTGTTCGCATATGTAGTGTTTGTAGATACCGCTACAGCACAATCAATCACAATCTGAATCATTTTGAAGGATATTGCTAATCTATTGCTTAATGTTTTCGAAAAAAAATCTGTTCTACAACCTAAATAACGTAATGAATGTTGTTGAACTGTCAAAATGAAAGCCATGCCTACTGTAAGGTTGTTGCGCAATTACCCCGCGGTACTTATACAGGGTGTCGGGTGGCGGATTTATGTTTTCAAAATTAAATAATAAACTACTTGAAGTATCGTTTTAATCCTGCCAGAGTAGCGGGATCGTCCGAAATGGTTACCGCTGCCCTGGAACAGAAAGGGCTAAGGAAGGAACACGGGTGGGTTTTAGTCAGTAAGAGTCTGACACTCCCTTCCGCTCCACTTCGCTTCTGTTTTCAGAGCGGGAGGGGTCATTCGATGATTTCCCATCCGAAAAAAAAAAGTATCGTTTTAATGAAAGTATAGGAAGACAGAGTAAAGATGCGGACATCCATGTCTTCCGTCGAGTTGTACACACTGTTCGAAACGGAGCCTCGTGTTCCACGCAACACTCTGCAGTAAGCTCGGTTGAATTATGCTGGGTGGTCAGAATCTTATGTAATTTATTTCTCGAAGGACCATATTTAATTGCGGGATTATAACTTAGCGGAATGTAATTAATGCGCGACGCAGTTTTTGCTAACAATAAGGATGTTTTGGAATGTGTGGTGTAGGGCTTACTTGGGAATCCTCTGGATGAAACTCGTTGACACAAGGGGTTGTGAGTAGGTAACACGTGTTCGCTGTACTTTTGGATGCACGGTGGTGCACTGTAGTTGGTATTTGTATCACACGCGTATTTATATTAGCGGTCTGTATTATATGCGTCGCGGCGTAGTATTTAAGCGGTTTTTTGTAGTTTTCTAGCGGAGCGGGTGAATGTGACAAGAGTTGAACACAATACATAATAGCGGTTTTGCAGAGCGGTTAGCGGTGTAGTTGCAACAGGTGAACTGACAATATGGCGGATGTCCACTGATGGGCGCGTGCGGTTTGACATTTCTTCTCTCTCTGCTGTGATTGGTTGAAGGGATATGAGGGAAGGGAATATAGTTAGTTCAAAAACTGCGGTCGAATACATTAAAAAATGTGAGATGCGTTCGGAACATGTTAATAATATTTACATTACGCAAACTTGCACGAGCACTCGGGCAATGCAAAGACTTTAGATGCTTCAGTTGACGGTTACGGGTTCTTGGAGACCAGTAACGGCTGTTCTGCTTATTAACGTGCCCGTTTAAATAAAAATGAGCCACGAGTTAACTCATCGTAACACGCGTTTACGCTGAGCTTGCAGCCACCGCCAGCATGCGTCGTATTGCAACTATGCATTTACCGGAAATTCAATAGAATTATTTTTCTTTGCATTGTATTCAGTCTTGCATCAGCCATCAGCTTAATATCCTGTATTTTTATAATTAAATTAATATTGTAATAAATAAATATTTTTTTAATTAAAATCCCGACCGCCGAAACATAACTGGCGCAGTCGGTAGGATCGCGACGTTCTAAGATCGAATCTAACTCTTCATCTTAAGAGCGACGGTTCTCAAATCGTTCTTTCGCGGTCTACAAAGAACCTATCGCGCGGTCGGACACCTCTACGGTCATCGGGATACATCTCCGGAGAATTGGAGGAAGCTGCGCTGGCCGAGACTCGACTCGACAGGAGATGCAGTGGCTGCTTTGGTAAGTGCTCTTATTTACCAAGTGTCCTTGCTCGATTTCCTGCCTTATTTTAATTTGTGTATTTTATGTTAATCTATGTGTGTCTGTCTATAAGCTAAAATCGCAGTAGGCAACCGCAAAATTATAATAAGTAGCGTTAAGTATCCCACGAGTAAATTCCAAGTGTTTAATTTGACACCTCTATTGTTCTACGTCAAGCGCCACTAGGCAGGCAAGCTACAGAAAAACAATGTCGCTCAGGGATTACGATGCCAACTATAGACCGTACAAACTAATCGCAGATTTAATGCCAAGATACGATGGCAATCCTAAATTACTCAACTATTATATTAGGGAAGTAGAAATCTTATTACAGTTAACTTCTGAGACAGATCGCTCGCACCCAGCATTCATCTGCTTAATTAAAAGTAGGCTCAGTGGTCCAGCCATAGACGCAATAGCGTACGAAGGTCACTTAGATTCATGGTCATCAATTAAGAACGCATTAACTAGGCGCCTTGGCGAACCACGAAACGAAATACAAGTAATGCAGGAGCTAACGCGAGTGCGTAAGTCTAAGGCAGAAGATGCCGAAAGCTTCGGCAAACGCCTCCGTGAGCTGTTGGATACTCTGTATTCTGTAGGGGAGCATGGTAATAAATCGTATTACGAAAAGATGGTTATTGAACAGTATATAAACCAGTTAGACTTCCACGTCTCGTTGGGCGTTCGAATCGCTAAACCAGACACCTTCGAAGCAGCCATCATAGCGGCTAGACAAGAAGAAGCTAGACTTTCATATAATAGAGCTAATTACATTAATCCTTCAACGTCACAAGCAAAGCCAAAGGAGTTATCTAAACAACCAGGCAATAATAACTCCATCCGTAATACAGTAAACCCATTTGCACCTGGCTTTATTATCCCCTCGCAAAACTTTCTACCTCAACAAAATAATATGACCCCCGAGCAACGCCAACAATGGGTACAGTCCGTATTGCCCTGGAAGTCCAGACCAGCATCAGGTAACTCTAGACCAAATGGTTCTAATAACTTTAGGAATCAACCTAACATTCCAAAACCACCGGTTCCCACACCAGTATCATCGGACGTCACAATGCGTACGGCAGGTAAGCCAGAAAAACCACAGTTCGCTCAGCAGTTGTTCTACATTCCAATTCAGATGGCCACTCAAGATCAACCAGGACCCAGTGATATAGGTCTCTTTAACGATGTCACAGACGCTAATGGCATATCGGTCGAGCCGAATGCAACCATGGACGAACAAGAGGTAGGTGGTGACCAGGATTTTACCTTGGACACCAACCGAGACAGCCAGACCTAGTTTCAATAAATTTCCAAACTAAGAAATATTTACCGTACATAATACTTCCAGAGTTTGACGGTAAGTTTCTATTAGATACAGGGGCCAGTCATTCAACTATAGCAACTGACGTAATTGCAGGCACTATATTTGAGTACTGCGTAGAAACAGAACCTTTTCAAATTAATACGGCACACAGTTCATCAGTTCACGACAAGGTAGTTTACCTTCCCTTACCTCCTGCGTTTAATACCGAGATAACACATAAGTTCCTAATATTCGACTTCGATCCTAAATATAAAGGTCTTATCGGAATTGACCTTCTGCAAAAACTAAAAAGTAACATTGATTTAAATAATAATGTTTTACGTACATCTACAGCGGAAATACCAATACACTTTAGTTCTCCACCTCAAAAGATAAGTATCGAACCCAGATGCGAAAAGATAGTCAAAGTAAAAACAAATTACTTAGATGGACAATACCTTCACGACGATTTAATCTGGTCAGATGGTTTAATGTCCCCAGCAGCTATAGTTAACGTTACAAAAGGTTCTTTTAAAACATCAGTAATTAATCATAGCGATCACAAAAAGTGTATCCCACTTAACCCCTCAATTGAATTAGAGACATTAGTCAAGGCCAACATAAATGATAATCATGATATTAATACAATACAGGTTCAAACTAACATTGACAAAATATTAAATGAAAACCTTCAGAAAATCCGTACAGATCATATGAACGAAGAAGAAAGGCGCGAAATTACCCGGTTATGTTATCAGTATAGGGACTTGTTCTATGCAGAGGATATACCACTCACTTTTACACACGCTGTTAAACACGAGCTCAGATTAAGCGATAATACACCAGTTTTCGTACGTAGTTACAGACAAGCTCCTCAACAACGCGAAGAAATTCGTAAACAAGTAGATAAGCTCCTTCAGCAAGGTATCGTGCGAGAAAGCATATCTCCTTGGTCATGTCCCGTGCATATCGTACCCAAAAAGCCCGACTCCTCAGGCAACGTCAAATGGAGACTTGTAATCGATTACAGACGACTCAACGATCGTATCATTGAAGATAAATACCCCTTACCAAACATACATGACATACTAGATAGATTAGGACGAGCACAATACTTCACAACCCTAGACCTTGCTAGTGGTTATCACCAAGTGGAAATGCACCCTAATGATATTGAAAAAACCGCATTTACTACTGAACGAGGACATTATGAGTTTCTTAGAATGCCCTTCGGTCTTAAAAATGCACCAAGTACGTTTCAAAGACTAATGGATCATATATTGAGAGGCATAGATAATGTTTACACCTATCTAGATGACGTCATAATAATATCTACGTCATTGCAGCAACATATAGAAAAATTAAAGCAAGTATTCGATCGATTCAAAACAAATAATCTAAAGATCCAGTTAGACAAATCACAGTTTCTACAAAAACAGGTTAACTTCTTAGGACATGAACTAACAGATGAAGGTTTAAAACCAAACAAAGACAAGATAAAAGCCGTACTTAACTTCCCCCTACCTAAGTCTCAGAAGGAAATAAAAGCCTTCCTAGGTTTAGTCGGATATTACAGAAAATTCATAAAAGATTTCGCAAGACTTACGAAACCAATGACCCTTTGCCTTAAGAAAAATAGTAGAGTCATACACTCCCCGGATTTCTTAGAAGCTTTCAATAAATGCAAACAAATTCTAACTAACGCCCCAATACTACAATACCCGAATTTTGATGAGCCCTTCATCCTCACCACCGATGCTTCAGATGTAGCACTAGGTGCGGTGTTATCCCAAGGAATAGTAGGATCTAATAAACCAGTAGCATTTGCATCCCGAACACTATCAGATACCGAATCTCGTTACTCTACAATAGAAAAGGAGCTACTCGCCATAGTATGGGCAATAAAATACTTCAGACCCTATCTTTACGGCAGAAGGTTTATCATCTACACAGACCACAGACCTCTCACCTGGCTAATGTCATTAAAAGATCCTAATTCTAAACTAACCAGATGGCGCTTAAAACTCTCGGAATACGACTATAAGGTTGTATACAAGAAGGGTCGTCAAAATACTAACGCAGACGCTCTATCACGTGTTAAAATCTTCCATGGTAGTGTCGACTCTCTAGCTGTTAATTTAGATGATAACGAAGATGATGAGATAATTAATAGAATATTTGAAAATGCACGTAGGGAAGCCGAAAATCAAATAGACACAGTAGCACCCAATGAAAATATACAATCACAAAACCCAAGCATTCCCGAATCTCACATAGGTACAGATAGTATGAGTATAGTGTCAGCCGAATCTGAATTAGTGTCTACAAGACATACACAGCCTGACAACGAAGCCAAAGGCATACCCATAATTTCAGACGCTATTGATAGGCAGTTGAAACAGTTCCATGTTAGGTCAACGCCCGGATCTACGTATAGAGTAGATAACAGATCCACTAACTCAAAAGTAGTTATAAAAGATGTCTTTATCCCAATAAACAATACAGAGTCTGAGATAATTAGATTCCTTAAAGAACACACCATCGCTGACCGTGTATTCCATTGTTACTTTTATAGTGAAGAATTATACCATGCCTTTTCTAGAGTCTACACAACAATATTTAACGACAGAGGCCCTAAGCTACTTAAATGTACAACACGCGTAACTCTAGTAGAAAACAAACCTGAACAACAAGAGTTGATTAAGAAATATCACGAAGGTAAAACTGTTCACCGTGGTATCCAGGAGACATACAAGCAGTTGCACAGAAATTATCATTGGCCAAATATGCTCCTTACCATTCAAAGCTTCGTTAATCAATGCGACACTTGTTTGAAATCTAAATACGAACGCAATCCTCTTAAACCACCTTTAGCTATAACCGATACACCTCGCAAACCGATGGAACACATATTTATGGACCTATATTCAACCGGAGGCGGAACGTTCCTTACAGTTATTGATAACTTCTCTAAATACGCCCAGGCAGTCCAACTAACAGCATGCAGCAGTGTACATATAGCTGAAGCATTACTAAACATTTTCTCAGTGTTAGGCCTACCGAATAAAATAACCACCGATTCAGATACTAAATTTGACAACGATGTTATTAAAGAAATATGCGCACTACATAATATCCATATACATTTTACAACGCCCTATAATCCTAATTCCAACTCCCCTATTGAACGTTTGCACTCTACCCTAGCTGAAATAATTAGGATACAAAGAATGACCAACAAAGATGACCCTATACACCTAATCATGAAGTACTCTATTATAGCATACAATAACGCTATCCATTCGGCAACCGATTATACACCTCATGAGTTACTATTCGGACACACAGCATCCAGAAACCCATTGGAGTTATACTACCCAAAAGAATTTTACCAGAACTATGTTATTAAGCATCGTGCCAATGCAGAGGCAGTTCAAGAGTGCATCGCTGCACACTTATCCAAAAACAAGGAGCAGGTGATTGCTAAACGTAACCAAGAAGCAGAAGAAATGAAATTCAAGGTAGGTGAAACTGTCTATAAACAGGTAGCAAAGTCAGCACGCAGTGACAAAACGAAGCCAGTCTTCAAAGGGCCATACAAAATTATACACCTTCACCCAAATAACGTGGCTGAAATAATAGGTAACCATCCAAATTCTAAGTCCATTAGGGTTCACTTCAAGCTACTACGGAGGCCTCATCTTGTTGCAGGACCTTCATCGCAGGGGCCGTCGTGCTCAACGCAACAGCAACCGTAACCATTACCCATGTAGATAATGACAATGGGATCCTCCTTCTAAAGCAAGGTCAACTCCTTAAACAAGACAACTACTTTAGCCTTGCTTGCGTTTACAACATCACCAATCTGCACTTTACATCAACCCAATTGATGGCTCTATATGCAAGCACGAAAAATGCTGAGAATACAGCATCTGGAGATTTACATAAAACGTATAGAAATCAAATAGAATATAGCCTTAGTATTATAGCGAAGAAGATAATGTTTCTAACGCCGCGAGTTAGAAAGCGACGCGGTCTTTTAGATGGATTAGGTACTGTCGTTAAGTCTATCACAGGAAACCTCGACCACGAGGATGCAGTTAAATTCGAAGAAGAAATCTTAAACATTAAAAACAGAGTTAAAAACGTCCAGGATTCACAAAGGAAATCCTTAGTATTAGCACATAATACAATAGACGAGTTCAGTAAACAGTTAACAAAGTTAAACAATAATCAGAAACATTTGGTTAGTTTATTACAAAATATTACTAATAATTCCAACGACTTAGCTAACCATTTACATTTCTTAGATATTTACATACAGATAGATTTTAGTTTACAGATAATTTTAGATAGGTTAATGTTATTAGAAGATGCGATGACTTTTGCTCAGATGGGCACCATGCATCCTAGTATTATAAGCCCTCAGAATCTAATAGAAGAGCTAAGAAACTTAGAAAATATGTTTTTGTTTAAACCAGTAGCTAGTATTAGTATTAGTAACATATACAGGATAGAGAAGTCAATTAAAGTTAAAGCTTACAGCACAGAACACTCGGTTAATTTTATCCTCGAAATCCCCTCAATTAACCCAAAAACATTTGACCTTATCCACCTTTATTCAATCCCGAATAAAAATAACCTTACTATCATCCCTAAATCCAAATACCTAGCACTTGGTAACGATGAGTACGCTTACCTGGAAGAAGACTGTCGGCCACTGACCGATAACACCCAGCTCTGCAAGCTCCTCGACACCAGAAGAATTGAAGATACAGATGACTGCATACTATCACTCATCCAGCATCGCCCAGCTAATTGCACTCACGCTAAGATGAACTTAAGAAGAGGGAAAGTTCAGAAGATCGGAGACAACAACTGGCTACTAGTCCTCAGAGAAGACGAAGTCACCAAAACGCAATGTAACACCAAGACAGACTACAAGAAGCTATCTGGAATTCATCTCGTTGCACTCACAGAAGATTGCCAGATGAACATCATGAACAAGACACTGCGATCTCACACTGACACGGTCGTCATCAACGAAGTCATACCGTTACCAGAGCAGTTTCAAGTCGCAGAACAATCAATACAATACGAACTCCAACTAGAAGACATCTCACTAGACAGCATCCATGAACTGATCAACAAGGCAGGCGACATATCCGTACCAGAAGAAGATAATTGGCACATCATAGCAGCTACACCTAGCTGGAACACAATCATCCTATATATCCTACTGGTCGCTGCAGCATCCTGGAAGCTGTATCAATGGAAAACTAAGAACCCCCGGAGGACACAAAGGGCAGCGCGGACGCCGCCAGAAGCAAGAGTTGCTTCTATCTTATGGAGGGAGGAGTTAACTCATCGTAACACGCGTTTACGCTGAGCTTGCAGCCACCGCCAGCATGCGTCGTATTGCAACTATGCATTTACCGGAAATTCAATAGAATTATTTTTCTTTGCATTGTATTCAGTCTTGCATCAGCCATCAGCTTAATATCCTGTATTTTTATAATTAAATTAATATTGTAATAAATAAATATTTTTTTAATTAAAATCCCGACCGCCGAAACATAACTCACGTCGTACCAAATAATGCAATTCACAGTGTGAAAACGCTCCAACATCGTTTCACAACATTTTTGCGTAAAACAAAGTCATTTTCTTTCAGTTCAGTTCAGAACGATTTGAATTTTAAAAGCATGGAACTTCAAATCCTTTTTCAAAATTTTCATGGAGAATTGCTCTTGGAAATCCCAATGTCCCAAATCCCTTTTCCGTATTGAAAGTCGTGTATTTTCACGTAACCTCAGTTCAATGTTTTGGGAGTCCTTGCAGATCGACTAGGCCCTGGACGGGGGGGTGTTCATAGCCGAACCAGTTGCCCGCAACTTCAGTACCCAGGATCGAATTAAATTCGCACTCGGTCCATCACTTAACCGTCGAATATTGAAGTGTGAACAAAATTATCGACGAGCGATAATGTAAGAGAATCGTTGTTCTTGAAAAATGCCTCGATGGCGACGCGTGATGGTTACCCGACCACTGCAACATTGTGACTGAGAAATCCGCACGATCGGTGATTACAATGATACAACCCTCCCCCCGCACCGTTTATTACTTTTGAAATAATCGTGTTTAAAATAAAAACATAAATCTGCCGCCAGACACCCTGTATAAACAAAATGGCGTGCCTTCAAAAGAGCAATGGTGTGCACTCACGCTCCAATCTGGTATAAACTTACAGCTTGTAAGAGGGTATTTACATAGTCCTGCACGCTTCCTAAATAACTACCCATGCTGGAAGAGGAAAAGTCGCCTTTTAGAAGTGATACTTCTGAATAAGCTTTTTTCCAACTCATAGATGTGTTTGTATGTACGTATGTTTACAGAATTCAATTTACCTGCAGACAGGCGTTTGCCCGTGGCTTGGCTTCGACATTTATGTTAATACTAGCTTCTACCCACGACTTCGTCCGCATGAACGTTCATTATTATTTTTTTTCTGTAAGAACCTTCTACAAAATATTAGAAATTTAAAAAGATGGATGAAATCGGTAAAGACTTTCTCAAGTTATGACGTGGCCAAGGGAAATAGGGATTCATTTTTATATATACTTAAAAAAAAAGATGGATGAAATCGGTAAAGACGTTCTCAAGTTATGACGTGACCAAGGGAAATAAGGATTCATTTTTATATATAATAATATAGATTCCACTTTTATTGATCCGTCCGCGTGTTATATTCGATGTAGGAAAATGGATTGAGTTTATTTAATTTTGGATCGTGGGCGTGGGTTAAAGTGTATATTCTATTACTTATGACGGTTTAGCAAACTGTGATGGTATATTCTATAGATATATTTGTGAAAGGTTGCAACTATTATGATAGCGTTTGCAAAGCGACTGCGCTTAATTTTTCGCAGCATGGAGAGGTTATGGTTCTACAAGACCGCTTCAAATCTAGCTGCTTGTGAAACCGCCGTAAGTTTTTGTCTTTTCTTTAATGTGACACGTACCTGTTTCATATTTAAAAGTTCCGAGTGTCTTCGTTTTTAATCTTAAATGTTAAATACATAGTTACACGTTCACGTAAAAAAAAATATTCATTTATTCGATATAATGATACGAATATCAGTTTATTCAATAAATTATTTTGTTTCCCACCCTTGCAATTCTAAAAATCACTTAATATCGATCAAGCTAAAACAACCCACAACCACCTTACCAGGACAAAATAAAATCAACCTTTTTTATAAACAAAATAAATGTAAGCCACATCCCCGTCCCTTTTAAGGTACAGCCGGTTGGAGTGGTTCATTCGATTTTCAATTTCAACCCAATCACTGCGCAGCCGGGTTGAACTCCGGCGACAAATTGGGTTCCGTACCGTGCAGTCAAAGGCGCATGTTATCGGGGCAGGCAGAGATGTAGAGATATGAAGATTTAAGGATAATTGACAAGGTTTTCTTGTCGTTTCTTGTAAATTAAGTCTTTAAAAAAAAAACATTCTGAACCAAAACCGTTTCTATTGTGCTAAAATATCGCTGTGTAGCGGAACATTTCTATATTCATCAACTTTCTATAACTTTCCAATTTTGTGGGTCACTTTAATTTAAATATGGAGCCTAGATTTCGTGCATTTTCCAAATCAAATATATTATGATGTTTTCTATCACATTTTGAAATGGCGCTCAACTGGGACGGGATGGCGCCCAACCTGGTTTATAGTGGCGCACACCTGAGAGACAATTTTATTCTCGTAATTTTATTAAGAAAGTTCACAGTTTTATCTCAGTCTCAATCTGTCAAAAATACCTCGTATTTTCCTACGTTTTTGACATTGACTGTCGCTGAGATGAGATTGCGACAAGATTTTGAACGTTTTTAACTATGGGAATTGGCCTTCTGAGTAATTATAATAGAGCCCAACCTAGCTAATAATGACGCCCAACTATCTAAGGATGACATCCAAGTGACACTGCCTGTCTGCGTGATCCATCAAAGGTCAAACACGCAAACACCTATAAGTAAACGGTATAACTAAATTAGTTGCTCGAGTGTTCTTCAAAACTACATCAAGCAACGAAAAGGGTTTTCAGATGTTCCCAATATTCAATTATAGTAAACGAATTTACAAGATGTTGCAATGCAGCCGGTATTTTCAAGCAATTGCAAGTCCATTCACTCGGTATCCTTTCATTTATAGAGTGAATGAACTTCCTACAAAGAACGTAATATCTACCCTTCTACGAATGTAGGATAAAGTAATATTATATGTTGCAGGTTTCTACGGGTTATTTCAGAGTCATTAATCAATGTGATGTTTACAATCTCACCAAGCCTCGTTTCCAATCAGCCAAGTTTAATAATGGAGATTGTTTTATGGTGAAAGAAATGCATTTTCACGATAATTTTGTTTGGTAATTTTTTACCAAAACATGAATACGAACTACGGATATCGACCAGTGGTGGCCCAGTGGCCACTTACTAGTTCTAGATCGTAGGTCCAAACCCAGACTGTCGCTTTACTTTGTTTAAATTATTTCATCACCACTGTTCTCAAAACAGTGAAGGAAAACGTCGTGAGGAAACCGGCCGGTCCTAGAACCAAAAATTGGAAGACATGTACACCTACCAACCCGCACTGGGCCCGCGTGGTATATTACGGCCCAGTCCCTGTCACCGAGAGGAGGCCTGTGTCCCAGCAGTGGGAACATTATAGGCTGATTATGCGTGAGGCACACACATTTTTATTTGTATTTTGTGATTAATGAACTGTGTCCAAATAAATGTTATTCTTTCTACCTCTTTCTAAATAAAAAATAAAGCTGTAGAAAACTCGAAAACACAGGCAATTATCAGAATCAATGCAAATGGCACTCGAACAACAACTCGAGTTCAATAAATAACTTAACTTTATTTAACTGCACAATAAAAACAATTGTACTTTATTTTATGGCGACCTTTTATACGTTATTGCTTACGTGGGGTTGGCATTACATGCATGGTCCCGCTTGGTAAGCAATTCTTGTTCCACAAAGGAAAAAGTGGTGAATTAAATAAATGTCTCGACAACATGCTTTATTCTTTTAATGCTTCTTTATGTTGTGTGGTTTCCGGCTTGAGAAAAGGGTGTTTTCTTAGACTTAGAGATTGCAAGGTAGAATATATTGACGACAATTTGCCATCCAAGGGGTATCCATGTAATATAATAATAATCCAACAAGTTTTACAAGCTGAAATTAAGTACAGTTGTTTTACTTATTTTTCAAAGACAAAATAATAAGTATAAGTTATGTTTTTGCATTATATATGTAGGTATATTTAATACTTTAGTTTAAGACATCACAAAGCAAATGATTTTCTTCTTGTAGTCACACACTATTGTCTACTTTTCATTTTCATGCAATGCCTTCAGAGTTATTTTGGGGCTGCCGCGCTTTTGCAGTGCATCGGGGATGTTCGCGGAGGACAGTCCAATGTTGTGACAATGGATGACCACTCATCGTGCGTCATTCCAATATTTAAAATAAGTTGTTTTCGTGTATTTTTTTGTGTAGGTATGTGTTTTTTTGGACTTATGGTCTGAAATAAATTTATTATTAGGTATTATATATTATTTCTCCTTTCGTAGGTCTGCTGGAAGGAATTTCTTAAGAAATAAGCAGTACCTTTGTACAATACTAATGGTTGTGTCTGTATCAATTTTACTGTGTGTACATAAATAATAAAATAAATAATCATAATAATCATCTCATAATATTAAGATTACTCCAAGGAGAAACACTTTAACTAAATTCGACCCCAGCTTATATTTCTACATTTGTCGAAGATGGACCCGGAAATGGATTAGCGTTTGTGGATTTTACTTCAAAGGTTTTGACATGCTTAAGCACATACAGTATGTATATGGCCTTTTACCTCTTTTGATGAGAGAGAGAGACGGCTAGTGTTTCTCTATTTCACTCATTGAACACTATTGATAAGCTTAAGAATGGTGACGGTATACACCATTTTGAAAACACACTTTGATTGATACAAGCATGTCAATGATACTGTTTATTTGAGTAGACTATAGTGCGGTAGGAATTTATTAAATGTGTTTCTAATCAATAAACTGTTCTATTTTAGAGGTTTGTTACCAAAGAACAAGCGAGGCATCTTATGTTCTCGTCGATGATCTAAAAGGGAACTTGACAAAAAATGGTGGCATCCATTTTCAGTTCGTTCGTTCGTTTCATTTCGTTCGTCCCATTCGTTCGTTTTTTCAGTTCCATTTTTTGTTCAAGTTGTGGTGTTAGGCAGAGGTGTAGGTAATGTAACTATAGTAGGAACAACCACAAATTGATTTAAAAAAATGTTTGTGAACGCACCAACGATACAGGAGTTAAAAAAAAAAAAGACTCCAGGTTTCTGGACACGGCCATCGAAACAGGTTCTCATGAAAATGGATATAATGCGACTAATTAAGGGACTCAAGAAAGTCAATAATATGTCAAGATTCTAGCTCACCCAGCCCTGTTTTAAAAATAATCTCATAATGTAAAGCATAATCAGCCTATAATGTTCCCACTGCTGAGACACAGAGGCCTCGTCTTGGTGAGAGGGAGGACCATAGAATGGAGTGGACCATCATCCACCACACGGGCCCAGTGCGGGTTGGTAGACGTCACATGTCTTAAAATTGGTTCTAGGACATGCTGGTTTCCTCACAATGTTTCCTTCACCGTTTTGATAGTGGTGATGAATTAATTTACACAAAGTAAAGCGCTTGTCTGGCATATTTTTTTGCAGCCAAACAACCATAGTTAATATCATGATAACAACATCAAAAATAAAAAAACCCAAAAATGTATTCAAAGCTAAGTTGGCAAACATCTCGAAAGGATCAAAACTACAATAAAATCTGTAGCTCGTGGTCATAAAATGTAACAATACAAACGTAAACGAACTCGCAATGGTGGCTGTAACTCGGATGTGACAACTTTGTTGGTGCCATTTGATAAACTGTCAAATGTTGCCAGATTTCGGGTTAGTGTTTTAACGGAGCGGTTATTGTGGTGTTTATTTGTTGTGTACTTTCTGAATGCTGTTGGTGGTGATTTAAAGAGTTGTAACATGGTTCTGGTTTAAGATCATTTATTCTCATAAGAATTACACTATTCACTTACATGAGAATATTAAAACTAAATACTTTAAAAAGAACAAAAGTTGGGGTATTATAAAACATTTGACGTCCACTATATAAATGTTTTGAGGGTAGATTACAAATCATTATGGACAAAATGTTCGTTCGATACATGTAAACAAGTATCCGTGTAACATAGCTAAACGGTAACTGGATGTGGCTCGACACTATTGTAGGGAATGTGAATTTTTTAATATAAATTGTTTAAGTAGCTTTTTAAACGTGGTTTTGGATGCAGATTCTTTGAGGTCTCTCGGTAATTTATTAAATATTTTAGATCCTTCGTACACGATAGTTATTCTTCCGTAGTTTGTGTGGGTTGGGTGTAGTTGTAAAAAGTCTTGTTCACGTCTCATTTTCATTTTGTGTTTTTTTATATTTTTTGTGAAGGTTAAATTTGTGTGTATATTTTTATTTAGTATTTTTCGAATTAGTATGCATGTGTTATATATGTATGTTTGTGCTATATTCATTACTTTAATTTTTTTGTAAAGAGTTTCTGTTGGAGTTAGATAGTCATAGTTAAATAACGTTTTAGCAGTTTATTTTGAGCAGTTTGTAGTAGGTTCGTATGTGACTTGGCAGCGGTACCCCATATTTCCACTAGGTAGTCAATATGCGGCTTAACAAGGGAGAAGTAGATTAAATAGCGAACATGGTTATGGTGGCTATGTGGCATAATATTTTATAGTGGGTAATGATATACCGGATCAAATTAAATTATCTAGCGAATGATAAAACAAAAAAGTAACTGATTTTTTGTGGGGTCATCGACCGCATTTAGTGTACTTGAAACATCAATTTAAAACAACAGTTTCATATTTGTAAACTTTACAGACGTGATTGGTATCAATCCCTAAAAAAACAAAAGAAAAAAAAAATCTCACTTCATACTTGAAGATAACAAAAATACCAGCGGTCGTTGACCCCCAAAAAAAGCACCAAATCTTTTTTATTGTTATGTTATCGTGTCAAGATCGATACCCATCGCGCCTGCAAAGTTTCGCTAGCTAATTTAATTTGACCCTGAATAGTTACTTCTAGGGACTTGACGTTTTAATATCCTTCTAATAATTCAGCTATACAGAAATCCCATAGAAAAAAAAAACACATTAAGTATTTCCTAAATTTCAACATTTTCCGGGAAACTTTTTCAATTTTTATTTCCATAAAAACCTACCCGTTGTTACAAACATTTTAAAATAAAAATACCCAAATCGGTCCAGTTACCCACGAGCAGCATTTCATTTTATGCAGAAGATAGATGGTGTTAAAGTAACTTCTACGGGTTTGATTGCCAAGGGTGAGCTTAACGCCAATTTAAGTAATTTTATTTTATCCTTACAATATTATGCTAACCGAATTAAAAACTGTTTCAACGGCCTTAACCCAAAAGCACTCATAAAATTATAAATTCGGTAATATATCGCAAATTGGGTGAAAACTATATTCGGGGCAATGATGGCCTGAACAGATTAGTGAAGTAGTTCAATTTTAATAATAAAGTTATTTTCGTACATACCCAAATATCTCGTACAAAATGTAGTAACTCCAATAGTGAACAAAATCAATTTTATTTTAGTAGAGTTGTTTCCTGTTCCGACCATTTCAAAGGTCAAACGAATCTGATTAACATAGAAATTACAAGATAAAACGAACTTTCTTATGTAAATGTTTTATTTCCATGCTAATTTCACAACGGGGAAAAAAGTTTTAAAACTCTAAAGAATTCCTGTGGTATTTGGCAGGAGGATTTTTAATTCCACTTTGTACTGAAGGAGTCTGGACTCGAGCCTAAAATGGAGATGGGCAGGAATCGGCTAGATGGAATGATTGAAGTTAAACTGAGGCTGTATTTTAATACTGGCGAGGAGAATAAGACAACTAGCAGTATCAAAGAAGACTATTTGTATAGGAGTGTGTTGATTTTGCAAGAAATACTTTCCTGCTATCGGGCCACCATGCTTTTCATCGGGAAATATATATCACTTCGCCATTCTCTTTATCCGTCGTAAAACAATGTTTTCATTATTAATATTCAGTCGTAAAGCAAAGAACTGCTTCCTCATAACACCATCTCTTCAAACCTCAACAATGTAATCTGCAGTGCTAATATGCCACAAACTTTGTAGTTGTCAGTAAACAGTGGCTGTTCCCGGGAGCTTCAGCCACAACGTTTATCTTTTTATCTTTGAACCTCTGCATTCCTGGTACGTATAAAAGCGCTCCTTACTTTTCAGTTCCATCTTTGTTTTAATGTGGTTAAAAACCGGTGGGAGCAAGAGCACCCTTGTTAATATGCGGTAGAAAGGCACGGGGAAATTGTGAGAAATTGTGTGTGGTTGGGATGTGCGGTTTTGACCTCGAGTGAAGTATTTTATTTATTCTCGTGAGTTCTGTAAGAAGTGTTATTAAGATATCGTGTGGAGGGTAATGGGTTGCAGAGTTATGTGCTATACCTACCTATTGCAGGTATCGTAAAATATGACGTTAGAGTTAAATTGCGTATTAATCTTTATTGAATACAAAACACAAATACAAAGGTTATATAAATATAATGATGTATCTGGTGACCAGGCAAATCTGTCTGCAATCGTTTTATGTAATAAAGATAATTTTGTTATAGAAAGTTTCATTACCTATAATCATTATAGCTTAGGGTCCTTGGAATGCAAATGGCGTTACTTAGAGCTTCGATTACAAGAGTAGGTAGATAGTGACTAAATCCCGCCATGAACTCAAACTCAAAGCATTTATTTCAAATAAACCAATTACAGGCACATTTGAATTGTCAGTCAGTCAGAAAGATGAAGCTAGTTGTCCATTGCAAAGCGTAGTAGGTACCTATGGAGAAGAATGGGCAAGAAACTCCATGGACACTCTTTTCATCATCATTCTCATTCTCCTGCCTTTATCCCAGTTTATTTGGGATCGGCGCAACATATCTTTTTCTTCCATTCCATACGTCTCTTAATAGAGACGTATGGAAGAAAAAAATATATGTTATGTCAAATTTAAAAGGGGTCATCCCCTTTTGCTCCGTAGTTAGCAGCGGACGCAAATTACAATCTTAGGTGATGAGATAAAACCACTCTTGATAACCCCTAACCAACTATGGCATCTTCAAATAATTACCCCATGTCGTCAGCGTCCTTTCCTGCCATCGCAACATCACTGCCATACCCAGTTGCCTAGCAACTCGTCATTAAAGTTAACGCAAATATTGTGGTTTTCACCCCAACACTTAGAAGACAGTCTACACGTGTTCTTTGAAGGTAATGTGGGTAACTAGGGTTAATGCTTGAGTGTTGTACACTTACCGCAATAAGGACCAAACTTAGAAAACATTAATTGTTATTAAATGTAGTAAACATAACCAGATATGTTCTTGACGAATAATATTTTTTTTCGTTTCTCTCATCACAATGCGTTTTCGTGTTGTTACGAAACTGGCTTTGAAACGGCTTAATCATTCCTATAACTACCTACCTATATTAAACTACCACTATATACCTATGTTGAAATGATGTTGAAAACCGCATCAAAATCCATTTTGTAAAAAAAAATAAACCAAGCGGCCACACCGACCCGCACTGGGCCCGCGTGGTGGATTACGGCCCACTCCCTCTAATAGAGAGGCCTGTGTCCCAACTGTGGGGAACATTATAGGCTGATTATGTAAGCGGTCACACACACAGACAGACACAAAGAGCTACTTTAACTTATAATATGTACCTGTATGTAAAGATTCTAGTAGTTTTCCACATTATTTATTAACCGAAGACAGCTTCGTATCTAATAACCATATTGATGGTGCTTTTATGAAACAAACACCTAGAGGCCATACAAATATTACCTACTACCTGTGGCACAACAAGCCAGATAGGCCGACAAATACAAATCGCCTCTAACCTATCATGCGCGCATCCAATCACATTAGACGCGATTACACGACGTGGTTAACAGGCAATCGTAGGTTCACCATAACCCACCTCTATCTACCCTCGATACTAATTGGCGAACGTGACGTCATGATATCAATTTACAACCGCAACGTTAAGCAAATCAAGGGTTTCAAGCTCAATAAGCAACTCATCGCACCCTCATTAAACGATTCGATTAAAGCAAAGGTCCCCATCGATAAATAATTAATCGATTCAGTTAAAGCAGAGGTATCTAATCGGACGCGCGTGTCGGAAATGTCCTCGATTACAAATTAATCGAGTCCCGAGCGAGCGAGTGTGAATTTGCGAATGTATGGGCGTTTAATACATA
Source organism: Apamea crenata (assembly GCA_949629185.1). Classification (NCBI taxonomy): domain Eukaryota; kingdom Metazoa; phylum Arthropoda; class Insecta; order Lepidoptera; family Noctuidae; genus Apamea; species Apamea crenata. The sequence goes on along the minus strand of OX451360.1, from coordinate 18,460,332 downwards.
TAACGAGTCATTAACGGGATGCTTAGAATTTAGTTTGTGTACCTACTGTTTTATTTTGATAGGAAGTTTTTTCAAATATCGTGATGAAGATTTAAACGGTACCTAGATACTTATGATCATTAGTTAGGAACCTATTCAGTTAGGTATGATGTAGGTTGAAGGCACAACTACCATACATCGATTTTGGGGTGACCACGGATCGCTATATCTACTAAAAATGAAAAACGCTACGATATAAGTAGGCCCAAAAACAAAGCCACCTTTCAAAAGTTGGTCCTGTTTTTACCCGACTGCGCGACGAAAAGGAGTGGGGATGTCAAGTGTCGTATCGTTGAATAAGTATTTAAAAATCATTTTTAGTTTTCTCTCAACATTTTTCGATTCGACTGACCGTTTAGGATCTATATCGATTTAAAGTTGCGTAACAACCATTCTCACAAATAGGTTTTTAGACAGCAGTTTACGATGAAAAGACGAAAGCTTCGTATGACTGTGCGTGTGAATGTGGATGGACATATAGGTACTAAAGTATCTAGTAGGTAGGTATATTGGACTACCGGTCGCCCATCTCCAACTTCAAACGATTTAGTACTCAACTTCAGTCGAAAAACTATATATTGGTATGTACCTACTTATTAATAAATAAAGTAACGGTTAGGTCTTTAGTTGGTTTAATTATTAGTAGTTTGGACCACCGCAAGCTACTAAATAATCCTCATGATATCAACTCTCTCGATGAAATGACGAGATTACGAAATTTGCCGTCATATAACAATAACATTGACTGACTTATAAATTAATTAAAAAAATATATAATAAATAGAAAACAGTAGGTAATGGAAATAAAAAAATCAATAAATCAAATATTTAATATATCAAGACAATGAATGATAAAAATATAAAAAAAAAACAAAAAAATATAAAAAAAAATAAAAATCAGAAAATATTTTTAAAAAAATTAAAAGAAACAAAAAATTTGGTAATTTTATTATTTGAAAAAAAAATGATTATACTTTGTTTTGCGTTGTTTCAAATTGTTTTGTAAATAATCATCCCTTACGAGAACTTAAATTCCAGTGCAATTGTGATGTATTACTGATGCTGATAGGAAATCCAGTCTGGTAAATAGGTACTAGCTCTAGGTACTCATAACTAAAAAGTATAAAATAAAAATATTTAAAATCAAAAACCTGACTGCGTAAAAAGTGAACCAAACTACTTAGATAATAAAAAAAACGGAAAAGAAAAAAACAAGCACTTATATGTCCGGTGGTCTAGAATTGAAAAATTAGATTGGCTGTCGGATAATGGATCCCGACTGTTCAGTTGTTATGTTCCATTATTAAAATATATCAGAGTCTTTTATTATGTACGTAGTTTGGTTCAGTTTTTACGCAGTCGAGTTTTTGATTTTTTAATTTTTTTATGTATTTATCCATGTTCCTGTCAAACCATGCTTCATTTCACGCTGTTATTTCACAATGGTCACAATCTTCACAATTCAAGGAGCCAACACATTGGCGTTGGCTCGATGTTGATGTTGACCGTCTCTAAACAAAAGTACCTATTATTTGTTTCCGAATAAGTTGTGGTGTTAGAAGAGGTGGCCCCGTGGTACCGACATGTCCTAGTAGCAAAAAAATCGAAGACATGTCACATCCACCAACCCGCACTGGGCCCACTCCCTCTCACAGAGAGAAGACTGGGACACAGCCAGCAGTGGGAGCACTATAGGCTGCTTATGTAAGTTTTGGCCTCATTGCCTCTCCAGCTTGCTGACTCCATGTAGATATTTCAGTGTCCAATCCTTCTCTAGAATTATGAATATTTAGTTAAGCACAGCACACGGTATGCACATATTACCCACTATTGTCGTATGCACGGCGCAGTCAGCGTTCTACTTGATACTGTACCCAATTAGGTACCTAATGACTGTGTTCACGGATGATTCAAGTGTCAGTGTGCTCGAAGTTAAACCATTTTCACAGAGGAGGTAATTATTATGATAAGATATGATACGATAATACTTATTTGTTTAAACCCATTAAAAAATGCCATTAATATTACCGTACCTATGTGTTTTCTTACTAGGTAAGTATACCTAAGTACATAAACTTTTTGAATTAAACATTTTGATTCATGTATTGTTCATCAGTTTTGAGTTTCTTTTGCGTGCTATGATCACAACCACATCATTTACACTTATTCTATGATTAAATCTGATTTTGTTACTTATTAATTAAATTTTTATTCTAATTTATAGTTCCTAAATCATTTCAATAAGAGACATCTGTGAGTATAATCGTGAAGTGTAACAACAATTCAACGTTGTTCTTGGTTTTGTTTTGAAAGTTCACATAGAGAACAACAGATGGCATTGTAGTCAATGTTTTTAGTAGCAAACTGAAATCAATATTGTGCGCGGCGTTACGACTAGTCAAGGGGCTCATCGCGGGTTCTATTTGATCATCTTGCTTCCTGCACCCTAATTGTGTAACACCCGATCAATGGAATCGGTTTCATTTTCACAGTTCAACAACATTCATTGCGTTATTTTGCGTTTTTTTTTTATTTTTTACTTACGTTGTTTTACAGACACACGACACATTTTTTGAACATATGAAGCAATGGATTAGCAATATCCTTCAAAATGATTCAGATTGAGATTGACTGTGTGTTACGCAATTAGGGTGCTGATTCGACATTTTAGAATTGGTCTAATAGGCAGAAAACTTTTTCACAAAGTCAGAACCGACTTCCAAAAAGAAAAAACTGAAGAAAATACTGAATAAAGTGCAAAAATACCTTCAGTTTCGGAAGTCGGTGGCAACAGGAAATAAATAAAACATAGCCTTACACACCGACTTTTCTTTAAGGAAATCGTTGGTAGATAGGCATCAAATGTAAAAACACAAGTTCGTTCATCAGTTACTTAACTTGTAGGCAGACGAATTTGTGTTTTTACTTATTTATAAAGTTACTAACAAACGTTATAAAGTTACTTAACCTTATTTCATTTCCCGTGCGGTTACCCATCCACAATATGAAGGATCTTAGGAAGGATAGGTGACATCCGGATTCAATCACGAACTATGTACCAAAGCATTACGAAATTACCAGCGATTTGCCATTGATTTTGAATTACAGAAGTTTGGTTCAGACATCCATATTCACCTAACAGGTACATTTTACAGTCGCTCCACCTATTTAGCTGCATTCGGTTAGACTGAATGCTGATCCCAACATGCTGGGAAAAAAGGCAGACAGTTTTTTGTCAAAAATCGGTCTTCAAACAGTAGACGTTTTAAGCAGTCATATTTTTTCAAATCAAAATAAATCTCTCAGTAATGTTTTAATAATAGACATAGAGCTCTGTCCAACAATCCCTAACAGGCATACTTACAGCCTTCTGCAATCTACTCCAGCTGATAACTAAAAATATTGTGCACCTAACATTTTAGCTGCGGAGTTTCTCACCCATTCTTCTCCATACAAAACTACCTTTATGAAGGGGCAACTAGAATCAATTCTATTATCTTCATCATCATAATTTCAGCCGCAAGACCTCCACTACTGAACGTAAGCCTCCCCCAAGCCACGTCGTCGTCGTCGGTCCACCTTGTGGGAGGCCTTCCAACGCTACGTCTTCCGGTACGCGGTCGCCACTCCAGAACCTGTCGGCCCCATCGACCATCTGTACTGCGAGCAATGTGTCCTGCCCACGTAACAACGTAATTCTGCCTATTTGATATAAATTCTTTGACTTTGATTTTACTTTATTCTGGTAGGAAACTGCATGAATATTATGTTAGTTTCTGTAGGAGTCATAGATGGGTGAAGGTCAGATATTGATTCAAACAACAACATTATAAAAATCACAGTCGTTTATTTAATAATAAATACTGGTAATTAGGATAGACATAGAGATTTACGAAAAAATCTTTAGCGTAATGAAAGGTACTTTAAAATACTAATTAAATACCTAAGAATGTTGAGTACATACAAGTTGATATCGCCTACGCGTGATGTTATAAATGAATAATAAACTAACGTATGAAAAATCACTAATTAAGGAACTTAAAAATTAAGTCATGGGCCCGATTTCCTATAAAACCTTAACGACTATCCCCTATGGGTACGTATAAACAATCTATACTTTATCTGCGTACTAAAAAGCTAAAGTATTTCGAAAACTATTTTTTATTATTATAACTACGAACTTGCTATCAGAATCCGTGATGATCAAAGAATTTTGGAATAGAATCGGACTTAAGACCGTTGAGCTATATGGGGCATACCCCATTAAGTACATCCCTAATATTAAAGCATAGCTAGCTGTGACAACACGTTTATATTAAAAAAACAAACTCCCATTATCTCTACGAGCCTGAACACCTCATCAGCAAACACACGAAGCTCAAACCAACTTAAAACATAATAATTTATCCTTAGGAATGATTCATTAATATCCTTTTGGTACACACACACCCTACGGAACCACGCAGATTCACTTAACTCCGATTCCATCAAAATCGACAAATTGAAAGAAATAGTCATCGCCAACGAAGCTGATCGTCCCGATCGTTTTGTGCATGCGCCTACTGCATCATCTTCAATTTGAACCTTAAGACTAAGTAAGAGATTACCCTAATGAAGACGAAGAGTGCGCTTAGTGCGCCGACATCGATCCAGAAATTCGCCTTATCCATAGTCATTTCCTTCAGGAACAAGTCAGGATTCCTGAAGTGGCAGTAGGCTTCGGAGCAGTGAAGTTTTTCTCTTCCGAATCCGTAGACTGAGAGCATGGCTCCTTCGAATCCGTATCGAACGTAGCTGAGGTAAGTAAGCCATTGCAGGTAGCTGGGTATTGCGTTGAAATTAACAAAGAAGCCTGAGAAGAGTACTACGGGGATGGTAGTGACTGGTCCCAGGTAGACCCCGGTCTCGATCTTCATGGCGGCCCCGATGAGCAACCCGAGGGATTGCGCCACCAGGGCCGTCAGGATGTTAATGGTCGTGAACATCAGCACCCGGTCAGTCTGCATCGGCTGGCCTGTCATGAAGTAGACTATCATCACGTACACGCCGCTGAAAACAATCTGGAAAAGGAAGTAAAGGCTTTGTCAGTTTAACTTTTAGTTGGCTGTAACCATTTCTAAGGTAAATATGCCACCAACGACGCCATGGATGTGACAAAATTTTGGGTAAACAAATTTTGAAACATTGTCGCGCTATCGACACGAAGATCTTAAAATATAGAAGAACTATAAACGAAACAAATACGGACCAACATTATATTAAATTAGTCAGAGTAGATTAACATTTTTTTCCTATCTCTCTCGATGAGACATCTTTTATTACTTGTTGGAGATGATAAATAAACAGCTGCACTAATACGTCTTTTCTTTATTCTTTTATCATCGCAGAAGATACGATTAGACACAGGTGTTACTTTAAATACGTTCTTTACTTTATCAACAAAGAAGTATAATCTTTTTCCTAAAAATTGTGTCTATTTCATTGTTGACTTGGCATTTGACATTGTCCGGCTCGTGTAAATATTTAACGTCCAATTGTGGCTTGATTGTAGTCAAGTACCTATTAAATAAAGTAGCGTGCCTTTATGGGCAATTGCGGCCATGTCAGTATCGAACGGACAAATATTATTGGTCATAAAACATTTTTGTCAAAGTTCACCGACTACAATTTATGTTTGTGTCGATATAAATCTTTTACACTAATGTTATAGAGAGGTAAAATTATTTTATTATTTGTATGTTTATAAGAGTTAAATCTCTGAAAGTACTGATGCAATTACATAAACTGATACAAAGCTATTGCCGAGTGTCATGGAAATTTATTTTATATTAAAACAAGGACGAAGTTGTGTGCCTCCTACTACTAATCTAACTTTATAACGACAACGGTGACCATATTTATCATGATCCTAGTTATTTGCCCATAATATCTACGATAACTGATATTTGACCCCAAAACTGTCATACAATAATTGTATGCCAGTTTTGGAAGAATAAACAAGGTTTTTTGAACTGCAAAAGTGAGTTTTGTATCTATGTGTAGGTATGGGTATCATAACAATTGAGATAAAGCAAAAATTGGTAATAATATATTTTTTTTTATCAGTTTCGTACACTTTTATGATAAGTTTAAAGCAATGAGGATTATAAATTGCATTTATTATATTTATGTATTGCGTTCTATATGTTTTAAGTTATATTTGTTAAATTTATGTTTAAGTTAATAAGCATTATGTAATTTTTAGCATGGATAAGTCTTTATTTACCATCCAAATTTGCAAACCTATCTATAGCTCTGAGGTTTGCTGATAGAGGACCCAATTCTAAGTTAAGCTGTCCTTATTGTTGTAATCATGTGTACAATAAAGAATTAAGAATTGAGTTGTATTTACCTGAAACGGTAGATCCGCCATTGTTTTAGCGAAGTAGAAGGCTTTCAACGAGTACCAGTAGTTCAAATGCTCTCTCACAAACACGCTCATCTCAGTAGGGACTGTAACAAAGAACAAAACACAATCGTTATTACAGTGTTACTCAAGAAAAGATTTACTTCATGTGATTAAATAATACAAGCATATTATTTCATAGTAGTTGTAGGAGTTTACCAAGGGATTCTACTGAGTCCACCTCCGCTTTTTAGCAGTTCCGTACTTTTAAGGTAGAATAATATTTTCCCAGAGTGAAACAACAGTCTCACTATGTTCATGAAGGAAATAACGTTTTTATTGACTCTTGCAACAGTAAATATTTACAAGCAACATTGCATCATCAACAATAGTCTAAGTACAAAAAGGAATGAATGGTAAAATACTCACATGTTAGAATAGTAGGCATCATAGCAGTAAACATAGTGAACATCACAGTAAAGAATATACAGCCAGCATTGCTCATCACTTTCGCGGCATCTCTGCCAATATCATAATACAGGAAACCAATCAGCAGCCCAACCACCGTATGAGAACAGAGCCTTAAGTGCGTCAACATCTGATCCCGCAAAATGCTTCTAAAGGTACGTTTCAATAAGATCCAGAATTGCTTCCACCCTGATGTAGGGAAGCCGGTCTTGATGGGTTTCTTCGTGAAGCTTTCGCTGGAGTCGAGGAGTGATGTGGTGCAGGTAACTGGCGCGAGGTTTTTGGAGTTGGGTAAAGCGATCTGCTTCTCTGAGTTGGGTAAAGCGATCTGCTTTTCTGAGTTAAGGACTTCTTCGGACATGTCTATCACAGTGCAAGTTGGTTTGTCTGGAAACGAGAAAAGAGATATTAACGTGATTGTCTAGGAATGTTAAGAATTTTAAGTGCCTCTTGCAATGGACTGAGGAACGTTGGTCAGTGCTGAACATTCTGGCAAAAATTCAAATGTCTACTTAGCTAGCTAGAGTAACATGTGTCTATTGTACGAACATTTTATCGCCTGCAAAAAAATCTTTTACGAATTTATGCTGGATCTGTGACCAGTGTTGCTATATATGAATTACAAACGTAAATTTTACAGGAAAAATTACCAACCCAATGCAATAATGGTAGTTATTTTCATTCAATTGCACTGTAACATCAACATGTAACATTGCTCGATATAACAAGTGACTTAAACTGCACCCTAATTGCGTAACACACTATCCATCTCAATCTGAATCATTTTGAAGGATATAGCTAAACCATTGCTTCATATGTTCCAAATACATGCCTATTCAACAACGTAATTAACGCAATGAACGTTGTTGAGCTGTCAAAATGAAAGTCATTGCTACTAATCGTGTGTTACGAAATTAACCCGCAGATCCAGTTTCGGCAAGTATTGAATACTTCAATAGTACGTTTCTTATTCGAAATTAAATATTTGTTCCCACTTGTGCAAAAGAAAAACTTATCATCATGCTTACCTATCACAATGGCAAGTGCCTGTTGTTCCGCCTTCTGAGCGTTATTCTTGCTAGTCTGGTTGTTGTAGTTCAGGTTCGGAGGTACGGAGGACGATGATGATGAGGATGACGACTGGCCTCGGCCGCAGTTGCCTTTGTTCACTGCCATCACCAGCTTGTGTACCCAGTCACCGTGCTCGCCTGTTGCTACTTCCATCACTGGAATAGACAATACATAGAAGGTTAGTAACTTACTTACTGGACAGTGAATGAGACTTGTCTTGTGAAAAATATCCGACTTCAGAAAAATGTTACTTTGACCACAAGAATTCTCCAAACCTGTTGCTAGTCACAAATTTTCTGATTCGAAAATCGTTAAAGCCTATGTCTCATCTAAGTCATCTCGTTAAAGAATATGTGAAAAGTGTTCGTAATCGTAGTACAGTAATAGTTACAAGAACACAAGTAACTTTCATTGCATCATAGATATAAGATTCTTCAGATCGCATGTCATAAATAAACATCTCTATAACGTTAAAATGAATGGACGCTGAACAAATGTTTTCATTTTCAGTGCCGCTGATTCAAAAGTAAAGACAAACAGTACAAGCGATGAAGAAAAACTGATGTTTAATGCTGACAGGAAGTTATAAAGTGAAGCAGACGTAACTAGGTTATTGCTGTGCTAAAAAGTTATTGTTTTGCTATATTTCCCTTTCGTGCTCTGATCTGAATAATATTGGACGTTCTTTTGGAGTAATATTATACTCAGCGGCAGTCAATATGGCCCAAGCCCTAAACGCGAATTTGTGAACAAACTTGACCTATTCCAAGGGATTTTGTAATGAGAATAGGTGCCAAATAGCTTCTCTAGTTCATCATTTCAGAACTATGAACTAAAAGCTAATCGCCCACTGCTGGACATACGCCTCTCCCAAGCATCGCCACTTCGATCGGTTTTATGCTTCGCGGATCCAGCGGATTCCTGTGACCTTCACCAGGTCATCGGTTCATCTTGTGGGAGGGCTTCTCTAGTTCGTTTATATGAATTAAATATGATTTTTAGGGTTCCGTACCTCGAAAGGAAAAAACGGAACCCTTAGGATCACTTTGTTATATAAATACTCAGGTCTACTGACCCGTGGAGCTGTGAAAAAATCAAACTTCTAAGCTGACGCAATCAAAAGATACAGCCGTTTATGCCGCTTTCCGCAAATCGACACAGTCGCAAGGGAATCAAAACCTACAGGGTACTTGTACCGTGAATTCAGAATCATGAAATTTGGTACGAAGCAACGTCTTATAGCACAGATAAAGGAAAAATTGCCAAAACCATACATTTTTAGTTACATCATATAATCATTTTAATTTGTACGGAACCCTCGGTGCGCGAGTCCGACTCGCACATGGCCGGTTTTTTAAATGATTTGTGTAACTTACATTCCTGGGGAACTTTAATGCACCTCTAGCATTTTTTTTACACAAATGAATTTTAAACTAACCAAATGTGAATTTGTTACATAAACCGAAGTTACTTGGCGATTTCTCTGATTAAAAAATCCCGTTAAAATAGATAGGTTTAGTTTGTTCAAAAATTGGCGTTTGGGTTCTGACTCACATTTACTGGGTATATAAAAAGGCCTATTCTTAGAAGAACATTTGGAAGATGAAGCTTTCGCAGATGGTCGAACTTTGTTTAAGGATGAATTGGGGTCAGTCGGGTAAACAGATACAAAAATGTTGATTAATCGAAAAGGTTTCTTAACATATTGACTGAGAATTCTCTAAGGTCAGAGTCTTAAAAAATGCTACCTACACAGTGAGTATTTCGGGTATAGACTAAATGTGTGTCCCTACACAGTGACTAATATTTATTTGGGAATCGACAAGATATGTGTGAGGAACCTTGCAAATTGTATAGCAACAGAATATTGTAGACGAGACATATCTATTTAATTAACCGCACGTTAACTACGATTGACGGTTTTTGTCGTTAGTCAGTCTGATGTGTGTTTAAAAATAAACCTTAACCAATTCAACCTTCATAATATTACATCAAAGCGAGGCCGTCCTATGGTGTACATTGTACAATAAAACAGGTTACGTTATTTCTTGTATTTCTACTTCTAGTTTTTGGTACGTTTGGCAATATTAAACCTAAATTATTTTCTTGAACTAAAATATTTTTAAATATACAAAGGACGAGGAGGAAGGGTTCTGTTGTTACCTACTGATAATACATAAAATAATTCTTTGCACCAAGTGGCTATAATGTCCGAATGTAAATATTTTTCAGCAGTTTCATATTCCTAAGCAAACCTAACGTTTTTTTTATTAAAATTGACACTAGTCACAAGAAAAATATTAAAAACAAAAACAACCGACTTCCAAAAAAGACTACAAAGTGAATAATAACTTTAATTTCGGAAGTCGGTGTCGTTGGGTTCGAATTTTCGTTGTTTGCTACCGACTTCCGAAATTAAAGTTATTTTTCACTTTGTAATGTCTTTTTTTGGAAGTCGGTTGTTTTATTTTTTTGCAAAAAAAAAATATTTTTCACTTTTAAGTTGTAATTTTTACCAGTAATTTTGGTTTAAAAACTTTGGTTTAATTTTGGTTTGAAAGTATATCCTTACAAATAAAAAAATAATTTTAATAATCTGCTTATAAATAACAGAGTTCTAAGGTAACAAACATAAAAAAACACAGTCGAATTGAGAACCTCCTCCTTTGTTAAAGTTGGTTAAAAAGAAAGAAAAAATACCTTACCGCCTATCGCCTTTGTACCTCTTTGTGTGCGAAAAAAATTAAATAAATAATAAATACCCATTTCTTTTTGTTCAACAATATTGGAAGAAGTTTCAGTCAATACCATTTCACTTCTAGTTGATATCGATGAAACGAAAACTGGAGCAAAGAAGTATAAAGACAGAGATGCAAGACAAGTGATCCCAATGGTTGATCATTTTGTTTACGACTTAAATAACTCGTGTTACAATAAATGAGACCAAACGAGTTGCGCCAATGAAAACAAACTTAATTCGCTTTCAGCACCGTATAGGTACTATTTCGATACCAACTGATCTAAATATTTCGTGCCTAGTTCATATAAACTAGGCACGAAATATTTTCAGATGTAAAAACTGTATGTGTTAACATCGAAATTTCAGTCGATGTAATTCGAAGTCGATTTCATTTATTTATTCACCTACATACATACATATTCAGCCTATAATGTTCCCACTGCTGGGACACAGGCCTCCTCTCTGTGAGAGGGAACTAGCTGATATTGTCAATTACATATATTTTGTGTTGTATACAGGTTGGCAGGGATAAGGTTGCGCAAACAGTAACCATGAATTCACTACATGATTGTAGACCCCCTAGCGTGACATTTTTCGACGAAAAATTTCAGCGCAATGTCATTCAAAATCATGTACTGAACCCATGGTAACAGGTTGTGCGTCTATGGCCCTGCCACCCTGTATAATATGAAAACTAACATGGAACATTGAACACATTTTCTCTCTAGAAAGTTTTACGGTTTTCGCACAGCAAAGCAAACACACGATCGAGAAAATGCCTAATATTTTCTTTTAAACGAACAACTATTGAACAAAGAAGCGTGTTAATTTAATAACATTTCCATATAATTTACTCATTTAACAAGCCTTTGTTTGAGAATCGGGCATTGAATTTCCTTCAACTGACGTTATAGTTTTATCGAGTCCTTTCGTGTTTAACGGTAGTAATGTAATTTTGATAACTGATGTAATCAATTTTGTTTAATAAGTAGAACAAATCTATTAAAATCTTAAACTGTATTAGCATGACATATTATTAAAAATAGCTGAATCTTGATAGCACAGCTTGATAGATAGTCAATCCCATCAAAGTACCACTATATTATGTATAATTGACTCAATAACACTGCTTCCCACTGTTTGTCTTTAATTTCAAATGAATATGACTACCTTTAATTTGTTGGTATTTATAAACACTTACCGTAATCAGCAGGATTGTGGTAACTCGGACAGTGAAGACCCATTGAAGACAAAAACGGCACTAAACCACTAACTCTTCCTTGATATATACACTGCCCGTCGGCCAAAGTGTACAAAAAGTCAAACATCTCAAAAAGCCTTGCGGACGGCTGATGTATAGTGCATATGATGGTTCTCCCGCCTCGCGCTAGTGACTTCAGAAGTGATATACATTGGAAACACGATGAGCTGTCGAGTCCAGATGTAGGCTCATCGAAGAACATCACAGGTGGGTTGTTAACTAACTCTAAAGCTATGGACAGCCGTTTCTTCTGGCCGCCTGATAAGTTTATAGTCCTCGTTTCTTTTGCCTCTACGAGCCCCAACATTTCCAATATCTCTTCTATGACGATCTTCTTGGCAGTGACTGTCATGTCTTTCCCTAACTTTAGATTCGCCGCGACGTGCATAGCTTCTTTCACGGTGAGGTGTGGCAGCAAACAGTCGTCCTGCATTATGTAACAGGACAACTTTCTGAACCGTCTCAAGTTCCTCTCCTTGCCGTTTATGAGTATCGATCCGCTGACATTGGACGTCCTGAAAGTAAAAAGTGTATTGTAAACGCAAAAGGAATTTAGAATATTTTGGCAATACTCCAATAGTAGCATTCCGCACGTGATTCGTCATTTTCAAAGCCACGAACTGAAGAAAAAACATTTTAGTGTATACTGTGTCTGTGCCTATGACGCACATGCCGAGACCTAGGAAGATTACGTAGTTCATACTTTTGTGAGTACATTAATACTAAAGATGAGCTTAAGTTCATCTAGCATCCATTAGATCAAACCCGGAATTAGTTAACAGTTGCTCAATTGTATTGATAATGTAATAAATAAAAAGCTATTTATTTTACTTACTTGTATCCCGCTAAGATATTCATAAGCGTACTTTTCCCAGCCCCAGAAGGTCCCATTATGGCCGTAAGTTCACCAGATCTAAATGTGCCATTTATGCATTTGAGCAAAGCTTTGTAGCCCCTTTTTCTTCCCTCACTGACTGAGTATGATAAGTCTGAGAACTCGATGTCTACCGGAGGGCGTTTGGGCAAGTGTGTGAGTGTGGCCATAGGTTTCTTCTGGTCTCCATACCCGTTGGGTATTTTTGGAAGGCCTGTTATGGCTATTGTGCCGCCGGCACCGTTGCACAGGTTAATCTGCGAGCCTCTGTAACAAAATTGAAGCGAAGATTAATCTTAGGTAATACAAATATCTTTACGATTGTTGATTCCAGTTTTGTGCCAGTATACGCAAAAAAAACCAATAAAGTGAGATAAGAATTCAATTACACATGACGCTTTTCTGTCAATAATGCCTTTTTCTTTCTCGCCATCTGCGAGGGACACGGTTTTTTCTCTTGCAAAAACTAATAAGCAATATTGCCTAGGTCTGGCTGTAATAGGTACGTTTACTGAAATAGACGTGTTCAAAGTTGTAATTTTATTTCTATTATAATTTTAGATCTTCGAAGGAGGTTTTTACAGGTTTATGTCGTCAAGAAAACTACCTATGTTTTTAATGTGCATACGCGGTAAAGTACCTGATACAACTAAGGCAACTATTATAAATGGACCCAAAATAAAACGTTTTGTGTAAATTAAGACCGTCTAGACCACATTATAGTTAAACTAAACTAGATTGTTTCATTTAAATAGTCGACAAAATTATTGCTTTCACTGCTGTACTAAGAAGTAGTAAGTATTTTGGTAGTCTACTTATTCATTATAGGCATGGATGAAACCTTGAACTGCTACTTAATTAAATTCAGACCTTCTTTTTATGGGATCTGTAGTACTATAGCGCCAATATTTATGTTCTTTTCCGCTTAGATATTACGCAAAGGTAGTAAAAGCTATTCTTTTTACACATCTAATGTTTTCATGAGTTTTTATGAAGTAATCTACTTAAATACAACGTTTTGTTACCAAACCGAACAATTTGTTTTCATACATAATTTGCGTAATTCTGTTATGGCTTTCCACTTTCCCCGGACAGGTATGAAATTTTTACATAATTGTTCCAAACACGGCCATTACAGAATTTTGAGCTTAAAGTGCTGTCATGTCAGTTGTTCAGTCATTAACAACGCGTTGGACGGTTGCCAACTGGCATTGTTGGTTCAACGGAATCCAGTTGCATACTTGAATGATATAATTCTTTACCGAAGATGGAGTAGGAGTATCAGTTAACATAAGTGTAAAAAAAATATTAAAAAAAACCTGGCTCTGGAAAAGTTATTAAATGTGACAGGATACATTAGTCTGAAAGAACACTGCTTAACTAGAACTGACACTTAATTAACCACTCACTACTGCTTTAACATCTTAAAATAATATGCAAAGATATTCAGAGAGCCGTACAACCGTTGACAAATAAAGCCAATTTCAAAGTAATCAATTTTACTTGAAATGAAACTCTTAGCAAAAACAATAATATTACTAATAAGTCACTACACGATATCATTGTTTGCGGAAACCGAACCAAGGGCGATATCGCAATTCGCGTAATGGATGGGTACCATTCAATTATATTCTGACATCATGACACAGAAGCATAATATTTATATTGGACAAAGGTCAACCATGTAAATATAATTTTGATCTAATTTTAACTTTGTATCAAAATGTTATTGTAAAACGAAAAGGAACCTACCTCCTAAACTTGGAAGTATCTATAACTGTGTTTTTAAGTTCACATTCCACCATACATATTCAGTCCTAAAACGTTTATATGGACATGTTTGAAAACACAAGATTCAAGTTAAAAATAAACCGAATGTAAATCAACTTGCCCTTTATACACTCGTTTGTAAAACACCAGATAAAAGGGCTCAGTCGTACTGGGACGTAATGAATTACAAGAAATTACTGCTAATGCACCGTTGCATGTTCCAAGTGATGAACCAACTTTCCCCTTGGGACTTCTAATGACACCATTAAACCAGAGTGTACTTGGCAATCAACTTACAACCAAAGATATAAAAGTGTTGGTAAATATAAACGCCAGTGCCGACAATGGCCCAAATATTGGGCTTACAGCTTTCTGTATTTCGGGACGTGATTTTGATTTCAGTACTGTCCTAAATATTTTTAACTCAGAAACTTTAAAGATAATACTCTTTAAAGTTTCTGAGTTAAAAATATTTAGGAAGTATTCTTCATATAGAATTATATGAAGTTATTACTCACGTATCCATTTCGAGATTTCCCGATAACTTTCGAAACCTAACGGAGAGCTTAGCACGCGTCGACCAGATGTCGTCGAACTGAAGACATCTTATCCTAGTTACCCTAGATGACATTGCATGATCTGATTTAAATCAGATACAACACCAAACTTTTGTTTTACTTATTTGGTAGATTATGTTCGGCACATTTGACAGAAAAAAATTATAGTCATAAGTCATAATGTTCACACTGCTGGGACACAGGTCGTCTCTCTGTGAGAGAGGGGGCCGTAATTCACCACATGGCCCCAGTGCAGGATGGTAGACGTCGCATGTCTTCAATTTTTTTGTTCGAGGACATGCTGGTTTCCTCACGATGTTTTCCTTCACCGTTTGGAGAGAAACAATCCAATATTCATAAATTCCTACGATTGGACAGTTACCATATTAATAGTGTAAGAGCCATTGACGTCAGAGCTGTATTCAATTCACAAGTTACATATGAATATTGCATCCGAAGCGATCCCGATATCAACACTGTTAGTTGACTCGTCATTTTGTTTTTTATCAGAGATTTCGAAGCAAAAAACAATAAAAGTTTCCATATGTATGTTCAGAATTAGTAATAACAGCAAACATTTCCGTTTTACTGTGTCTTTTATACGGATTCTTGTTGTTGCTTTCGATGTGATATGTACATAGGTATTTCAGTGCGTCATGACTTCATTTCAGCATTCCCAAAATCGTTGTCAAATTTTATCTTTGCATAAGATTTTACTACGCATTTTAATATTCTTTTCACTGAACATATCTCATCAGCATGTTATGATATTACGTAACACTTGGTTTGTAATAACAAATCTGGCGAAGGAAACAAAACATAAAAATATCTACTTCTTTATACTTACCCACTGCTAGTATCTAATTGAACCAGCATTAAATAATATTTTGATGATAGCGATATGTTAATGTCAAAGCAATCTACTATAATATAAAAATGAATCGCTGAATGTGTTGCTAAGCGCAAATAAGCGCAATCTCGAGAACATCTGAACCGATTTCGCAATTTTTTTTTTTAGAATAGGTATTCCTTGAAGTACGAGGATGGTTCTTACGCAGAATAAATTTTAAAAAATTGCTTGAAAAAGTCTAAAAACAACACTTTTCTATACTCCCATACAAACGAATACAAATTTTGTTTCGGGGTGGGTCGGGGGTACAAGAAATTTCACGCGGACGAAGTCGCGGGCAGAAGCTAGTTTATTATAAAAGTCATGTGATATTTATTTCCAAGTTTTATTATTTACTCTTCAATTTGTGCCTGACATTAGCCTGTACCACTTGTAAATAAAACCTAATCATGTTGAACTTTCATATCTATAAATTTCCTTTTTCACTATCACATCCTAAATAAAATTACAGTAAATAAAATTCTACGCAACACCTACGTAAATTTATGACCTTAAAGCTGATATAAAGGTCACACCACTTTTCATCCACCCTTTTCAAATAGCGTGTGAAATACTGACGTTTCGTGGAATTCCGAATATTCTACATGGCGACTGACATTGAGAATGTCTGTTTATGTAACCGGGAAAAAGATTTGGGCTTAAGGGTTAGTAGGCTCTTATTGCAAAATGCTTGGATTTTTCCGATAAAAACAGAAATCTGGTAAATTGTTCTAGAATTAGACACCCATGCCTGAATCCACAATCAGTCAGGTTCTTGAGGTAACAGAAGCGATCCGATCCAAAAAATCTAGTTGGCTTCAATAAATAGAAATGAATGGGTAATAATATCGCCACAATGTATAACGTAGAACACATTACAGCTGATTATGAAGATAATTATACTCTCAATAACGAGTAAAACCATTCACCATAATAATTAAACGAAGTTTCGTGCAATTTAAGTAATAATTATACACTCCTTAATGTAACAACGGGTATTCGGGGTTCAGCCTTGAAACATATAATAGTGGAGTGTCATACAAAATTAACGAACTAAGCAATGGGAGGGACAAAGGCGTCGTTCCAACAAACCGAGCCGACGCCCTTGATAATGTTTACCCCGAATCTTGTTCATGAAAATATAAACGTGCCTGTAGATAGGAACCAGAATATCTGAAAAGAAACGTTATTAAAGAGAGACCCTCGAGAAACTGGCGCAGAAATAAAAGATAATTGCGGTCTTAGTACGATTGTGTTAGCAGTTTAAAAACCACAGAAAGCTTTTTAGGGGTTTTTAATGAAAGCACTTTAACGTTTCTTATTATCTTTTGGAGGCGACGCTCTAAAGTAAATGCTGGATATTTTTAAAATGAAATTAGCAAAATCTGCAAACTGTCGGAGCCCTATTTTTTACTGCTTACACATTCATTAACGTAGAAGACCTGGGCTCAGCAGCGGACATTTATATTCTGGTTTCATTTAAAACAATGGCCGTCCGACCCCTACAACGCAACCTTTAGGAAAATTAGGTTTCTGTTATGCCAGCATACCTGGGTAACACGAGGCACGTATACAACGTTGCCACAGGAAAAACGTTGGTTTATCAACGGTGAGGCAAATACTACAAATGTTCACATTTGAGTACTCCTCACGATATCAAATGGTATTGTACCCAAACTTCGATAAGTGGCCCTTCAACCAAATTAGAAGAAAAACAGGTAACAGCACGGATTTATGTAGATATAAGTGTGCACGTAAGTTTACAAGGAGGGAAGCCTCTGAAGTGGTTCTTGAGAATCGTCAGCAACCTTTAGTGTATGAATCAGCTGGTTTGTTATAAATAGGGTAGAATGGAGGAAATATGTATGTGGTATTTAGCAACAGATAATCAAATATTTCATTACTTCATCATTTCACCCTGGATGTTATTTTCTCATTGTCTTACAAAGTTTCATGGAAATCATGCTACACTATTTTGTTTACGAGCTTGGAGCTTATTACCAACCATTTCCAAATTCTTAACCAAGAATAAAATATTTGGACGAAATATAAAATTATTTTAATAATTTTAAAAATACCTCAGTCGGTTGAGTTTACTGTTTCAACAACTGACGTCAAAGACGCCGTAGGTGTCATACCAAGTAATTCTATTACCAGAGACGTTCAAAACTAATTTCATTCATGCACTGATATGCTTCTAAAAATACTTCTATCATTCACCTTTTACGGTGCTAATTGTGGTAATTAAAAGCCAATCATAAAGTGCTTCACGTGAGTGCTCTAATGGTAACGCGAATAGCACTCAGCACTTAATTATAGGATAAGACTTAAGTAGCCATTATATTCCTCTATCTATCGATGGATTAGACATAAAGTTACCTTTGAATGAGGCCTACGATCTAAAGGGCACGCAATTATCCTGATTACCTTAATCAAGCCATAAACGTAGCTTCAAATTAATTACCACAGATTTTCTAATACTATGGATATTATTGACTTCCGCTTTTATAATATTAGCACCTGTATACCTGTCTACTGTTTTCAAGCTTAAACCACTGAACCGATCATGATAAAATTTGATATATGTATGTATAGGTAGCCTTTTTTTTTTTTTTTGTGGATGGGAAATCATCAAATGACCCCTCCCGCTCTGGGTGGAGCGGAAGGGAGTGTCAGACTTTTACTGACTAAAACCCACCCGTGTTCCTTCCTTAGCCCTTTCTGTTCCTGGGCAGCGGTTAACCTTTCGGAAGATCCCGCCGCCCTGGCAGGCTTCGGCCCTGTCGGGCCCCGTCCTTTGCTGACATCTCTTTGAGGCGCGCGTGGAACACAACGCGCCGTCCGGCACGGGCCTGGTCCTGATCGGACGGTGGGCTACCCATTACTCACCGCCCGCAGGCCCGCATGTATAGGTAGCCTGGGATCTAGAGAAGGACATAGGCTACTTTTTATCCTGGATCGCAGAGGAAGTCGTGGCCAACAACTAGTCGTTACACTTATTTATCATAGAAATTTTTACTTTTGTATTTAATTAACTTTATCAATAGAAAGTATTTTGTACGAGTTTAACAATAGAACGGCGCATTCTAATGCCCAATTATTTATTGTTATAACCAATTTCAGTTGTAATATTTCATCATTGGGATGTTTCATACTGTTCATACTTTCACCAAACTCATCGTCTACCGTGACTTATTACAGTTATTATTCTTTCACGAATCCTAATGCAACAATATTAATGAATGGAGTGTCGTTCTAAACCTTCACAGTTTTTGGCTGTTTGCCAAACATGACCTCAGCCAAGTCTGTGGTAACTGCCATGTTGTTCACCATCACGTTTATTTACGCTCGCTTTCATGCAGGGTTGGCGGAAAATTAGTCCTCCTACCGTTGTCCCTAGATGGGGCACATTTTTACACAAAGTGTGTTTGCTTTAATTAAAATTCTACACCAGGGTCTAAAATTTTACGTAAGTGTACATGTTATATCTACTCTGGAGATAAAACCGGTTAGAAGTTTTATAAGATCATCCCGTGTACATGTATTGTCTTATATACAATTAAGATGTGTTGCTTGTCTTATTCAGCTGAGTAACTAATCTTAATTAATGAGGAACTCCCGTCATGAGTTCATGGCGATACAGTTGGTATAACAATTAGATGTTTCCAAACGTTAAAGCTACACTGCTGCGTTGTTATACAAATACATTACCTTTTTATCTTAATCTTTGATAAGTTATCTTTCATTATCATTCTAAATTCCTATTCTTTTTCCAAAAACTTCAACAATACATATATAAATATATTAATCATAGTATATTCGCACTAGCTTCTGCCCGCGGCTTCGCCCGCGTGGATGTCGGAAGTTATCCCACGGGAACGTGCTACCAGGATAAAAGTATGTGCTCCCCAGGATGCCATCTATCTCTTTACCAAATCAAAAGTTCAGTGGTTTAGGCGTGAAAATGTAACATAGGCGTGAAAATGTAACATACAGTTTCAAGGATAAAAGTATGTGCTCCCCAGGATGCCATCTATCTCTTTGCCAAATCAGAAGTTCAGTGGTTTAGGCGTGAAAACGTAACATACAGTTTCAAGTTCAAATCCTCCGCTAAAAACCGAATTACCCCTTTTTGCCCCGCCAGGGGTCAATTTTCGACAACTTTACATACTTATTATTAATTATTTCCTGTCGAAAGTAGCAATACTGAGTTTCGAGTTAATCGGACCGCGCATTCAATTTCTTCCACACAAACTTCAACACCCCTATATCCCCTTTTGAGGGGTAGTTTGAAAAACTTATAATGATAAACTTTATTACTTACTTAGGCAAGTATTTTTGCCAAGTTTCAAGTTTATTAACTAAATTAATAAGATTTTTCATATAAACTGTATCCCCGCTTTTCACCCCCACAGGGGTGAAATTTAAAAAATTCATAACGTGACTCAAAGATTAATTTATACCAATTTTCTAATTAATCAAGCCACTTATTATAATCCTCCCCTGTAAAATTAACTACCCCTTTTAACCCCGTTAGGGGTAGACTTTTGAAAAACCCTCATACGTGTTATTATTTATTTTTAGTCTTAAGTACACACACAGTACACTGAGTTTCGAGTTAATCGGACCGCGCATTCAATTTCTTCCACACAAACTTCAACACCCCTATATCCCCTTTTGAGGAGATAGTTTTGAAAAACTAATAATGATAAACTTTATTGCTTACTTAGGCGAGTATTCATGCCAATTTTCAAGATTATTAACCTAACGAATAAGATTTTTCATTTAAATTGTATCCCCGCTTTTCACCCCCACAGGGGTGGAATTTTGAAAAATCATTAGGGATGTGTTCATAACTTGACTCAAAGATTATTTATACCAATTTTCGAGTTAATCAAGCCACGCTGTAAAATCTTCCCCTGTAAAATTGACTACCCCTTTTCAGGCCGTCAGGGGTTGATTTTCGAAAAACCCTGATACACATTATTCTTTCCTTTCAATTTTAGGTATAAATACTGAGTTTCGATTAAATCGGACTGCGCGCTAAAATTCTTCCATACAAACTTTGAAACCCCCCAATCCCCTTTTAGGGGGTAGTTTATAAAAACAAAAAATGCCCAACTTCATAATTTACTTAGATAAGTATTCGTGCCAAGTTTCAAGTTTATTAACTCAAGGAATAAGATTTTTCATACAAACAAAATCCCCCCATTTCACCCTCTTAGAGGTGGAATTTCGAAAAACCCTTTCTTAGTGGATACCTACTCTTCACGAAGAATACACCCTCCAAATTTCATGTCTCTAGGACCAGCGGTTTAGGCTGTGCGTTGATGTCTCAGTCAGTCAGTCAGTCAGTCAGTCAGGACTTTGAATTTTATATATATAGATAGATAGATATACTTAGATGTTTCTACAAAAACGACAAAATTATTCCGCTTTTCTTCTCTCTGAATAATTCTCGCCTTGAACCTGAGTTCAACCAAAAAAAACATGAGCGACCATAGCAATGTAACCAACGGACAATCTATTATATTATATATACTTGTTTATTACCTAGCTAATAACATACATCACAAACATGGGCGAATGACGGCCGTAACATAGAAAAGAAACGGCGAAGTACGTTTTCCAACTTTTTGTTAGCAGCAAAAACTTTGGAGTACATTCGCACTAAGAATAAAATAACGAGTACAAAGTTTGAAGACCCCTTTTTTTAGCAGAGCTTGTATTGAATTCAGAATGTCTAGGCTCTAGCGTAGCAATCTTTATTGTATGTATGGTGGGTGGGTTCACGCCACCCTTTCCGACTAAGAAGTGAGCCAAGTGTCTACGATTCAGATGTCTGCACAGTTTTCCATCTTCCTATATTTTTCCTTTTGATATTTGACAAGATAATTCTTTCATATTCTTCTATATTGAGTGTGCCAACCATAACCTTTTCTCAAAGAATATGGTATTATTTTAGTGACCAAAAAGTTTGTAACTTAAATAGGTACTAGGTATGTAATTCCTCATCTCCAATTTGACCTCTCGGCCCCAAATTATTCTGATTCCTGACATATTTTGTCGGGTCTAAAACCGTTATTTAACTTAATACACCACACCAAAACATTGACCGTCCCTTTTTCATTTCATTCAGAAAGTTTTCAGTAAACTGAAATTGGTTTTGGCCTTTTCCAGGCTGCTAAGGATTATTATTCTCTGTCCGTATCTCACTGGGGGATTCCGAAAGCCTGCGTATATGTTTAATAAATTGTATCTCGCTCTTTGGGTATTTTCATCACAGAGTTTTCTCATTCTGTCTGTTATAAATGACCTACCTACCATACGTACCTACCATAGTTTTATTGGTTTTTGGCTTGCTATAGACAAAATTATGGCATCATGTCCTATGACTTGTTTTCTATAGAAATATTCGCTTCCGATGGTTGACTTTTGATTTTGTTAACTTTTAACGTCTCTAATATATTATTAGTCACGATATAATCTATTCGAAACTAATTAAAGCCTCACAAATTAGCCGATCTATAACCGTATTCATCCATCATTTCAAAAGCTTTATTTGACCTACCAACCAGACCGTTCAAAGCACATTGTCACTTAATCCTATCCAACAAAATATAATTAAAATATATTTACCCCAACACCTGTCCATTATTGAGCGGCTCAGTGTACGGCGGTGACTTGACCAGGGCGAAGGTCACCTTGTCGTTCAGCTCTCCTCGGCTGCCGCGACACATCAGCGGCAGGTGGATCTGGGTGCCTTTCGACTCCATCTTTAGGCCCGACGTCATCGCTGCATTGACATCGTGTGATTTGGGGCCCTGGGAAGAGAGAGAAAGAAAAAATTTAATGCCATGGTTGAATTTTGGTGATGGTAAATCCATAAAGGCTATGAAGTTGCTGTTGAAGAAAATACTAGAAGCTATTAACACAGTCACGTTTTTTAAGGTCATAATCATTATTAATATGACCAGCCCAATTTATGTAGGGTCGGTCCAGCTTGCCTTCTTCGTACATACATCTCTATCAACTGTTATCTCATTTATCATTAACTCAACTTATCATCATAACAAACAACCCTTCAGCTTATTATCTTAACAGCCCAACGATATTCAGGAGAATTATTTCAATACACTACGTATTGTAATAATTCTCCGAAAATGAAATTGTTTGTTGTCACATGGCAACAGTACCTAATTAATAAAACCAGCATGTTTTACCATTTAAAACATTTACCTAATGATGACGCGTCGGTTCCTAGGAAGATAAAATGCAAATAACCAAATCATAAAATGAAAATTTCATTGATATCTTTATATATTATTTGCATAATGTAAACTTGTACAGATTAAAAATAAGCAAGGTTACAAAGACATTTTTAAATACAATAAAAACTTGAACGTGAAACTTGTTACTTTTTGGCTCCTCGGGTCTTATGAATGAAGATGCAACTTTTAAACTTTTTACAATCTACTTTAAAACAAGCTATGTAAATTCTATCTTGCACACTGTTTTAAAACTATGCATTTAAATGAATGCCTGAGATTACTAAATGAAATTCAATATTATAGTTGATTTAAGGCTTAAATTATTATTATGGCTTATGTTATCGAATCGATGATTTTAAATCAGGCTGGCTTAATAATGATATATTAAAGGTAACAATCTTCCTTATTAAAGATAACAACGATATAATATAATATTATGACGCCAATGAAAATAAAAATAAGCTAAATCATCCTATTTCGTAAATGCGCCAGATATGAACTGATGAAGATCTGAAATTCAAGAAAAGTCTAGCCATGACTTGATAAATGGGAGCTACAAGTTAATGGTCTGAGAAACAAAATAAATCTACCAGTCTTTTTAACTGCATAAGAAAAGTAATAACTTCAGCAGAGGCTTGTATCGTCAACCGGGTGGATAACGACTGTCAATCAAAATGAAGAAGATTGATTCTATTCAGACGTCACAATATCTTGTAACATTCGCAAAAAAGTGAAGCGGCGCCGGCGTTTTGACAATACAGACAACAGCTCAAATGGTAAAAAATGATGTGAGTAGATATATCATTACGAAAGTTAAAAAGACCGTTTCACATCACGATGATAAGAATACGAGTACACACGGCGATATATCAAGCTACATATACATTTCCACCTACAATGCGAGACCAGCTCTTACTGGATTCGTACCTAAAGCTTGATGTGGCCGTGTGTACGTAACAGTCCCAACGTCTACGACTCCCATTGGGTTAATCAGTTACAATTAGAGCCAGAAGCCTCAGTTAAAACCGCGATCATTTGGCACAGGGTTCTTAAAAGTTGATGAAATCGCACATTTTACTGACAGCCTTTGCTAATGTTGCAAAACCTTCGCTGTTTAACTTTGGATGATCATAAGCGAAATATTTTGTTTTTTCTAAACTACCATCACGTCATCAACTACGTACTTCTATCAGAGGAGATCTTTTAACAAACCAGAAATCATTTTCTTTTGCAGCAAGTATTCGATAACCTATCAAAACTTCCACACCAACAATCACTTTATTGGTTCCACCAACCTATTTTCCAAATAAACTAATAACCTTAACACCACTTACGTTCCTAAAATGGATCAAAACTGTAAAGTAACTATGACGCTATTCGTATGGGAGAAACATTGACCGCGACATTTGTCAGACATAGGCATATCGACTTTCTTTCGCATGACGTCACACTAACAGAATTGAACAACAAAATGGATCAGACAAACATATAGCTCGTTCGTGATTTATTGACAGGGTTAGAGTGGCAATTCCATTTTTATATTGCTGAAACAGAACAGATTCCAACGAAAGATGTTCAAAGAGACCTTTAAAATGATAAATGGTCCCATGAAATTGGACATCCCTTGGGAATTTGTAGGACATATGTCCTACAAATTCCCAAGGGATGTCTATTATATTTTATTAAATGTATCCAAAATACTGCAATAATAAACCAGTGGAAACTGTGTTTGATTGTAACTACATATAAATACGAATTAATAGACCACAATCCAGCTGATACCAACCACACATCGATAAAGCAGGTCAAAAATAGAGTAAATACTAGGAAAAGTACCGGACCATTGTAACGACACTAAAATATTTACAAACAACAACAACGAAAAAATAGAAGCCAAACAAATCAATTAACCAAATCATTGTAACCACTCCCAAGCGTACAAACAATACTTTCACGACGACAGTTTTATATGTAGTTTGGTCTTGTTTTTTTTTTAGTTATTTTTAACAACTAACGTGATTCTTAACCAAATCTTAAGGCTAGCAAAAGGTTTACTACTAGCAACTTGCGATAAAGCTAACGCATTCGGATCCAATAGTCTACAACAAATTTCGTCGCAGATAGCACGTGCCTCTGCAATATCTTTATCTTTGTCTATTAGAGTTATATATTCCGGCTCCCTTAGTGCATTCAAATTGTACTTCTGTATTCACACTATAGTCTTCCGTGAGGCCTTAAAATATGTATGTAACACCCACGCCTGCTCGGCTTGTGGCTATTTCAGGCGTGGAAAAATGTATTACGTTATTCATGTTACGACTAGGAAATGAAAATTCAATTATTTACTTTTCTATCATCGTAAAAGATTAAGGAGTTAGCGAGCCGTGTTTAATTTGGTTGTAAATATTCAAGACTCAGATACTACATTTTGTTTAGTAAAAAAACGGGCGGTATCAAATACCGTCTCCTCAAGTCGCTACTGACGAGTATTTTCCGATACTACGAATCGTTGATGGTATATTTCAAGGCTAAGCAACTACGCGTGTACCCGGTGTACGTCATTTGCCACGAAACCCCTTATTACTTTAGTGGTTTGTATTTCATTATTTTTATGTGATTATACTACAACCCATGTAGATGATTTTTTCATTTTCTACAATGAAGATTATTCAGATGATTTCTTCAGAAAATTGCCTTTAATTAACCTGCCTTATTAAATTGCCTTTATTTTCTATCATCGTTTATTTCACACCTATTGAAATCTACACCATTACATGTAAGCACTCTCCCAAAAATATTTTATATACCTACACGGTCAGACAGATTCTCAAAACAGTTCTCAAACCTCTCTAACAACAATATCTAGAGGAAAATCAATAATAAAATATCCAACTAATACCACGTATGATATTCAATGAAACTGTCGGGTGCAAGTACTTAGTATTCACAATACAACGCAAGGTGAAGCGTCAGAGAGTTTGAAAAACGATAGCGATCAATCAATTTTTATGATGCTCATCTATGATCATTGGAGACCGTTCTACGAACTTTTATTACTTTATTGTGTGGGCTGGTATCAACGCTGCGGTTAAAGTTCGGGGAATGAGTGCTTTGAGTACCTCTGTAAATTGACACGTTTGAAGAGACATTTTCTTGGCTATTGAAACGACCTCTAACGTCTATTCCTTTTCACTCACCCCACAAGTGGTAAATGGCCTTTGTCCTCTTCCAGTTTAGGGTTGGGTTATTTAAATAATTTACGTGATATAACAAGTTTTGCTATAGATGATTCAAGCGAATCCCGAAAGATCACATTACAGATTTGAATTGTAGCAACACATTGAAAATCCTGTTATTAAAAGTCAAATATAATTTTAAGACATTATAAATCAAGTTCTTCATCTCTTTACCATAATTATAATTTACGAGATATAACTGGTTTCCACCAACAACAGTTTTTGCTTCAATGACCGGTTATCAGAAGGTCGTACTTGAACTTCTTTTAATAATAATGTTTCGATGAGTAGTCACTCAAAGGCAAGTTGTCCTGATGCACGATGAAATGACCACTTTATAGCAGTCCAAGAAGCAAGTCATGGGGCGTACGAAGAAAGCGACGACGACGAAGATATAACAAGACTCTAATGATTGAAACCAATCGGGATTACGACTAGTACGTGGGCAGCATAACTAGGCGAGGAGGTATGCCGGTTTTTCCCCCATTTTCTCTCGGAAGATGACAATTCCTAGTAAGCGGAGGACTATGACGTATACAATAGAAAAGACAAAGCCACACCACTCTCAAATTTTATTTAGTTCAATCAATAGATAACTTTTATTAGTAACATTAGTTTTCCCGTATTTGCTTATTGAATCTTTTCCTATCAAATGTGAAATATTCGCCTTTAGCCAATGCCTACATAGAAAGGCACGCCGTTCCGTGTTCCTTCCTTTTCATATAAATCGTGCCTAACATTCAGCTTTGCCCGACTGCCCGAACAAACGAAATTGGTTTCATGCATAAAAATAATGCCTGTTTTATCGTTTTCCGATAAAATATACCGAATTCATAAGAACATGGGAACTGTTCTAGAGATCATTAGCTTTATAGTCAAGAATGATTGTTAGATAGTTATCACTTGCTACAGATATTTAACACCTGTGCCATATAACATACCTATACAGTGAAAAGTGTAGATGTAATTTTACAAGATTAGACTTATGGATTACCGTTTTGTGTAATTCATGATACTTGCTATGATTGTCACCATATAATTTTATCATCTCGACGATAGAAACAAAATCATTAAGCTTAAAACATAATTGTCTGAGAACAAGATAACAGTTGAAAACTAGACAAAGTAATGGGATACAAAACGTTTCTAAACGCGATATCAATGAGCTTGTGGATACAACGAAGCTGATGGTCAATTCAACTGATTGGTCAACAACTCCAACGATGCAGTTAATTCGATTGCGCTATCCACTACTTCCCACACAGGTTTCAAACGTGGGCGTTGTGAAACAATTACAGATGTTTTGAATTTTGATCTTTTCACAGAATCTACAATTGCAGTACCGTTTAGAAGAATATTGCTATTGTAACAATCAACTAAACAATGATATAGGAGAACTACCAGCTACGCCACATAAGCATGAAAATATCAGGAAAACTAATAACGTCATGAAAGTTTCAAAATGTTCTTCCAATTAGGCTTGGAGACACTTTACTCTAGCGAATGACGCTCATTCTTTGTATTGTAGGCTTGTCGCGTCATAGTCATGAGGACTGGGGGAGGCTTATAAGAGAGACGTGGAAAGCATTCTTCATATCACTACGACGTAGGCGGGTTTTTACAAACTCATGTAATGGAAATCATTATGAAATGTTTTTTTAGTAGTTGACGTGAAAATACATACATACCTTTTTCCCTTGGGGGTAGGCAGAAACCATAGAATGCCACCTGCTACAAACCTTACATGCCTACTTAAACACGAAACTACCTATATTTAATATTTTATCGTTGTTACATGTTAGCATAGAAAAGGTACAGAACTTTGTGGCAGAAAATAGTTAAACAAAATACGAATTTCTGGTTTACTGAAATTCATAAAGTTTTATAATCTAAATTGAAGCCAATATTTTAAGATCAGTCAGCAAGATGCAGACTTTTTGACATTCCGGCTAAGGCTAGCCGGAATGTCAAAACTGTAACTCAAGGGACCTTTTGTTCTTTGATTGCATACTTAAATACCAAATCATCGTTAACTTTACCTATAACATTAAAATCATCATCATCATCTTAAACGATCGAATCAAACCGAGGTTACATTCATTTGAAGAGACATTAACGGTAGCTTAATGAGGAAATCATGTTTACCAGAATCGTTAAGAAATAAATGAACGACTGTGTCAGGAGGTAAAAAGATAACGTTATCGTACACAGCCTTTCTTTGTTTAAAATCTGATAAAGACACTAATTACCAAAGGTCGACGATGATTAACCTGATTTTAGATTCTTGAAAGCGTACCTCTTTATGAAAATCTAATGAAAGGAAACGCTGAGAACTAAATTATAGAAAATGAGATTATTAGGTGGAAGGACAAAAGCTTATATTTGAACTTTATCCATAATATTTTCCACAAAAAGCTCAGTTAATTAGGTCAGGCTTGAGGTATTTTCCCAGAAATCTTAGATAATGATCAAAGGAATAAACAGAATTTTTCCAGTAGGTAAAGATGTCCTTTAAAATCATAAATAAACAAATTCAAAGACGTGATAAATTTTAACAGATTGTCGTGCTTGTTAACTAAGACAATGTTATGTTGATTAATAGACGATGTGAAAAGAATATCAAACAATTAACTGAGTATGCTGCATATAATAATGTATTACGTAAGGAAGTGTTAGATAATACATCTGTCTGATCTAACGGTTTGCATCATGTTGATACTCAATAACATAATCAAGTGGAAGATAAACAAAATAAGCGAAATACAATTTACAGAAAAGAACTGGCGCCATATATACTAGACAATGAAATAGTACGAAAAGAACCCTACATTAATAATAACGATGAATTATAACAAACTAATAACATCAAGTTTGGATCTGAAATTGCTATAAAAGCTAACTTTAAAACGATTCCATTCACTATACAAAACGATTCAGACGATTCGCCTCCTGAAAAGCTTACTGAACTAAAATACCGTTAGCATTTCGCAAATTGTTGGGTGGCAGTACAATAGCTTTGCGCAGACCCTGGTTTTAGACAGTTTGGAAAGTAAACTCAGATCCGTTTCTCCTACTGAAATTACTAAAATGTAAATGTTCAGTTTCAACATTCTTTCTACAGGTTTTGCCTTTGATCGTGTTACAAAATTAGCCCAACCGTGCATTCGTTAGCGTTGAAAATTTTTCTTTTAAAGAAATTTGGAACTTGGAGAAAGAATTTTTTTTTTTATATTTTATATTAAATTGTACAGCTATCATCCATCACTCCGACAAACTTGTTTGCTATGGTAATATCTCCAAGACACATTAATATTGTGGCTTCACGACCTTCATATTATTTTAAAATCCAATATTTTTGTAACCGACGGCGACGTTATAGTTATCTATTAAAAGAACATATGGCACAGTTAGCAGATCACGATCTGTATTTTAAAGAATGTTAATGTTAACAAATTAATGGCTGTAAAATCCATTATTTTGTTTAAGAATACCGTCAAGTTAAACAGTCTATTTCGTAGAGTATAATTACTATGATTGATCGCTTTACTTCGCAGAACCGAGCCCTGCAAACGACTAACTATTTATAATGTTCCAGCAGTTTCTATTTGCATCCATCATGTTGTTTGTAAGACTTCAGTACGTAAGTAGATAAACGTAAAAGAAGAAAAGTTTATAATTAATCACAGCTGGTAATTATAATCTTAAATTAAATCTTAAAATGTCTCAAAGTCAATTGAAGAACATACTGTATAATACTCACCTATAAATGGAAGTATTTAACTTTGATCATAATTCAATCATCTAGCTTTTAAGATGGCTAACTTAATTACAAAACCGGTAAATTATATATCACAATGACTATCAGTATTTATAATGTAAAAAGAGCTCCTAGAATATTTTAAGAATCTATAAACGTTAAATATCAAACCACTATTGATTGTCCACCCGTGCACTGACCCATATTTCTAAAATATTGCTTGGCCACTCCCTGTGTTTTCTTTGAGTCACTGCATCGGAGTAAACAACATGAGGAGCAGAAACGGGGAACATATTATTATAATAATTGTGATGAAAATAATGAATTTTAGGCTAGATCAATAGGACCCTTTGGAATCTAGCCAATAGATGCGTTAGCTTAAAAACAGTGCTACCAGACAGTCTAGTGTACCCAAAAAGTATCATGTACGAGATTACAATTTGAGTACATGCGTACGGACAAAATTTGATTGACCATAGCTAACCTCTGGCGTCTACCAGCAATTTCAATTTAATTAATTCTCTGTAAAGAGAGATATTCAAAGAGCTGTCACGAAATTAGTGAATAATTACAAACTATGTTTAATTTTGCGTGTGAAGCTTGAATAAGCTCAAATTAGTATAATTTTACCCCACAATGACGCCAGTTTGGTTTGAGTTTATGTATGTACCTACCCCAAAATACTCTTAGATACCACCGATACCACGTAAAATATAATTAAATCAACCGTACTCACGTACAAGAGTTCACATTTACCAATAAACGTACACCAAAATACTAAGAACAGTAACACGATCTCGTAACCCTCAACAGTTATAATAAGCCTCGGAGTCTGCACAGAATTAGTTTCCTAAGAATCTTGTAAGTTTAACCACATTGTTACAGAATTATGTATATAGCACACGTATCACCCGTGATTTAGTTAGCAAGGTAAAACAGGATTACCTATTTTAAACGAAGTACGTGGAAAAAACTTATTGGATTATACCATCGAGTATTACGTTATCCACATTTTTCGTTGAAATATTCTTGGGCTTGAAAATAGCCCGTTGTTCACTTGGCGCTATTTTGTTGCAAGCAACTACTCATTTCTCAAATCTTTATTGCATAGAATATTGTCTATGATACAATTTTGTTACACAACAGGGATTTTCCCTTTTCATTTTTGAAAGATACGTCACTTGATATCTTGTTACCCAATATAAAAAAATGTGACAGATTCTTAAACTTACGTATTTTCAGAACATCGAATCTCGAATCATCGAAAATCGTTGTAATTATCATCATTACAAAGTTTCATTAGGTACATACACTGTAATCAAAATAATCCCCATTCCAACACATGTTGTTAGGTATGATAAGTCGGTCAGTATTTCGAATTTGCATACGATAAAAGAAAAGCATTTTACGAAATATAAGCATTAAATATTTCAAAATAATTTTAACCAGTCCATAACATTATTCCTTTATAAACCAAGAAATCGTTTGATGTTTTTTTCGTTCGCCTGATTAGTAAAAATTATTTCAAAAGGAATTCTATTGAAATAATTCTAATTCACCAGGCCAACAACAATCAAATGAAACCTTCAAACTACGACCTCTGTGTGTCATTGCTCCTAACTGAACAAGAGAGCACGTTGCTAACTAGTTAAATAAACAGTTAAATACTCAAAATGTAGAATTTCAAACAACAGGCCACTTTGCCGTTAACTTTCTTAAGTGAACCAAAAGAAACACAATAGGTACTTTCATTTGTCAATTTGTCCCCTTACATTGTTCATTGTTCAGGTTAACTTACAAGGTTTCAGTAAAAAAATAACAATAAGAGACACGGCCACTCTGAATTAACCAATGAAACAACATTTTCTGAGGTTCCTTTCCAAACATAGACAAATAACAAAGAAACTAAACAAGATAAAGAATTCTACTAGCCACAAGGACCTGCAATACATTCTCAAACGCAAAGCTCTGATCGTAAATCGATGACCGAAACAGCAAATTTTGCAGACTGACAAAAAACAAAGAGGTATTTACGTCCAGCGTCCACCGGCGGCGTCGTCGTACACCTGAACGATTCAAATCGGATGCTGAACCAAACTGCAGCTTTGAGCTCTAAGCGATATCTCTGTCTATATCAAGATCGTAATCCAATGGATTTTAGAATTTGTATCCCTTCTATGTGCATTTACAACCTCAGCTATTCTGACTTAAGTTTCAGAAGTAGTTTGGCCTTTGTCAATTACTTCAATCTTTATTTCATTCCCAGGGTAAACTACCATTACTTAATCAAGAAGATTATTTTGTATAGTTTGTTCAAGTACTTTTATTTTAACATCAATAATACAATTTGTAACACTCCTCTTTGGACCACAACGAATTTCAACTACGACAAAAGCACAATTACTTTAGTCAAGAAGCTTAAAAGGTTAATAGGCCTTTCAAGCTAAAAAAGAGTTTAGGCCACCAGACACTCAACTCAATTCTCCATTAACGCTACCAGAAATTCGTTTCATCTTAACTAAATTCGATTGATCCAATAATTTCCGTCTCTTATAACCAAGGTTCGTGAACGAAAATTTTGTTAAAGATCGGCTCCCGAGGCATTTTCAGTTCACTGAACGAAGATTATATTTGGTTTACTGTTGAGGCTTATGACTAAGGCACGATATAGATCCATGTTTAGATTTTAATGCTCTTTAACTAAGCTAATCTTATCTTTTGTCTTGCTAAGTAATGGTTGCAACACTGACTCAAATCAAATCTCTGAATTATTAATTTGTCCTTTTTTGTACGTTGAATCTGACGTTTCGAAGATTTTCGTTAAATAAGACTTATTGAGTTTTTTTTTTCGTCTTTGAATAAAATATAGATTTAACAATGAACGTCTAACAATTCCAGCTGAGTTTGAAGATTGTTCAAGTTTATTGTTAATACAAGTTTTGCTTTCGCCATATTAGTATTTGTAGTTAGAAACTGAAATTGGTCTTGTAACCAAGTTCTATCATTAGAGCACTCGTTGTTTTCATGACTTTCAAGCAGTTTCGTTTCTAACAATGTCTCAAATTAATAAATAAAAGGTTTCCAGTCTGACCTGGGTAAACAGGACAGGCAACCAATATGGTGACAATTGAAATGGTCAGGCCGGTAAAGGTTAACAATAGTGTGCGAGGTTGTGATTATTCAGATAAGGAAGCACCTATAAGGACAGCATATGGTCGTATAGACGAAGGTACAACAATTTTTAATAACAAGGACTCAAACATAATAAGTTTGAAAATCTATTGTGTTTATTGGTTAATAGGTTTACCACTTTGCGATTCAATTATATTTGTTTTGCCAAAAACAAACAGCGACAAAGTTTCGTATTATAAATTCGAAACAACACCAAAAACAAATATTCACATTGTTGAACTTCTGTGGGCGGAGACAATGCCAACCTTCCGGATGAGAAAGTTTCATATAAAGAACGTACGTATAAAATACATATTAAATCAAAAGTACCTAATCAGTTTCTTCTCCCACACATATGACAAGAATAAATTGAAGAATAATGATATATTTCAACAGTGTTCGTAAAAGACTTCATGATAATAAAGAATCTAAATAAAAAACCACACATATACTATTATGTAGGAGCGTGCTTAGCAAGTAGCTACTCCCCATGGAAGTGTTTTATTAGCCTACTTTCATACATTGGCGCGGGAGAATTAACTACTACAATGTATGTTTAGCTTTTAAATGTATAGTAGAGAAGAAATATATAGCTTGAAATACAGCTAAGCTGATAAAAGGGAATTATAATAATAATATAATAATAATAATAATAATTTTATTCATAAGTTCACATAAGTATAAATTACATAGAAGTTACATCATTACAAAATTACATATTAATATTATGAGGAACATTTTAAACTATGCCTAAAATAAATCTAGTGTATAACTTATATATATTGGTTAAAAGCCTACTGGATTCAATAGCGACCTGCCTGATGTAGGTTTATTCAAACCTGTGTTTCAGGCCATCACTTAACAACGCTGAGTGCTGTAGTGGACTATTATGTTACTGAACATAGAGCTAGCATTGATACATAATAATTATATTTTAAAATAAAAATTGACTTAACATTAATAAACTTATTGCATTACTTCTAGCAATTTTTCAGTGTCTGAGTAATTAAATGTTGCTAAGTATTCACTCAACATTTCACTACATTTTTTACAATTTACACTATATATGCTTAGAGACTTATTGATTTTATTATATAAGAACGGACCTAAAAATACATAAAACTTATTAATAAAAGTATGTCTAGTTTGAGGCTGTATGCAAACTAAGTCTTTTCTTCTCTTATCTGTAGGTATTGGGACATAAGGAAGTTTGCTATGCTGGTGCAGTACTATATTCAATATAAATAGTTGACGCACGGTTAAAACCTTACATGCCGTGTAAAGCTCGTGAGTGGGAAATCTAAATGGGCGAAAGGTGGCTACCTTAAGGATTGCTCTCTGCGCACGTTCTAATGGCAGTAGGATTGATTTAGCAGCCCCACCCCATGAAGTTATACAATAAGTGAGAATGGATTGACACAAAGCTAAATAGACCTGTTTAATTAATTTGTAGTCCGATATATATCGTAAATTCTTAAAAATGTATATCAATTTACGCATTCGAGTGCATAACAAATCAATGTGTTTACGGAAATTCAGATTTGTGTCAATAGTTACACCAAGATATTTCATATGATCGGTTTTTGCTAAAGTAGGACAGTTACATGCATTGTCAGCATACGTGCCGCACTTATGTGCATAAATGTTTATATTAGTAGTTGGCAGGTTAGTATTTCTCATAGTAAATAAAATGTGTTTGGTTTTCTCTGCATTCAGTGTTAGGAGATTTTCATGTAGCCAATTAGACACTATATTAAAACCGTTCTGGGCTTGTTTATATACCTCATCTCGAGATTTATCTGAGAACAATAGAGCTGTGTCATCTGCATAAGACATTATGACACCATTTTGGAGTGTTAAGCTGCACAGGTCATTTATATATACTAGGAATAAAGTAGGACCCAAAATACTACCTTGTGGTATTCCGTAATTACTATTTGGAAGCTCAGAACTGACGTACTGACCAATTTTGACACATTGTTTGCGGTCACTAAGATAATCAGAAAGTAGTGAAAGAGTTGTTCCTCTTATTCCGAGTGTTTCAAGCTTGTCCAGTAATAAAGGACAGGAAATTGTGTCAAACGCCTTGGCGAGGTCTAGGAAGATCCCAATGGAGTGCAAGCCCTTATCCAAATTAGTTGTTATATAATCCGTCATTTGATGTACTGCCTGATTAGTTGATTTTTTGGGTCTAAAGCCAAATTGTTTATCTGAAAGCAGTTTGTTATCTTCTAGGTATTTCATTAATCTAATATTAATGATTTTCTCTAGGATTTTGGAGAGCCCTGTTAATACTGAAATGGGTCTGTAGTTATTAACACATTTTTTGTCACCAGATTTATATACAGGAGTAACCACTGCTTTTTTAAGTGACTTAGGGAATGTACCATTAGTTAAGCATAACTGAAAAATATGAGTTAGTGGCGGAGCAAGTAGGTATTTGAAATGTTTAAGTATGCTGTTTGATATGTCGTCCCACCCAACCGCGCAAACGTCCTTTAATCCAGAAATAATTGTTAGTACTTCATCGACATCCGTATCTAGTAAGACAAACGATTTGAGTGTGGGGAAAGTTTTAGGTTGGCTTTGAGGGAAGGAACTTCTAGATTGTATGGTCTTTTCTGCTAAAGTTTTACCTACGTTAGAAAAGTAGAAATTAACTTTATTTGTTGATTCAATTGGGTTGTTCTCTATTGTCAATAAGTCAAGTGGAGGTTCAGGTTGTTTAGTTCTATTTTCTAATTGTCTCCAACGAACAGATATTTTGTGCAACGGTGCAGGTTTTGTGAAAAAATGCCTTTCTTTTATGATATTTTGATGTTGACTTGAAAGAGCATGGCAGTTGAGAATATGTCATGCTCACTTAAATGTCTCACTGATGGTGGCGCGTGTGTTGGATCATTCGGTTCCCTACAAAATGGTTGAGCTGGGTGGTGCTGATCCACGCGTCATGTTCGTGAACGGGCGCCGTTGGTTGAGACTGGTCATCTCTTAACTGCCAGGGCTTATTTTTAATGTTATATTTTAAATTGTTTCTTTTTTTACATTTTTCTCACATATAGAAGCAATAAGAATAATGTACCCAGGATTTTGTAATAATATCTTGATTTAAAAGAGTGTCCGTGGAGTTTCTTGCCCGTTCTTCTCCATATAGATCTACGTTTTTGGAATGGGCGACTAGCTTCAACTTTCTGACTAACTGACCGACTATTTAATTTTGACAATTCAAAAGTGCCTGTAAATGGTTTAATTGAAATAAACGATTTGAGTTTGAGTTTGAGTTTGAGTTTTGAGTTTTTAGAGAAACACACAAATCAAATATTGGAGAATGTAAAGTATGAAAACTCAATGCTAGTTACAACTGTACTTTCAGCTTCGAACTCAATAATTTCGGCCATTCCGGTCCAGAGAGACATCAAAAAGCTGTTACACCCGTTACGAAAGACATAAAACAGAGCTATGATGCAAACTTAATTGTGCATTATGTTACGAAAAATCTTCGTTTCGAATTTGACAACACATGTATTGGAGAGAAGAAAGAAACTTACTTAAATACTGCTGTTCCCATAAAAACGTGACGGGAATTAATTGAAAAAGCACAAACTATAGTATAGTTTTAGATTTATAGTCCACTAAGTTCGTTCAATATTGGTAAACAAGTCACGTTACGTACCGAAATCCAAACAAACGATGTTTTATAATATAATTAATAATAAAGACCAACCTGCACCCAAGTTGCGCTTAAATTAAACATTACACAATCTGAACCACAACCACGTCCAACACTTGCACGTCGGCACTAATTATGACAATTGATTACTAATCGATTAGGCTGAATTAATTAACGATACCTACTAGCGAACCCGCTTAGCAACTATCTGACATCTTTTGATAACAATTCACGTCAGACCGAATTGTGGATAGGGAAATGCGTATTGACCATTGGAGATTAGCGATTTAGTGCCTACATGACATACCTTGAAATTCTGAAGATAATACACCTGATTTCCCTTAAGCATTTTAACTATCTTGTGGAAGATGATGTGAAATAAATCAGTGGCTATACACCCCAAAAAGGATCACGAAGAAACATATTTAAAATGGAACTAACAGGCTAGACTTAATATCATGATCCCCACTATTCGAACAGTTGTTAGAGAAGACATACTATGGCTTGGCAAACGGTAACTACATACAACAACATAATCTTCTTTAAGTCCACCACATTCATGCCAAATTTAATTTCAAGTAGTGCTTTGGCACTATCTGTAACTCTGCTTATCCCGCCTGGGAGCATAGCCGTAGCTATATGTATATAGGTCCTATATACGTCGAGTAGGGTGAAATTGGGGGCGACGGTAACACCTGTCCCAACGTCCAGTGCCAAGCATTGATTACAACTATTGGCAATCTTGGAAGCAATTTAGTATATGAGATTATAGAAGCTAGAATTCAAAATGTAATTACTTAAGAACACGTGAAAGAATTTGTAACTACCCTAGGCCGAATACAGAAATGAATCTAGAACACTATGCAATTGGATAACGATAAAGCAGTACATAGATAAAAGATAATAATAAATTCAGCTATCAGTAATTTTTGCAGAGTAAGCAAACTGAAGTGGCAGTGGGCTGGCCATGCTTGTCAATGGACCGATGATGGCCGGTGGAGTAGACGAGTCCTGGACTGACGACCACGTATCGGCCAGCGTAGTGTGGGACGCCCCCCAGCTAGATGGATGGACGGACGACCTTAAGAAGGTGGCTGATACAGACTGGATGCGAAAGGCGGAGGACAGGGCGTTGTGGTGCAGCCAGCCTGGGAGGCCTATTTCCAGCAGTGGACTGCGATAGGCTTAGTTGATTGATTGATTGATCAGTCATTTTAAATAAACACTGACAAGTGAGAATAGAAAAAGTTTAAAACAGATAATATATAGGGTTTGAAATCAAAGAAATGGATAGAAAAGTAATAAAAGAATATAAAATTAATAACAAGTAGCAATAATTTGCACAACCAGATAATTAATTAACTACAGAAGTACAGTCGTCAACACAATTCAGAATTATTATCAGGCAGCTTTTGTCTCCATTAAATGTCAATTCAGTTAACAAAGACGAGATAACAATATTTGAAACGAGTAGGTATAGCATTTCAATTACTTTCTTCCTACGCCCTAAGATATATATAAAATGATGTATCTGCTTCTGTTGATAACTAATTTTAACAGCGGTTATACCAATCATTTGCGATGACAATGGGTGATGATTGATTTGATAAAGGTCGGGTTAACAATGTAGATTAGATTAAATATGTTGTTTGATCATGTTGATAAGACATTATGAATGATCTTATCAAAATCGTAAATCAGTTAGTAAACTCAAATCTTTTGGTGTTTTGACAGGTTTTATTTTGGTTAAATCTCATTGTTTTATTAACTAACATAATTTTAAGACTTTTGTGACTATGAATAATTATGGATGTGCTAACATTAGTATTTAAGTTGTGTATGTAATTGCTAACAAATTGGATGTTATGATCTGAAAATAAATACCTGATGATAATGATGATGATAAAATCAATGTTCAAAGTAACCATTGCTTTGAATTTTAGTTGAACTTTTCCTATATTTTCAAAGGTTCAGCTGTTTTGAACTCTAAAATAAAGCTTGATCACTCTTAGGCTCAATTTACATTGCCGTGGAAGGGAGTGGAAGGGTTTTCGTAGCAATATTATACATAGCAAAATGAACTGTATGTCAATGGTCTAATGTACAAATTAGATACGAGCTTATTATTCCCGAGAATGCGCGATGATTCTCCAGTAGATGCACGACCTGTGCGTACGTGTAATGTGTGTAGGTATCTAATTTGGGCTCATGAGCAATTCACCAGATTCGTAATTTACCTGATTCTCGATTTACCAGATTATGAACTGACCAGATTCTCAACACACTGGATTCTCAACTCACCATATTCTCAATTCTTCAAAAGTACAATGAGAAACGCAATTCTAAAATGTAACACAAATCTATATTTTCTATCAATAAAATTATTCAATGAAAAATAATTAGTAAGCAGGTACTTCTATTTTAAAAGAAAGATAGAAAGAATAATGTTTAGTTGGACACAGTTCGTGAGACATAAAATACAAATAACAAAATAAAAATTATGTGTTAACAACAATAGTGTGTGCCTCACGGCTGTGCAAAGGTTCATTTCAGCATTAATACGATTGTATGTTGATTGTGTGTTGATAGTAATTATTTTGATGAACATGCACGATGATGAATGGTCAAAATATTAAAAAAAAATAGGCAGTCATGGAGACTGCCGACAGAAGTGAAAACTTTGAAATTACTGTTTTTTTTTTTGAATTTTTAAATTATGAATAATTAAAAGTTCATAATTTGTAAATTGAAATTATTAGGTATTGGTCTGGTTTTCAAATCTCTTGGCTTTCCGAGCATTAAATTATATTATACATTTTCATATAGTTTATTCAAAACATATGATGGGCTGCGCAAGCCCATGAGTACCTACAACTTATATAAATACAATTTAATAATAATTAGTATACACTTATATTATTACCTTGTATTTATGTTAATGAACTTTATTTTAATTGTTAACATCATTATCATCGTTAAATTCAACAATACTTTCTACTTCGATTATTTAACAATAAACAAAAATAAAATATGTAGGCAACTAATAGACTAACCGTTACTGCTCACACTGCGGCATTTCTGTAACTTAAAGAACCTTAACCTAAAGTTTTCACTTAAAAAATACAGTATATCTAATGGAAGGTGTGAAATTCGCTTCTGTAATTCAAAGAAGCCAAGTGTTTCATGCACTCATTTAGACTATATTTTTTGTTGAGACAATGCAAAATAATTTTATTTATTATCTCGTTTTTCTGTAATATTTTAATGTTTCTTTTATTCTCATTGCAATGCAATGAGGTTTTTTGAATTTTCATGTCCTGGATATGTACTTCTTTTTTTAATATTAAAATGCATTTAAACAGGGATGGTTTTCATGCAATTTTTGTATCCAAAGCATTGGTGGTTCTATATTTTTCACCGTAACAACTGAAAACATCTGTCTTTAATCCATTAATTATCAAATAGAGCGAAATTTCTCAAAATATTCATTTTCTGGTGCCATTTCGCTGATGCCCCGATAATATTCAGGAATTAATATCGTTGGAAGTATTATTATAATAGGTGCACTATTATAATAATAATAATAATATCCCTGGAAATTTCACACAGCACCATTTGTCCCAAGCTAAGCAACCTAATGCTTGTGTTATGGTAACAAGATGGCTGATAAACTACTTATATACAATTTTTTTTTTTTTGTAAATACATATCTACATATTATAGATAGAAAAACACCCAGACTCGGAACAAATACATGTAGCCATGCACGCATGTGCATGCATGTGTCATGTAGGTACCTATTGCAAATCGTAAACAATTTTTTACCTAACTGTACAACATTTGGTGAATTGAGAATCTGGTGAGTAGAGAATCGGGTAAGTTGAGAAACAGGTTAATTGATAATCTGGTGGGTTAAGAATCTGGTGAATTGAGAATGTGGTAAACTGCTCATGAGCCTCTAATTTGTGCGTTACACTAAAATTGACATAAAGTTCATTATGCATTGTACAAAATAAAACGCTTCCATTTCGTTCCACGGCAATATAAATTGAGCCTTATCCTCTCGTTTACTCGTGGCTAGCAATTTGTCATTTGCACAACGATTACCTACGGTCTTCAAGCTTACTCTACTGGTATTGTAAATAACATCAAGAATTTTGAATATTTTCCAGTGTTATTTCGAATTTTATTTCATCCGTATTTTATCAGCATGCCGGGTATATCCATACTAATATTATAAATTCCAAAGTAACTCTCCCTATATATTACGTTTTCACGCCGAAACTACGGAACGGCTTTCGATAAAATTTGGCAAGGAGACAGGCGACATCCTGGGAACGGACATAGCCTACTTTTTGTCCCGGTAGCACGTTCCCGTAGGATAATTTCTGACATCCACGCGGACAAAACCGCGGGCAGAAGCTATTTGCTGATATTATACCAGCAACTTTATACAGTTCTAAGAATAGACTAGGTACCCTATTTCATCACGTAGGTGACATAAGGGGCAACTTAGGAAGTACCTACCGAGCGTAGCGTTGGCGTGTGGCTTTATTAAGTTAAACTGCAAAACGTTTCCTTAAGGGTGTTGATTTGTTTAACTAGACGTCGCAATAACATAATTAAGTGGACTGTTTCTGGCCAATGGAAAAGTACAAGAGAATAAATAATTTTAATTTATAGAAACAATGTTGGAAGCAGGGGGAAATTCAAAATGGGTATTTTGAATGTCCAACACATTTTACAATAGTTGTAACAACACCACGATGAAAAGTGCTGATTCTCAGCCTAATTTGAATAAATGACTTTTGATTTTGATTTTGACGACTGCACAAAATATTACGAGTATGTCCTCATAAAAAAAAAAACTTACTAAACAGAAGGCCGTCACATAATATGTGTGGTGTTAGCATCATAAAGGGAAAGATGGAGGTAGGTAGGGTAAGGTCGAAGCAGCAGAATGGAGCGGATCACAATTTCCATAACTATGAAACTTGGGTATCTTGATTGTACGAGCAAGCTCGTGTCAT
Organism: Apamea crenata; assembly: GCA_949629185.1. Classification (NCBI taxonomy): domain Eukaryota; kingdom Metazoa; phylum Arthropoda; class Insecta; order Lepidoptera; family Noctuidae; genus Apamea; species Apamea crenata. Next base: position 18,418,143 of record OX451360.1, on the reverse strand, counting down.
GTATAGGATTTTTACGAAATGTAATATACTTAAGATTATTTTTCATCATATTTGTTTTTGTATCACTATTATATATAACTTGGAAGATTTAGTTAGATATTATAGGACTAGACAAGATTTATAAAACACACCCTCGGGAATTGCATTATGAAACGTAGATACCTCACGGAAATCTTGAAGCTTGGCAGATGGTTAAACATCATACACATTTTGAACGACGCTGCCCAAGTACACTGAAATAGTCTAGATATGAATTCACCCTTTTCATCTGTGTCATTCATAAGTTCGCACAAAAGCCAAAAGATACCTAGAGCAGGAGCAAAATCAATGCATTTTTAAAGATTCCATTTTACCTATAGTATTGCCTCACCTATAATGAAATAAATTAATGAGATTGCCATCAATTTATTTCATATCATAATGGCCTACCCTCAAAGCTTATGCCAATATTTTACCTGTAATATCACCACGTGTTATAATCTAATTTATGTAATGGAAAATTTTTCAATAGAACGAAATAAATTGGTTTTCATGAATACTACAATATCTTTAAGCTCTTGGAAAAGAGCCGCTTTGAAATTAACTTTAATTTTACCCTGTTAAAAAATATATAACTTCCTCTTGGGAAAGGCATGGGTCCATTTCTTTTCTTGGAAACAGTGCCAGTTTTAACGACAGTTTAATGGAATTTTAAATGTATTCTGGATAAAATCGTGGCTGGGAAATACAGCACAACGTCGTATGGGATTGGATCGTCGACCAGTTTTCTTAGTAATACAAAAGTAAAAAATACGTTTAAAAAACCACGCACACTCGTATCTCTTTGTGTGTACAAAGAGATACTTGTAGACACACAAACACGTACTCAGTGACACATACATTTACATTTTTTTTTTTTTTTTTTTTCTTAGGTTTTAGCATTGTTTAACGGAATTATGAGAAAACCAGTCAATAAATTAACATGGTAAGCTATTAATGGTCGCTTCTTTGTTCGATAGAGGAAACGATAGTTTTAACATCGGCCAGGAAGTTTCCGGCTGTGCCAAGGCCCAATCTATTAGGTCTCGCATAAATATCATGGCGTAAACAGCTGTCAACCAGCTCAGTCCGCCTTAGAGATTTATAGTCCCTGTTGGATATAGTATTATTAAAAAATAAAGAATAAGAGAGATTTAGTGTGAGAGACGGAGAGAATTATATCTTTCTTCTCTCTCGTGTAACGAAATGTGAGCTGAAATGTGCCTAAACGTGACGCGTCCTCGTCCAATTATCGAATCGCCGGCTAAGAAGTTTCACTTCCAAAATTGCTTTTGTATAATCTGGGACAGATTTATCGAATGACACATTTAATTTCATAGATGAGGAACTATTTATTATATGTATCACCCATGTCGAAAGTCATAAAAAAGTACCTACGTAAGTAACAGATCACGACGAAATAGATAAGGATAGAAAAATCGTTAAAATTAAACAGAAACAAACAAACTCTTCATTTAATATTCAAAGTGTAAACAGATTTTTTTAACATCTTATTATAATTTACTAAAACTTCATCATCATTCTGAAGTTACAAACACAAAAGACATCTTGGATTAATCTTCAATTAATGACAGCAGATAAAACAGCACCAGAGATAATATTTGTTTGACACATTTTGTTAATATTATTTCAAAATTGTATTTCAACTGCTGTCGACGATTGTACATCGCTAACGTCATAACATCAAATTAATGCCAGCACATCAAAAACAGATTTATTATTTGTAACATTGTTGGCTTTATCTGTGAAATCTGTTTTATCAATTTATGTAGGTACAGTATCTCAGACGTATGGGCTATAGATTGGTAGTAATCTGATTTGTCTGATTTGATACCGAACAGTCGTCAAATAACGTCATTGTTAAGAGAATTACAATATTAATGATATAAATATTTAGAATGTCAGAACACGTAGGAGATGGCGGGACGAACTGGATAGGTTCCGTCAAAACTGGAAGAAGGACGCGCGAGCTCGCAAAAACTGGGAGGAGGGGAGGAAGGCTTGTGCCCAGGAGTGGGACAGCAAAGGCTGGTAAAAAAAATAATTTTAAATTCTTCTATAATTGCACAACAATCGAAGCAGGCAAAACAAAAATAATTTCTTAATAATATCAAAGAGGTCCAGGCTGCCATGGATAATCCAGCGACTGTTGAAGAAAATAACAATTCAGAGAATGTAGTGAGAGTTGGAGATAAGGAAATAACTTCAGTAGTTTTTCTTCAGCTACAATGTAGGCAAAGAGATAAGATAATGAGATTGCGAAGTGTTAGTGAACTTAACAATGAAAGGATTACAAATATCCATGTTTACTGGCGAAAACCGTGTTCTTACTATTTGTGAGACAAATGAGATGAATGCAATGAACTAGTGACGCATCCTCGCATGATCATTGTTGATGGGTGAATCATTGATTTTGATCATTAGATCCTCGGAAAGAGTCTGTTTCTATTCTTATGTCTTCTTAAAAGTGTTATTGAAAATTTTCCAGAAAGTTACAGAAAATTTGCAACAAGATCTAGATATTAGTTCTTAATGGCATCAATTTCTTTTAAATTGTTATTTTTCTTTTTACATAATGAATTAATCATTTCCCTCATATACCTAATAACAAAGAAAATTCTTGTACAAAAATAAACTCAGAGTTGCCATAATTGGTCAGAAGTACGTAGGCAAACTAAAATGAACAAATCGTACCTCAACTATTCAGGTTCAAGAAACAAAGAAATATCTGGAATCCTTAGAATCTAAAAATCGCTCATGACGTAAATTAAATTCCTTCGAATCATACCGATGAAAATACCAAGATAATATGAAACTTGCCGGTATGTTAATATAGGCTGAGAACTCAAATGACTTTACAATGGAGTTGCTTTTAATTGGTCGTTGGCACGGACCCTTTATTTAGAAGGGTCCTAACCTTCACAAGAATCCTGCTTAATTTGTTTGAACGAACCTTAGTAAGAAAATTAAATAGGCTTGGATTTGCAGCAGTCTTTGTATACAAATGTAAAAATACCGTCTTTCTCGTACATAACATGCCTAGAAATAGAAAAATAGAGAGATAGAAATAGCAAGTCCAATTCGTAGAATATTTAATGATAGCCGCGGCGACCGACACTGGGGCTCTATTATTATCAGACATTCTACAGTTGATCTAAAATAAGAAACTATTCTTGATTGTTGCAATATGTATAACACGATTTTGAAGTGATAAAACGGTGAGAAGTGTTATTACACTTGACAAATCCTACTGTATGATACTGATGGTTGGATGGATGGAGGGATGGATGGATGGATGTTTGTTACTCTTTAACGCAAAAACTACTGAACGGATTTGAATGAAATTTGACACACAGATGGTTTATAACCAAGATTAACATATATACTTTTTATCCCGATATTCCCACGGCATCGAAACTTATGCGGGTGAAATCGCAGGGCGTAGCTAGTATTATAAATGCAAAAGTTTGTAAGGATGGATGCATGGATGAACGGATGTTTGTTACTCTTTCACGGAAAAAGAATGGATTTTGATGAAACTTTACAGTAATATAGCTTATACATCAGAATAACAGATAGGATACTTTGATACCGATATTCCCACGGGATCGACACTAATGAAGGCGAAACCGCGGGGCGCTGCTAGTGAGTGAGTGTGTAGTGTGTGAGTGAGTGTAATAAAACGAGTACCAGGAAATCAACGCAATTTGACAAACATCGAATAACCAATGGGAAATGCGACACTAAAACCGAATTGCCAATGGGTAAAGTCATCCCACACACAATCCCATAGCACAAATCGTAATGTTCTAAAGCTCCAATCAAATTCCATGATAAAACAGTAATCCTGCTTAAACAAGATGAAATTCAAAGCAGTTAATGCAAATGAGGGCAGAACAGTCGTAGAACTGCCGACTGAACATGAAAGCCGGAATTTAAACGTATTCCATGTACGGTTTATTACCTAGGCAGTATATGATTAAGTTCAGGCTGACTGTTATAGGTGGATCGATTGCTGGAAGTCATGAAATCTTGGTTGAAACAAGTACGGAATTGATATGAAATTTGGTCCAGCCAAAATATAACTATCAGAGTATGATGATGAAAAACAGAATATGGAAGTGTTCATATTGAAATATCTGTTAATTCGCCGATAGGAATGGTAATGTTGGGGTTCCTTGGACTTAGGTAAGACAATTATTCATAAATAGGTTACGCTACGGAAGGTAGGCAGCTTAACGACTTAACTGAGCTACAGTTTACGGCGGCATGTTTCAACCACGTTGCTATGCCAACTAGTTTATTGTCTGAATAATGAATAGATTTGATTTATTAGTACTAACATGAAGCGTTATGTAACTTCTGAACACAAGGGATCATACTTCAATGTCTATCGCAGAGACCATCCATATGACGGCACGGTTGGCGCAGTGGTTAAGCGATTGACTGCTGCGCTGCGTGTCGCGGGTTCGATTCCCGCACGGAACAAATATTTGTATGACCTACATGTATTTGTTCCGAGTCTGGGTGTTTTTCTATCTGTAATATGTATGTATTTACAACAAAAAAAAAAAAATTGTATATAAGTAGATAGTTTATCAGCCATCTTGTTACCATAACACAAGCATTAGGTTGCTTAGCTTGGGACAAATGGTGCTGTGTGAAATGTCCAGGGATTTATTATTATTATTATATATCGCATTGGTTGAATAATGGGCCTTATGAAACTAGGGTCTACGTTGAAAATTTTTCGATAACAGTGAAACTACACCAAAATGAAAATTAATAAAAATGAATTGACGGTACAAAATGATTATTTTGTAGAACTTGATCCAGCTTCTCAATATAATCCATGAATGGACGTTAAAATGTAACCAGCATCGGCCATTGTAGGCGAGAGTCTTGTCATAAGAATAGAAGAAACCACACGTTTTCAAGACCAAGTATAGTGACATACAGTTTTATTTACTAATATAAAATTATAATAAAGTATTCTTGTCCACATAGCACGTACCGTCTCATCTTTTCTGGCACGAGTCAAATTAGAAATATTTAGAATTTTATGCATTCCTTCCTGTAACAAATATGAGAATGCTTGGCATAATCATTACGATTCTGATATAGCCTGCCTGAAAATCCTTGAATTTTACAGATGCATACACCACACTTTACTCGATCACCTGGCGATATACAGCCAAAGAACCTCAAAACATTTTCTTTCTTTAATAACAATGATTAATTCTCTGTCGCCACAAGTTTACATAATAATTCTCATTGTAGCTGACGTAATAGAAACACTACTAAAGTCACTGTAACAATGTCGGCGATCGATACGCTTTGGACTGTTCCTGAGCACGCGACCCTTACACGCAAATTCTCATATAAAAATTCTGACCTTCGTACAAGTTCGAATAGGTTCAATTTTAAATCGGATTACGGATCCTTGCTTACCCAAGGAACACACGCAACTGTTACGGTTTATAGATAAGAAATGAATGCTTGAGATTCCTGTTGCGAGGGAACAATTTCATTAATGATTTACAAAATAAATGGTATGCCAAAATTAAATGGTTCTAATTAAGCAGTATACTTAGTTTATAAATTATACTATTAGAGATGATGGTACTAGAATTATAGATAAAGACAAACATATAGATGAAGAAGCTAAAGATTTGATGCTAAAAGAAAATGTTAATGGAACAGAATTTAAAACGCAAGGCCATTTAGGTCACAAAAAGTAAAGCAAAATATCGTTCCTTCGACATAATTTCAGCGCAAAGGGCACCCCAGATTAGATAACTTTTTTCATTTTCTCCAAGATATTTCTGTGTCACCTTGAACAAGAGTTCGTGTGGCTGTAGTTCCTTCATATACTTAATATTCCTGTATAGTTGCTTGCTGTATGGTTTCAAGTAGAACGAACAATTATTGTGCTAGTTGCGGGAGACGCGTGACAATCAATTTCAGTTAGAAATTGGCAGTCTAAATTACTTTGATTATTATTGGAACGCCTGCATTCCGTTTGATTGAAATGTTTGACTCCAATGTGGGTACAAGGTTCAAACAACATTTTCGGTATGCTAAATAGTGTTTGATTTTACTATCAGACATATTAACTATGTTTAACAAGCAACCTCTTTAAAGTATAATGCTCCTTTCCGTTTAGATTTGTTTCAGACTTAGCATCAATTATTGGTTCATTCAAAGTGACAAAGACAACAAGTCTTTGTCAAATTGTTTTTCGAAACATTCTAATTGTTACTATAGCAATGTTGGTGTTATAAAACAAGATCTCGTCATTTACCAGTGTCTGTTTTATTTGTTTTTTTTTTTTGTTTTACAAGTAATATCACGTTGTCAGCCCGGAATCCACAAGTATAGATTTCCCGTATCTGTTGACTTTGAGTATTTGCGCAGGAAAATAGTCAAGAGATAAAACTACACTACACCCCGACTCTTATTAGATTATTTTTTTATATTAGTTTCCTGAGGTCTCGCGGACCGCTATTAAGGTACTAAGTTTGGTACTTTATCTGCCTCTAGAGAGCCCCAGGTTTTGGACATTATTTAAATGAAAATATTATTTAATGGCCACAATCTCCAAGGCCCTGTCCATAGTTATTACAACGTCCAAAAATATTGGCCCACGGGTTCTTAAGGGGGATGCGCTGGGTAGTCCTCGACATTCAAATTTTCTTACGTTTCTTGCAATCTGCAGGTCAGTGTCTGGTTGTATATTGAACAAAATAGGATTCACGTAAGAAATTTTAATTTCGCGGGCAACCTTGCGCATCCCCTTAAGAGAAAACTCATTAATAGCTCATCAAATTCCAGTGATGATCCATCCAGCACTTGCGAACAGCCGACCCTGTCCAAAAGCTTGGAAACTAGCCTAGTTTACCGTGATTGATTACTTTACCAACTTTCAGTCCGTACCCTACTTATGTGGAGTAGGGTCTCATCCTCAATACGCTGGTACTGTAGCTACAACTTCTTGTAGTTTACGTAATAGCATTTAGCGCCTTCCTAACCTAGTTTTAGGGATTATAAGAACTGTTTCGGCAAGTTTGACCCTTATTATGTAAGCATAACATTGTTATAATCGTCTTCAGAGTCGGGCATGAGAAATTGTGCGATTATGGAACGGTGCCAGGTTCTCAAGGTAATTTAGGTGCATTGTACTACGAGTTCTGTACCTAAAGTACTCGCTGTCTGGTGAAGCACCTGTATATATATACATTATGAGACTGTAATTTCATGTAATGCAAAAGATGCTGCCTATTATGAAACTTGTTGTTACATTCGGTTTATTATAAAGGTCAGACGAATATAGAAGGCTGTCTTCTTCTTCTGAAATTATAAATCAATGACTATGCACTTAAATACAAAAAAAAATATGAAAGAAGTAAGGAGAAATCTAATTAAAAAGACATCTTAAAATGTTCTCATCACACGCGAATGGCAGAGTGCCCAAAACTTTGGCACCATTGTTAGCTTAGCTTACCCCACTGAAGAAAGAGACCTATCCATCCAAGTTTACTTAGCTAACATGCCATAGCAATGAAGATCTTAAACCAACGATTTAAGGAAAGATTTTGTTAAATGATGTTTGGCATACAGACTCCGCGGGAGATTCGACATTCTATTTGTCCTGCGTCTGGTGTCACTTTCGATTCTGAATCATCGCTTAAAGACACGTCTAATGTATATTTCGTATTTAGTGGTTTATGGGCGAAGAAATCTAGTTTAAACAAAATTAGAATCTTTTGTTACCACACTAGAATTTATTACCTCTCGTCACTCCCTCGCTTCTTGTTTAATAACGCGGGGCTAAAGCCTAGACTTGTATTCATCGCTGCTCTAGTATAGAACAACCGTACTAAGGCCCTTAGTAATGAAGAAATGGATGATGTGTTTTTTTGGATGAAGACGAAGTAAAGTTAGCTTCAGATGCAGATAAAATTTCGACAAACCAAATAAATGAATCAGTTTTGTTGCAATTTCTTGTGGTGATAAGTGGATTATTTTAGGAGCAAACTAACGTAAAACATACGAGTGCCAATGAAATGTGGAACATTTAATGTTCCACGATTACGATTCTGGCTGTTACGTGCGCGTTTCTGATCTCCGATAAAATCTTGTATAGATTGCTTAGTTTCAACTGCTTTGCTAGCAGTTAATCGTTAATTCTAAACACGTTATGCAAAACTTCGATGCTCTTTCATTCCGAGAAATTTCTTCCAAGGTTTTTTGTTTTGTGGTAATATTAACAACATAATTGGTATTGGTTTCTGCAGACAGTGTTGCTAGCAATATTATATGGGTTTCTTGTGAATATTTTGTGATCAATCAACAATCTTCAAGTGACTGTGAGTATCTTAGAGGACATGCAATGCGACAATCTGGTAGTAATCTAATAATAATCCGCCATCTAACAGATTCAAGACTAGTTGCGCCCCGCGGTTTCACCTGCATAAGTCTCTATCACGTGGGAATATCGGAAAAAAGTATGTCCAATGTCAATTCATGATCGTGTGCCAAATTTGTTCAGCCGTTTAGCGTGAAATCGTAACAAATAAATATACAAAAAATCAAATATTTTCTCTTTTTAATATTATTATATAAAGTTTGTTTTTGTATTTATTTATATAGTTTGTCTTTTAATTTAGTACCTAGTGTAAATAGTTAAGAGATTATGAAAATTAATTTTCACTATACAAAATTAATTTTACGATCAAAACATATTCTTGAGCTCATTTAAATCGCAAATATTATGTATAAAACCCATCCTTCACTGACATCCTTCCAGTATCTATGTATAGCTATGTGGGATCACATTTGTCAAATACCCGAAAATTTCACTGTGATACGAAAACCCTTACATAAATTCAAGAACCACAAAGGTCTCAACTGATCTACGAGACCACGAGAAACGTAGAATTATCGGAAAATGTCCTTTTTCGAGTCAACGATGTATCCTTTTGAGGTCAAGGGCATGGAAGGGCGTGTTTTAGGGCTGATCCTTTAGACCTTGAAATAACTCTAATTTGCACGAGAAGATAAATCAGTTAATGTTAGGTTATATTATTATTTTGGTACATAAATGTGTTGCTTATTCCAATGATATTGAGCTGAATTTTTTTACAGTATAACAATTAATGTCATTCAGTTTTGTTTACTCGTATCTCGCATTTTCCAATTTCACATTAATTCCTATGACTGACTGACTGACTGTAAGTGAGACAATAAAAATAACAGAATCTTCCAATCCCACGTCACCATTTCTTTACTAACATAAAATGGTGACGTAGGATTTAAAGATTATGTTGGTTTTTTTCGTAATTGTGAAAAGTTTAAAGAGTTATACCTACCCTAAACGGTTTAATGATTCTTGAGGACAACATTTTAATACGTTTCTTAGCCCCACAAAATTGTCATCTACCTTGGCGTTATATGCAATTCGTTTGTTAATTGTTTCACTTACGTTGATGAGTGTCACAGGAATTAATGTGAAGTTGGGAAACGCATCCGGGATTGGATACTTTCCAAATGAACACTTTTTAAGTATCATTACTAACATCATGGAAGTTAGCTTCTTAGTAAAACCCATTAATAAAACAGTAGCGATTAAAAAAATCTGCGGTGCTTTTAAAATATTTGTTTCTTTTTTTCTGATTTTGTAAATAACGTGACCATTATTTTTAGAAATACGAGGTTTCAAAAGTATCGGTCTTAGGAGCTGCCACAAAAGGGATTCTCCGAAATCCTAAGAGATTTTACCGGTTTTGAGATACGGATCATACGGAGCTAGAATATATTTGCCTTTGTATCCGATTACTACTGAAATCTTTTAAGCTTATTTTTTTATATTAATATTATAGTTAAGAAGGTACTAGTTTATGTGTATTTAATTCTACAGTTATCCATATGAAACTACATTTTGGTAGCACTAGAATCAATTTACTTTTTCGTAAATTTTGACGTTCTAAAGTGTCTTTTATGCTCCCATTTGAAATAAATGAATTGACTTTGTGTTTCCCTACATATAAATGCTATGGAATCATTATTAAACTCACAATATCTTCGTTGTGAATGTTGTGATGTCGAGTGTTGTACACTAAATGTGAAACAAAATGAGTAATATATTATGAAGAATTCCAATGATATTGAGCCGAATTCTTTAAAAGAATATCAACTATATTATTCAGTGTTGTTTACTCGTATCTCGGATTTTTTTAGTTGAATCGCTGGATATTATCCAAAATTCTAACGGTACTCTAAAGATCTCTTTTAATTATTTTGCTGGTTGATAACTTTTTGCCGAAGGTTTGCGTACCTACAAGTAGCACATAAGGCATATTAAATGATAAAAAATATCCATTGAATTTTCATTTAATGAAAACTCAATTTATAGTTTAGGAGCCAAGCTACAATTTTGAATTTATGCTTTTAATAAAGTGCAGTCAGTTTGGAAATGGAACGGCATTACGAGTTTTTTTTTCTTATCAACTTGGCAGAACAGCACAGGTTTAGCTGTTGTTTCCATAATTACTTTAATGTTTACTTTGTAGCACATACATCAAGAACTTACAATTACCACCGCGGCAATATTATTATGCAATTTACGACGTTCCTAACAGTGTAGTCTAAGAGCTCTCTCTTATGCACTTAACAGCATCTATGCACTTAAAGTCAATCTCACATTTAAGTGCTTCAAATTGAGGCTTGTGAATTTTAATACAGTTCATTAGTTATTTGCACTTGCTACCTTTGTTAATGCTTTTACGGTTAATTAACTAAAAGGTACATAAAATAATTATGTAAAAGTAATTACGGGTAGAAAAAATAACGAGGATAACATGAATTTTAATTTATAATTTAACCATACATAGGAACCTACGTACATTTTCTCATTTTCTTTAGCAAGAAATAATTTTTCCTTTCTTCATGATGTATTTTTAATTTGTTTTGTGTACATGCTGCATTCTTTTGCTAATAATTTGATTCCATGGGTCATTTTAATTTACAATGCTTATAAATAACAGTACCTACTGTCAGTAGACAGAACTATTATTTGAATTATCACACAAACATTAAACTTGTTGTTTTGTGGTTAATGAGTCGTGACGAAATCACCAATAGGCGTATGAAATAGTTTACCTACCTATCTACTTGGTGTATAAAAAACATTGTTTGGATCAGACGCCCCTCGTCGTGGTCCCAATATGATAATAGAAAAAATGATAGAGACCAACAGAGCTTGACGCGTAGGGTGAAAAGATTATTGAGCGGAATTTCGAAGAAGAGCCTGCTTCTTTTTCTAAAATAATAGTAGGTACGCCTAAGTTACTCGCTATAACATCAGCTGTCTACAAGTAAAAGGCCAGTAAAAATCGATCCAGCTGTTTCGGATATTAGCCAAACAGACGGACAGACAGACAGACGAAGTTTAAAAAAATCGTTTTTTTTTTTATAAACTACCATTATACTTTCATATTCATTTAGTAAAACGCTGTTATTTTGACATTACAACCAGACAATCTATATTTTTTTAGACTGTATCATGAGAATACCACCGATAATGTGGACAAAAGTATAACTTTCTCCTCAGGATTCAGAATATTCAATGACTGGAAACAAAAGTCGGTACCTACCTACCAAGTTTTGACTAGGTAGATACAATGTGAAGTCACGATGTCAAAGTCAGGAGCTGGACACTGGGACTTTTCATTTATGAATGTGACAATCCTGTCCCAAAAGAGTACGTCTGTGATTTTAAAGTCACAAAGTCAAACGCCTCTTCCATAAGGTAGTTTCGTATGGAGAAGAATGGGCATGAAACTCCACCATTACTCTTTTAAATGTTTTGTATACATTAAATATATAATTAGGTATATGTGAAGACGAAGCACCTAGAATAACATTACTATACTACCAGAATAGGTAAAAATAATTAAAAATAAAGCAGTGACAGCTAAAATGTATATTACGTGGCAGATACATGGTGCTCACATATTTACAAATATTGTAAAAGATTTTCCTAAAATATTAACAAGTTATTTTCACAACTTCTTAACCTTCATCTGTAAGTGGTACTTCATGTGTATGTACTCAGACAGAAAAAACCATTTATGTACACTTGTTTTTCACAGATTCTGAAAAATGACTCCAGATTACTATCTCTTTGCACGTGTTTTGATGTAGGTAGGTCATAATGACAAAGATAATAAAAACATTCATTTATGTTAAGTTTGAATAACAATTTTTTTTATTTGGTTTCAATTTCTTTGCTTTTCATAAAATAGAAGCGAAAGTAAAATTCATTCAGCTGCTTCCCATCCAACTTGGCTCATTATAATCCGACTAATTACTACAAAGCACGCAATTTTCACAGCACTGAAATTGTATAATTTATTGTATATTTTTTCTACGTTAATTTCTTCTGTAGCTACCTACCACAATTTGCATAGGTTCTGTTGCGACAATTAAACGTAGGGCCAAAAACAAAACAAAAACATAACAATAAATTTCTCTCCCTCGAATGGCGTCGACCAATTTTTCCACCAAAATAGACGCAGCCATAATTTTCACAGCAATAAATAAAATAATGAATATTCATACGACCTGTTTAACACAAAAGCGGACATTTTACCATTCAACATGAACGAAATATTTGAGAAAATAAATAAACATTTCTTACCTGATTCTCAAAATGGCTATCCAAATCCAGGGTTCATAAACAATCTTCTGTCACAATATGCACACGCCTGTCACACACATTGAGATTTAAAAAAATTAAACGAAATGTCTACGCACTACAAAGGATTTGGTTAATATTTTATTGTTGTGTGCGGCAGCTCGCGGCAACGCGCTCTCTCACTACTAACGCTCATGTGCTACTGATTCATCACGACAACGAACTCAACACGGCGGCGCTTCGACTATACGTACTGGACGTACTTGTGTGTCCCTGGCACCGAACAAAGACGATGGTGGCCGAAGCTCTACAGCTGTTTAATGTTTGTGAACCCGACACATCGCCAATCGATTGTCAATTCTATCATCTTGTGACGTAAGGTAACGCATTTTGGTATCATAACGTCGATTTGGGCCCTATTGTTCTATAGTTTCTACGAATTTTAACAAATTTCTTTTATTTTCTTTTTAATCAATTCGTAATTTTCATTCTGTGTGATATTCATCTAGTCCATTATCAACGTGACTAAACCGCGGAAGTCGATTTAATTCAAACATAAAAAATCAAACCGATTCGCAACGCTGATTACGTTTCAATTTATCGTTTCCAGTACGTTTTGGTTACATCAGAATGAGTGCGAATTGAGTACACCACGCACTGTCGCTCGGCGCGCGGGTGCATTCTTAGTGCGGGTGTACCGGCGGCGAGTGAGACAGGTTCATGTAACACTCACTCTTTCTAACATCGATTTCGGTCATTGTGCCCGTCCTTTTCTGGCGCAATGTGCCCCTCTTTCTGGCGGAGCGGCCGCGCACTGCGGATGTAGCGGCTCGGGAAATAACTGCCCTATTTTAGGATAAAGTTTTGAATGCATTCTCTAACCACGTCAGTTCAGGTTAAAAATAATGCTAGTAATATCGTAGACACGCTCGGATTCATAGAAAAATCGATTCATTCGTTTTAAATGGAACTTATTTGAGAATAAATCAATACGACCTGTTTTGACTTTTAATAGAACTGCATAGTATTAACTAATTTAGTTTTTGAGTAGAATTCTTATTTGAATCACTTTGTTCGCCGTGCATACAGAAATGAGAATCTATTTTATTCTCAATTTATGACTCAAACTTGTTTTATTTATTTTATTGTAATATATTTTAATTTAATTCACTTAAATAAAATAAATTCTAGTGCTCATTTGGATTTTTATCTCGTTGATTAACGCGGTTTACGTATTGTATTGAAATGGTAGGTTTATGCGAATTTTATAAAAACCTAATTTATAAAAATAAAACCAATTTCTTCTTTGCACAGTTTAAACTTATTCGAATTTGTATAAATAATTGTATAATTCACATTGAAATACATGCGCAAAAAAAAACTAAACTGAATACTCTAAAATTATTATAGATTTATTAAAATTAATCTAGGTCGAGCTCCTAAACTAGGACAACAATTTTATGTTAAAATCAATATCGTAAACACTGATTATAATCAGGAATAAATTGCCAACATAAAGGCATATAAACAGGGGTATAATAATTATTATGTAAACTTATGAACAAAATACACCACGAGTAGGGTAATACGAAATCTTATTTATTTTCGTATGCGTCGCCCGTTCTAAGCTACTTAGAAATTCTTTCAGTAAGTAACTTGGGTAGTTAAGTAACCAAGTACCCTAAAATTCCACCCAGAGCTAGGTAGCAGGTATTCCCGTAGGTCATCAAATATGACAAAGTCAAGCGGGTAGACGGCAGCATCAGTCTGTTATAATAAAATAGCTTCTGCTCGAGACTTCGTCGACATTTATTGTCCCCCGACCCATCGCATCGCATCACCTGTCCTCATCACTTTGATTTCGCTTAGCGTTCTGTCTGACTTTTTGCTCGACTCCTAAGGGTCATAGCGTGATGTTAATTAGCCTATAGCCTTGCTGAATGCTAATCAAATGCATAAAATATTTTTTGAAGTGAAAACTTCTTTAGCGGCGTTGTGCACTTTTGTTGTGATGGGTAAAAAATTTTAAACTCGCATCGGGTCACGTGACCTGATCGAAAATTCCTAAGACAGAGCTCGCGTCAGGACACGTGATCTGATCGAAAATTCGTAAGACGGAGGGAGAGTAGACCGCATTCCAAAATATCAAAAATGCACAACGTTAATATTCAAGTTTTCACTTCTGCCGGCACTCCCGGAGTGCAACCCGTTTTTTTTTTTAATCCGACTGGTAGTTCCAGAGATTACTCCTCCATACAAATAAATCCTACCACATTATAATATTAGTATAGAAGTACATAGATTAAAGCATATAATGTCACCACGTAGACCAACATGTTTACCAGGAAGTCAATCTTAACAATAATAATAACATAATTAGGAAAAACGACAAGTCATTCATAATCAGCCTATAACGTTCCCACTGCTGGGACATATGCCTCCTCTCGGTTAGAGGGAGTGGGCCGTAATCCACCAGGCGGGCCCAGTGCGGGTTGGTAGATGCCACATGTCTTTTTGGTTCTAAACATCTCCTCACGATGTTTTCCTTCACAGTTTTGCTGATCGATTGAAAGTAATCCCTACTATTTTGATGACGTACACACCTTAATAGTCTTATAGAATATTCAGTACCAGGTTCGTATTTCTTCGTCACAACCATTGAAACACACCCACCATGACAATAGCTAAAGTAATCGCCAACTCTAAATGGATCTAGGTCGGAAATAGATTTAAAGGTAACGGACTTGCGGTTTCCTCATGATGTTTTCCTTCGCCGTATTCAGAGCAGTGGTGATGAAATAATTTACGCAAATTATAGCGCCTGTCTGGATTCGAACCTACGACCTACAACTGGTAAGTCGCGGCCGTTACCAGTTCGCCACCACTGCTCGCAAATTTGATCAGCCAAGGTTAATTTAAGAACACAGGCGGGCCAAGCATACAAAAAAAAAACAGTTTTGTAAGATCATCAAAAGATGATTTACTCTACATTTTCAAGCCAAAATAACAATCAAAAGTTTTAAATTATACAACCATCTGTACGCAGAAAATGTATGTTGGAATGAGTTGGCAACTTGGCAGTCAGTGCGCGTACATTTTATATAAGATGAGAATATCCAATGAGTATGTCTGAAATTACTTTTCATTTCTATCTAGATGTCCAGTTACTACGCACAAACATCACGGCTGTAATCTCCGAAGGGTTAGCTAGAGGAGCACATATAGAACACCCACATTTCACTCGTTATGTTTAAGCCCCAAGTAGTGGGGGACGAGCCTACTGCCATTAACCGGCACAAATCCAGACCTACGGGGTAATTGCGTAACACACACAATAACACGTTTCATTTTGACAGTTCAACAACATTCATTGGGTTACTAACGTTGTTGAGCAGACAAATTTTTCCAACATATGAAGCAATTGATTAGCAATATCCCTAAAAATGTTTCAGATTGTGATTGTAAGTGTGCTATTGAGAAATACCAGTCCAATTACTGTTGTTCATTATCGGCTCTGAATAGTTCATCAGACCCTTCGATCTACTATCGACGAGCAGTGAACTGTGGTATGATATTACACCTCTGTCACGCTCCAGGGATCAGAGGGAAGCCACTATATACGAGTTGGTGATGATTAAGTTAGCAATATACAAAGGAATACATTATACAACTAAACTGGGTCTTGGTAAAACAAAACATTGATGAAACAAAACTACGTTCAGCGAAGAACTAACGACGTCACAGTAAATCACGTCAAATCGTTGAGCTTCTTAAGTTTTGAGTTCAGCTGCACGATTACTGACATATGCGTGCACTGACTGGACAGGTCCACTCAATCTGTGTGGTTCTTTCCTCAAAAGCCCATTTCAGACATCAATCTATCCGGTCTTCACATGACCTGACCAAAATTAGCCTTTAAAAGAGCCTATGACGTCTGAGTTTGCTTCAGCCTTTCTTCTGAGAGCAGTCAGATAGAAATCACCGACTTTGTCTAGTTTTTTAAATATAATTGACGTGTAAAAGTGTTTGTTTAAACCTACTTACAGAAACCTAACCAAAAAGTCAAAGAAAAATTAGATCAACGAGTCTCTATGAACTGAAAACATCAATCTTTCTCTAACCAAAGTTGAATTTCAAAACAGCTCCAAAATAATGAATTACTTCAAACCTGACAGCTGACTCTATAATTGAATAAAGCTATTTAACTCCACAGCTAAACAATTGAACTCCTAACAATTCAAAATACGATAATGACATATCGATTGGCTTAGAGAAGACATATTGTTTACTCACTAAAATGTCGTAGGCGGTCTAAATATAAACCTATATTATTGCCAGGCACGTGAATTTAGGTCCAACTCGGCAATACAAATCTAAAAATATATCAAATTCCGGTCTGCCATTCAAATAACAACTCACGACTGGTTGCAGTTGCATAACCTATCATCGTCGGTGCAACAATTACGATTTTAATGTTATGCAATTTAAAAAAGTGATTGTCATAGTCTCGTGTAGGAAAAGTACTAGATGAAGTGATTGTCAATATTTAACACCCACAACTCGAAGACTCGAAGTTTCTATGGTGTGAAGGTGCGATATTACTGTTTAATTCACTTAATGTCTATTAACACCTAACCACTGCTGAACATAGGATTCCCAAAGATGTCAGGCCCACGTTTGCCAGTTTAGCGAATGTCTTTTGTTTTTATCATTATGACCTTTATTTTTTATAAACGGCATATCGCAGGTCAACCTAGAAGGTCGCCAGGCTTGCCCTGCCAATAAATTAAGGCCTCCAGCCAGGGCTTATAAACTTAAAAACAAACCGATTACACGTTAAGGGCACCTTTTGTGGGCTACGGACCTCGGCTTAGGGCGTCGCTGGGAGAGGGCAGCAAGGGACAGGCTGGATCTGATTAAGAATATTGTGAGCCAACATGATGAACATTTTATACTTTACACAATGAAATACTCCAATTATTTGCAATGCTTTTGGTCATAACGTTTGCGACATACATAACAATCGGTCGATATTACTCGGGCACAGCTGCTAAGACAATAACCTATAAAATACGAGTGCATTTTACTCGCAAGTGTTCTGGAAACCTATATTGAAGTTTACAAGGGCAAGCGCAACGCAATTGTGGCACGATTATCATTAACTAAAGTTATACGAAGAGCACATGAAAACAACTGCGACCTAGTTATGTAGCCACTCGCTGGGACTATTCCAATAAATTACACTGGTGAAGGTGACTAATGGTCTTCTCATCATCATCATCTGCTTAGCCTTTGCCCAACTATGTTGGGGTCGGCTTCCAGTTTACCCGGATGCAGCTGAATACCAGAACTTTACATGAAGCGACTGCCAATTTGACCTCCACAACCTGGATACTGAGTAATACACATACATAAAGTCACCCCTTTTTCTCATAGGGGTAGGAAAGTACAGAACACTACCTGCTACGATCCTTGTATACTCTTTTTGCTTCGTGACGTTCATACATCAGAAGACCAATTCTCGTAATTTAAAACTTTCAAAATCTATTTGCAGTCCCATCTCAGCGACAAACAAATGTCAAAATGTAGGGAAATTAGAGGTTTTTTTGACAGATTGAGACTGATATCAGACTCTGAACGTTCTTAAAATTACGAGAATTACCCCTCTGGTCATATACGCACGCCTTTTGCGACTACTACCCACCTGATCTTTCTGAAGAACATCACTAAGAAGGTAATACGATACCCCTTGGTACGAATGGTTGTCGACTATGGTTCTTAAGAAAGAATAGCAATTAGTGAAAATTGTCATAACTAACCTACGTAGGTTGACGAAATTAGTTCAAATGATGCCACAAGCACTCATTCCCAAATAATTTCTTGAAAATGAACAAGTATTTTGTCCTAGCGGAGAGAGAACCCTTGCTTAGTAGAGTAGAAAATTAAACTTTCTACCTGGGATGACCCTAACCCATTTAAGTAGATCTCAGGGGTGTCACATTCATCTTTTTACTTCCTCTCCACCTCTTCGCCTTAAAGTCGAATTAGGGATTACATAAAGAAGAAAAACGTCCTCGCACAGTCGCGAGACCAACTGAGCCTCTGATCGCAGTCCACTGCTGGACATAAGCCCCTCACAAGTTGTGCCACAACACCCGAGTCCATTGGCACCTTTCGCATCCAGTACATCCCAGTCGAGTTCCACTGGTCATAAGGGCTCCCGCACACGGGCCACCGGCCACAACCACAAAACGCCGCCACTGGCATATTTCCTGTATTTTTCATACATTTTATATGGACTCGCCGCACACGGTTGGCGCCGGTGGCGGCCACACGCTTCAAATCTTCTTCTTCAAGCTTCTAGTGGCGGCGTTTGTGGCTGTGGCGAGTGGCTCGTGTGCGGCGACACTTAGTCTTTCAACAGGCATGGCCAACTCACTATCACATCAGCCAAACTATTCAGTAAAAATCTTAGAGCGAAAACAGGTAAAGTGAGCTTGAAATGATGTATTAATTGCGTCAATCCCTAGCATCAGCTGGAAAGACCGCTGGTTGCATAAACTGCAAGTTATGTCAGCAGCGTCCTCCTGTCTGATAATAAAAACAATCTACGATCACCAAGCCGGCAGGTAAGGTAAGCTCTACGCTACAGACTGATATTCAAGAGTTGACTTTCATACAGACAGATAAGGAAACAAAATTTTCGTATTTTCCTTTTCCAGTATGTTATCATGATGAAATGTTTTCCTGTATCATTTCTTATCATTATTTGTCTATGTGTGGTGACCTCTTTTTTCTTTTGAATATATGGCCTTATTTGCCAAATGTTTCAATAAATGATGCGACCCATAAACTTGCTTTATAAAGACTCCATTATTCTTCGGTCCTACCCAAAGCTAATGGAAGGTTTAGATGGTATTATCTTGGCTTCAGAAAGACTTAGTTAATGTACCTCAAGTGCAAATTCTTGGACATAATATAAATAGAAGGAGGTATTTCTTTACGAGGATTTCCATGTCATGAAAAAAAAAAACAACACCAATTTAACTAACGAGGTTCAAAACATAACATAACATCATCCCTGTATTCTTCGAAAGGTTAGGCACAGTTATGCCTATAGTTGAAAACGTTGGCCTTTAAATAAATAAAATCAAAATAAAATCCATTTATTTCAGGTTCTCCCATATTACAATCAAGTCACGAAACACGAGATATATACAATCACAATATAAAAATAAATACAATGTCAAATTAAAAATAAGCAACTCAATGTCAAATAAAAATGAAAATTTAAAATTAATCGGAAATTAATAATATAAACTACAAATAAAACAGAAGTTCAGCATATTTTGGACGAAACACGAGATATATACAATCAAAATATAAAAATAAATACAATGCTAGATTGCCTTTAATCTAGATTCCTGACTTAAGTCTATTTCCGACCAGTCAGTTAGAGCTGGCGATTACAAAATGTAATTACTTTAGCATTTAGCTATTAGCTTGTCTGTGATTGGTGACGTCAATTTGCCATAGTGGGTGTGTTTTAATGGTTGTAACTTTATACTGCGTATTCTATAAGACTATTAAGGGCTGTACGTCATCAAAATAGTAGGTATGGATTACTTTCAATCGATCAGCAAAACGGTGAAGGAAAACATCGTAAGGAAACCAGCATGTCCTTGAACCAAAAATTCGAAGACATGTGACATCTACCAACCCGCACTGGGCCCGCGCCGCGTGGTGGATTACGGTCCATTCCCTCTCACAGAGAGGAGGCCTGTGTCCCAGCAGTGGGAACATTATAGGCTGATTATGCTTATTCAGCAAGAATGATCGTGGTGAATCCTGACTAAGATATTGTTCATTTATTTATGTTCTCTGGACGACTTACAGCTAAACTAAACAGAATAAAATGTGTAAGTATGATTGTCAGCCAATTACAAGTCACTCGTCATCCTTATCTGCCCGCCTTTTCCCAACTACGTTGGGGTCTGCTTCCAGTCTAACCGGATGCTACGGAATACCAAAAAATGTGCATGGAGCGACTGCCTATCTGACCTCTATCACATTATGTTTGTAAAATGTTACAGTTATATTAACAGAATGTGTCTCTTACTGAACATGAGCTCCTTAGTATGTAGATTTCTTCATGTGTTACCGATTCCTATAATTTACGAACCGATAATGGCTAAAATGAAGACTCGCTTTGCACAGCAGACCCTCCTAGGGAAGTAGCTTTCACAGGTAAAATCAGCTTACGAATCTTTTTATATGCCCAATGTGGCAATAAAAAATGCTACCATTGGTGAGCAAAACGTTTTTTTTTTGTTTTCGTTTATAGGAACCGAGCATGAATAGGTATGTAATTTTTTCCCTTATTATTTTGATGGGACTCAATGAATCAGATGTAATTAACTGCTTTGAAACATCAATCAGAATGTAAATTTAATTAGCACCATTATTATGAGGAATGAAGCCTACTTACGGTTCAAAATACTTGCCGCCACAAGAACGTGCTAATTAGCAATTAATGAGTAAGTTAAATTCAATGCGGATCTTGGCATAAAGCCGAGGAATCGCTAGAACAGAGGAAATTACCCACAGTATTATAATTATATTCTAATTAGGTCAGTCTAGGGGAGGGCATAGTAATAAGAGTTGCTTAGGTCCACACCTGCTGCTTCCCTAACATATCACAGGTTAAAACACAGTTTTGTAGCTGTAAGGAGATAAGTACTGGAGCAGCACTCGAACCACCATTATTTGAATGAAACAAAGCGTTACTGTTACTGTAAGCCTGCATTATCCCACTACTGGGCAAAGGCATGTGGCCCCATGACTTCCAGCTCTTTCGATCCAGGGCTAAAGTAGAACACCAAAACGTTAGAGAAATAAAAATAATTCAGAGAAAATAAGTCCTAAAAAAAAATCCTGTCGCGTCTTGCTGCCTCTGCCACAAATTCAAATAAGCTTTATTAACAAACTTAAAAACATACTAGCTACACCCCGCGGTTTCACCCGCATAAGTTTCGATACCGTTAGAATATCGGAATAATAAGTATCCTATATAAATTAATCTGTTAATTAATTTAATTAGTAATTAATTTTGTTAATCCTAGTTATAAACCATCTGTGTGCCAAATTTCATGCAAATCCGTTCAGTAGTTTTTGCGTGAAAGAGTAACAAACATCCATCCATCCATCCATACAAACTTTCACGTTTATTTTATAATATTAATATAAAAATAATAATAATATAATGTATATATTATAATATAATAGGATAGGATAATAGGATTAAGTACGAAGGATTGACAGACATTCTGTACATGTAAACATAAGGATAATCAGCCTATAATTTTCCCACTGCTAGGAGAGGGACACAGGCCTCCTCTCAGCGTGAGGGAGTGGGCCATAATCCACGATGTTATATTGTCTTCGAAGTTTTGGTTCTAGATCATGCCGATTTACTTACGATGTTTTACTTCACCGTTTTTAGAGCTGTGGCGATGAAATGATGTACATAAATACATTTAATCGCAGAACAATTGAATTGTGAAACTTGAACCTGTCCATCTAAGAGAAGAATTTGATTACTCCAAGAACAATACAAACAAGTTTATTATCATTTAAGCGAAGTTCAATATACCTCTCTGTGTTTATAAATTTCGTCTCAATACTTGTCTCTCAAGTAAAACGCTCATTTTCATACGTTGTCAACATCAATCTACCTGAAAACTATTCATGAATTTATTCACCCGTTCACGCACGTAATATACTTGTCTGCCCCTTTGTTTTCGTGGTTGCAATTGCAAGCGCGGCTGCTGAGCGTGCGGTCTTGGGTTCCATTCCCGGGTCCGACAAAAAGTGATTGGGTTTTTCCATTGGGAATTTTCTCAGTAAAATCCCGGATTTTGGAAGTCGGCGGTGTGATACCCGCGTACCACGGAAAGCACGTTAAGCCGTTGGCCCGGCGCCTGATCTCTCTCCGGTAGATTTCCCTCCCATCGGACTATGAGAGTGAGGCAAGAGAGAGGACACCTGTGTCTGCTCACACACTTGTTTACTTCGCTGAGATGCCATGGCCGAAATTCGGTTTGGAGGACTTTATTTATACTTGTAAATACGAAGATGAACAGCTAACAAGTGAGGAAAAAGACAACGTTGACTGCCAATAAATACTTAACTTGTCCCATGTCGCCAACAACCACGTCGTCAGTACCACTTCCTATATGTCTGTGTACATATTCAATGGATCAGCCATTAATTTGTTCCATTGTTGCAAAGACCGTGGGACAGTTACCAGCTGGTAGGTATCTTGAAATAGAACTGAACTTGCTACCCAAGTACCACCTTTCCTGCGGTGTAATCGCGCAGCACACTATCAGAAACAATAGCTTTCATTTTGACAGTTCAACAACATTCATTGCGTTATTTACGTTATTGCGCAAACATATTTTTGAACATTATGAAGCAATGGATTCAGCAATGGATCCTTTAAATTGATTCAGATTATGATTGATAGTTTGTTACGCAATCACGGTTTAATTTCCCAGCAAGTCATTTTCCCACATTTCAACGTATTCCAACTCTATAGAACCCTAAAAATAGTACCCTAGGTGATAATAGTGAACCCTAGGTATCCTAATTTTATTGTCTCATAAAGAATAAATGATAAACAGCTAAATTACTTACGTTGTCAATACCACTTAGCCTGAAATACAAAACGTATTTGTTACCATAGACTTGTAGACAACGCACCGATACCACGCTATAATCTCACCCCCATTTAAATGGTACGGGCTGGTCACGTGACACCGACGAGAGGTCGACGACACGATGACGTCATGACGTGTTGGCTTTCTTGTGGAACCGAAGATTAGAAGGATTATGAAGATAATACTGGATAAAGAAAGACCAGTAAATAATTACTTAATGAATAATATCTCCTACAGGAAATAGATGCGTCCCTAAAGAGAAGTTTTTCTTCTAGAAATAAAACCCTTTTTTTATTGAAAGTGAAGCACGATACTTAAGTTGTTATTTATTAAAAAAATTCTCAACACAAGTTGAAATTAAAATGACTCTTTTGAATTAAAGAACGTACTGCAAGCAGATCTATCGCACTCTACTAGTAAATACACGGTAAATAAGTGTGAGTAAAAGTCCTGACAAAGACAGAAAGAAATATGATACAAAAATACACCTTAAAACTATAAAAAACCGAAAACAATGCCAAAATAGTTATCAGATGACAAGGTGTACCACCTGACGCTTGTTTTCAGCTGCAACCCACGAGTGATAAGCGAAAAAGCTTTTCAGACCAAATGCTTTATCCATCTGCCATGAAAAGGCTCATCGACTAGCAAAAATATGCTTCATTCATCATATGAGAATGTTGACTGTTAAGCAACTCATGGTTATTTACGCCAGAACGAAATGGAGAGTTGAAAAGACAAAACAACCTTCACACCAACACGTCTTTAAATTAACATAAATAACTCAGTTTTGAACTAGTTGTGTCTTCAACATCTAAATGAACTACATACTTGGAGCGACTAACAATTATAGTGAATCCTTTAAAAGGAGGTTAGATAAACTGATTAGGTAATTGGGCCGTGGTGGCAGGCTTAGAACAAATTATGCTAAATAAATACAATCGTATTTATTTAACTGATACTATAGAAGCTGTGCTTTATTGTGTTCAAGGCGAAGATATCACGCTGTTTAGGTAGATTCTACGTGACGAATTAACCCTTCCATTTGCCATTCTTTAGCAATTTACAGCTGTATTTCAAATGTTCATCATCATGTATTTTTGTAATCAAGGTAGGTGTGATTATTTCAGAATGGCATAAGGTAACACGTCTCTGTTCTTGTAAACGAATTATGTTTATCAAAACATTACACAGAAGACTACAGTATCCATTTTGGAAGAAAGGTGTCTGTGATTATATTTTTTTTTTACTTCAAATTTTCTTCACCTAAGTTTGGTTTTTCACGTTGAGATTTTTACAGAATAGACGGGCTAAGGTTGAATTTAATTATCCTAGAACATCGTTTCTCCACCGCACATCGTATTCGCATCGTCCCCGTACCGTCCACTTTCAACAAGCGTCCTTTCAGGCAGTGCAACGACCGCTACGCTTCAATTTACGTCGTAGGGGCCGGGAAACGCAGTGGGGATCGATTTACCTGCGCACTACAGACTAGCACAGACTACGCGTGAATGGCTGACATTGAACTGAACAAACTTCCAGGGATCCAGTCTAGACCTGTGTACATCAGGCTGTTCATTGAATTATTGTGTGAGGCTGTATTAATGGCGCCTGCATCAATGAAGTTGAAGAGATTCTGTGTTTTTGTATCAGAATCTGTAGCATTCAATAAACTTTGCGTATGGCTAGGGCAGGCATGACATACATATTTATTTTATTTTTACATTTATAAAGAAGAAAACCTTTACTAAAATACAATCTATACTTATAATAAATCTGTAGAGAGGTCAATTCTGTACATGAAATATATTTCCAAAATAACTATCAGGGGGTGATTAGGGATCGATACTGATGCCAAAAATGCAATCAGTAAAATTTTTGTCTGTCTGTCTGTCTGTCTGTCTGTCTGTCTGTCTGTCTGTCTGTCTGTATAACCGTTATAGAAACAAAAACTACTCGACGGATTTTAATGAAACTTGGTACAATTATTTTTCATACTCCTGAGCTGGTTATAGTATACTTTTCATCACGCTACAATCAATAGGAGCAGAGCAGTGAAGGGAAATGTTGGGAAAACGGGAGAAGTTACTCCATTTTTTACGCTTCCGTCGCGTGTGCAACCTTAATGGTTAAAGCTACACAGAAATCATGTATGACGGAAATGTTCTCCTTAAAATTATATAAAAAATATCCCACGACACCATATGTCTATCTTTTATGGTTGACTCACAATAACACGTGTAACTCCCGATAGCTTAGCAGTTCGAAGCTTTCTGATTATATTTGTCTACTCTTACATTTATAACACTCTTAGTCATTCTTAATTAAAAAAGTTAACATTATTAACTATTCCATAAAAAAGAATCATAGAAATCGGTATAGAAACACCAAAGTTATACATGAAATACGCTAATAATAAGCCATCGCGCGAGAATACTGAATCACGCTCGACGCGTCTCGCGCCTATAAAATTCAAAGTCCTGACTGACTGACTGACCGACTGAGACATCAACGCACAGCCTAAACCGCTGGTCCTAGAGACATGAAATTTGGACACTGTATTCTTCGTGAAGAGTAGGTGTCCACTGAGAAAGGGTTTTTCGAAATTCCACCCCTGAGAGGGTGAAATGGGGGGATTTCGTTGGTATGAAAAATCTTATTCCTTGAGTTAATAAACTTGAAACTTGGCACGAATACTTATGTAAATAAATTATGAAGTTGGGCATTTTTTGTTTTTATAAACTACCCCCTAAAAGGGGATTGGGGGGTTTCAAAGTTTGTATGGAAGAATTTTAGCGCGCGGTCCGATTTAATCGAAACTCAGTGTTTATACCTAAAATTGAAAGGAAAGAATAATGTGTATCAGGGTTTTTCGAAAATGTACCCCTGACGGCCTGAAAAGGGGTAGTCAATTTTACTGGGGAGGATTTTACAGCGTGGCTTGATTAACTCGAAAATTGGTATAAATAATCTTTGAGTCAAGTTATGAACACATCCCAAATGATTTTTCAAAATTCCACCCCTGTGGGGGTGAAAAGCGGGGATACAGTTTATATGAAAAATCTTATTCATTTAGTTAATAAACATCAAACTTGGCAACAATACTTGCCTAAGTAAGTAATAAAGGTTATCATTATAAGTTTTTCAAACTACCCCTCAAAGGGGGATATAGGGGTGTTGAAGTTTGTGTGGAAGAAATTGAATGCGCGATCCGATTAACTCGAAACTCAGTATTGATACTTTCGACAGAAAATAATTAATAATAAGTATGTAAAGTTGTCGCAAATTGACCCCTGATGGGGCAAAAAGGGGTAATTCGGTTTTTAGGGGAGGATTTGAACTTGAAACTGTATGTTACATTTTCACGCCTAAACCACTGAACTTCTGATTTGGCAAAGAGTGGCATCCTGGGGAAGCACATACTTTTTATCCTGGTAGCACGTTCCCGTGGGATAACTTCCGACATCCACGCGGGCGAAGCCGCGGGCAGAAGCTAGTATTCAATATATTTATTGCATTCCACAATGTGAACTTGGGTGGTAGATTTTACAAAGCCATGATCATTGGACCCATCAGTAGACCCTGTCGGGCACAGCAAAGTAGGAGAAAGAATGAAGGCTTTAATTTGACAAATGAGTTGTTTTTTATATTATAAGAAAGCCTTTATTTACTGTGACAACTCCGAAAATAGTCGAGAGCTAGTTGTGACTAGTCTCAAACATGTCTAGACGGAGTAGACTAAAGGCTTCCTTTTCTAAAAATATAAAAAGTAACAATAAATAAATATATTCACTGCCGAAAATAATTATTCCAGAAATTGCTCATACCCAAAATGAGTCAATCACTTGGTTTGAACACATTGCAAATCCTAAAAGAGACTGTTTCATGACTATAGAGAAAATATGAAATAGAAATTATGAAAATATTATAACATCATCATCTGCCTAGCCTTTTTCCAACTATGTTGGGGTCAGCTTCCAGTCTAACCGGATGCAGCTGAGCACCAGTATTTTACATAGAGCGACTGCCTATCGGACCTCCACCACAACCCAATTACTGGGTAGCACGATACTCCTTGGTAAGACTAGAAATATTAAAACTAAGGGTTGTATTTTCAATCATCTTCATATGAGGAAATCACTTTATTTGAGGAATAATTTTGACAGTTGTTTCATACAAATACTGTCAAACGTCAATTTTATTCTTCGAATAAAAGTTATCTGGCGATGGAAAAATCAACCCTTAGTAACAATAAAAACTATTTCCTGACCACTACAATAGAATTGGCAAACGCTCGCTTTAGTATTCGTAAGAGAGAATAAAATAAACTTCTTAGTGGAGGAATAGGAAATTTCATTTATATTTAGTGTTAGTACTGTAACTAATAGAATAAGTACTTCGGAAGGTTTGTTCTATTTATTGTTTTTGTTTATCACAATGTAAATGAGGCAGTAATTATGCTTCATTTTCAATTCCTGAATCGAATTAATCTACCCAGCAGTTCCAGCACCTTAATTGAGTAACACACTATCAATCGCAATCTGAATCATTTTGAAGGATACTGCTAATCCATTGCTTCAGATATTCGAAAAATGTGTCTGCCCAACAACGTGAATAACGCAATGAATATTGTTGAACTATCAAAATGAGACCCATTACTACTGATAGTGTGTTACGCAGTTACCTCGCTGAATTTACTTATTGGCCTTGTGACTGCCTCGTTGCTCCAGTGGTCGAGCGAATCTAATATATTGAGAATCTCATATTTTGAGAATCTAATATTATGCGAATAAAGGGCAAGCGCTACTGCTGACCACGAGGTCGTGGGTTCGATTTCCAGGTCGGGCAAAGTGTTATTTGGTTTTTCCATATGGAATTTCTCAGTAGCAGCCCGAAGCTAGCTCCCTATTACATGGGACTTATACATAATTGGCGAAATGGGGTAGGCAGAGGTACATCCGTAGTACACCCAGTACTACGGATGTACCTCTGCCTACCCCTTCGCGGAATACAGGCGTTGTGTAATGTTATATTATGATTTGTTGTTAAGAGGTATGAAGGACAGGGTGTAAAGTTCACTCATCCTCCATAGATAAGGGAGGATCCTCCGACCAGACGGGTGTTGTGTCTGGCGGGCAATTGCCCCACGATTGATCTTGGAAAGTATGTATATATGCTAATTGCGCGGTAAAGTCTGCTTGCGAGATGCAGGATTTGCGTGACGTCAGTATGACGCGTTGTTCGCATGTGGCGTTGTAGATACCGCTACAGTTGCAATACTGACCTTTACGATAACCCTGTACGAATAACGCACTTTTATTTCACTTTATTAAAAAGTCAAAAGTAATTATAATAGTAGATGTTACAACAGGTGTTCATAATTTTGTACCACGTAACTGATGACTCCTCAAAGTACTGTTGAAATTAATGCATTTAATGTTTTTTCAGCAAAATAAACGCTGAATGTGGGACATTTTGATGGCCTACATTTATCTAGTTAAATTCGCATTGCACGGAGGTTTTAGGAGAACAAAAATATACCTAAGTGAAAAATTTAACGTATACGTGTCCTCCCATTCAAAGTATACACTGCATCACAATGAAATGTATATCAGCTAAATACTATTTAATCTATGAAATGAAATTGCTTATTCGGTAAATAGGATGTCGGATTTTTTTTTTCACTCACTCACTCTCTCAGGAAACTTTTACATGTCATATAATAAAATAATAAAACAAAAAATAAGCTAGGTGAGGTCTGCGTTTCCTATCTGACTACTCTGAGAAGGAAGGCCGAAACAAACTGAGAGCTATAGGTACATACATATTATAAACTAGAGTTGCTTTTTGTTCCGCGTTGTTCTTATAAACTACGCAACAGGTTTTGATTCGGATTTTACCGCCTTTTACAGAATTTATTCCGGAAGATTTATGTGTGTTTATTTTAATATTAAACTTATACAAAATAAAGAAATCTCATTGAACTGCCAAGTCTTAAAAACCGTGCGAAGCACGGAGCTTGTACCTACATAATAATATTATAATTAGATACTTAGTTTAATAACACTTCAAGAGAAACATGTAATACAAGACACCACAGAACAGATAAAATTAGTTCTGTCCAATACATGACATCAATTACATTCATCAAGCCTATATCTATAAGTAAACAAAGCCGTTTAATAGCACGTCGTACTAATAATATTGTAATATATAAGATCAATATTTACTTACGCAGAACATTGTCGGATGTTACGTCTAGTAGCGAAAATAATCGTCATCGCAACTAAGTAGTACTTACATCAACATTGGATGGATTGGTAGTTGTACAAAACACACACCAATTTCCAAAAATAAATCCTAGTTGGCTTAAAATATGGTATGTATTTAATCGACCCTCTAATAATTCCCATTTAGCGCTCCTAAGAATATTATTTAACTTCAATTCCATTCCTATTTCGGGGTCCAAAAATACTAAATAGCCAAGTAACTACGACCAACTTGGATGCAACAGTGAGCTTTTTCCTTATAAACTTTCCCATGGAACAACCATTGGAAGTTAATTTATTTTTAAATTATTACTAGGTAAGGGTTATTTAACCTACTGTTAATACATGCAATATTATGGCAATTTTTGCGATGATCACTATAATTAGGGGTAAAGATTTTTTTTCATGTATTTCTTTTTTATGTATTTTAAGGATACCTACTCGGAGCTTTTATTAATTAAATCATAGTACCAGCTGGTACCTACTTTTTATTTAATAAAAGTTCCGAATGCACATATTAGCGTATTTGGGTTCTATTATACTTACACAACACACCAAATTGTTGTTCAGACGGTAAAAAATGTCAGCCAGTATAAATGAATATAGGTAATATCAATAGTCAGCGAAAACTTTATTTAATGACGTTTAGAGAGCTCAGGCTTGTTGTCATATTTGTTAAACACATTCCGTTTGAAATTACTAACAATTTAATTTGGCTTATAGTAGAAAGAGATAAGTATAATAATAATAATAATAATATCCCTGGACATTTCACACAGCACTATTTGTCCCAAGCTAAGCAACCTAATGCTTGTGTTATGGTAACAAGATGGCTGATAAACTACTTATATACAATTATTTTTTTTTGTAAATACATACATATTATAGATAGAAAAACACCCAGACTCGGAACAAATACATGTAGGTCATACAAATATTTGTTCCGTGCGGGAATCGAACCCGCGACACGCAGCGCAGCAGTCAATCGCTTAACCACTGCGCCAACCGTGCCGTAATGCAGGGTGCAGGTATGCAGGGTCTTCGGATATTCATAGTTGAAGTTTAGTAAGAAACAGATTGATGTTTTCGGATAAAATTTTATTTCATTAATAGAAAACAAACATTTCATTTATCAAACTAAATTTCATTCGCAAACATCCATCGGTTTCTTACTAAACTTCAACTATATCCGACGACCATGCTTATTTATCTCTTTTGTTGAGTGTATACCTATAAGTAATCATTTTGTTTGGTCAACCCAATTAATTTTTCAATGTTTATCAGCATCACTGTATCCTTACAGATTGAAGGTCAAAGGAAGGATACAAGTATACAACGTTGTTATCTATTAATAGTTATTTAAATATTGCTAGAAACAACAACATTTTTTATCTTAATTCCAGAGTCCATTTGATTAATTCATTAACTGACATGACGGTTGTACCTACGGACAATTTGTATTTGACATTAGTAAAAAAACTTATTCGAGAAGAATGATTAATAAAGATTTACGTCAACATTATTTTGTCAAGTTATTGCTGACGATAACCCACAAACTATCGAAGATCGTAGAAAAGAAAACAGTGGTCTGTACAATCCTAAGAATGTTCACAGTTCGAGCTTTTATAGCTACATAGTAATCTAAATCCTAGAAAGGTAAGTACTTTGAATAGAACCACAGAGATCAAATACCAAATAGTTCCTATGTATTAAACAAGCTTTTCAGAACATAAATCATATAAAAAATTACTAAAACTGCTGAATAAAATGATGATCGATAGAAAGCTATAGAAATTAAATTCCTTCCAACACAAAAATGCCTTAGTTAACTACTACTACACAAAACTACCCCTACTACTACTCCCCCCCCCCCCCTACTACTATCTCTTCACCACCCTTGGTTGACTGGTAGAGAATGCCTATATAAGGCATTAAGTCCGCCTATGTACCTTTTTGTGCGAAAAGTTTAAATAAATAAATAAACTAACTAAGGCATTTTTTTTTTTCATTTTTCACTGTGGACCTCTTATGGCCGATTCCTATAATTTATGCGCCATTATTAGTTAAAATTAAGACACGACTCGTTTCTTTACCAATAATGAAGCAAATACCTATAATAGCTTTACATAGTAGATCCTCCCAAATGGAAGTAGCTATCACAGGTAAAATTAGCTTACGAATCTGTTTATACGCCCAGTTTGATAATAAAAAATGCTACCATTGGTAACAAAAACGATTCGTTTTTCTTTTATAGTAGGAACCGAGCATTAAAGGATTATTATTCTATTCTAACTTTCAAAAACATATACCAATATTTTTACACCTTATTTTTGAAGAACCGATGAAAGCATCATCATCAAATAGGTCAAGCTAAAGAGGTCAACCTATTTCGCTTTGAGAGGATGCAAACAAGGCCTCGCGGAAAGGCTATGTAAACATCATAGCCACAAGTCCACTACGCATCGGCTTTGAGGCCTGAGGGGCTTATTCGACGGATATACTTCGTTATTCAGGTATCTAGGGATTTTGGTTCTTGTTCTTGCATGTGAAGTCGAGGTTGAAAAATATGGGTAGGACATTTTGTTTCAGAAATCTTCTTAGTGATTAAAGTTTGATTTTATGTCCAATGACTGATTTGTATCTCTTGTGATGAAACTCTAGTTACTTTGGCAATATATCGATATCATCAGAATACTTAGCTTACTTAACTTTAAAACTTCCAATAGAAATAAATTAATAGAATTAGTCACATTTTCAAAAGAAAAAAATATTCTGCACAAACAAAACGTACAGACGCCAGCAGGTCAAGCTACCCGAAACTGTCATCCCAATCAACCTTGAACCTTAATGCTTTAGCGATAAAGTTGAAAATCTATTAAAGAAATTTGACAGATTGTAGTAGCTTGATGTGCTGGCGTCTGTACATACATTACAAATAAAAAAAGACATCAAAATATACACATACAACGTAGTCAAAAGCCTCGTACTCAAGCATAATAAAATGTTGACAATTTGGCCATTGCTTGATGTCAGGGCCAGAGACCAAAGACAAAGACAACACACACAAAAAGGAAGAAACAATCATGAAGAACTATCCCAGTAATCACGGAAAATTCCGTGATTACTGGGCTGATTGACGTGATTCTTTGATACATTAAGGTTTATTAAAACGTTTTATTAATCCTTTTTCTTAAAGTCTGCTACAAAGCCAGTTAATCATAAACATAACTAAATACTACTATTAATAAATTAAACTCTGCGTGTTTTAGTACAGGAAACGGGTATTTAGTTTTATATAGATCAACCCAGAGCCATATTGCGTGAAATAAGTTTGATGAAGCCTTTACCGTTTGGCCAATGAACTCGCCCTGTCGTGGCTAATGCACGCAAGAATTAATTAGTTGTAGCCAAGCACAAGTGGTGGTTCAGAGGTTTAGGGACTTGCTTCTTAATCATGAAGATATTTATGTAAGAACAAAACCCGCAAATGTAATTGGTTCAGTTTCGTTCTTTGCAACCCAGATAAATTACCACACACTGTACATTGTATAGACATTGTCGACGAGAAGTGCCCCGCTGTTTCACCAGCATATAAATTACCCACGAAAAACGTGCATTTTTCTGGCAGAAAGTATCCCATGTCACTCGGGAATAGTGAAGCTTTCTATCAGTGAATTAATATTTGCAATCTGTTCAGTATTCCCACACAAACCACTTTCTTTCTAGTATAGATAAGCCGTGCGCCCGAAGGGATTTCCTATCGGCAAAAATTACGAGCTTCTATAAAAACTTTTATCCCCTTTTTAACACCGTTAGGAGATGAATTTTCGAAAATCCTCCCTTAGTCTTAAATTTCATGCTTCTAGGGGTTAGACTGTGCGGAGAAAATAAAGAAAGAAAATATTTACGTTTATTTGCGGTAAACGTGACGCAGACAAAGAACACAAACAAAAAGCACGAGTTGGGGGAAAATATAAGATTTTTATTAAGTAGAAGATTTACTGCAATTGCCTTATAAGGACACCCAAGATCAACTGTGTTACTCCAAGTCGAGAGGTTCATACTAATGACATCTAGTTTGTGAGTCATACAAATACAACATAATTATGTATATTATAGCTTCGTATCTACCCATAAACAAACTAAATCGCGGACTAAATATGAAGTCTGTGCTAATATAAATATTTTTAGCGGAACGCTTATCGCAAGTACGCGTGCACTTATTGAGTTTATATTTCACACTATAATGATGCTTATGTTATGGAATGTTTAAAAATTGGTGCAATAAGGATGTGTTCAGAGGAAAAATATGATTTAATTATTACTTCATGAATTCTTGTAGCGTAGAGATAAAGTTAGGTCAGCCAGAGGTGTAACTTGGGTGGGGCAAGTAGGGTACGAGCCCCGGGCGCCTATCAAAGGGGGACGCAAAATCGCCAATTATTCAATTTAAAAAACTAAATACACTGCAATAAATTTCATACTCTTATATTGACTTCATGATCCTGATCAGTCATAAATTCTGCTTACAATTGCAGTATCGACCTAGCTCTGTGTAGAGCGAAAAGGTACGGATAAAATTAATTTCTGAAAACATCATCTATATGTTTGCGTCGCAGAAGGCCAGAAAGGTGCAGTTGTAAGTAAATGTAAAGGTTTTACGGACTTACTTTTGTTATAAAAAAGAAAATAAATATATTAATGTTTGGAAGTAAGATTTATGACTGTTTATTTAGTGTACAGACGCCAGCAGGTCAAGCTACCCGAAACTGTCAAATTTTCCCAATCAACCTTGAACATTATGTCTTTGCAATAAAGTTGAAAATCTATTAAAGAAATTTGACAGATTGTAGTAGCTTGATGTGCTGGCGTCTGTACCTATCTGTTTTTTTATATTATGATTAGTAAATAACTAAGGGGCGCAACTACGATGCGTGCCTTAGGCGCTATTTTCTATTGGTACGCCCCTGAAGGTCCCTATACAAATAATAATAATAATATCCCTGGACATTTCACACAGCACCATTTGTCCCAAGCTAAGCAACCTAATGCTTGTGTTATGGTAACAAGATGGCTGATAAACTACTTATATACAATTTTTTTTGTAAATACATAGGTACATATTATAGATAGAAAAACGCCCAGACTCGGAACAAATACATGTAGGTCATACAAATATTTGTTCCGTGCGGGAATCGAACCCGCGACACGCAGCGCAGCAGTCAATCGCTTAACCACTGCGCCAACCGTGCCGTCAAAATATTGGTACGCCCCTGAAGGTACCTATACACAAAGGTATTTAAATCTCACAGGAGTAAGCATTCAAATTCAGGACAGAAGTTGAGGTAATTGCGTAACAGTACCAATGGTTTTCAATTTGACGTTCAACCACATTCATTGCGTTATTTACGTTGTTGAGCAGACAATTTTCTCGAACATATGCAGCAATGGATTAGCAATATCCTTCAAAATCATTGAGATTGTGACTGAAAGTGTGTTACGCAATTAGGATGCTGCACGGATTTCAAGAACTTGAGTTGGTAGAACTTTCAGTTCAGCAGTGAGGTGCAATTAAATGTTTTTGATAACCTTTAGTTTGCTGCACGTTACCCAATCATGATCGTTAATTGAGTGCAATATAGCTATTTTTCACCTATTGAATACAAGGTTGAATATGAGGTAAAATAAATATTGTTAATGTGTGTGTGTATTTATTTTACCTCATAATTAACCATACGAATAACAAACGGCTATCTAAATTATTGTAAAATAATGACTGCACTATGTAGCTCAATTACAACAAACCAATTCACACGTACTTTTGCTGATATGAATAATATGAATTGCACAGAACCTAATTCGGTCAATCAGAATAAGGTAAACATCTCAAACTAGACTCTAGTTTGAGATGATCCTGGTAGCACTCTAGTTACTAGAGTGCTACCAGGATCTTTTGACGCCTGAGTGACATTGACAAGGGGCGTTTTTTTTTTCTTGGATGTAGGACTGGTGTCGACTATTCTGCCAACGTCACGTTGAGACGGGGCGGCGCGGAGTGGCGGGCCGTCGAACTTTGTACGCACGGCTACACATCAAGCTATACATAACCATTATAAGCTGACTTCTGATTGTACAAAAAATCTATACAATGCGAGGTCAGTTAAAACTGGAAATGTATCGCTTGATGTGTAGCCGTATGTACCTACTCTCTGTTAGTTAGATGCTAGTAGCTGCAAGGACGAAAATAAGGTTAGGTAAAAACATGTATTCCAATTTACAAACTTATATAAAATAGGGTACCTACTACAACACAACAAAAAGTTACAAAATAGAAAGTTTTTTTTCGGTTAAAATTTTTAATTATTTTCATTTACGAATGTGTGTTGCTAAAATTTGTATGATTTTGGGAGAGATATGGTATAGAAGGAAATAAATGTTAATGGGGACAGAGGGGCTTTTTTGGTAAATATTTGTAAAATTGTCACTGTCATTGTGCGAGTATTGACAAAACAAGATGGCGGCGTTAGTTCCAATTTTAGCCGCGCGCCAAAATAACTTAATAGCGCTGTAAAGGCTAGTAGTGACACAAAGTGATAAACAATTAATTGAATGCTGACACACACAGATCTGTCTGTTTATATGCACGCTTTGCGAGCTGTGAGCAATGTATCTGACCACGTGTGACCTATTATTATATTGCAACGTTATCAATTACATAGAATGGCCTACATTTTATCAGTGTCTAATTAATTATACTGTAGGTATAAACAATTAATTAGATTCGCTTAGTTAGTTCAAAAGAAAAAGGTAAAGTGATTATTATTGATTTGTTGCTATCAGTCAGTGATATGCTAGTTGATCTCTGAGCTGTAATGCCCGATCGATTAAGAAATCTATAGTTAAATAGCAGCACCACGCGGTTTCACCCGCATAAGTTTTTTTTTTTTTTTAACGTTACCCCACACTAGGAATTACTCCTGTATCGTGGGTGCGTTCACAAACATTTAAACTCACATACACAAACAGCCAGACCTGGAACAACTACCTGTACGCAATACAAATATTTGTTCCGTGCGGGAATCGAACCCACGACACGCAGCGCAGCAGTCGATCGCTCAGCCACTGCGCCAACCGTGTCGTCGATCCCATAAGAATATCGGGATAAAAAGTATCCTATGTGTTATTCTGATGTATAAGCTATATTACTGTAAAGTTTCATCAAAATCCGTTCAGTAGTTTTTGCATTAAATAATAACAAACATCCATCCATCCTCACAAACTTTCGCGTTTATATTATTAGTAGGATAGGATAGGATAGTAGGTTTAATGTACTACTTACTGAATAAACTAAAGCAAAATCGACCCTTTACAAACTCACCCAAAACTGACCACCACCCGCATCTGAAGTCTGAACACGACTTTATCTCGTACTAATTTTACCTAAAAATATCTATTCAGCTGTAATTTTGCTACACAGCCTTTTTAGCTTTGGTGATAAAGTTGAATATTGAATGTAATTTTATTAATCAAAAGTTAAGGTATGTTGGTAGAGTTTTGTTCTGGAAATCAAGGAGAGAACACTCATTGTAGTAAACAGTATGCGCAGTACGGATATCATATAAACTTTTGTGTCCAAATAAACGTTTTTCTTTCTTTCTTTCTATAAAACATAGCAGTCCTGTAGTGCCTTATTAAAAATTGCATAATTCATAAGAATTCTTTACATACTAGGATATAATAATAATAATAATAATAATAAGCCTTTTTATTTCCAAGACATTAACGTTACAAAAATTGATTAGCAAGTATTTATAGGTTAAAATGTCATGGCCCCTTTCGGGTATAGGCCTCCTCCAAATGCCTCCATTTTTTCCTGTCGTTAGCAATTTTCATCCAGTTACTTCCTGCCACTTTAATTATGTCGTCTATCCAGCGGGCTTTTGGTCTGCCCTTTTGTCTTTTACCTCCAGGACCTGTCCATTTTGTTGCTCGTTTAGGCCATCTTTCTTCAGAGGAGCGGGCAATGTGTCCTGCCCATTTCCACTTCAAGCGCTGTGCGTGTTGTAGTGCGTCTATCACTTTGGTTTTGTGTCTGATTTTTTGACTGTTGACTTTGTCGATGATCTTTATGCCAAGGATGCTCCTCTCCATGGCCCGTTGGCA
The DNA here is from genome assembly GCA_949629185.1 of Apamea crenata. Classification (NCBI taxonomy): domain Eukaryota; kingdom Metazoa; phylum Arthropoda; class Insecta; order Lepidoptera; family Noctuidae; genus Apamea; species Apamea crenata. The sequence goes on along the minus strand of OX451360.1, from coordinate 18,380,254 downwards.
CGGACGTATTTTTGACAAGGTGTTTATGTTAAAGATCCAGGTTTGGGCACCGTATAGTAAGCAGGGCAGTAGACTCGAGTCCATCACTTTTTTCTTTAATTTGGTAGAGAGTTTTGATTTTAATATTTCTTTGTAGCTCCAGTATTTTTTCCAGGTCATGTTGATCCGCCTGTCAATTTCGTCTTGGTGCCTTGTGTTTTTGAATGACATTTGTTTTCCGAGGTAGATGTAGCTCTCTACGTATTCTATAGGTGTTTGGTTTATTTGTATGGGATTTTTCGTGCCGTTGGTAGATACCTTTGTTTTTGAGGTGTTCAGTTGTAGACCAATACTTTCGCTAGCAGCGCATAGTTCTGTCAGCATTTCCTCTAGTTGTTTTGATGTCTTAGCGAAAAGGACTATATCGTCGGCGAATCTTAGGTTACTGAGGTTTTTTCCTTCTATGATTATTCCTTTTTTGTCCCAGTCTAAGTCTTTCATTATATTTTGTAAGACAGCAATGAAAATCTTTGGTGATAGCGGGTCTCCTTGCTTCACACCTCTACGGATATTAAACTCTGTGCCTAGTCTATCTAATTTGACCCGGCTTGTGCTTTTCCTATATATGTCCTTGATGATGTTAATATATGCGTATGGAAGATTTTGATGCTCTAGTGCGTCCCAGATGCTCTTATGTGAGATAGAATCGAACGCTACTAGGATACTACGTAGAAAATAGTAATAGGTACCTATCGTGTCTATAAACTGACAAAGTTCACTCAAACTCAATGCACTCGAATACACCACATCTCACTGCGGAACACAGTACGCGAGATAAAGTGAAAGTGTCAGAGATCTAGAATAATATCGCGACAAATTCGCCAAAAATGTAAACAAATATGAGTTTATGGAAAAATAACTTTAATCCCTACACAATAAAGTTCAGTTTACGCTACAACATCAAATATTTTTATAACTTTTTCAATAGTGCTATTCACTCTGAAATCAACTTAATCACCATTGAAATAAAGTTGATATTAAATTTTGTTTAATTTGAAATAGGGACATTTTTAAACATTACAATTTGAATTATAGGTATTGTGTAACCAAACAGACTAATTATAATATGAGGTGTGGTAGCCCAGTGCTGGCCCCGACTTACAAGTTGTGGGTCATAAGTTCGAACCTAGGCAGGCACTTTGCGTTGTTGCATCACCAATGCTCTCAAAACGGTGAAGGAAACATCGTATTAATAAAAAAATAAAAAATATTGAAGACTGCGCCTACGTGGTGGATTATGTCCCACTTCCTCTCACATAGAGGAAGGAGGCCTGTGTCCCAGCAGTAGGACTAATAGGGCCGATTATGTATAATATACTAAGTCTCCCACTGCCAGAGCAATTAAGTTAATAAATGACTTTCTAAAATATTATATACTCCTGAGGCAGATTTATTTTTTGACTCTCAATGGACAATCGCTAAACATGTGTATATTTATTTAAATAATATGAAGAAATAATTGTTAAGTTTCTAATTTTATGTTTAAGGTTGTTTTTGTTTACAAATTTTATATTAGTTACTCGTTTTTTTTTATTTATTTTTTTAGTCTAAGAAGTTTTAATTAAAATTTTAATATAATTTTGTAGAATTAGCATAGATATAAGCGATTTGGTGTAAAGGTAAACTGTTAGCTTATATTTGATGAATAAATAAATATGAAGTCAGTGTTTATTTTATTAGTCATATTATGTTAGGTTATTATCACAATACATATTGACAGGTGATTTCGATATTGTATTTCATGTTTTTAATGTGTCTCTGTCTTGTTACTAGTGGCTGGAATTGAGAGTACAAAAAGCTAAGATAAGAAGGCCAATTCTCGTAATTTAAAACGTTCAAAATTCAGTCGCAGTGTCATCTCGGTGACACACAAATGTTAAAAACTTGTCAAAAATGTAGAGAAATTAGAGGTATTTTTGACAGATTGAGACTGAGATCAGAGGGGCAATTCTGGTAATTTTAAGAACGTTCACAGTCTCATCTCACTCTCAATCTGGCAAAAAATAACTCTATTATTCTGTACCGGTAGCCTTCTGACTGTGAACGTTCCTATAATTAATTGCCCCTCTGATCTCAGTCTACTACTACTATGATGTCAGTTTAACTAGTACATACTTTTAAAAAGCTCTGAAGTCTGACACGTTATTTGCAAAAGCATGAAATAAGATCGCTTTTAATAAACACACTGACATGGCAACTACACGTACCTACGAATTCTCTGGTCATTGACTCAATCGGACAGAACAGTCGCTTCAGGCTTCGTTTATTACAGTTGATTATGATAAATTTCGCACTATGAACTAAGGTAGAGCTGTCGACATTAAGTATGTACCTACCTAATGTACCGAATTGACAGCAACATCAACAATTAATTAAAACTAAACTTTAGACGATGAGTATGTCAAACTATAATTGTCAAGACAAACTAATTGTTACAAAACGAATACCAATTGCTTCTCAATTGGTATTAGTTAGCACAAATACTACATCAGTTAGCGGCAATCAGATCAATTTGCGCGTACGCAGCGCAGCTGTGGATCAACTGGCTTTGAGCTAACGAATACTAGTCGTTGATTACGAGTAGGTTGCTCTTTATTTTATAAGGTTTTAATTGAACTTTGCTCATTTGATTAATATTAATTATAATGGTCATGGTCGTTTTGAATATGAACTTTGACTATAACCGACGTTTGAACGTTGCATTAGCAACCTATAACGTTCCCGATGCTGGGATACAGGGCTCCTCTCTGTGAGATGGAGGTTGGCCAAAATCCACCACGCGGGCCCAGTGCGGGTTGGTAGATGTCACATGTCTTCGAATTTCCGGTTCAAGGATATGCCAGTTTCCTCACGATGTTTAACGATGTATATGACACGAGAAAAAATAAGAAAGGGTACCTACTTATTTAATTAATCGGAGTATATACCATTGGTGAATAAGTAGGTATGTGCCTTTGCCATTTAAGTGGAAGTTCGTTGATGGCTCTGCTATAAAAATCCTGGGGACGGGAATCGATTTACTCTTTAGAGGCGTTTTTTACAGCCTTGTTGGATTTGAATTTTTTCTCGTGTAAAAAGTTATCCAAACTATAAATAAAAATGGAAATTAGTTGGAGCAAGGTCTGATGAGTATGGTGGCTGACAGAGGGTTTCCAGTCATAACTCCTGTTTTGAGACGGTCCGTTATGCGGTGCTTCGACGAGATTTTGTTGTTATTGTTCAGAGAGTTCATACGGTACTTACCACGTTCCTAGCTTTTTTATCTGTCCAATTACAAAAGTATGGATTCGTCGCTTACGATGAAGGCTGCTGCAAGTTCCAACGTGAAACGTGGTTTGTGATGAATCTGCTTCCACTATGGCTTGCAATTCATCGTTATCGACTTTTATCTCCGGTCACCCATGGGGCTGAAAATTTCCAAAACGGAAGCGATCAAACCAAAAAACGAACCGTGTATTCACATGCCGTACCATGTCCATACTTGTCGTGCTGTCTATGCTGCGTTGGTGCCACAACGGAAATCGTACTTATTCGAAAAAAGCACGTCTTGTCGATTTTTCCATGGTCACAGAAACAGAGATATTTAAAAAGATCGAAAGACGGGAAAACAAATGAACAAGAAAAGTTATTTTGAAAAAGGAAATGGTATGCTATATTATAAAATTAATTTGAATTTGAAATTCTAAATAGAAGAAATATATCTTTACAATAGCCAGAATCAAAAGTCGGCAATTTTGTCGGTAAGGACCTAATATAAAATAAATATGTTCGTCCAGCACTCCCTGGGCTACCATCAATGCTACCAACCTTACAGTCTTGAAGAACCACTTCAGAAACTATAATAATATAGCTCATGGTGATGTAACTCGCTATTGTGTTGTAAAATTACTTTTTAAATGCTTAGTCGTTCTGCTGACCTTTTACTGAAAAACGTGGAAAAGATTTCAAAAGATCCTTTGTTTGAATTCCCTGCAATGTTATCCGGCTTCAGAAGAAAAGAGTACCCATGTTCAATAACGTGACTTATCGCAGGTACCCATGCCTATTTTCGCTTAGCAACCTAACCCGTCATACATAAAAAAACCAACACCAACTGCTTACTCTAGTAAAATCGAAATTGTTCTACCAGAATCGCGTAGCACCTTCGCGTCGCGCCTATCTGCGGGGGTGTTTAATAGTCCATACATTCATTTCACCATTCCAACTTTTAATTCAAAGATAAATTACAAATTCACAGTCAAAATTCAAAACGATTGGTGCTCGATAATGTTCGTCTCCCATCCCGCTCTTCCTTCAAGGGATAGAAAGAGACAGCAGACAATGGAAAACCCTGCCATTACCACAACAAAGGAATGAACTTTAAACCATTATGTAAAGTTGGAGTGTGGTGATTAATCTTTCATACTTTGTCTCGAACTCGTTGTAGGTACTTGGTAGATAGTTGTACCGCCTGTGCACACAATGGCTGATGGTTGTAATTCAAGATTCAATTATACTTGATATTTTACTATTGTTTACTATCAGACGTGGCTTGTGGCTTAATAATGACAGCCGCACGGGTCAGTCGGAGGTTAAGTTACGCTTGCTGAGGTCGGTCCGTGGATGGGGTACCATCCATTACATGCCAAAGCCTTTCGTGCTTCTCCTTAGCGTATCGATGGCAAAAAGTTCAAACATCTTTGGCCCAAAATTCAGCTGCACGAACTCCGTGCTTCGGAACTTTAGTTGTTTGTCCCGGCTGTCATTCGTATAATAGAAGGAGTAGTCTTTCTAGGGCGTCCCCTCCCGGAGTTTCCGCTCACATCTGCCCTGTATGAGGATGAGCTAAGCCGACTAACGAAAAACTCAACACGACCAAACAATCTAAGCATACTCTTTCTATTAAAATATTTGAACTAAAAAGTGAAAAATAAAAACAAAACAATCGACTTCAAAAACTTCCGAAATTAAAGTTATTTTTCACTATTTAGTTGTACGTACCCCTCACAAATTCATATAACACTACTTGCTATGTAAATGTCAGTGACAGGAAGTTATTAAATCATCATCAATATAAACTAAGTGAAAAAAAATGTGTTATTGAAGCTAACTCGAAAACTACCCAAACAAAGTTAATAAAATGTATATGGGACCACCCCTGAGGCAAACCTTATCGATTAAAAACAGAATCTTGCAAATCCGTCCATATATACGGATTTGCCCTAACATACATAAAAAAAATTATAAACCTCTAAATTGAGAACCTCCTTCTTTCTTGAAGTTGGTTAAAAAACATTTAATGTCCATAAACAACGCAGGAGAAATTGAAAGAGTTTTACAGCTCCACACATAATATTATGTTATCTTAAGCATGGAAAGTAGGTACAACAAAAAATCATGTCTGTATAAATAAAAATAACAAAGGATTGTTTAATACATACCTACACAGTTAGCATTAATTATATGTAGAGTACTCTGGAGCCACAATGAGCATTGTCAGTGACGAAGCTGTAACAAAGAAGATAGATGCATTTGTTTCCTAAATCTATTAGTATGAAACCAAACATTATAATATTATGAGCAGTGTATTACGGAACTGTTTGTTTTAAAAACATAATCAGATTCAAAACAAATTTCTCATCTTGTACTGTATAAAATCTTAAATTCGCTGACTCAACACACAGTCTAAACCGCTGGGTGTAGAAGCATGACAGTTTCGCTAGAGTTCTTTATATAACGAAGGGGAGCACGAAGGAAGGATTTTAAAAATACCACCCCTTATAGCGGTTAACAGGACTTGGTGGACAAGGTTGTATGGAAATTCGTCATTTTTGCCAATGATAAATTTATTTTATTGGTTGAGATGATTGTGTTACATGTCACTCATAAAATGTAATTTCACAAGAGCATTTTTAGGTGTAGGCATTTTATTTTGGCCCACTTTGTCCGGGGAGGGATCTTTTGCAACCTATCGCTGAATTCTTTTCTCACACGATTGAATTATATACAACAAGTGTGAGAAATTTTGGATTTAGGATCCCATTAGGTCTAGACCTGAAATCCCACTATAATATAAACGAGAAAGTTGGTATGGATGGATGGATAGATGGCGGATGTTACTCTTTCACGCAAGAACTACTAAGCGAATTTGGATGAAATTTGGCACACAGATGGTTTATAACCAGGATTAACATATACTTAGGATACTTTTTATGCCGATATCCCCACGGGATCGAAACTTATGCGGGTGAAACCGCGGGGCGCAGCTAGTTACATAAAAGCTAGGACTCACGTGGACGAAGTTGCTGTCTTTTGTAATTTTGACGTTCGGAAAGTACTGATTCTCTGCCTAGTTTCAATAAATTACTTTTGATTTGATTTGATTGCTATTGTTAGTGTGTCGAGTCAAATCTACCTGCGGGGTAATAGCGTAATTACCCCGCAGGTAGATTTGACTCGACAAAATGTTATACGTACTTGTTAGACGTCAAACTAGGCGTCATTATTTTTCGGGTGTGAAGGACCTCAGGATTTTGAAGAAGTATTAGGTTTAAAAAGTTTTTAATTTCAAAAGGATCATATTGCTTGTTAATTTAAAAGTTTTAGTTTTTTTCTATTATTATTTTTATTTACCAAAGCCTTTTGCTGAAAGAAAACTTATAAGACATTGAACACTGATTGGGCTTTCACTCAGTACCAGCCTCCCCAGGTGGCATGGAAATACTATGGCTACAATTTATTCTAAACCATAAAAATCCGTTTTGATACTCTTGGTAATCTATCAACTAGCAATCTTCATAACAAGGTTACCAGCCATAGTTTTTATGAATCTGTTGAACGGACAGATTTTTCCACTTACAAAGAATAATGACGCTATACTAAACAATGTAGGTAGCTAGGTATGTATATCGACGGCACGGTTGGCACAGTGGTTAAGCGATTGACTGCTGCGCTGCGTGTCGCGGGTTCGATTCCCGCACGGAACAAATATTTGTATGACCTACATGTATTTGTTCCGAGTCTGGGTGTTTTCCTATCTATAATATGTATGTATTTACAAAAAAAAAAAAAATGTATATAAGTAGTTTATCAGCCATCTTGTTACCATAACACAAGCATTAGGTTGCTTAGCTTGGGACAAATGGTGCTGTGTGAAATGTCCAGGGATATTATTATTATTATTATATCATCATTAAACTCATTATCATGCAATAACACCATAACATGATGACTGGTTTTTGCGTAACATTCTGCTGGCAGGGAAGAAATTACTGAGTTTTTCGTAGGGGCTAGTAATCTAGAAATAATGACTGGGTGTCGGTAGTGAGGCCATGATGTGTGTGATTTTTAGGACAAGGGTTCACTTCTTATACACTGCCGAGCAATGAAAAAGTTCCACCCACAAAATGCCGATAAAAGACGATGCCGATGCCTTTGCCGTAATTTTAAATTTGAACACAATATTTACGTTTTCAGTTGGTAATATTCTGATGCGCTGTTAAATGTATACTTCAATATTGCAGACGGCGTCATTAAGCTAGCCTTTCCCGTTTAGGAGTAATTTGGTGCTATGTCACTGGAACTTTTTCATTGCTCGCGAGTGTATTATTTTAGTAGATACTAATAAATACATGTATTGAAAAGGCTTGGTTTAATTAGTTATTTATTCATTACTAATAATATAACTCCTGCAATAGTCCTGCATTAACCGGGGGTTGTCCTTGGGTACACTTGCATAGTGTATACTATACAAGTGTATTTGGATTAAATTGTATAAGTGGCCTCTGCGAGTTGTCTTCGGCTTCGTCCGCCTTTCATAGGTCCAGGACCCGAGGGTCCCGAGGTATGTCAGAGACATTTTAAAATAATGATTTAATTATTTTCAGACAAAGTCCATTCCATTACATTAAATTCAATAAAAACGTAATGATATGAAAATCACACAATTCTATCCAATGCAAAAATAATGTTTCAAATCCCACTGGTAGTTACAGATATTAGCGCATTCAAACAAACTCTTAAAGCTTTATTATTAGTATAGATACAATAAAATTCAATTCCATTGTAGTTATAAAAATCTCACTATCATAAATTTTCCTATGGATATAGATTTACATCCGTTGTCTTCACCTCCAGGGTCATGGTGGTTGAGTTACAGTGATTCTAGTATAATAACTATCAGCGTCATAATATCTAACACATTCATGAGAATGACGCAAATGTTGTGAGAATGAACAATAATGCTAATAAAGGAGACAAATATATTCCGAATGATATGATTTTGTTGTTGTTCTGAGCAACGGAAATTCATAAAACTAAAGCATTACATCTTAGTTGTGTGTAATGGATATTATGGATACGAATAACGTATTTCTCAAACAATTAAAACCTGCTTCCACACCAGACTGTGGGGTAGTGGCGTAACACACTATCAGTAGCAATAGGTTTCATTTTGACAGTTCAACAACATTCATTGCGTTATTTACGTTGTTGAGCAAAAACATTTGTCGAACGTTTGAAGCAATGGATTAGCAATATCCTCGCAATTAGGGTGCTGATTGGTGTTTTTATACAAATTGTAAAGAGTCTGTCTTCTAAAAGAATCTTAATAAGAATTCTCGATTGCTCTCGAAAAGCTTATTTCTACGTTTTTATCATGTTGATTTTAACGAATAAACATTTTATATTTTCAGGAAATACCTCATGAAGACACACACACTGAAAGCTTAAATGCCACTAGGGTTGCGGAAGTGTGGCGGAAGTTGACCCATGTCAGCCTGAAACCTGCTGTATCAAGTAGAATATACCGGTAGTCCCTCCTCGTCGAGTGTACAACAGTACCTGTAATGAAATGTTTCCTGGGTCCGGGGTATATACCATTACCCTGGACCCAACTACGATAAGCCAGAAAAAGATATAAACATAGAGATATGGCAAATACAATCTGGTTTTGGAAACTTAGGTACTTGTGGGGAATTATATGGAACTCTAAACTATCGTAGAATGCAACAACCTATCGCACCATTTTTTTTTCATATTCTGTTCTCAATTCTGTCCGCGACTTCGTCGGCGTCAAATTTCTTTTGTCCCAGACCCACCCAGTCGCATCGTATCGCCTGCTAGCACTTGTGCTTTGTTTTCACTCAGCGTTCTTTTTATTTTTGCTCGGCTCCTAAGGGTGTAATGTTATGTAGCCTTCCGCAATAGTTGAACAATCCGTCTGGTAGTTTCGAGATTAACGCGTTCAAACTAAAAAAACAAACTCTTCAGTTTTATTATTCGTTGGCAAACTATTAGGTACCCAAGCATAAGTTAAGTGATCACCACCACTCCTGGACCTGGAATACCAGATCGCAAGTGCTTGGCCGCTTCATAGACAAAGCTGAAATATCTCACACATAACAAGAATATGAATCATCTGATAAATACAAAGATGGAGTCAATACACACTTGAAACAAATCCCAGTTCCATTATCGCAATCCCAAAAGGAAAAAAAAAACAGCTCTATCGACAATTTTACGCCTAAACTTGTAACGAGCGTACTAAAATAAAACTAGAATGAAGGGACCGTGTTGTCAAGTCCCGGGTCTCGAGCAATCATGGTCGCTACCGTGACGCGATATTCAGTACAAAGGTAAGCGTACTTTGAGTACACGTGTACCTAACCACGTGTACTTGAGATGACAAGGAGTTGGTTGCTGATTTATTTTTCGATGTATTGCTTATTTTTTTGCTATTAAGAAAATGTTTGTGTGAATATTATTACAAGGATTTTGGCCGAAGTTAGGAAGTGGTGAAGGGGCGCGTTTTGGGGGACAGTTCTTATGTAATTTTGACTTTCAAAAAGGGAATACTGACTTTTGATTTAACAAGGTAGATAGATTAATTTTTTATTTACAATATACAAACAAGGGAAAATTGTCTCTAAAATAGTAGGAAGGTAAACTGTCTGCATAGCTATTCACAACCATTCGACCGGCTTTAACTGATTGTCCTTGCTTCCGATAACAAATAGCTGTCGAAAGAATGGCGGTCAACTATTTGATTTAGGGGTGATTTTTCAATCATCTGATAAAATTCGAAGAATAATTTTGAAATTTTGACAGTGATTTAAAACAAAAACTGTCAAACGTCAATTTTATTGGTCAAATAAAAGTTATCTGGTGATGGGAAAATCAGTTCTAAAACTGACAAAATGTTCGGGTTTTGGGATTTGTGAAAAGCGTTTCGGTTGTTGTAAACAGTGGTTGAAATTCGATTCGTCACAGAAGCGCATCGATTGGTTGTAAATAGCTATGTTGAGAAAAAATGGATAACTCAAACTTTTGGATGGGAGACTATTTTTTGGTGAACGTGTAAAAAATGAGAGCTGTGGTTCCCCAGTGGTAAAGGCTGCGACTTCCAAGTTGTAGGTCGTAGGTTCTAACCTTCGAATAATAAGCTCGAACCCAGACAGGCGCTCTCAAAACGGTGCAGGAAAACATCGTGAGGAAACCGGCATGTCCTAGAACCAAGCATTCGAAATGACATCTACCGACCCGCACCGAGTGCGCGTGGTGGATTACCGCCCACTCCCTCTCGCCGAGAGGAGCCAGCAGTGGGAATATGCTTATGCTTTGTAAAAAATAGTCACCCATCCTCGTAGATGTTTATTACCATATTAAGCAAACTGCCCTCTATTCTACGGCCTAAAAGCCTTGAAGGCTCTCCTTGCCTATACGAGTACCTAGGTCTTATCATTTCTGTTACCACAAAAACAGTTGTTGCGGGCAGTCAGAAAGTTCAAGGTCAGACGAACGATCTAACGTTCCAGTATTCTCCACTAATTGGGTTGCGTTGCGGTCCTGCGAAGGTCACTGAGGTCAGCTGGTAATTGTAGTTGGTCCGTGTGGAATAACGCTAACCGATATTTATAATTTGTACACACGGCTACATGTCAAGCTATACAAAACCAGTTTGTCTTGGCCTCACTTTGTATGATATTTTCTCACAATGAACGGTCAGCCAATACTGGTTTTGCATAGCTTGATGTGTTGCCGTGTGTACAGCGTTTCTGCAACAATAGGCACCAAGCGATTTGGTCCTATAGTAATCAGACAGTACCTACTCATGATAATGAGTAATAGCGATAGTATTTTTTTTTCAACTCCTTATAATCTATACTTATAATAAATCTGTAGAGAGGTCAATTCTGTACATGAAATATATTTCCAAAATAACTATCAGGGGGTGATTAGGGATCGATACTGATGCCAAAAATGCAATCAGTAAAATTTTTGTCTGTCTGTCTGTCTGTCTGTCTGTCTGTCTGTCTGTATAACCGTTATAGAAACAAAAACTACTCGACGGATTTTAATGAAACTTGGTACAATTATTTTTCATACTCCTGAGCTGGTTATAGTATACTTTTCATCACGCTACAATCAATAGGAGCAGAGCAGTGAAGGGAAATGTTGGGAAAACGGGAGAAGTTACTCCATTGTTTACGCTTCCGTCGCGTGTGCAACCTTAATGGTTAAAGCTACACAGAAATCATGTATGACGGAAATGTTCTCCTTAAAATTATATAAAAAATATCCCACGACAGCATATGTCTATCTTTTATGGTTGACTCACAATAACACGTGTAACTCCCGATAGCTTAGCAGTTCGAAGCTTTCTGATTATATTTGTCTACTCTTACATTTATAACACTCTTAGTCATTCTTAATTAAAAAAGTTAACATTATTAACTATTCCATAAAAAAGAATCATAGAAATTGGTATAGAAACACCAAAGTTATACATGAAATACGCTAATAATAAGCCATCGCGCGAGAATACTGAATCACGCTCGACGCGTCTCGCGCCTCGCGGCCGAAGGTATAAACTTCCTTCTCATGAAATTTGTTTAAAAATTGGCATTCCGATTATTCTGCTCCGAAATTTAAGACCACCACAACTTTGCAATGGAACTCGGCTAAAAGTAACCCAGCTGCAACAAAATATAATCGAGGCTCAAATTTTAACAGGTTGCGGTGCAGGAAAAACCGTCTTTATTCCCAGAATTCCCATAATACCAAATAATTTTCCATTCCAATTTAAAAGAACGCAATTCCCAGTATCGGTGTGTTATGCAATGACAGTTAATAAGGCTCAAGGGCAAACTTTTCGTGTTGCTGGAGTAGATCTCGGTGTCAGTTGTTTCTCGCATGGTCAATTGTACGTCGCTCTTTCCCGGGTTAGCAGTTCTAGAAATCTTTATGTTCACGTGCCGGACGGGTCAACTTTCAACATAGTTTACCCGGAAGCTTTGCGCTGAAGTATTTTCGTTCTATAGGTACATTTTTTTTTTTTTTTCTGGATGGGAAATCATCAAATGACCCCTCCAGCTCTGGGTGGTGCGGAAGGGAGTGTCAGACTCTTACTAACTAAAACCCACCCGTGTTCCTTCCTTAGCCCTTTATGTTCCAGGGCAGCGGTAACCCTTTCGGACGATCCCGCTACCCCTTCTATAGGTACTTAAGCCTCATGTGAACGTGATCTAAACAATATTACCAATACATTAACTTAATAACACACAAGGAGTTACACGCTGACGGAGTCGCGGGCACAGCTATTAACAATAATATATTTCCCTACTAAAATACGAAAGTTAATCTGTCTGTTACATCAAAACCACTGAACCGTGAGGAAGGACATAGGCTACTTTTTTTTACGAAAAACGGCGGAGACATGGACGAAGTCGCGGGCAACAGCTATAGGTACTATATAAAATTATATATTCTGTCTGTAGGTATTTTACATTTTCACGCCTAAATCACTGAACGGATTTCGATAAAATTGCCTGCCAGCAGATGCCAAAGAGATAGATGGCATCCTGGGGAAGGACATACTTCTTATCCTTTCCGACATTCACGCGGGCGAAGCCGCGGGCAGAAGCTAGTACAAAATAAACGGTGTCACGACTCATGACTAATTCGCACCTAATGTAGGACAATAAAGAAACGGACACGCAGGGGTTTATTTATACCCAAATGTCGCTTAAAGTTAAGTAGTGGTTACCGGCTTTTTAACCATAAATTTTTGACGTTTAAACGATTCTTAAATTTAAGCAACGTTTAGAAATAAACCCCAAATTGCTGAAGACCAATGAATAATAGGTATAATATGTATATTACCTATTAAGTATTAATTTGTCTTCGGCATTTTGCGTAGGTGTAAATAATGGAGTTTCCGATAAGTACGCCTACCTCAATTTGAGGCACACTTTCCTGCTAGTTTCTTATATCGGACTTTACTCTTTTCATTTGTTTTTACAGATGTATGTATCCGAGGGGAAATTCTCGTAATTATAGGAACGTTCACAGTTTGATCTCAGTTCCAATCTGTCAAAAATACACCTCTTACCGATGCCCTGGAACAGAAAGGGCTACGGCTACAGAAGGAACACGGGTGGGGTCATTTGATGATTTCCAATCTTCAAAAAAAAAAAATGTAAGTACATAATTATGTATCTGGTGTATTGTGTGTATTTTAGACCGTGCTAAATAAATGTATTTTCTTTCTTTCATTTAGCTAAACGGGGTGTTTGCATGAAACATATGTAGCTAATATGGGTATGGGCACATAGCTCACAGAACAATGGCCGATGGGTCCGAAAAGTTCTGGAGTGGCGACCTTGTACCAGAAGACGTAGCGTTGGAAGGCACTCCCACAAGGTGGACCGACGACCTTGTGAAGGCCGCTGGAACCCGTTGGATGCGACCAGCACAGAACCGGACGAAGTGGAGGTGCTTGGGGATGACTGCTATTCTTCCGTCAGCTGTTTGCGGTCGGGAGCAAGGCAAATAAGGTTATCGAAATGTGTCATTTTCGATACGATAGCCTGTCGGGTGGTTGTGAATAGCTGTGGGTCTGTTGAGAACATCTGTAAAAGATCTGGATGACCCGAGGGTTTCTGTTCTAAACTGAGAGATGCCTATGAATTCAAAGAGCACATGCGCAACGGTTTCCTTAACCCCCATGCAAGCCCTGCACAGAAGACTGTCCGTTATGCCTATTGTTTGGAAGTTTAGTTCCCTTCTTGTCAATGTCAGCCGAGCGCCAAAAGATCTTTGCAGCAGTTTAAGAGGACAGCTCTTTGTAAAGGAGCTCGCCAGGGAGGACTACGGCAAAAAAAACGATCTACACTCTTATCTCTCAAAATACAGTGCTATGTGGTGAATCCTGGGTGATACCACGGTAATATTATCTGTATTACCTATCCGTATTTCGGTTGAAATGAAGATAAGTAATATGAAACAGTCTGTTAGTTTAAAATAAACAGTTAGGTAGATTCTTTAATTGATAATTATGTCAATCATAAAATGCAATAGTTGTACCATTATACTTTTACTAATCAACCTTCAAAGTATACAATGATTTGCACAACAGCACTCAGAGTGATCATTACATCTACCGTTAATCGAGTGCAAAGGTAATCGGCCGGTCCAGTACACATGCACTGAGAATGCACTCGGCTAAATGAGACGACTTTTGTTCATTGACAATTGAACTCTCTCGAACCAAATGATGAGGTTTTTTTGTTACTCACAATACAGGAAAGCGGTGTTAGTCATCGGATGCGAGTTTGAGATAATATCATAAAACGTTGTCTGAATTTAATTTAATAAATAATTGAATGCAAATGTAACACGTACGATGCTAGTGATTATGAATACGAAACATTATGCTAACTTTATGGAAATACATAATCGAACTCCTTATTTAGCACCCTAGTCTAACTAAATAAATGATCTATTGCCGCGTGTATGAAAGACACTTCATCACTTGAGAATGACTCGACCGATTCGGCAGTTTTTTTTTTTTTGTTTTCGCAATTGTCAGGACAAGGTTTGTATGAAAGAATTTTTATGAAAATTCACAGAGTCGGGGGTACGACGAATGTAGGTACATGTATCTCCCGGGCCCCCGACTCATGGAGCTAGAAGGAACAGTGTGGTTTTATCGGTAGGAGTCCGACATAAGCCTCCGTTCTTCCAAGACGGAGGATCCATGAGGATATCCACACAAAAAAAAGGAAAATTTACCCGAGCGATGCCGGGCACGAACAGCTAGTTTAAAATAATAGTATTGTAGCGATTGAGACCTTACTTTTTAAATTGACTTAGCCTATTCCCATAAATAGTTAAAAGTAAAAGAATTATAAGAAAAACACAGACCTTTTCCCTTTTCGAGGAATGGGAGAGCGTGAGACAAAGCTCGCCATGCCTTTTTGCCGCTACATTTTTCAATTTGTCGACCAGCCTTCCTTACTCCAACATCTGGCTATTTGGCTAATTGATATTTTTCGAATGGATTAGGTACGAACAGTCCTTTTATATTGCTTTCAGTCTTCTAAGTTGCTGGGGTCGCGGTCAAACTAGGTATTTTAATAAAAAGCGTGAGTCGGACTCGCATACGACGTGGTTTCGACCCACAGGGCAAAATACGCAGAAAAAAACATATAAATTTCTAGTAATTTAAACCTTTATTTAATTTTATTATTTGTCGTTACAGCGGCTTAAGAAATTCACACTCTGTGAAAATTTCAACTGTCTAGCTATTATGGTTCATGAGATACCGCCCGCTGACAGACAGACGGACGGACGGAAGGACGGACTGACGGACAGAGGAGGCTTAGTAATAGGGCCCCGTTGGCACCCTTTGGGTACGGAACCCTAATAATATCGACTGAGGCCCGTAAATGTTCTCGAATGAAACTCCACGCAATTCAAAACTAACAGATTTCACAATAATTAATCTTGACTCAAACTACATAGTTTTAAATCCAGATCCATGATTGAGCTTCTTTCAAAGATTAGAATCTGAATTAGACCGGCTTGGTATTTGCACACAATCCTCCAGTATTAATTGAGATAATTAACTGAATGATGCAAATTAATTACAAAGTCATTTACATTTGGTACAAAGTGACGAGTCCAACTCAGTACACGTGCACTTAAAATGCACTTGATTCAACTACTTTAGGTGGCCAGTTTTTTTTTTGCTGTCAATTAGCTAGCTGTGTTAATTATAATGTATGGTATGTACAGACGACGCCAGCGGGTCAAGCTACCCGAAACTGTCAAATTTACCCAATCAACCTAGAACCTTAATACTTTAGCGATAAAGTTGAAAATCTATTAAAGAAATTTGACAGATTGTAGTAGCCTGATGTGCTGGCGTCTGTACGTCAGTACTTTTAGCCACTGAATGCAAATGAATATGGTGTGAAGTATCTCAGGTAACAGTGTTACCAAGGGGTATCGTATTACCCAGTAACTGGGTTGTGGAGGTCAGACAGGCAGTTGCTACATGTAAAATACTGGTATTCAGCTGCATCCGGTTAGTCTGCAAGCCGACCCCAACATAGTTGGGAAAATTCTAGGCAGATGATGAATGGAAAACTATATGAACCCAGTTCCAAGCTATCTTAGTTTGTAATTTAAACAGATGAGAATCGTGATTAATGGCCTTGTTTTAATGGTCAAGGGTTTTTGCAACTAGTGTCACAGGATGTGGTTAGTCATAGCAACTGATTAGTTGATTCCAAGAATGACTGAATTAAAATATTATCATAGCAGTCAGACAGTTCAGTGCGCGTGCACTCAAAATGCACTCAGATCGACATAGCAACATTTTTATTCCATTAATAACTTCAGTATTTTTCCGGTTTATTTAATTGTAAACAAGAATGTTAAGAGGGGTGGTGGATGGTGGTATCGTGTGTGTATGAGTCCTTCGGATGTTTCCTTTCACTGTTTTAACTTGCATTTTAAAACAATATCTTGGCAGCCGCACGGATCGATCGATCAGGTTAAGCTACGCTTGCCGCGGTTGGCTCGTGGACCCCTCCGTGCCACGGAAAGCACGTTAAGCCGTTGGTCCCGGCTGTCATTCGTGGATCTTTGACAGTCGCTACGGGTCGTCAGAAGCCCGAAAGTCTAATTACCAGTCTTACCAAGGGGTATCGTATTCGTGTCTTAATAGTCTTATTTTATTGTGGAGGTCAGATAGGCAGTCGCTTCATGTAAAATGCTGGTATTCAGCTGCATCCGGTTACACTGGAAGCCGACCCCAACATAGTTGGGAAAAGGGCAGATGATGATCTTGACAAAAACATTGTTTTGAAACTGTCAACATTTGCCTATTCAGACTTGAATCTTATTGATCTGCTTAGAACTCCTTGCAGAGTCTGTGTTTACTGATAGCATAATCAGTTAACTTTTAAACGAGCATACACTGTCCTCAACCGCAGCATTCTATTCTACAGAACAAATAAAAATCAAACCTATTAAAAAATATCTTAGAGATTTTCCCCATCTCACAAATACGTCTTTAAATACATAAGCATAATCAGCCTGTAACGTTCCCACTGCTGGGACACAGGCCTCCTCTCTGTAATTGTTTGGTTCTAGGACATCCCGGTTTCCTCACGATGTTTTCCTTCACCGTTTTGAGAGCAGTGGTGATGAAATTACACAAAGCAAACCGCCTGCCTGGGTTCGAACCCACGACCCATAACTAGTAATTCGGGTCGCTACCACTGGGCCACCACTGCTCTCACGTCTTTAAATACTAATTATGTAAATCTTAACTATTTTCATCCAACCTCGACTAGTAAAGCAGCCATTTAATTACTAACCCTTTACCTCAACACCTATTATGCAACTGTACATCTAGGTACAAAGGTGATCGTTCGACCCGGTACACCTCAGTGCACCCGCACCGAACGCACTCGGCGAAGCAAGCGACTTGTTTAACGACTAACACTCTGTGGCAACCACAACGTTTTATGTTATTTCATAATATCCGCGACCGTCGGACAATGAAACCTCGTCTCTTTATTGGTGTGAAACCTGAAAGGACTGAAGCTGTGACATTTTACTACTGGCGATGATGGTAGCAGTTTTATCGAGGTCCAAACTACATAGTTTACGTCGCGTCTGGCGATAGTCGACCTGAATAAAACACTTATATTAGAAGCAGTAAGACGGGTAGCAGGCGCTGCTATTTTTGTCAAAAAAGATCATTCGTCACGTCACGTCACGTCACCAGAATAATTACGAAAACTTTTTAGCATCCGCGGGGTAATTGCGTAACCCACTGTCAGTAGCAATGGGTTTCATTTTGACAGTTCAACAACATTCATTGCGTTTTTACGTTGTTGAGCACTGAGCAGACACATTTATCGAACATATGAAGCAATGGATTATCCATATCCTTTAAAATGATTATGAGACTTTAAAATGATGAGACTTCAGATTGAGACTGATAGTGTGTTACGCAAGTATGGTGCCGTTTGGAAGGCGGTTGAGTTGGTCTGACACTTATCATCTACGACCAAATTAATGTTGGCGGTCCACAGCAGACGGATCTCTCCCTACGCTGCTATAGACCTTTCTAAATGAACCTTTCTAAATGAATCTTTCTGATCTAAGGTATCCACGAGCTCTTAGGAAATTCTGGGGAATGGGCCCTGGAATCCCACTGGCTAAAATTGACGGACCATCTTCAACATACGCGGAGGGATATCAAAATTGAGATGCGTTGGGGAGGACACGTCATACTCGAAGAGGTTCTCTACACCGAAACATCTAGTCGTGGGGTAGAACATTTCCCAAGATTTACTTAGGAAACGACGAAGACAGTTCTTCAAATAATCTTGGAAGTCTCAACAATATGTCCCTAACCTCAACAAAAACAAATAACAAAGGTGATTGGCCGAGTGCGTTTGCACTAAATGCACTGGACGTGGTCGCACCGTCGCAACAGCTCTCTTGTTTAATAACTAAGCCTGTGGTTTCACGTCCGACATTGTTTGGATTGTAGCTGTATTCATCATCAGTTTGGTTTGTATAAGAGTCCGTTTGTTTATATTCAACTGAGCTGTAGGTAGCTGTGGGCAAATACATGACTAAACATATAGTTGCGCGGTTGTGTTGCCATCTCACCGTTTGGTGGCAAAAATAACGCTCTCAAAGCAATTAGGGAATTAGTCACCTTATCCTCATAGATTTCATTAAGAGATTTTAAAAGAGTAGAAATCACTTGAAGTTTTTTGGCATTAAGATAGGCAGTCGCTCCATGTAAAATTCTGGTATTGAGCTGCATCCCGTTAGACAGGAAGCCGAGCCCAACACAATTGGAACAAGGCTAGGCAGATGATGATTTAGGGAATACGACTAATAGGAGCAACACTTCGCGGTTCCCATTTTCAGTGTTTCAGGCTTTCCTTTGTCTGTGGTTCAGTCAGTCACGAAATGTTTCGATGATGAAGATAATTCTATTAACATTCTGAATTTTAGCCTTCCGAGCCCTCGTACGGTAGTACGGTATTCCTCAATGATGTAGAAAGTAGGTACAGCGGTGACTGGCCTCAGTGCGCATGCACCTAACGCACTCGAAGACGCAACTTTTGTTTAATAACTGGACACTTTGGGGTTTCTCCACTTGTAAATGACATTATGTAGTGAAAATTGAAATGTGTTTTGGTTATCTTTGTCATCGATTTTAAACAACCTCGATTGTTTTGAATAATTTGAATCTGGTTCTTTTACTTGTTTTGATTTTTTATGTAATATAATAATATTAATAATAATATAATTATGATGTTTCTGGTATAAGTCTGTGGCCGCAAAGTATAAGGTGACAACTGAATTTTAGCGAGATACCAACATTTAATGTGACGTTTTGCGATGTGGCGTTTTTAGAATATGACATTTTGCGAAATTCCAATATGTCTTTTTTCGAATGTGGCATTGTGCGCCGAATCCTTTTGTAGATAAGTTCAGAATGCCTTATTGTGCGAGGGGATGCACAGCACTAGTACATGTACTTTGCCTATTTTTTCCCAGGACATGAAAATATATTTGAAAATGTATACCTACCTAGCAGTGTCGTGAGCATAGAAATATTAAAAAACAGTAACTTCAAAAACGTCTTTCCTTTATCTATGGTCGTGAGAAACACAGCTTAGCAGCTGCCATTCGGGCGAGTGCCGTTGAAATTAGTTCTTTGTGTGGAATACATTCATTCGCTAAAAGTTTAAACTCAACAAACAATAAGTATTTATGCTAACCGACATAACTATCGACAACAGTCACACTTCATAATAGGTATTTAGCACTTAACAAAGACTAGAGAACGAAAGGACCTTGAATAGTTTTTTTATAAGGAAATAAATACTTCAAGTATCAATACCTAATAGGTACTAAGTACTGCATTTATTACTAACCATGTAGGTATCCTGTGGTTTTAACAAGAATATTATAGAAAACGTCACTCTTTTGGTCCGAGGGTGTCGTAAACAAGTAATGCCTGTACCGAGACATCAATTAACTATAATAGGTCATTATGTTTCAGAGGGCGCCATTAGGGATTTTGTCAAGAGGATAGGCTACAGAGTCTTGCCCAGCATATGCTATAGACAATCGCTCGATACGCTTCCGCGCCGAATCGAACGACAAACCATGTTACCAAAGAGACCCCTTATATTCCGAACCTTTCTTCCGACAGTTTTTTGCTGTCGGAGGCAAGGCAAATTAGTTTGAAAATGTGTCATTTTCTATAAGACAACCTGTCGAATGGTTGTTAATAGCTATGTAGGTGTTAAAAATAGTCGTTATGGTTTGACGAAGTAATGGCGAAGGAGTGATCGTTAGTTCGATCTCTAGACTTGGCACTAATGACGTGAATCCACTTCAAACACACGCATATTTAATTTAAGTTAGTTGGTGGAATAAACAGGAGTGGAAACCACTGACCATAGCTATTCGGTCCACATGACTCTCTACTTTCCTGTTCCATATTCAGCAATGCTAAAAGCTGACGAGAATCGATGGTGACGCAGTGGAGCCCAGTGGTCCCGGCTAACGAGCTGGTTAGACCAGGCAGGCGCTTTACTTTATGTAACTGTGAAGGAATCATCATGAGAAAACTGAAATATCCTAGAGCTAAAATTTGGAAGACATGCAACATCCACCAACCCACACTGGACTCTTGTAGTGGATTTTGACTATGACCCACTCCCCTTCACAGAGTAGGCCATTGTCCCAACCTTTCCTATATCTATGGTCCCAACAGAGGAAAGATTATAGACTGACTAGCAGCGCCCCGCGGTTCCACCTGCATTAGTCTCGATCCTATGGGAATGTCGCGATAAAAAGTATCGTATGTATTAATCCTGGTTATAAACTGTGTGCCAAAATTTATCCAAATCTATTCAGTAGTTTTTGCGTGAAAGAGTAACAAACATCCATCTATATATATAAAATTCAAAGTCCTGACTGACTGACTGACTGACTGAGACATCAACGCACAGCCTAAACCGCTGGTCCTAGAGACATGAAATTTGGAGGGTGTATTCTTCGTGAAGAGTAGGTATCCACTAAGAAAGGGTTTTTCGAAATTCCACCCCTAAGGGAGTGAAATGGGGGGATTTTGTTTGTATGAAAAATCTTATTCCTCGAGTTAATAAACTTGAAACTTGGCACGAATACTTATCTAAGTAAATTATGAAGTTGATCATTTTTTGTTTTTATGAACTACCCCCTAAAAGGGGATTGGGGGGTTTCAAAGTTTGTATGGAAGAATTTTTGCGCGCGGTCCGATTTAATCGAAACTCAGTATTTATACCTAAAATTGAAAGGAAAGAATAATGTGTATCAGGGTTTTTCGAAAATCTACCCCTGACGGCCTGAAAAGGGGTAGTCAATTTTACAGGGGAGGATTTTACAGCGTGGCTTGATTAACTCGAAAATTAGTATAATAAATCATCTTTGAGTCAAGTTCACATCCCAAATAATTTTTCAAAATTCCACCCCTGTGGGGGTGAAAAGCGGGGATACAGTTTATATGAAAAATCTTATTCGTTAGGTTAATAATCTTGAAAATTGGCATGAAGACTCGCCTCAGTAAGCAATAAAGTTTATCATTATTAGTTTTTCAAAACTACCCGTCAAAAGGGATATAGGGGTGTTAAAGTTTGTGTGGAAGAATTTGAACGCGCGGTCCGATTAACTCGAAACTCAGTGTGTGTACTTAAGACTAAAAATAAATAGTAACACGTATGAGGGTTTTTCGAAAATCTACCCCTAATGGGGTGAAAAGGGGTAGTTAATTTTACAGGGGAGGATTATAATAAGTGGCTTGATTAATTGTAAAATTGGTATAAATAATCTTTGAGTCAAGTTATGAATTTTTTTAAATTCCACCCCTGTGTGGATGAAAAGCGGGGATACAGTTTATATGAAAAGTCTTATTAATTTAGTTAATAAACTTGAAACTTGGCAACAATACTTGCCTAAGTAAGTAATAAAGTTTATCATTATAAGTTTTTCAAACTACCCCTCAAAGGGGGATATAGGGGTGTTGAAGTTTGTGTGGAAGAAATTGAATGCACGGTCCGATTAATTCGAAACTCAGTATTGATACTTTCGACAGAAAATAATTAATAATAAGTATGTAAAGTTGTCAAAAATTTACCCCTGACGGGGCAAAAAGGGGTAATTCGGTTTTAAGGTGAGGATTTGAACTTGAAACTGTATGTTACATTTTCACCCCTAAACCACTGAACTTCTGATTTGCCAAACAGATAGATGGCATCCTAGGGAAGCACATACTTTTTATCCTGGTAGCACGTTCCCGTGGGATAACTTCCGACATCCACGCGGGCGAAGCCGCGGGCAGAAGCTAGTCCATCCACAATCACAAACTTTCGCGTTTATAATATTAGAGTAGGATAGTAGTAAAATACTTAGTAGGTACCTACTCGTATTTTATGTATGGAAATACTTCCTCTACCTATTCGTATTAGAGAGGAGTGCTTCAACTAGGAACATTAAAATAGTAATAAGTCCAATACTTTCACTTTTATAACAGTTCGACTGGTGTAGCGCAAACTGCAAGCTAGGTCGCTGTAACTAGGTGACTGTTGCGACAGATAAATAGAGGCAAAGCAAATAACAGTACTATGGAAAAAACTACTTATAAGTAGTTTTTTCTTGCCTCTATCTGCTAAAATGCTTGAAGTTACTTTTGCTATTGAGCGTTATTTGGCTGTTTCGTTAGACTGAATTTAATTTAATATAATCCTCGGGCCGTGGGGTCCGAGTGCTCATGGCGTGTAAAACGAAAATAAAATCTTAACGGCTGGTTGACGCTTCCCGTGACCCAAGGGCTGGTTTTTACCGTGGCCAGAGGATAAGTACCTATTGCCATACAACGTGGCAATGCTGGCAGTCTCTTGCGTACATTACCAGTCGACAGCGATGCGGAGAAATGTTTCGATGCAATATTTTAGTTTTTTAATAGTTTTAGTTAGTTTAGGATATTGTATTTTTTTTTAAATGTATTTTATAATTAAAAGGAGATGTGAAGTTTTAGAAATAAATAAAAAACACATAATACTTAATAATTATAACATCATATACAGGAAAAATATTAAGCAGTGCGCAGACTGTAGCCAACAATTTTCTACGCTAGGGGTCTGACTCATATGCTGATATGAGTCAGACCCCTAGCGTAGAAAATTGTTATCGCTTAATACAAAAAAAAAATATTTGCTGTACCATACATTTTACCGAACAGGTATTGCACTTTTCTATGAAACGGCAGATTTTTTTTTGATAACCGACGAAAATTTCCACGCTAGGGTGGCAAGTGGGCTAGAATCATGTGCTGAATTTATGGTAACAGTTTGCGCACTAGTTTTTTTTTCTGTATAACGTATCACCACGCCTGTAACCCCTGAAGGGTTAGACAGAGGTGTATCTATAGTAACTTTCATATTTCACCAGTTTTGCTTAAGTTCCTTAAAATAGGCGAGCATATTAAAATCCAGTCTCCGGGCTGCTACTGAGAAATTCCAGATTAAAAAAAAACAATAACTCTTTACCCGATCTGGGTTCGAACCCAGGACCTCATGCGCAGCTGTAGCGCTTTCGACTACTACACCAACATGCCAGACACCATTACATAATACCTACTCACAGCGATAGACACAGAAAATTAGGTCACAATTGAAACAAAAGCCAATCATTTTTGCGGTTTTGTAACCACAAACGCAAACAAAGAAAACGGACAAAATCGGCATTATTCGGTAGGCTTAACAGACCCGACTGAAAATGTTAACATTGTAATGCTTTTTAATTGAATTTAAGTAATTGAATAAAGCCTTGAGACATTACAATCACAAGAGTCGGAACTTTTTTCAGAACTTTCAGAGCCAACTTTGCTTTGGGACAAGAAGAATCGTGCGTGAAATTTTGTTTAAATTATGTAAAACGTTCAGGTACCAAAATAACTACGAAAATGATGTAAAAAAAATACCAAGTTTGGCGAAATAACTTAGAGATACTTTAAAGTCAAAACTAGTGACTGATAATGATTACTATCTAGAACATAGGTTCTAAACTTTATTTTGCCCGCCCCCACATCATCAACTGCCTAGCCTTTTCCCGACTATATTGGGGTTGGCTTCCAGTCTAACCGGATGCAGTTGAATACCTGTATTTTACACTACCTACCTGAACTCCACAATCCAGTTACTGGGTAATACGATACCCCTTGGTAAGACTGGCCGACCCCAACATAGTTGGGAAAAGGATAGGCAGATGAAGTACTTACCTATATCACGTTATCAAAAGCTATTAAACCCGCTAACCTCGAAGACTTAAGTTCAAGTTGCAAGGTCTATCGTTTAATGACATTTATCAAGAACCCCAGGATAGCAGTAAAACGACAATAAAAAGGAATCTCAGATTAGTTTTATGTTAGGATTAGGATTAAACTCGGTTAAAGTTTGGATTAGAGTTTCCGGGACAGGGATTACGTGGGATAACTAAACGTGTTATGAACCCTGAAAGCGTTAAATAATAATATTAATATACTTTTATTTTCAGACCTTGCAGTCCATAATGTTAGTAAAAGTTAGTAGAGTAGTAAAGTTAAAGAAGGTTATCATATAAATGGAGGCACAGCGAAATTATGAATATCCCCCTATAATAAGCACGTTTAGGGTGGCTGCTAATCTAACATAATAATTTACCTAAGCGTTGACCCTCTGAGGAGGGTCTTCGCTATATTTTAAAGCTGCTAGGTCATTTTGGCCAGTCAATCTATAAAAAAATCTATATCTATATTTGCCCTAAAAATCTAGAAAAAATAAATGTTTAGGTATCAAATACGTACAAAATTTTTGTAAAGGCGAATTGAAATTTTGGAGCCCTTACGTGGAGATTCTAAATGTGGGCAGTCATCCTGACATCAGAATGACCCATTTTTTAAATTCATTTTCTCAGTTGTTACTTATGTATCAATTATTTAAACAAAGGTATCAAATAGTAGCAAATAAGTATTCGATTTTAGTAATATTTTAAAGCTGATCGGTCATTTTGACCAGTCATTCTGATGTTCACAAAAACATCTGGTCAACATTAGATTGCAAATTACGTATTAACTAACAACGGTCCGAGTTCACAGAGCAAACGCTATAACTAACCAAGCGTTGCCAGATAATGTACTCTGTGGTTGCCATTAAAGGAAACCAGCCGTATGTTTAGCAACCGGTCGGTCACCGGTGCACGCGTACCGAACGCACTCAAACCGCCCCAGTACAACGTCAGAATTTGGTGCAAGTGATAAGCGAAATTATCGCATTTTATCGCGTTGTTTGGGTTATCGGCGAAGGTCTCTGGCAATATTAATTATTTTTTAAATGTAAAACTAATAACAGACTGTGATTGAGTAAGTACCTAAATAACGAAAATAATGTCGAAAAATAAAATTAACATAATTAAGTGTGCATGTGTTCATTTATTACGTAAGAAGATTTGTGGGGGGAGGGGAGGGGATACGTTTTCTTTGCAGTTTTGGTAGATACTGATCTTACGTAAGATTGAAAGGGGGGGGGGAGGGGGATTTTTTCTTACGTAGGGGGTGTCAGAAAGTGGTCAAAATTGCCTTACGTAATAAATGAACAGCCCCCTAGATATTATGTATGGTACAGTCAACAGCAAAAGTAGATGATCAAAATCAGAAATTTAATACTAATGAACGGAGTTTGCGTCAGAACTGTGTGGCGTCGAAGTGATTCAAAAGTATGTCAGACTCAGTGTCATACTTTTGAATCACTTCGACGCCACACAGTTCTGACGCGAACTCCGTTAATTAGTATTGAATTTCTGATTTTGATCATCTACTTTTGCTGTTGACTGTACCTACATTATTTGATACATAGAATATAGATCCGCATTCTTCAACGAGTGCCGATACTGAATTGAATCCTTACTAAGACTTGCTAACTTTGAGCGAATATTTACACAACGCATACCTTGGATTAGCTAAGTTCTCGTGTAGCTTGTGCCGACAACAAAGAAGATAACATTCTGAAGTTTTCCTATATTCTCCACCATGCAATATTTTTCTATGTCTAATGGAATTAATAATAATGCTATTAGATTCTCAATCATGTGCAAAATTCCGCCTTGGTGAAAGAATGTTTATGACTATGAGATCAAAATTCATGTCATACACAAAATAAATCCAGATATTGTATTGTGATCTTTTCCTCCAAACAAAAGGTGACCTCCTGTTCCCAATACGTTGCACCCTGCGCAAACTTCCAGATATAATATGACAATGATTATTCACTAGATACTAAATACTCTTATGAAGTCAATAAGCCAGAAGGTTTGAGTCAGACTTGATTTTAAGATAGCACTATTTAGATGCACTTTCGTGCCTACTGAAAATTTTCAGACTTATGCAATTTAATTGTTATAAAGATGCGACATGTTGTGACGTTATCAATACGATGTAGAGTGCTTATCACCTATATCCATATATCTTGATAAATAAAAGAAAGCTATTTTCATTCTTCGCTACAATGCAGCATGTCATTAACTTTTTGGTTATCAAATAATATTTTTTATTCTTGCGGCAATTACTTCCTATTTTGCATGGAACAACCAATAAACGGTTGTTCCATTACTTTCTTTATCACCACTCTTGCGTATGTGGTGTTCTTTCGCATCAATCACCAATTCAAAGTGATGCGATGACACAATGTCAATACTGCAGCTATATCTTTCCAGTTCCCGAGTTCCCGCTGTTGGAGTGTAGACTGTTGATCGTAGTTTGTGGTTAATATCTGCCAATGGAACGATGTCCTATTTCCTTACATTTCACGTCATTCCACGCAGGACACTACACGAAATCATGGGTACCATAATAATAGGAACACCCATTTTTATTACCTACGGATTATTTTGTATTGTCAACGCAAGACTTCCATTCACCTGATTCTAAGCCACCACCACTAATCAATTACCACAGTTTAATATCTAAAACAGTGATCCGTCGTTATGATAAATTATACTTCCAAAACGAAATCTGCACATCTGCCCGCTGTACCCCGTAACTTGGACTAAATCAATATGTACAAACTCGTCACCCGGCAACGGTGAGTCAGGATCCATTGTGAACATCCGTCTGTGATACATGCCTTTGTTTTGCATATTAGGGAACTCTGATAGGACATGCTGACGTTTTATGACCATCTTTGTACTGATGGGATCTAATTCTGTAGTTTTCTCTAGAGAAAATTAGGCAAGCTTCTCTGCTTTATTTTCTAGAAAGAAAAGTACTCAACAGCACATGATTTAGCAATAGGTAATTAAACTAAGAAGTAGATACTTAAAAGAATCAGCTCACTCATGAACGATGGTACATTGAACTCAGATATTCTTCTATCGAAAAGTAACACACAGACAGCTGTTGCATAATTTGGTGCCTCCCCTAGAATTAAATAGGTACCTTGGAAAAAAGGGGCCAATCCATTAATTTATGCGTGCATACATAATTATTATGGGTAAGTCCCGTTATGATATTGACACTGGCCGGCTGCGTGCAAAATACCTTGAAACAATGGCTGTTTATTTTGCTTGAAGACCATAGAGCACGGAGACGCCTCATTGGCTGCCAGCGCGGTGATTCCGAGCGCTGCGTTCAAAACAGTATTCGTTCCAGCCGTCGAAGGCAATCGATCTTGTGGGTGTCACAGCCAGCCACAGACGGTTTAGAGTTTGGTTTGATCAGACGGACGGATAGAAGGTAGAACTGAGTAGCTGAACTATAGATAGTATTTGTAATCTTCTACAAACCCACGAAGACCCGACGGATCATGGACCGACTCGTGTGGTGATAAATTAATAGTACCCAGAACTGACAATACACAGAAAATGCTTTATCATCAGAAACCAAGACCGGTCCACTGCTGGAAATGTTCTAATCAGTATGCTATTTACGGACAGGTACTGTTCTAGGTTAGCAAATTTCATTATAGTTCCCAATAACACCGCCTGCCAAAATATACTGGGCACGCTGTAGTCATCTAATCACTATTGTTATTCTAGTAGGTCACGAAATAATATTTTTTTCTGTGGAAAAACCTATTAAATTAGTTCCAGATAGACTCACTAGTAATTTTATTATAATTTGAATCATACGGTCAGTTTAAAAATAAATGAATAGCATTGTATACAGGTTAAACTTAGAAGTAGAGTTCTATTCTAATATTACATCGAATGATATATCAACGCAACGTTTCTAATTAATTAAACAGAATGTAGAACCAAACCGTGGCCTGGCCACTGCCAATGCCCTTCATGGTCATTGACATGCTAGAATTTTTTGACCCCTTTTAAAGTTTACTCTTAGAAAAACGAGATGGCGCTTACATCGTTGCAATTTCCTTTAATAAAACAAATTAAAATAAAACAAGATGTGTTGTCATTTAAATAAAAAATTATGAGTTTCCAGTTATCTCTCAATATAATAAAATTAGTTAATCAATTGAAATTATGTAATTATATTATTTAGTTTTAGCTACTTCCATGAACGGTTTTCTTATTGGTTTTTACATTGGCTAAATTGAATGGCGTTTAGGTTGGCACCGCTGTATTAATGTGGCAAGAGGTAAAATATTACCCAAGTTTCGAGATAATAATATGATACAGTGCAACTAGAAATCTATAAAAAAAATAATGATTAAAAAAAACTTTTTTGTAATAATCACTGATTTGGATTCATCCATAAGTAGACTGAGTAAGACCTTTCTTGTTTTTCTGAAATAGATTATTTTGCGTTTATCAAAATCGTAAAATCGGCGACCCATCGTACCCGAAGTAAAATCGCGCCAATAATGTATTAACAAATGCAACAGTGATATAAAACCTACACCTGTTTCTCGTTATTGCATCATCATCGTTGAACTAAGTATTTCTAGTACGCGACAAACATTTTATTCATAACATGCGAAGGCTCATGGTCAGCACAGTCCATAATGAAACTCTTTCTAGATAAGACTACAAAGCTGAAGAAGACTGAAGACTCCTCCTGTGCCATCCGTATTAAAATGAAATAATAGTTCAGTTTTTTAATTCGAGTTTGAATATTCTATTTAATTAGATTCTTAATATTGTACAGAAACAATAGCAACAACAATTGGTTGGTTGCAGAAACAATTTGTTGATTTTGACCAGCTTTATTTGCAAGCTACCTGAAGCCACATTTAATTCTGTTTGCCAAACTACGTGTATAAAACGACACGAATGCAAAACGAATTCGTGAAGCAAATGCATGCAATGAGTAAGTTCCTTTATAAATAAAAAAAAACACACTTACTATTTTTTGTAGAAGTACGATTTCAGAAAATGAACATCAAAATTTCATCAAATTCTCTGTCATTTACAATTACCATTTCAATTGAGAAATTAATAACACAATCACTAATTTTATTAGCCTTATTTTAAAAATCGGGTTTTATTTATTTGAAAGGGAATGCAATATTTGAAATTAGGGGAAATATTTTGGTCGCAAAGTCACAAATAGGAAAGGAGGTAGCTTAGGTAGTTCAGTTCACAGTCTGGCAACATTTTAAAAAGAAAGTGAAGTGAAAGAAATGAATTTACGAGAATAGGTCGCAAGTCGCATAGATTTTTGGTTGATTTCCTTTTCACTTTTCTTTCGTATTCTCCATAAGATCTAATAAACTAGAGCTTATTTGTGTTCCTCGTTATATTTTGATTCAACGGACTCGGCGCCGTACCACCTAAAACAGGATAAGTACAAAAGTGAACAGCATCTTATTGATTTTCTTCCCTTGCATATGCTTTCAACCAACGCGAAGTGGTGGTGTTGTTATAACTAGGGAAGAACGTGGATCTATGTTTTAACTCTTCCGTTTTAAATATTTTGTAATAAGTCACAGATCCTGTGACATTTCACCTAATTTGGTGTAAACATAGAAATAGTAAAAATGATGGCAAATACACTCGACAGCGTAAACGCGAACCAGCCCACGCAAAATGGTAGCAAGGTCCAACCTTGCAATAATGAGTCTAAGACCAACCTAATAATCAACTATTTGCCGCAAACGATGACACAGGAAGAGATTAGATCGTTGTTCTCGAGTGTCGGCGAAGTAGAAAGTTGCAAGCTTATTAGAGACAAAGTGACAGTATTCCCCGACCACATTCTGAACGGGCAGAGTTTGGGGTACGCATTCGTGAACTACCACAAGGCGGAGGACGCGGAGAAGGCTGTGAACACGCTCAATGGCCTGAGACTGCAGAACAAGATCATAAAGGTATCGTACGCCCGCCCTAGTTCCGATGCGATTAAAGGCGCCAATCTTTACGTGTCGGGCTTGCCGAAGCACATGACTCAGCAAGAATTAGAGAAGCTCTTCAGTCCGTACGGAACCATCATCAGCTCGCGCATACTTCATGAGAATGTTAATGTCGGCCATTTACTGCAAGTGGGCAGTGACGAGCCGACCATCGTCGGCCCTTCGAGGGGCGTCGCATTCATCCGCTACGACCAGAGACACGAGGCCGAGAACGCAATACGTGAGTTGAATGGCACAGTACCCCCAGGTGGTACAGGTCCCATCACAGTCAAATGTGCCAACAACCCAAGTAACCAGAACAAGGCACTGGCCCCACTGGCAGCCTACCTCGCGCCTGCTGCTGCTCGCCGCTTCGTAGGTCCTGCTGGAAAGGCTCTACTGGCTATCAACAAAGGTCTTCAACGATTTTCTCCTTTAGCCGACCCGCTGATTCAGGGAAATGCCATCGGCGGCTCAGGTTGGTGCATCTTTGTGTATAACATTGGAGCTGATACTGAAGAGAGTGTACTTTGGCAGCTCTTTGGCCCATTTGGTGCCGTCCAGAGTGTTAAAATAATTAGAGATCCCACTACCAACAAATGCAAGGGCTACGGTTTTGTCACCATGACTAATTATGATGAGGCTGTTGTTGCCATCCAATCCTTGAATGGATACTCGCTAAATGGCCAGGTACTCCAGGTCAGCTTCAAAACGAACAAGAGTAAATCTTAAATGAGCCAGATTCTAGTCAATAAATTGTAGCTAATGCAAAAATGTTGATCATTACTTTGTCATGGTTTGAAGTTTGACTAATTACTGAGTGAAATACGGAATAAATGTTATTCAAATCATGACATGATGTCAGTTTGAACCGATGTTCATACATTATAAGTACAAAATAAAATCATCACAATAATATCTAGAAAAATTTCAAAATGACTGACATTATACACCAAGTATTCTACAAAATTGACCTAATTTTAATTTACGAAGTCCATGAAATACCTGTCTAGTGAAATACCTGATATAATATGTCCTAAGATATTAAAGTTAGTAACAAGTGATGCAGTGCTTAGATGGATAAACTTTGTGTAATATTTTAATGGCTTACCTGACTAACTGAATTATAAATCAGACGGAGTCAGTAGCTTAGTCATACTCATATAATTTGAGAACAATGACATACATACATATAAATAATTAACTGCATACTTTTTGCTAACTCAATGTTTATGTATTTATTACTTTTTTATGTCCATTGGTATGAGTCTTTTTTTTAAGACTAATTTGTAGTTCTGGTATTGTAATAGGATAAAGATGCCAACAAGATTCTAACATTTAACCGTAATTCAGGCAATAATTATAATATGTTTAACGATTGACAGTGCAATATTAAACTTTTTTTACTGTAAGTAAAAAATAAAAAAAAAATATTTTATTAAAATATGTATATTGAAATGCTGTGCAATTTTTATTGTACCAACAACTATTATTATTTTTTCTTTTGAAAAATAGTTGCAATAATAAAACATAGTATATGTAAACAAAATGTTCATTGTATAATTATTACCAAAGATGTCAGAAATGCATTGACTGATATATAAAATGATGTTTGTAAGTAAAACTTTTACTAAAAACTATACTTCCATTCATTTTGATAAAATAAGGATGGCCCCATTATTATAATAATATTGGATAATAATATAATTCTGGAGCTTGAATTGTGCACAAAGTCATAAGTAAGGTGGATACATTTTATATAGAACAATTATAATTAGGATCATAATTATTATTTACTTATGTATAATTTGATTCCATTCATAAAATCTACTTGAAATCTGACAAGAAAATCTCGATTGAAATTATGTATAAGGACCATGACATTACAACTAAATTAGTTATTGATCAACATTTTATTATGACTTGGATACCTCCATGTATCACATTGGGCACATAATTATTATAGTGATTGTATAATAGTGAAAGTCAAATTGATAATTATTGATTGAAAAATTTTTGTGTGCATTTAAAATCGAAATTTTAAAACTTAATGCAATTTTCTCCAGAAAGTTTGCATACATTGCACAAAGCAAAATGCATGACATTTGACTTTCACATCATGATATTGTCTCTCTAATTTGATTGTATAATCATCACTATTTATTATTAAATTTAAGTAACTTAAAAATTCATTGTAAACATAATTTATTGTCATAATCGTAATAGAAATTATAGATTTCATTTCGATGTTTATATTAATATATTGAATGTAGTGTAAGTTCAAAATTAGTTGGGTAATCTACTCAGTACTATACCTTATCCAACTGTTTGTATCGGTTCTGATATTCATTATAGTAATTTCTGTAATAGTTAAATTATTGATAGTCAAATGCATATCATAATTAAAGTGGAAAAAAAACCGTGGCGAGATATTCACAGACACCTAGATGGGCTTGTATAATGCATTTTGATTAAGTATTTTCTTTAATTTCTATGGTAAGGATAAATGTTTCATTAATATTAATTATTTATTTAAAGTACTTAAAATACGCGAAACTAGTCAGTTATAATTTTGCGCAACATTTAAATCTTTAAGTATGTATACTTAAGTATTTAAAGAAAACTGTGTTCTCTAATTTAAAATGTAGATTAGGATTTTGGTTTAAAATTATGTTGGTGTGGTGTTTGGTTTAATATAAGTAATATACCCATATAAAGCACACAATACATAAAAATACTAAATGGTGTGTATCAAACTAGTCAAAGGTAGATGTACCTCTGAGTTATTGCTATGATATGGATGTGCTGTACTTGTGCGCGATTGTACACGCCGACTCTGCGAGTGGCAATTAGAAACGTCTAACTTTTAATTGAAGATAAATTAGAAAGGGTTGATACAGAGTCTAAATTCGGCTGGAAGGAAATGGCCAAAGTTTATCAAACCCAATTTATAACTTGAATTTTATTGCCGCTTTCGGCTTCCCGTGCTAACTGTGCTAACATGCAAACATTCGCGCATAAAATAAGCAAGAATCCATTTTACAATTACTGATAGTCTATGTTGTGTCGTCCCTGAATGGTATAAACAAATACGCTTGCTTTCTCCACCGAAAATAATACCAGTACACACCTGTCCACTTATTCGTTTTGTTCAACTTTAGTATTTTGTGTTCTAAGTTGTGGTATTTTATTTATTTAGAATAGTTTCTGTTTAATTTATATAAAACTAACATCTTTCTATTTAGTGTTTATTTATCCCATGTTTAATGATTTGGTTTAGTTTTTTTCGTTTGTATTTACTTTGGGCAGGTTTGGGTATTGTAGGGTTTGGCCTAGAATGTAGCTAGAATTATAAGACAGAGTACAAATCGCCGATAATGTATGAAAAAGTGTTTGGCTTACTTACATTTAATTTTTGAAATAATGTCAACGAATGTAATCTGACGTAGGGGATATTGATAGAAATTAAATATTGACCTTAGCAATAATACATATAAATAATGTTTTATTTCAAAAACTCTTTAATTTCCTAAAATTCGCTGTAACTCTAACCAAATCTAAGTATTTAAATCCAAAGCATTTCCTCTATTTGGGCTTATCCGCGCCATCGGTCGGATTACGCCATTTGCTAGGGTGATTTTCCTGAGATGTGGGTTACGATTATCGTCGACTCCCCTTGGCACCGCCCTGGAATTAAAACAAGCCAGATTTTATTTCATTCAGTAAAAATCCATTCTACTTGGCTAGATTTATCCTTAGCGAAATGCGGAAGACGCCAAAAGTGGTACCTAATGTAAGCCGCCGGGGGTGTATGTACGCAGTACGCATGCATCGATCCAAACTACAGACAGCGAGGCGCCACGCCCGTTTTATTTAGCTGGAAACTCGCGAATTGGATTCCAAACAAAGGTTTGAAGACTCACTCACTGGCTAGTAAGTATAAAGCATTAGGCTTACCGACTCTAGTAGGTAGGTACCTATGAGCATTATAACGTGCTTTTGGTGAAATTAAATTTCTCATACGGTGGTCTCCCCCGTTGGTGCGCTTCGATTTTTTGGAGGGGTCCGTTTTCGACAGGGGACATCTTGAAACTCAAAATGAAATCAGAAATGATGCCTTCATAATATATGAACGCAATAATTCCTGTAATCCTGACCACGCGATACTACTTGGTTAATTTTTACGACAATATGTCGACTAAATTATTTAAAATATCTAGCTATTGTTTCAGCGTATAGTTAATAATTCAGGCTCAACTATGAAGCATTCTCAAACTCCCACTTTATTAAAGGCATCTAACTACATAGGTATCCTTGAACACCTAGTCTTGCTTGCGAAATTACGAAAGGGAATTGGATGTATCTCTATTTACCTTCTTCATTGGCTGAATAATTATTATACCAATTACCAATCGTGTTTTATTGACATAAAATAATTTCAGCAGTCTTTCTTGTCAGTAATTTTGTTACACAACCATCATAAAAAATGATGTCGATGGCTAACAAAGGCCAATGACTGGCTAACTCAAAACAATAATTACGTGCTACATTTGGACATTGCGTTTATAACAACATGTGCATTAATTAAACTAGGGGGTGAATGCTACCCCATTTTTAAATCGGTGGGTCAATGACCCCGCAGAAGGATACTACGAGTGAACACATCGATAGCGCCTGCTATTATTCTTATAGCAACTATGTGTATGCTGGGATTTGCAAAATGGTTGCCGTGTCTATAGACTACACGGAATTCATTCACACGGATGTGAATTTATTGGGTATACCTTACCCAATTGCAAGATTCTACAAAACATTTAATAGAAATATATATTATGTAGATGAGTATTCTAGTAAGGTTTAATTTCTTATATTATCTTCATTAATCGTATCTAATCTTTGTTTGTTAAACAAAAACAAATTAATTAATAAAGGTTTACACATGATTTACCCTTAATCATTATTAAAAAGGTGAATCCATGGGTAGTTACGTATTGTAAATTATTATAAGTTAATTCTTGCACTGTGCCTTTGTAGCTCTTATGCTACAAAGTCCCCGGTTGTGATTTTGATATCGTCATCCCACGTGGTCATCGATTCTGGCCACCAAAAGCTCTATGTTGCCAACTTACGTAAATACGTAATATCACAGGGATCAATAAAAATGTAGCAAAGCGTATAAAATTCGGCCATTTAAAAACGAATCAAAATAAATTCAGGACTTTATTCACAGGGTACTAATACTGACTTAATTTGAAGAACATTTTGTCCAGCTTTTTTAGTAAATAACAAAATAACCCAATCTCATTTCAATTGCACAGAGTAAAACAAAAATTGTATTTCGTCATCCGTACCTTAATGCTATTGTGACATTAGTGACGTATAATGTCACATTGCGTAGAAGTAGAATAGAACGTACGTCAGTCACAGTCAGTCAGCCTGTGTCAGTCAAAGAAAATATTATTGAATTGCAAGAAAATTAGAGAATAAACAATAAGTGTGAGCAAACTTGCGTAATGAAATTGTTATAATCAAGATACTCCATATCGTTTATCATATTGAAGTCCTAAACAATTAGTAGCTCTTGTCCAGTGTGCCTTTTAACGTAACCAGCAGTGGTGAAAAGTCATGGAATCATTATCCAAACAAGAATTGATATCAACTATTACCAAACAAGCTGATCAAATCAAGCGATATGAAGGTCGTCTCAGAGGTAAGTGGAAACAATTGAAGCACAAACATAAAACCATATGTTTTGGTAAATTTTCCAGCTCCTATGTTCCGATAATGAGCGTAGTTTTTAATGCTACATTATAAATAGGTGGTTATCACTTGTATGGGATTTCTTTTTACTATGCTCAATGATGAACTGTTATCCCATTGGGATAAATTGATAATTTTTTATTTAATAGGTATAGTCAAAATAATTGTTAGCTTGAACAACTCCTGGAAGTAATTGTATGACTATCGCCATTCTGTCCTTGACCTGTACAAAATCTTGTTTAAACTTTTACCACAATATTTGAAAATGTTGTAAAGTAAAATAGCAATTTTATTTAGCAACAGTTTGCCTATTGTGTCTATTAGATCCTTCAATCAACTCAACCTATTGCAGTCCACTTCTGGACATAGGCCTATGCCAGGCTGCACCACAACACCCTGTCCTCCGCCTTCCGCATCCAGTCTGTCCCAGCCACCTAGATT
Source organism: Apamea crenata (assembly GCA_949629185.1). Taxonomy (NCBI): domain Eukaryota; kingdom Metazoa; phylum Arthropoda; class Insecta; order Lepidoptera; family Noctuidae; genus Apamea; species Apamea crenata. Next base: position 18,343,340 of record OX451360.1, on the reverse strand, counting down.
CTTAATTAACATAATCTCAAGCTTGATAATTGCAACTGGAAACCAAAGTAGTACTTTTGTTTTATTATTATCAGAACATTGATCTTCTCTAATTGAAGAAATTTACATAAATTCATTTTCAATACTAATATTATAAATGTGAAAGTAAGTCTTACTGTCTGCTAAATGATAAATGATTAGATTAGATAATAAATAATTTTTCAGATGTTGTTGCTGCATACAAAGGACTTATCAAAGAAAAGGAAGCATTGGAGATCAGTTTGAAAGCTCTGAATAAATCTGAAAGCCCTGCTGAAGGAGGAGGAGGGGGAGGTAAGCATGTTATTTTTTCTGCTGCCATTATTGGAGTCATTCGGAGTAGCACCCCAGGACTTCTGGAAGTAGTAAATAGATCAAAAAAACTTATAAACATTAGAAAATTATGCTCTAATCATCAACAAGTTTCAGCCAACTGCTTGAGTGATTAGTTGTCCACATCTTCCACATCCCTTTACATAGAAGTGGTGGCATATTCTTTGCTTGCTTGCATGTCTGCTCTCTGTCTTAGTCTTGTTTTGGTGTTTCTTCTCAGAGTAGTCAGATACCAAACACCAACACAACATAGTGAAAAGAAAACATGTTTCAAAGTGTCTGTAAAGACCTACTTACAGAAATAAATGTTATTGATCATCATTAAAATTTTATCATTTGCAGAAATGAATACTTTTTGTTTCAGAGGAAAGCAGGGATGAGTCAGTATCAGCACTCATGCTGTCTCTATCCACCTTGACAGCAGAGAAATCACGGATGGAAGAGGCTTTCCAGGCAGACAAGAAACTAACTAGAGATAAGGTATGTTCAAAAAGAAGTATTTCTAAGTGTCTAGCAGCACCCTTGTAAAATAATGTAGATAGTATTGCCCCAATTAAATACATTTTATATCAAGCTTTACCCTTGGTATACCCAAACGTGAATCCACTCGACGCACAATGGCTATTTAATTGTTTCTGTAATTACGGCATTCAACCGGTTTACCCAAATGTTTACACAATCTATTCTAAAGTTGGTAGACATAAACAAATCATTGTTATTATAATTTACTGTGTCTAATGATTAATTAAAAGGCTATGTCTTATCATATAACAAGTTAGTTGTGTAGGGTATAGGTTAGATACAAAACTGTGCGGCCGACGAGAGAATGCCCTCTAGCCCTCTTGACACCTGTCAGTTTCATACATACTAGTATTAGTTTGTATGAAACTGACAGGTGAGACACACAGTGAGACATTTAGTAAAGCTAAAATTCTCAAAACACATAAATTATGTGTTTATTCTTTATTAGCTTCTTGAATTGACACTGACAGGTGTCAGGAACGCAATAAAATTATTCTCTCGACGGTCGAGAGAATAATTGCGTAGGCATAGGCATATAGTTGCATAGGCAAAACATGTTGAGTAAGTTTTGATTAGACTGGAGAAAAACTTATTATGAACATAAAAAGGCAAGTACAAGTACATGTCCTGTGTGTCTTGTCAGCTGCACGTTATAGGAACTGATGGACGCTATTGATGACACCAAACAAGTAGCCGAATTTTGGGCAGAGTCCATTTAGATTGCCATTGTAACGCTAAGAAGAAGTACAAAGAGCTAATTCCTAAAAAGTCCATCATCATCATCATCAGCCTAAAGCAGTCCACTGCTGGACATAGGCCTCTCCTATTGCACGTCATTCAACTGGATTTTCGGCAACTCTCATCCAGCTGCTACCAGCCATCGTGCGAAAATCGTCACTCCAACTAGCCTGAGGGCGTCCCACCTTACCTTACACGTCCGCCGTAGAACCGATGACCGTTGGGGTCATCGGTTCTACGGCTACTTCAGCTTGCTTATTCTGTGAAAAGTGAAAAAAGTCCAATAAATTCTATATTCCTTTATACTTTTGCACACAATAAATGTTTAGGTAATCAGCAGTTGATGATATTGATTTTTAATACTTAAACCATTATGTCACCACACCAGCGACAGCAACTCCTTTCAATCATAACAAGATTGTTATCAAACTATAAAATTAATTGAACACAGTCATTTATATGGGTTATAAATGTAGAACAAAATCTGGGCTTATCTGGGTTGGGCTAAGAGGCAACTACCTGGACACTAGGCCTAGGTAGGCATTTTAGTGCCTAGTACCTACTTAGGCACTAAAAATAAAGATCTTCCTGTGGTTGATGCAATTAGGGTGGCAACAGCGGTCATTCAGGTCATAGCACTTCCTCTAGGCCACTCTTCATAGGAATCTAAACAAAAAACGTTTTCTATTGTGACACAACTGTTGACGACATTGATAGATATCGATTGAGGATACGAACGGCTTTTGTTTATGTTTTTGTTCTCAAATCCGTAAATAAATGTCAATGTAAACAGGGTCATTGACCGCTATTCAGCCGCCGTAAGCAAAAGGGGCGCATCTGCGGAAAATAAATAAAGAAAAAAGAGGGTGTGTGCTTATAATGTGATACAGAAGTGAAAACTTACTACTGGAACCGAGTATACGCGATTCAGCGCCGCGTATACCCGATTCAGCGTCACCGACCCGAGAGTGGCGGTTGAGTTTTGTTCAGAAAGAGCACCTAAGACGTTTTCACTTCAAAAATAAGTTTTACTAAGCAAATGAAAGCTTATTTTTCTTTATTTTTTTCCTCAGATACAACCATTTTGTTTACAGCGGCAGTAATGGCCACGTTTATACATATTGCAGTAACTTTACCATAATCCACTCATAACAACCCATGTTAATCATCTTTACACACTTGTTATCCACAGTATGAAAACCAGATAGCTGTAATGAGAGAAGAGACCAGAACATTAGTGCAACAACACTTGGCTGAGATAAATAACTTGAAGGCTAAAGTGGCATACGAAATACAGGAGAGAGAGAAAGAGAGGGCTGATCATCAGGCTATGATGAAGTGAGTATTATAGTAGTAGTAGTAGGTACATTTAATTCCCGGAGTCTGACGATAGGCATTAGGTCTCGCAATAGGCGCGCCCGCTATTACATAGAACTTAAACATACTGGCGAAATGTGGGTGTACTATAAGTGCACCTCTGCCGAGCCCTTCGGGGGATACAAGCGTGATGTTATGTTATGTACTTAACATTTAATTTTATTTGAAAGCTAGACAATCGGTTTCCACACAATGTTTCAGTATAATGTCATGTAATAGTTTTAGTTCCGCAATAACTGGATCTTGTAAACAGTATTGAGTTATTGCAGAATTAAAACTAAATATTTTATGGCGTTCCCACCTCTACTTCTCACTGTTTTTACGACTTGACAAAACACCTAGATATTTCTATATTTATGTTACTTTCATATTAACGTGTTATGTAAACCTTCTAGAATAAATTCCTGAAGAAAGGCAGGTTTAGCATGAGTCTTAAAGAATTAATGTTTAATTTTCAGAGAATTACACCTGAAATTGAATAGTGAGAGGAAGACAAAAGAGAAATTAGAAGACAAGGTTGTGCATTCCAGTGAGGCTCAAGGTAAGACCTGTTTAACAATGCACAAATATTTCTTACACTGCATGCTTACTGCAGGCCTGCAGTTTAACACTGCACAATTTTTTCTAACACTGCATGCATGCTGCAGGCCTACAGTTTAACACTGCACAAATATTTCTAACACTGCACGCATGCTGCAGTTTAACACTGCACAAAGCCGGAACAAATATTTTACGTATTGGCCATACATAAAATGCTTGTCCCGGCTTTGTGCATATAACTTTTAGTTAACACACTCATAAAAAGTCCTCCAGACTGTGTTTCGGCCATGGCGGCCAATCTTAGAGACTAGCCTTCCCCGCACTCTCTCTTCCCTAACTTTCATAGTCCGATGGGACGGCACGCAATCCGACACCCGCGACCAGGCGCAGGACCAACGTAACGCACTTAAAGTACGTGCTTTCCGAGGCACGGGGGTAACACAACACCGAGTGAGGCCCCCGAACACCGCGGGCCCTGGTGCCCGCACTACTTTGCACCTTAGTAGTTACGCCACTGGATGTGCACATGTCGAGTAAACATCTCTTTTACAATTTACACATCAACACTTTATATCTTTCAGCATCACAAGCAGAGCTAGAAAAGCGTGTCCGCGACCTGAGCAGTTCGCTAGAAGCGGCGCAGCGCCGCCTGCAGCGCGCGGAGGCCCGCACGGTGCAGACGCCGGCGCACCTCGTGCGGCTGCAGCAGAAGCTGGCGCTGCTGGAGCAGTCGCACTCGGTGGCTATACGGGAGGTGAGGACTGTGCTTGTGTTATGTACAACAGCATCACAAGCAGAGCTGGAAAGGAGTGTCCGCGATCTAACGGATGACGATATGGAAATCACAACCGGGAATCTTATAGCTTATGTAGCGCATAGCAAAAAATTACTAATTATAATCCCCATGGATACTTTATTCACCTTGTGAAGAATTAAGGGTGAACCATGGGTAAGCCTTTGATTATTTTGTTGCTGTGCATATAAATGATACGATCAATAAAACGACGTGAATTAAAGCTGTGGGGGATACATATCTTCAACACTTATTCAGCAGCAAAACGTTTAAGTTGATTTTTAAATGAGCTTGAGTAGAAAGCGCTTTTTATATCTAGAGGCAGCTTATTAAATAATATAATCGATTGATATCTGAGACTGTGCTTCACAATATTCAAAGTAGGCTGTACCTTCTATCGTTTAATGTCTTGTCTACGTGTGCCTTCTCTAATCTGTCGTTCTTCTGCTGTCTATAGCTATACATCAAATTCATAATTTCAATTCATCATAATTCATAATTTCACAGCTATGTGAATGAATTCCGTGTCTATAGATACGGCAACCATTTTGCAAATCCTAGCATACACGTAGTTGCTATAAGAATAATAGCAGGCGCTATCAATGTGTTCAATCGTAGTATCCTTCTGCGGGATCATTGACCCCCTGCAGCATTCACGCCCTGGAAGAGAGGCAGAATGTGTTATCATCTGCTTCTGTCGTGTTGGCACGACTTTCTCGAGAACAGTTTCTGCCGTGATGATGATAAATTATATTTGTTTCTGAAAAAAAAAGAAAACACTTTTACACGCCAAAAATAACTTATATGTATTTTAAAACTAGATGAGTTTGGTGTTTCCTATCCGGCTACTCTGAGAAGAAAGACTGAAACTAACTCAGAGTGGTAATAACGCATTAGCTAGTTATCACAAAACTGACCTGTGAAACTAGACCATTTCTTAGTCCCAGAAATTATATAGGTACTTTTTAAGATTGTATGGCTAACAAAAGTAACAAATCATCACGAAAAGGATTGAATTTGTAGAGTTAAGCATAAATATCTGTATGTATGTAATTATCTGTACATACGCGAAATACGCGTTTGGACGTGGAGTTGTAGACACTAGTCCGTAGGCTTACCACCAGCTCTTAAAGCAGGGCAGAAGTTGAACTGCACTGCTTTTTTGTACATAGGTGTCTTTGGTTTTTGTATTTCGTTTTTCGCCACCGACTTCCGATTTCACTTTGTAGTGTTTATGGAAGTCGGTTGTTTTTTTTTTGTAAAAAAGTTTTTATTTTTCACTCTTTTGTTGTGATATTTTTTTGATTTTTGTTGATTTTTCAAAAACCGCTTGTCCGATGTTGATAAAAATTGTATGGAACCACTTCAGAAGTATCCCCTTTCGAACAAAAAAAGAATGTTGAAAATCGGTCCACAATTGGCGGAGTAATAGCGTAACAAACACACAAAAAAAAAACATACCGTCGAATTGAGAACCTCCTCCTTTTTTGAAGTCGGTTAAAAAACAGTGCAGTTCAACTTCTACCCTGCTATAAGAGCTGCTGGTAAGCCCTCTGTTTTATAATACAATATCTGTATGCTCAGATGTGCAGTCAAACCTTTATTCCATCTGTCTACAAAAGTGTAATGCTAGTTTTGTTGACAGGAGAAACAAGTGAAAACTAAATAACGAGTAACATGTTATATTTCATTCTCAGGAGCAAATAAAAGCGAAACGCGCTGAAGAGTCCGCTCGCAAGATATGCGCCCGTCAGGAAGAGAGAGTTGCCCTTCTAGAGAGTAAGATAGCTGAGTTGTCGGAGACGGTGGGGCAGTACGACTTGAGACGAAGGCACGATCAACAACTTATACAGCAGTTAAAAGAATCTGTTAATGGCAGGCTGATGGATAAAATCGCTGCCAATATTGATTTTGGTAAGCATAATATAACATGAATAATCCGTGCCATAGAAACTCCCTCGCACATTGTACTGTGCGAGTGAAAGAGCACGGTTTGGCCGCCATTTTTATTTGTTTTTTTCATGGTACAGGCTATTTGTATATTTTAGTAATAGAACTCTTTGTTATGGGGCTCGTCCGTGGAAGTACTGCCTTTGCAACTTACAGCCGCAACACTGTGTTACAGCTTGAAAGGTATGAGTGCTGGTGAGATTTCAGCTTTATTCCTTGGATGGCAATGCATCTGCAATCCCTCGTGTCCTAGATGTCCATAGGCTGCGGTGACCAATTTACTAAGGTTTTTGGTCGTTCTGTATGCCAGTCTATCACAAAATATTAATCAAAATATGATATCTTGAAACGAGTCATTCAAAACGTACAATATGGTTTGTAGAAACTTTAATTTATCATTTTCATTCAGTAACATTTGTGCAAATGATTTACAGAAGAAACAAAAGAAAAATCACAAAAAAGCGAGACGGACAACGAAAAGCTAGCTGACAGCGAATACCTACAAACACTCATAGACAAGATACACATACTAAAAAAAGAACTCATAGCCGAAAACGATAAACTAGGCAGTCCCATAGACATTTCAACAGTTTTCAAAGTCCAAGGTTATGAGAACGTACACTTGAGGTGTAGAGAAGAATATGAAACTTTAAAGGTGGAGTTTGATCTCTATAAGCAGCAGATGAAAGTTAGAGATGCTGGGAGTGAGACGGATGATGTAGGAGACTTGAAGAATGAGATAGCATTGTTAAAAGAGAGGGTGGAGACTTATAAAATGGTGTTGGAGGAAGAGAAGCAGGATAAGTTGGATACTTTGAAGTTGTACGAAGAGGTAACATTATGTTTTTTTTTATTTTAATGACTTACTTTCCTACGAAATATGTTTCCGCGGAAACATACCCCCATTTCCCCTTACAAGGGGACAAGAAAAAAGCAACAATCTTCTAGCTTACGAAACATACTGCAAAAGCCATTCCTAAAAGTCTGCAAAACGTGGTGACTACGACATCCTGAAGCCTATATTTAGCAGTAGACGCCTGTCTTAGCAGTCTGTAGCTTACAAGCGTTTAACAAGGTTATGAAAACAACTGGTTAAATTTGCATTTCATATTATTGTTTCTTACTATGAATCTTAATCCTACTAATATTATAAATGCGAAAGTTTGTATGTATGGATGTATGGATGTTTGTTACTCTTTCACGCAAAAACTACTGAACAGATTTTGACGAAATTTAGCACACAGATAGTTTATAACCAGGATTAACATATAGGATACTTTTTATCCCGACATTCCCACGGGATCGAAACTTATGCGGGTGAAACCGCGGGGCGCAGCTAGTAAAATATAAATCAGTAATATTAGACTTATACCAAAATGGGTTAGCAGCAAAATAACAGGTATTTACACATGAAGGAGGCAATATTTCTAATATTTACTCCTAACGTTTCAGAAAATCAAAAACGAGCAAGACTACCAAAAGGAAATCGTGTCAGACCTCAAGACTCGTATCCTCAGCCTAGAGAAGCAAGTACAAACTCAGCGCGACCGCTACTCGGCCCTGTTGGACGAGACCGACAACTACATCCGCGCTCGCAACGACCGCTCGCGCCGCGTCAGCGCTGAGGAACACACGCATTTTAAAGACGGGATGTTAACGGTGAGGAATCTTGAACTAAAGCTTTGTTTCCTAAAGCTACGATTTCCTAGAAGAACGTTTTCGTCAAATTTATAACGGACGTCATGGAAATCTGTCATTTTCACCAGTACTTGACTTCTTAATGTCACCTGACACCTACACCACCTGACACACACCTGACACCTACACCACCTGACACACACCTGACACAGACCTGACTCCACCACACACCTTAGTGTCAGTGTGTTAGTGTGTGTGTGTGTGGTGTGTGACACCTTAGTGTCGAGGCTATTTAGATATTACGGCCGCATGTGGCAGTTACCGCTCTCGGCCTCAACGACGGCCATCCTTACTGATGGCGTTTTTAGTCGACGTCAAGTCAAACATCGGTGTCGTCATTTTCATGTCAGCTTGCCGGCTGTAATGTTTTGGCGACTAATATTTTAGGAAACAGAAGTTTTAGGTTGTTGTAGGTAAGATATAATTATTATGTGAGTTGGGCTACAGGCCACCAATCAATATTCATTATCTCATGGGAGCATAATTTGTCGTCGTCGTCGACTGGGTCGGACTTCATGCTTCTACGAGTATGTACTACATACTTCGTGGATAGTATGATGTTCGGCTCTACATTTTTACCTCTTTGGGGCGAGCTTTGGGGAGTGTGGGGACGCTGGTCAGCACCCGCACATGGATGGAACCTCCAGACTTTTAGCCACAACATACTAGCTAGCTAGCATTAGCTTTAAGTTTCTTTACTAACACTTTCTTACTGTATGGATTCTCTGTTGTCTGAAATAAAGGTTTATTAGTTGTCATCGCCTACAAAATACCCTTCAGCGGGAAAGACGAATACTTTGTTGTAAAACGTGTTACACGACGCTATTGCAGTGAACATTTTGGCAAAATATAAAAATAAAAGTTAACTACATCATAAAAGCACTAGGAGGACTGTTGTCAACACAAACAAGGTTAAGAATTAAATTGTACAATGCACTGTCGAATCAAAGCAGTGCCCAAAACTTTATTTGATGGACAAACAGTGAGAAACAAAATAACTCAACTCATTCATATCATATGCTCATTATAATTTTTAGGACGTGACAGCACCGCCGCATATGCTACACTATGCGCACGAGTTGGCTAGGAAGGACCTCGACATATCGCAGCTCCGGAAGGAGAAACATATTATGGAGGGACAGTTTAGGTATGGAGCATAATATTTCATATTTATTTCAGCTATAATAGATGTGGCTGACTATCGTCTGTTCCAAAAAATCTGATGAAAGTGTAAACAAACCCTGTTCAGGTGAAATATTTACGTAAGGCCATTAGTAACACATCCTTCTGTATTTAGAGTATATTAATATCATGTCTCACCAGTTTTTCTAACAATTATTCTATGAATAACATTATTAAATTGTAATTTTCAATTCACACAATTTCAACCTCAATTGTCAAATGAAAAACATCTTAATAAAGATTACAAGATTTATTTAGAATTTCGGGTTACAGCAGTTACGTTTTCATTGTTTATTTTTCGAACAGACTATAGGCAATCTGCAAAACTATTCCTATGCCCTTGAAAAGATGAAGATAGTGGTTTTGTCAGGGTCAGTAACCAACCTGGGCCTCTCGAAAAACTGCATCAATCGATATTGTCACCGGCAGACTACATGATAGCGGTTTTTATAAACACATAGTACATAACTGTCGAAGAGTAGGTATTATATTATACATATCTGCCTAACCCCTGCTATGAATACCAGCGTGATGTTATTTTACAGTCGTCATGATGGCTTTATTGATGTGAAAGTGGCCGAAGTTTTGGATTGGACCAGTAAAATGTAATAGTGTTGACACGAAAAAGATTTTGATTTTAGTATATTTGTTCTATTATTTTTACAGAGATTGTCAGCGAGAGGCTACAATAGAAAAAGAACGCTTCAAAGAAGTTATAAGGACACTGAAAGAGGAGATTGACAGGTAATATTATTTTGTGCATTATACATCACCATCAGCCTCCAGCGGTCCAATAGGCCTTGCCTATTGCACGCCATTCAACATTAAATGAATGAATTTTGCATTAAACATATCAAAATCAAAAGTCATTTATTCAAATTAGGCACTTTTTGAACGTCAAAATTACAAAAGACAGTCCCCCAAAAACGCCCGCCCTTCACCACTTCCTAGTGCTATCGCTGGGAAGAAGAAGTGGCGCAACAAACTCCCCAGCAGTACAAATAGGTATAAAATTATATTTAATTAATTATATATGCAATACAAATAGATATAAAATTATAATGTGAGATTTTTTGTACAAGTGGACATAACGGTAGTTTTAGTTAAACTTGCTGCAAACCATTACGTTGAATGTTTCCATTGAAAAATTTGATTGCGATCGTCAACTTGTGTTTTACAACTCCTTATGAATAGTGTGATTCGCGATAAAGTTTCAAAGGTGCACCTTAATTTGTAGTTCAACATCAGACAGTAGCTGATCATTCTGGTTCATTCTAATCACCCAAAGGCTCAAGTAATCAAGGTCCTGAGAATACACTTGATTTATTTAATTTCAAATATTTCTTTCTTGAAGTAGAAATTAAGATCACACTAATGAGTCACACAGTTTGGTGGCCGCAGTTTGTTTTTTATTAGCAGACAAGATCACTGCTACTAATTTTCTTGATAATTAACCGACTTCTAAAAAAGGAGGAGGTTCTCAATTCGGATGTTTATATATATTTTTTATGTATGTTCGGGCGTCACAAATCCGTCATATATAGACGGATTTGCAAAATTATTTAATAACCGACGAAAAATTTCGACGCTATGGGGTCTAAACTCATGTGCTGAATCCATGGTTACACGTTGCGCGTCGATGTCCCTGCCACCCTGTATATGAATTTGTGTGGGGTAGGTACAACTAAAAAGTGAAAAAATAAAAACTTTTTTACAGAATAAAACAACAGACTTCAAAAAAAAAAAACACTACAAATTGAAAAATAACTTTAATTTCGGAAGTCGGTGTCAAAAAACAATAATGCGGAACCAACGAAACCGACTTCCGAAATTAAGAAGATCACTGCTACTCATTTTATCTATGACCAAGTTTAATCAGCTAAACCATTTTCTTCAGATTGGATACAAAATGTGTATAATATGGTCATCTTGTTTACCTATTTCTATAGTAGATTGCCTTGACTAGTAGGATACAAGAAAACGAATTCAGATATGTCGAATTCGGATATGACGAATCCGGATAACAAGTAAACTTTACGTGTTTCAAACAGAAATAATTTATTTTAAATACACCAATATTATAGGCACCTTTGTATTGTCAAGGGGTCGGTCAGTCAGAAAGATGAAGCTAGTGGCCCATTCTAAAGCGTGGAAGGTTCCTATGGAGAGCGGGCAAGAAACTATTTACCGGCTGCTGAACGGAAGTTATTGAAGAACTGCTAGTTCACAGTTATTTTGCAACTTTATTACCGTACCGTTTGTTCAGTTATAAATATTAAAATATAGCTGGCCCAACAGATGTCGCCCTGTCCAAACAATAATTCATATAAAAATGCCGTAAAAAAACGACTTTCAGTAAATACTGAAAAAATAATTGGAAAACTGAAAAAAATGGGAAATCCCATTTTTGCAATTTCTGAGTTTTTTTTCCATTTTTCTTTGTCCTAAAAACCTTTTTCGGGCTATTACGAACATTTTAAAACATAAAATAGCCAAATCGGTCCAGCCGTTCTCAAGTGATGCGATAACCAAAGAATAGCATTAAATTTTTATATAAACAGTTAGTTCAGGGATGGCGAACCTCTATACATCTTCGTGTCATTTTTTCCAAACTAATATTGACTGTGGTCATGACGTGCCAACAAACAATCTTGACTACTGGGAAAAAACTATATACTTTCACTATAATACTCTTTATTTGTAACTATAAACTTTCACAATAATAACTGTATTATTTTATTACGTTTATTTATATGGTTCCTTATCTTATCTAATCTAATATATAAAATTCTCGTGTCACAGTTTTCGTTGCCATACTCCTCCGAAACGGCTTGACCGATTTTGATGAAATTTCGTGTGCATATCGGGTAGGTCTGAGAATCGGCTACTATCTACTTTTTTTTTTTTTTTTTCAAACCCTTAAGTGATAAGGGATGTCCACCCTAGGGTAGGAGTAGTGTAGGACTACTCCTACACTACGGGTAGGAGTAGTGTAGGAGTAAGGTAGGAGTAGGGTAGGAGTAGTGTAGGAGTAGGGTAGGAGTAGGGTAGGAGTAGGGTAGGAGTAGGGTAGGAGTAGGGTAGGGGGTAGGACACCTCGCGAACGAAGTAGCGCCGGGCAGCTAGAAATAATTTATATATGGCAAAACAACGTTTGCCGGATCAGCTAGTCTAATATATAAAATTCTCGTATCGCAATGTTTGTTACCAAACTCCTCCGAAACGGCTGGACCGATTTGTATGAAATTTTGTGTGCATATCGGGTAGGTCTGAGAATCGGCCAACATCTATTTTTCATCCAAAAAAGAAATATAGATATTTCCTAGAAATAATGTATATGGCAAAACAATATTTGCGGGTCAGATAGTTATTTATATTATTTTAAAATATTTTAGAAAAAAATACTTTATTATTATACAGTAACGTTAACATTCACAGTTTTATAAATGTATTCAAATTAAATACTTAACAAATTAGTGCGACTAATGCTGTTGAAAAATAGATGAGTTTTTTCTTGTATAATCAGATTTGATTTTGTATAATTTCTGGAACCCAGTGGTATCATATAAACTGGATCTAATAGCAGCCCTGAAATCATTTCTAATCTTATTAATTCCTCATCACTCTTTCCAGGTTACACCGCATCCAATCCCGCGAAGGCGCGAACCTGGAATATTTGAAGAACGTTGTAATGGCGTACCTAATGTCGACGGACTACGCGGGAAGAAAACACATGTTGAACGCTATAGCTGCAGTACTACACTTCACTACAAACGAAAAGAATTTGGTGTCAACTAACCTTTAGAAAATGTGATTATATTTTAAGATTTTGTTGGTATATTTTTTGAGTAATGGATGTTCCAATGATGTAAAGGTTCCCTTAAAAGGAAACGCGACTATTCCAAAATCTTAATTTCTCCTAAGTAATAATTGTAAATTTTCGTTCCTTTGGAGACTTTTAAAATTAATGGTTCCTAAAAATTTGCAGAAAAAGTTTCTGCAAATTTCTTGTTTAAAAAAAAACTATTTTGCTCGAATCTTCAAAGGTTTTATGTCCAAATTTTTACCGTTTTTAATTATTTTTAGTTACCGACTTTTTGTTGTGTTTGTGAGTACCTGTGGGAGTTAATAACTTGCTAAACAAATGTTTGTTATGTCTTTTTTTATTTATATTGCAAATTCGCCGATTTTGGTTGTACTGAGGGTTTGGCTGATGCGTCTCGCCTTGTAAATGACGCGTGTGAATAATATCACACCCTGTTTACACTAAAACCTGATCTACATGTGTTCCATGATAAACTGCGTATTTTTTTAAGCAAAATTAATAGTTTTTCCTGAATTATAATTCGAATAATTTATTGTTTTCAAAAAAAAAAATGACTTTATATTATGTTAAATGGCGTCCCGATAAACAGTTACAATAACGGGTGTAGGCGCACTTAATGAAGCCGAGAGATACTTGTACTCCCCGTCATTGTAATCATTTTTTTGTCTTGGACCAGGGGCTGCAGTCTCGACATTTATAGCGATCACTTTACGGCCGAATTCGGTCGCGAAGTCCCGGATTGACAGGTGTAATGTAAGAAGTGACAGGCTTTGCGACCGAATTCGATCGTAAAGCAATCGCTATGAATGTCGAGACTGCAGCTCCTGGGAATCTTCTGGTTATGGAGATATTGAAGGTCATTTTTGACCATTTTTTCACTTTGGGCTAATTTTAAACGAAAGTTAGCAAAATCACGCCATAGTGTTATAAACTTAAGGCGCAAGCGTCACGATAATTGCAATTTGCAGGTCAGTATAAGGTTATATGCTGTTCTAAAAATATTTATTTATAGCATGCTACCTACTAATATTATAAACGTGAAAGTTTGTGAGGATGGATGGATGGGTGGATGTTTGTTACTCTTTCACGCAAAAACTATTGAACAGATTTTGATGATACTTTACAGTAATATAGCTTATACATCGGAACAACACAGGATACTTTTTACCCCGATATTCTCACGGGATTGACACTTATGCGGGTGAAACCGCGGGGCGCTGCTAGTTATAATCATGAAATTCTTCCACTTAAGTTTGGTAATTCTGCGAGCTTTGTCGGTTCCCTTGGTTCTCCTGCAGATCTCTTCATTTCCGCGCGGTCGAGTACTGTGCTATAACAAAATATTATGATCTTATAAGTACTTTGTTTTAATTATGAAGTCAGGGCATAGCCTTCGAGAAAAATAACGTTATTATATAACAAGTTACAAAACATATAATAATGATTACAAAATAACAAAAAAACATTAAGTTATTATAAGTACGAATTAGAACATAGAACAATTACTTCTCTAGGACGAAAAGCGAATTAAAACAATTTTGATAATATTGTATATTTTGGTAAGAGATTTATTGTAACAGTATTATTTACATAACATATTATACTGGAACTTATCACAGATATATTTAACGAGATAATATGACACGATTTTCTATGTAAAATACAAAATGTGTTGCAGCACTGTTATAAACTATCAAAATGTAGGTTTTAGATACCTTTGCCTATCCCTTCGGGACATAAAAGCGTAATGTTATTAAGTATATAATTATTAATATTATGGTCTGAATGTATGTTTATTAACGCATGTAAAGTAAAAAATATGTATTGTACAAATTCGTTCACCAAGTTTTTTGTAAATTGGAAGGACACAGTTTTCTTGACTCTGAAGAAAAACGAAGAGTGTGTTTGACTTGATATTTTCCTACAAACACTACGGATTTTAGTAAATAATATTTTCTATAAGAAATGTTCAGGACCAGCACACTCGAAACATAGACGACCAATTACACATAAAACAAAATAAACTTAGAACGTTGACTTCAGCGCCATCTTACGTAAAGATGGCCACGAGCAGACCGTAAGGTTTTTACATAAATCTGCAATTCTCATTAAACTCGGTGAACCTTAGCGAACTGAAAAGTGGTCATAGTATACCCTATCACAAACAATCATTATAGATCTACATTGTGACATAGTAACGTTTTTCCTGCTAACCATACATCAAATTCGCACTCAAGCATGCTTGATGTAAGTGTTAGGGGTACAATATTGGTTTGTGATTGGAAAGGGTCCTATTTAAACACGCTAACATTCCTGTTGTCTATTTATAATAAAATAAAGTTTATAAAATTACAGTAAAAATAGAATGGTTGATTTGTTTCATTACTTCCTTTGACCAAAATTCACTGCTTGTTATTCATCATACATGTGACATCAAAAGAGTGTAGTGAAGCGTGGAGCTCTTACTACAACGGTACAGTATTTTTATCTTACGAAGCGACGCGCGCTTTACTTGTGGTAATGCAAGCGGACCAAAACTCTGTGAATATGTGCGTGAAGACGTGTAGCGTCAGCACATAACACTCACACACTTCCGAGATCTCCTGCGCTTACACACGTATTCACAGCGTGATTGTTCGCTTGGTAACCATAAGTAAGGCGTACGTGGCTTCGTGAGATATAAATACTAAACAAGGATATTTTGGCGCGTGACCAAGATAATGTTTTTTCAATACAATTTCGCAAATGCTTACCAACAATGCTTACCCTGTAAATGTCATTAGGGCGCCAAAAGAACATTGTTGCACCATGAAGATAGGGAGACGGAATGAAAACGAGCATCCCTCGTTTAAAACAGAACTATTGCTACGAGCGCCATCTATGTTCCAACAATGCTTACCCTGTAAATGTCATTAGGGCGCCAAAAGAACATTGTTGCACCATGAAGATAGGGAGACGGAATGAAAACGACCATCCCTCGTTTAAAACAGAACTATTGCTACGAGCGCCATCTATGTTATAAATTTCACAATTTGAGTTTTGGCAGTCACGCGTGAAGATTTTATAACAGTTTGACTTTAGACACGGAGATGGCGTTTAAAAATACGAGGTTTGACCAAATTACAAAATTTCTTACAAATTGTAATTTACCAATTAGTACAAATTCATCTTCAATATTTTAAGGGTTATGTTTAGGAAGGCAAGCATTCTAGTTTTCCATACCTATTTAGGTAGTTATGTATATCTACTAGAGTCCGTTTCACGAAAGAAGTCCCGCGGCAATCATAACAGCCTATAATGTTCCCACTGCTGGGAGAGGCATCCCCTCTGTGAGAGAGAGTGGGCCATAATCCACCACGCGGGCCCAGAGCGGGTTGGCAATAAATGGCACTAATTACTAATCTAATTAGCAAAATCCCTACAATAATCCTCGTCATACACATACACCTTTCTCTATTTAGGATTGTGCATTTTATTAACCAGTGCATAAATAATAATCTGATAAATCTAATATTTATGATTCGGTCGCACGACAGTGGCGCCGCGTTTGCGAGACTTCTTTCGTGAGACCTACTTTATTTACAAGTGGCCAGTCTTCCCATCATGCTCAAGCTGTAAAGCTGCCTAGTCCCTATATTATGAGCCAAACATACGGACACCTCATGTTTTTACGATCGCACTTAGCGATCAGACCAATCGCTTGAATATTTCTGTATCCTGCAATATAGATCCATGTTCGGACCCACTTTCAGTAATGTGTAAGGTTGAAAGTTGGTGGATAGTGCCTTTATAAGAGTGTATGGTCGTTTGGATGTAAAATTGGCAAAATATGAAATGAGATGTGGTCTCGAAGGATGAAAAATAATATATAGAATAAACCTTCAGAAGTAATGTTAAAAATGGTACACACAGCAAGCGACATATACCTAATGCTACGATGGCAAACGTACCTATTTATTACAATCTCAGCAGACGCGAATCTCAAAGAGAGCTGTTTAAAAAAAATTACATCATGACGGTTCCTTGTCAATATATACCTATACGAAAACATTATGTACCTACGTTCGAAAAAATCTACATCTTTATAATAAGATAAGTGACAGGCATAATTTTAACACTAGGAATAGGAACAAACTAGATCAACCGCGCTTAGATTGTTTAAAGTAAAAACTTCTTTCATGGGGTAATGTGTAAAATGTTATACCTACTAAAATACCACTCGATTCACAAACTCAACAACAACTTCAACTAAATGGGAAGAAATTTAAAACATGCATTAAACGCACACTATGTAGACAAGCTTATTTTAAGTTTGATGAGTAGGTACTTATATCGTAGATAAAAATGCTTGGCTTAATGCTGGTCCTGCTCCACAGGCACTTGGGCTCACTAGTTGATCACAAATTTCAATATTTGGAGGAGATGCTTCCCCTTTTTTAGTTTTTTTTTTAGTTTGTCACATTACGAACTTATTGTTTATTTTATTCAATCAAGATTAATTTTTCATACTTCAATATTAAATACCTCTTCCTGATTGGTAGTAAAAAAAAAATATATATTTTTTCTTATCTCTTAAAAAAATGCAAACTATAGTTTTGTGTAATTTAGAAGCATTTTTTAAATTTTGGAAATGTAAGAACCATGCAGGATCCGTTGTTTATGATATTTTGACTTGAAAGAGCATGGCAGTTGAGAATATGTCATGCTCACTTAAATGTCTCACTGATGGTGGCGCGTGTGTTGGATGTTGGATCATTCGGTTCCCTACAAAATGGTTGAGCGGGGTGGTGCTGATCCACGCGTCATGTTCATGAACGGGCGCCGTTGGTTGAGACTGGTCATCTTTTAACTGCCAGGGCTTATTTTTAATGTTATATTTTAAATTGTTTCTTTTTTACATAGCACTTAAAGAAGCAATAAGAATAATGTACCTACATACCTACCCAGGATTTTGTAATAATATCTTGATTTAAAAGAGTGTCCGTGGAGTTTCTTGCCCGTTCTTCTCCATAGAGATCTACATTTTTGGAATGGGCGACTAGCTTCAACTTTCTGACTAACTGACCGAATATTTAATTTTGACAATTCCAAAGTGCCTGTAAATGGTTTATTTGAAATAAATTATTTGAGTTTAACAATTATAACAAACAAAAACATAGATTGACGGTTGACAGGGGAGAATGGGAAAAGAAACGTGCTGCGCAGACCCCAAGTAGGTAAAATGATACAAGAAGATAATGATTATATTTTTAATCATGAGGGGCTCATACTGCCCGTACCTTTTATGTAGGTACCTACGCGCGGTATAGGTACAAACGGCGACATATCAAGTCATACATTTCCAGTTTTAGCTGATTTCGCATTGTACCTACCTATATGATTTTCGAACAATGAGAAGTCAGCTCAAATCCTGGAAATGTACCTATAGCTTGATAATGTCGTCGTGCGTACCTAGGTAGTCCCGTACCTAGGTTCGGCCAATTTGGCGCTGGTGGCGGTTTGAATTCGTCGTGTAGGTCGTCGAGCTATTTTGTTGATATTATTTTTCTAATTATACAGAAACTACCTAATCTTCTTCAATGCTGTCAAAACGAAACCTCACAAACATACATTTCATTAAAAAGTATTACAGAACAGAGTACTTTGTGTAGAAGCGTCTCAGACGATACCGCTCATCCATCATCGCTCTTTTGTAGGTGACATCCATGTAGGGCGACCATGGTTGTGAGAGTGATTAATTAATAATAACCAGTACCTAAATCGGTGTAAAATACTGGATACCTATGTATTTAATTTGTAATATAAACAAACAAGTTTCCTTTTGTGGCCGACTGTGCTGTCCGATATTCGCTTGTTTTTATAGTTTTTGAAATTAGAATAGGACGAATTCTTTTTTTCTCTATGGTGTGAAACACAAAAACAGAACCTACCGACTGTTAAAATGCTTTTGTTAAATAATACCAAACAGAATATGAATTCATTATTAATTTATAGACATTTATAAATAAAAGCGTGGTAAAAAAGCAACGATTATGACTAAATTAATTTTATTCAGTTACCAACTGAATAAAATTAATTATATTTAAAATATCGATGCTTCCAGATTATTTCGAATTTCGAACTGTCACCATCTGTTAGTTACCCTTTATAATGCAATAAGCAATGGGAGTTATTCCGGTCGGCCCCTTGAATATCTGAAGGCCAATAATTCTCGTAATTAAAAATGTTCAAAATCTAGTCTCAATGTCATCTCAGCGACAATCAATGTCAAAAATGTAGGGAAATTAGACGTATTTTTGACAGATTGAGACTGAGATCAGACTGTGAACGTTCTTAAATTACGAGAATGGCCCCTCTGATTCCCTGCTGGTTATTATTATGTTTTAATTTCTTTCTGATCCACTATAAGCCACTATTGCTTATTGTATTACTAGCTGCGCCCCGCGGTTTCACCCGCATAAGTGTCGATCCCGTGGGAATATCGGGATAATTAGTATCCTATATGTTAATCCTGGTTATAAACCATCTGTGTGCCAAATTTCATCCAAATCCGTTAAGTAGTTTTTGCGTGAAAGAGTAACAAACATCCATACAAACTTTCACGTTTATAATATTAGTAGGATAGTATTGTTAGAAAATAGAAATTCAAACATCGACACATTTTTACTGATAACCGCACTTCGGTAAGTAGTGGTAACCACGGTGGTAACAAAACCAGTATGATAAAATAAAAGAGAATAAAAATCACTTTGATTTGGACAGTCATGCAAAATCGGGGAGAAATTAACTGTGAAGGGACTATACCTATTGATGATTTGATTGATTATAATTCTGTAAATACCTACATATTTGTTACGGTTGCGAATCATATAAATATTTTGTCAATACTGATCTGGAACTTGCAAAAAACGTAAGAAAACTTGCTACCCTGGCACTTTCACTTTATAGTACCAACATTATCTATGAGTTCCACAAAAACCGGCGCTCATAGTCTCCCTAGGAAACACGAAGCGTTTTGCGGCACCGCGCGATTATATCGATTGTCTTCCAACTCTTTTGTCCCGCGAACATTTGCTAATGGACTTGGCGACTTGATTAATACACTGCTACTTACCCCTTTTGTTCCTTAATTAGTTGGTACCTACTACCTACGTACTTCGTTCGGTAGATTGTTAACGAACTCTAAAAGGGAAAAGGACTAGGAAGTGTTACCTACTTATTTGATATCTTCCACAAAAAACTAAATTACCATACCTAACCAATTTAATATATTTAAATGCAGCAGCTACTTCAGTAACTTCAAAATAGATAACTGAAACTCTTCAATACACGATATCAACTTGTTTTTTTGCGGAAAAGAGGTTATAATAATAATAATTATTTATTTCAGGTAAATAACACCCATTAATAGAACACGTATTTATCTATTTATACACGTAGTTATAGGGGCGCAGCAACCCAGAAAAAAAAATCAAATTTCACCCGTGCCTCCTTACCTATCCCTCTCATCAAACACGACGAAAACAAAACACAATCCCTTCCCGCCAGCAGAAATCAAATTGAAGATAAGTAGGCTATTTTGCTAGATTCCCCCTCTTCATTTTTAGTGCTGTTTCTACGAACATACAGGTTTAACTTCGGTTTCAAGGAACCTAGGTGCCGAGGTAGGCGCCAGTACGAACCTACCTTTGTGTCAAAAGTAAAACTTTATTATTCAGTTGCGGCGGCGACGTTCCTATAGCGTGTGTGACTCTCTTTGTGTTGCTTTCTCCGGATAATCCTGTGGATAGTCTAGTGTTTTCTTAGGCGTCACACTAGAAACTAATCCTACCTTGGCGACGACACTCATCCGCACACAACTGGTTTATTTATTTGTTAGGAGATAGGAGTATTGGCGGAAGCAAAAAATATCAATTACGCCAAAAAAACATCATGGGGACATGGCAGTGGCGGATATACATAAAAATAAATATTTGGACTAGTATCATTAACCAGGGAGAAAACAGGAATACATTAGGGTTGTAGCGGTATCTACAACGCCACATGCGAACAACGCGTCATACTGACGTCACGCAAATCCTGCATCTCGCAAGCAGAGTTTACCGTGCAATTAGCATAGATACAATTTCCCAATATCAATCATTGGGCAATTGCCCGCCAGACATAACACCCGTCTGGTCGGAGGATCCTCCCTTTTCAATGGAGGATGAGTGAACTTTACACCCCGTTCCTCATACCTCTAAACTGGTGACCCCGAACATGAACGTCAGCGCAGCCTTCGTGCACCTACTTCAGCGTGACGTTATCATCATCATCACTCCCGCAAGCTTTAGCGGCGAAGTCACCCAGCCAGCCAGCATCCACGGCTTCAACGGGTATCCTGACCACCAGCATGCAGCGACCGCGCATACCTGGTCATCACCCTCAGCCTCATCAGCAACCTCGGCACAGCACACTGCACTTTCGGCCGGTCAACAAGCAGAGCACCCTCTCCTGGTCGACGCAGCAGCCAGCCTCAACCCGGCGCTGTACGACATCCGACGCACTGGAGTATAACGCAGCGCCATCCACCCCGACTCACTGGGGACATCTCCGCAGACAGTTCCGACTCACCGTGAACTATGCGGCAACCGGTTCCGACTCACTGGAACCTCAGCTGGCCTGGCAAGCATCGCAAGATACAAGACTCAGCCAACTATCGACCTCCGGTCTCCGGAGGGGAGTGATGTAGCGGTATCTACAACGCCACATGCGAACAACGCGTCATACTGACGTCACGCAAATCCTGCATCTCGCAAGCAGAGTTTACCGTGCAATTAGCATAGATACAATTTCCCAATATCAATCATTGGGCAATTGCCCGCCAGACATAACACCCGTCTGGTCGGAGGATCCTCCCTTTTCAATGGAGGATGAGTGAACTTTACACCCTGTTCCTCATACCTCCAAAGGGTAATTAAATGGCGAATTTCCTCACTGCGATACCTCGCGGTCGCGGTTTAGCTCGGTACCTCGATGTCACTTCCATGTAAAACAAATGCATGCTAATAGACACGCACGCACCATGCCGAAGGATACCTCACTGCGATACATCGCGGACTGCTAGGGGTTTACCTCGATGCTTGGCATGTGCGTGCGTGTGTAGTAAGCATTTGTTTTACATGGAGGTACATCGAGGTAGTGAGCTAAATCGCGAGGTATAGCAGTGAGGCATCTTTAATATGAAATGAACGCCAAAGACCACGTGACCGGGGTTCCTTTTAAATATATTTCATGAAAAATATAAACTTGTAATGAAATATGATCGATCCATTACCCTGCGTAACAGGCAGGGAAGTATTCCAGCGTCCCCTGGGTCCGTGCCTATCCAGGCGGTACAAATAATATTTTCCATTCAGGAGGTTACTTCCTCTGTGCCCACTCTCTGGTCTGTTGAGATTTGATTGAGGAAATCTCGGATTTTTTGTTTTTATATAATGGATCATTTATGCTGTATTTCCATAAATCAGGAAACTTGCTTCTGCTTGCGACTTGCGTCCACGTGGATATCAACTATGTACCTATTTATATCATAAAACATATCCTTTGGCGCTCGGCAATAGTGTAGCCTTCTACCAGTAAGAGTTTTTGTATGCATTTTGCCATACAAACGCGATTTAATAGTTTGCATGAGTATGTCATATTCAGCGGGGTAACTGCGTAACGTACCTACTAACAGTATTCTTTCATTTTGACAGTTCAACAACATTGATTGCTTTATTTACGTTGTTGAGCAGACAACATTTTCGAAAATATGAAGCAATGGATTAGAAATATATGCGATCGACTTGGTAATTCTTTTCACTTGCCTTTTTTCCTTCTCGGCTGTACCTAACTTACTACTAGTAAAAATACTAACTAGAATGAAAACTAAACATAAAATCATCTTGAATGTACGCCTCCTATCTGTCTCACATTTGCGCGGAACCTAGACGTCTGAGATAAAAGCGACATCGTAATAAAATTGTCTGTCTGTCTGCAACACTTTTATACTTTATCATATCTCAGAAATGATTGAGCTTCTATTCGTAATAGGTACCTTGACGGCTGTTTTTGTTTCAAATATCATTGCAATATTTAGGTATACCACTTACTGTGGCAGGACACAGTTATACCTACTAAGTACTATAAACTGTAACCATGATTTCAGCACAAATGATTCAAGCAGATTTTTTAATTGATAACCGACGAAAAATATCTACAACTAAAAACCCACCAACTGTAAGAATGACTATCATTTTGACAGTTCAACAACATTCATTGCGTTATTTACGTTGTTGTTGTAGAAAAATTTTTCGAACATATGAAGCAGTGGATTAGCAACATCCTTCAAAATGATTCAGATTGAGATTGATAGTGTGTTACGCAAGGGTGCTGGAATACCTACGCGGTCAAAATATACATGTAATGTGTGTCAATGTGCAACAGCAATTTTTCTTTATAATAACCCCCCGTTCACTGTCATGTACTGAATCTAAACGAAACAGGGTGCTCGTCGATGTCCCTGCCACCCTGTATAATGTTGTTAAACCTCAGAAACTGTGTGCACAAATAAACCTAATTTGATATGATTTGATTTGGCTTTTTTTGTTTACTTTGTCTAGTTCGCTGTGAGAATAGGATAGGCAAAGGTGTCAAAAACACCCGTGCCTGTCTTGCTATGGCTACATTGTCACGATAACGCGAACTTCACTTCGCGCTCTCTCTGTTGAACAGCAAGACGTCGAGCGGTGTGCTAGAGAGAGCGCGCGAAGTGAAGTTCGCGTTATTGCGACAATGTAGCCGTAGCATTAGATGTTTATATTTTTTTATCAATCTGTCAAGTCAATTTGATATCTTTAATTTGTGACTCCTAAATAATTAATTAGGTATTATATTAATACCTTAAATGTCATAATTTACAGCCTATCCGAAATCTTTCACATGATCACATCTCAACCAACGCCGTATGCTCCAGTTAGTTATAAAACAAATACGACAATATACACCATCTCTTTCCGTCCAGTGCGTGCTCAAAGTCTCTCTAATTAAAATTAAACTTTGTTAGACTTATAAATTATGCTGAACTCTCGTATGTTAGGTAGGTATCTGTTTTGAGTTCCAAGTTAGGATGGCAATTTGATTAAACGTTGTGCTGTTGGTATTTAAAAAAATGTGGTAATTAATTACATTCGGTGGGTTTACTTTTTAATGTCCTACTATCATATCCTACCAATATTATAAACGCGAAAGTTTATAAGGATGAATGGATGCTTTTCACGCAAAAACTACTAAATGGATTTAGATAAAACTTTGTAATATAGCTTATACATCAGAATTACACATAGGATACTTTTTATCCCAATATTGTCACGGGATCGACACTTATGTGAGTGAAACCGTGGGGCTCTGCTAGTCAAAAATAAATTTTAAAAGCCAACTATTGGTAGTAGGTTACCAATAGTTGTAGTATTTTTGCATTGGAAAACTGGTGGGTTGGAATTCTAACACAGATTAAGCACTCACAAATCTCCAGGGTAGCGGGATCGTCCGAAAGGGTTACCGCTGCCCTGGAACAGAAAAGGCTAAGTAAGGAACAAGGGTGGGTTTTAGTCAGTAAGAGTCTGACACTCCCTTCCGCTCCACCCAGAGCGGGAGGGGTCATTTGATGATTTCCCATCCAAAAAAAAAGCACTCATAAATCTCAATCACTTCAGTCCGGCCGTCGAGAGAA
Organism: Apamea crenata; assembly: GCA_949629185.1. Taxonomy (NCBI): domain Eukaryota; kingdom Metazoa; phylum Arthropoda; class Insecta; order Lepidoptera; family Noctuidae; genus Apamea; species Apamea crenata. Next base: position 18,318,611 of record OX451360.1, on the reverse strand, counting down.
TGCGTTCCTGACACCTGTCAGTGTGACGATTCTAGTAGCTAATAAAGATCAAATTCGTTTGAATGAAAACTGACAGGTATCCAAAACGCATTCTGTCGTCGGCCGCACTGTAGGTTTTATCATGCTGCATTTAACAAACAAAGACGTTAACTCAAACAGTAAGTTCCAAAGCAACTTACTAACATTAAATGCCGACAAGACAAAATATATTCACTTCTCCATCCGCTAACCGCATTTAACTATCACTAACTCTCATCTGTATGCCCATCATTGTGGACTCCGCTCAGTCAGCATAATTATGTAAGTATCCTTTTATCCTTAAAACATTTAACATAAAATATCTCGGGGTTCAAATAGACGAGTTGCTCTCTTTAAGACCACATATTGACAGTTAGGTTAAAAGAGTGCGCAAGTTAATTTATGTTTTTAAAAAATTGCGAGCAATTGCAGATAAAAAACTAGTGTCACAAGTTTACCTGGCCCTAGGTCAAACTGTAATACAGTATTGTACTGTATTACTTCATGAGGTGGAGCACCTAAAACTTACTTACTGCCTCTTGAAAGAGCACAGATAGCAATTTTATCTAACTTCCATTCCATCCCTTTCTCTATTCTACAGATCTGCTATACAAATCCTGTAACGTGCTGACTGTTCGCCAGCTTTTCATAACGCACTTGGTTTTAAAACAGCACACCATGCTCTCCTATAACATTGAAAGCACTAATAAGAGACGGAATGATATTGTATGTGAGTCAAATGCGTCCTCTAAATATGTCTTTGTAAACAGATTTTATACATTTTTAGGCCCAGTTCTATACTTACAATAAATTAAATAGGAAATTAAGTAATTAAGTAAATTAAATAATTACGACTGTAAAAAGGTTATTTTGCAATTTTTACTTAGCATATCATACAGTGAAACAGAGGATTTACTTGTTGTCTATAAATAAAACATGTTAGTTTTAAAATTAGTTTTCTCATTTGTTAATTATTTTATTATATTTTAAAATTCTAAGCACCTTTCTAGCCTGAAACACAGGTCTCCACCTAGTTCAGGCAAATGAACAACTATAATTTTTAAGATAAGTTATTATAAATCTTCACAATTTTTATAAATAAACGTTATTATTCTTAGTAACAAAATTCTCACTTTTAACTCAATTCACAACTTCAAAAACCAGCATACTTCACACAGCTTCCAGTCTTCAAAATCTAACTGCCAAAAAGCCCACACCGATTTGTAAAACACGGTGCCATGCCAGAGCCGTGGCAATCAGTCAATGTAACCACAAAGTGGGTGCATAGTCGGGGCTCATTAATCACCGGCCACCTATGACGGAACCTCGTCGCCATTGTACTTTGGCGACGATTCTGAATACAGAAGCGCCGTAATGTGTTATGCGACAGGTAAAGAATCTCAACATTATACGAGGAATTTTTCATTTTTTACACAAATGTTGAATGGATTTTTGTCGGTTGTGAAAATGGTATTTTTTTCGTGTCAGTTACAGATTTCTCAAATAATAACAGCCGCACGGGTCGATCTTCAATGTAAAGAAACGCTTGCCGAGGTTAGTCCGTGGATGGGTCACCATCGTTTACATACTGAGACCCCACTGTGCTATTGGTATCTCTGTCAGAAAGCACGTTGAGCCGTTGATCCCGGCTGTCATTTGTAGAGCCCGAGTCTGAAAATCAGTCTTACCGAGGGGTATCGTGTTACCCAGTATCTGGGTTGTGGAGGTCGGATAGGCAGCCACTCCATGTAAAAGAGAGAGGGAGAAAGGAGGCCTGTCTCAGCAGTATTAGCCATGTAAAATACTGGTATTCAGCTGCATCCGGTTAGAGTGGAAGGCAGTCCTACCATACGTTGGGAATAGGCTAGGCAGATTGTTTGAATAAAGTCAGAAATAGTTTTACAAGAATACAGCGCGAATAATTTCTGATTCTTTTGTAATCATTTTCATCAGGTATTGTATCGACTTATATCTCTGTTACTGTTAGATACTGTAGCGAACTGCTGGTCACACAGGCATGTCCCAATATCTTTTCCCTTCCTAGTCTACTTCAACAGTCCATCAGCTATTCAATTATAGTTATAATGTTTTATGTAAGGCTCTCTGAGAATAATGTTAGAGATGATCTAAGGACTTAGATCATCTCTAACATTATTCTCAGAGAGCGTTAAAAAAGAATCTTTTTTTTTATTTGATCGAAAGCCCTAAACTTTTCAAACTCAAACTCAACGCATTTATTACAATTAAACCATTTACAGGCACTTTTGAGCTGTCGAGGAGTCGGTCAGTCAGAAAGATGAAGATAGTGGCCCATTCCAAAGCGTAGGAGGTACCTATGGAGAAGAACGAGCAAGAAACCATGGACATTCTTTAAAATTTTATTATTTACATCATTTTCGTACTATACCATCGGAATAGTTCCCCTAAAGATAAAAACGTCCACCATCCTACAATTATGAGCCATAACAAGGAGACATGAGTGACGGCGCTCACTTGCGTTTCTCGTCACGGCGCGCGCCTAAATCGCCTCATTGGGACGCGCGTGTGGCGCCGATCCAAATCCGATACTCGTCATTGTCTTTAAACTTACGATATATCGTCCTAGTGTGATTTAGTTTAGTTTTTCCAGGGAATGTTTTTATTTTTATGCCGTGGACGTTGCGGGAACATTTCTTCATCGCGTGTTTCGCTTTGCTCAGGTATTTTGTGTTTGCAGGCTTTTATTTACACGTACGAGTATAAATATTGCATGGGTAATCTTTTTATCCCATAATAAATTTCAAACTTAAACACGAAGCATTTATTTCAATTAAACCATTTACAGGCACTTTTGAATTGTCCAGGAGTTGGTCAATCAGCAATAGGAAGCTAGTTGCCCATTTCAAAGCAAAGAGGGTACCTAGGTATGCAGAAGAACAACAAGAAACGCAGAAGAATTCTTGTAATACCTCATAGCAAAAAGAAAAAAAATAGTAACTTTACAAAATTATCTACCTAACTATCGGAATCTACGTTCTTTCCTTTTAGCACCTGGCCGCGTAGTCTTTAAAAGGTGCCCATCCATAGACAAATATCACCCATCTCTCCACTAATCCAATGCTTACTCTAGGATGCATATCCGGTAGGCTCTTAAATCCTACCTTTTCCTACGGGCACTTCCTCCTTACAAAAACCGCGCCCCCTGGTCTACTTCTTCATATGCAATGGTCGCTGTAGCACCATGAACATGAGGCTACAGGAGCTAGTGTGAATCTTGGGGTTCATTCGATTAATCGAGTCTGGTCAAACCATGCTGGGATCGGTGCAATTCATTAATTCATTCATTCATGTTAGAAAAATAAGTGCCCAAATCCTTCAAACATATCTAGTAAATCGAGTGAGCTAGACTTATACAAACGACTCTTTGATACCGCCACATGAAAGAGTACTTAGACGTACTCATGCGTCCTCTCAACCTAACATAATCATAAACTTCCCAAAAAATTTCATAAAACATCAGCTTTGTGAAACTTGGTAAAAAACCCGGGACATGTGCGGTCGACATGTTGTTGGGCGACAGTTTCTTGGCACGAGAGGGTTTAATTACAATCTGGCCGGCCACTCGGGACCACAAACATCCTGGCCATATAGGACACTTGGCAACCGCATGGCCGAAAAAAAAAACCTAAAATTGTCCCCGTAATTGCGATGTGAATTTGTGAATGGAACGTTTTGTGGTCTTAGCCTTTTTAGTGGGATGAATTGGCAAGCTGGACGCCGAATGTGCGATGGAAGTGCACTTTTGTTATGTTGGTCAGGTATAGGTAGGACATAGGTATAGAAAGGCAATTCTATATTCTATAGGATGGATTAATTTTATGACTAAAGTGTCTTTTTACAGCTAAAACGATTGATATTATTCAATAGTCCAACAAAATGGTCATTTATTCGAAGATTGATCACCTGCTACGACGTAGCTTGCGTAGCTACTAGCTACGTCGTAGCCTTTTTGTTTACGGAGCTTAGGAAATAATTTCTCAGTTGTAATACCTTCATTGAATGGTTATTTTGCTTAAAAGTATATGCAAAACAAAACCAAAACGTATAGCTCAAACTTGGAACAAAGCCTATAAAACAACGTTCATTAATTCAAAATTATAAGAATCAACAACAAACTGATGCAAGACGGAAGCGCCTTTCAAAACTGAATTATCAACAGAATTTTGTACCACCAACGCAATACCTACTCTATCTTTACTACTGAAAGTTCATTATCGTTTACCAAAGCTAGTTTTTGAGTAGGATTTTCCCGGCTATAAGTCTTTGTTTCGTAAATTCGTACATAGTTAAGGACAGACAACTCACGTACTGTCGTCACATGTACTCGCGACTAAATCGTACTGTTATGAATGTTATATTTTGTTCGCTGGCTCCTAGACTATGTTCAAAGAATGATTAAGAGCCTTAATTTGGATGGCGCGTGTGCGAATGTTTGCTTTGAATGGCAGTGGACGAAACTGTGTTTTGTGCGCTGTTCTGAGAGCAAAATGGTGGGTATTTTGGACTGCTTTTTGGAAAACGTGCGACGTTGTGAAGTAGTAATCATTTAGGCTAAAATAATAAAATAAGTTGCAAATTGTTCAAAGCAAGGCAATCAAAATATCTTTTAACACAGCCTTTCGTACAACTTTAAAACGAGTTCACGAACAAATTAAAGAATCAAACCCACTACCCACCGTACAGAAGCGGCAACAAAATATTACATTATAAATACTAATATTGTGCAATGTGTAGGGTCACCAACCCCCAATCATTAAAAAAAATATCTTAAAATCAGCCCGAAAATTGGATAAGTATATGTAAACATCCCAAACATGATAACCCATTAATTTCATCCATAAGTAGATCTAATAACGTATTTAACAACATAATTATAATCGACTAGCTGCGCCCCGCGGTTTCACCCGCATAAGTTTCGATCCCGTGGGAATATCGGGATAAAAAGTCTTATATGTTGATCCTAGTTATAAACCATCTGTGTGCCAAATTTCATCCAAATCCGTTAAGTAGTTTTAGCGTGAAAGAGTAACAAACATCCATCCATCCATCCATTCATATAAACTTTATAACGCTTATAATATTAGTAGGATATCGTTTACCGTTTACCGCATCACTACTTTTTGAGAGAATAACAATATTTAGATCTACCCACCATCGGACCGACTATGCTTACCCGGTCGCAGTAAGCATATCTACTCGGCGAAAATTTACGCAAATTACCCTCAGTTTAGATTTTTTTTTTGTATTTTATTTAGTATTGTAATGTTGTACCCTGTGCTCCAACTAGTCAGTGAGTGCATTACCTTTAGTAGGTAAACAGTAGTATGCGCTTAAAATCAGTGCTTAGACTTTTTTGCTTTTTCGAATAATATTGTGTTTTATGGACTTATGAATTGTTTATAGAATAGTAAACTCAGTGAGAAATGTTTGTAAAGGTAAGTTAGCTTAAGAACTTGTTGTGTATATGGTAGTACACAATTATAATAAGATCTTATTGATTACTGTGTGTTACTTTTAAAATCAATCAATCATTTAGGCACTTGACATTAAACCTTTGCAGTGTTTTGGTTGGTTAATAAAATAGGTATGGTTTGTTCGAAAAGTATCTGATAAAAGTGTAAACAAACCCTGTTTATGTCAGGGCATTAGTAACACAGTTATCACAAGGCCAATTCTCGTGATTTAAAACGTTCAAAATCTAGTCGCAGTCTCATCTCAGCGACAAACAAATGTCAAAAACTTGTCAAAATGAAGGGAAATTAGAAGTATTTTTTGACAGATTGAGACTGAGATCAGACTGTGAACGTTTTAACTTTATCCCATCACTTTTTCCAACAATTATTGTAACATTATTAAATTATAATTTTAAAAATCATCGAAAAAACAAGAGGTTATTTAAAAAAAAACATCTTTAAGGTGATTTTAAATTAGAATTTCGGGCTGAAGCATTAAAATAATCAAATCAACGCACTCGATTTGCGTCCATAGGTAAGTTTTCTGATCCATTTGTTAACATTTTCATCAGATACCTTTAGAACAGCCTATATGCGGATCTAAGTTAGAAAAAGGTAATAAATTAATGATGGGAAATTAGAATTTCGGGTTTAAGCATTCAAATAATCAAATCAACGCACTCGATTTGCGTCCATAGGTAAGTTTTCTGATCCATTTGTTAACATTTTCATCAGATACCTTTAGAACAGCCTATATGCGGATCTAAGTTAGAAAAAGGTAATAAATTAATGATGGGAAATTAGAATTTCGGGCTTAAGCATTAAAATAATCAAATCAACGCACTCGATTTGCGTCCATAGGTAAGTTTTCTGATCCATTTGTTAACATTTTCATCAGATACTTTTAGAACAGCCTATATGCGGATCTAAGTTAGAAAAAAGGTAAGTAATAAATTAATGATGGGATTGTTTTCATGATTCCGTGCATTCATCGACTATAATTGTGTTTTTTTATAATAGTCCTCTTATTTAATTGACCGGTTATTTTTACTTCGAAAACTACCATTTATATCTTTATTTTTATGGATATAGGTCCACAAACTCACCAGCCATAATTCAAGCGTGTCCTACGTCTCAACCCGCACCATAAACTTGGAATTGAATTGGATAACTAAAATGCATTCTGGGTGAAGTGCAAAAGGCGTTGCTGTGTTGGTATCAGCGGGCGCACTCAACATGCAAAGTACGCGTCGCTTTGAGAAGGCGTCGCTAGTGATGTGAGTTGGGAGAGTGAGCTGGATTATACACTTATACAGTATACAGGAGTGAGGATGGAATGAATGTTCGTAATATCTGATAACTGTACGAAGCGTGATAATTGAAAAGCCAGTCGCCAAAGCCAGCCAAAGCCATATGCGGTGCGTTTGGCTCTTATTTATAGGCGTCTTAGCGTTCATTCGTTTGCGAGAATACTTATACACAGTCTGAACTTGAGTGCATTGTGATTTACCTGTCAATATATTTTTAATTATAAATCAAATATGGCACATTTGACTAACTAAATAGGTCTAATTTCCTTTCGCGACCGGGTTTTTTTCTGGCAAAATAGCCTTTTTAATTTGTTTTTTACTTACTGAACTCTTTGGGTGCCATATGATTATACAGACAGAAGTTGGGATTTACAAACTTACAAACAAACCTTCTTCCTCACAAACGACTAAGGCTCAATTTACACTACCGCGGAATGGAGTGGAAGCGAGTTTTCGTAACGATATTATACATGGCAAATAAACTTTATGTCAATTGTTTAACGTACAAACTAGATACGAGCTTGTAACTGCCGGAATTCCCGGGAATGCGCTATAATTTTCCGAAAGATGCGCTACCTGTGTGTATGTGTGTAGGTATCTAATTTGTGCGTTACACTTTTGACATAAAGTTCATTATGCTTTGTACAAAAAAACTCGCTTCCACTCCGTTCCGCGGCAATGTAAATAATTGAGCCTAAGAAGTTTCGTTGTACTTACACAGCCTTTGAAAAATCCATAAATTCCCCCACCTTCCTCATGAGTTTACCTGATCGTGTCCCATCCCTATCATCCTTAACATATTAGGGATCGTTCGCTACAGACGCAACACTACTCTGGATTTTTCCGCACCGTCTTGTGTTTGTGCAACTTAAACTGATTTACAAATAAATTGAAACATTACGACTTGTAAATTTCGACGCTCCGCTCTATAAATATGTAAGTTGTAAAAGCAATTTACTTTTGAAACAGTTTCAAGAAGAATGAGAAGTGACATTTAGGGGTTTATTTATAAACGTTGCTTAATGTTAATTAAGTAATGATTAGCGACTGTTTAACCGTACATTTCTGACGTTTAAAATATTTTAAGTTCAAGCAATGGTCATAAATAAAGGCGTTAATGTTTAGACGTTGATTTTTGAGCTTAGATCGAGAAGTAGGTGCGTGTTTAGTTCAAATTCTAGGAATAATTGACACTGTCATAGCTGCTGAGCCAAACCTACAATCCTTTATCAGTTATTTTACCTATAACAGCAGCAACACAAATACAACCTTATTGTAACGTGTATAAAAATCACTGGGATTTTGACAGACTAGTCAATGGCAGTAACCAAATAGCAATCTTATTGTAATGTGAATAAAGATCAGTTTGATTTTGACAGTGATGCAAATTCAGAGGTCTTGTTTGAGTAATTTGCCCTAACTGAGTCGGACACAAAACTTTCATATCAAAATAAAGTCACTCATTTATCATCAGGGTTCATCGTGTTAGAAAACTCAATGATTAGGATCTATATTTATCGCTGTGTGAGCGAAGTATGAAATAGGAGCTTGCCAAGGGTTTTCTTGATATCGTTAATATTTAAACCAGCCTATACCTAAGTCAGGGTTGTCAAGAACTGTTCAACCGATCTATCCTGTAAAAATCTCACCGTAAAAAATAACGAATAGTGTCAATCCCTAGCATCAGGCATACCTAGCTCTCAAAACATCGTGAGTAAACCGGCCTGTATTAGAACTAAAAACTCGAAGACATGTGCATGCACTTCTCTTCGAGCGATCAACACGCACGGGACACGCGTGTTTGATTACGACTCTACTCCCTCCCATAGAGACGTGTCCCAGCAGTGGGAATATTATAGGCTGATTGTGATTATACATCAAGTGAAATTATAGCTCACTTTAAGTTTATTTCACCTAAGTTGTTGATTTTTACAGAACAGACCGGCTGGTGTTAATAGCGTACCAGAAAAAAAGAAAACTGAATTTCACGTTAAAGTATAAGCGGATTCCCCTTACTGTCCAGAGCCAGACGGTAGTATCAAACGATACTGCTCCAATCCGTGCCGATACATAAACACATCGTTTATTTTATCATTCTATTGTGTATCGTCGCGAACAGACAATCCATCAACAGTGTAGTTAAAATCCTTTCGTACGAAGCGCGTTACATTGTCGTTTACGACCAGCGGCCGACGGAGTGCGGCTAAGCGATGCGTTAATGTATTATGTTGGTAGATAAAAGTGACTTTGTAAGCTGTATATGTCACGAAGTCTGGCTATAAAGGTGTGGGACATACTGGTGGGGAATTTAAAGGATATGATGTGTGTTTGAAGTAGGAGAGTGTAAGGGAGGTGGACCAATAACCTAAGTTATGCAAATACGACTAGGTTGCATTGGTTTGAGCAATTGAGCATATAATTGTCTAAGTAAAATATAAAAATATGGGACTAACCACGCTTATTCAGCTCTATTTAGCATTACGGACGCGTACGCATTCCATACAAAATCGTTGTTTTCTATGGACAAAAGCTGAACAGAACTGAATAAGTGTGGGTAGTCCCTTATTAAGATACCTTACATAAAAGGTCCTGTAGTCGCCAAGACCTCTCCGCTGTGTAAAATATTTGGATAAACTTTAGGTATGTTTGTATATAAGCCATCATTTGCCTAGCCTTTTCCCAGCTATTTTTAGGTCGGCTTCTAGTCTAGTCTAGATAGTACTAGTATTTTACATGGAGGGGCTGCCTATCTGACCTCCACAACCCATTTACTGGTAAGATAACCCTACACCCCTTGGTAAGACTGGTTATCAGGCTGGGCTTCTGACGACCCAATGAATAAATGTCAAAATGCTCTTCACTCACAAGCTTACGTTTTTATTCCATCTATGTCACCAAACTTAGGAATACAAAATCTTTATCCGCGTTTGTCATAAAACCGTATCAGACTCGACGCTCAACGCTCAACTCTGGACAAAGCGACGCGATAAACACGTGGCACCTCGGAGAGCTAATAAAGTAACGCTAAAAGATTAGGATGATGAAAGCTTTCAATGATTTTGTGATGAATTGGTAGCATGAGTAACATAGTTAAGTTGGAGTACTTGTGTGGATCGATATGAGAGTACGAGATGACAAAAGAAACGATGGATGGACTGTGTGAAAGATGATGCTAGAAAATAGTACTGAGGTATGGAAGTATAGCGGTAAGAGGAACAGGGTGTAACAGATCACTCATGCTCCATAGAAAAGGGAGGATCTTCCGACCAGACGGGTATTGAGTCTGGTGGGCTAGTTCCCGACGGTTGATGTTGGGGAAATGCTAGTCGCGCGGTAAACTGTGCTTGCGCGATGCAGGATTTGGTGTGACGTCAGTGTGATAATATGTAGTTCGCACGTGGCGTTGTAGATGTAGATTGAACTATATCATTCCCCTGAAGCAAGAAAATGATGACGATGACGGTGGTATGAGTTACGACAGTGAATTCAGGAAGTTTGTTTATAAGTGTTTTTTTCGACTCTTTCATGATGATACTTAGAGTTTTGCCGGTGTCCACTAGTTATTAAAAAAATTCAGTCTATTCATCATCTTCATGATGATCATCGTCCTCCTGTCCTAATATCAATTTATTTGCAATTCAGTGTCAATTTCCTATATTCGTTACGCTGGGGCTCTGTTACGCATGGCTCGTAGCAATATGCTAAGGCTCTTTTGCGTTGATGTGACGCATATTTTCCCCCTACTTTTTCTTTTTGCGTTTGTGTTCTTTCTCTGCGTCATGTTTACCGCCAATAAACGTATTTTCTTTCTTTATATTACAATCATATTTTGCCACCACTGATACGTACTGCTGCAAAAGTTCCGTATGTTCCTTTTTTGCACGATCCATTTTTTCTTACACAGTAATTTTCCTCTATTATCTGAGAATATTCTTTCTGTCATACAAAATGAAACAATGGCTCGCAGGCACCTGCCAAGTTTACCGTTATGAGCCTACAGGCATTGCACAGATATTGACAGTTTCTTGGCGCGCACCGATTTAATTATAGACCTCTTTTTACAGGCCGCCGCGGTTCCAAACCGGAGCCAAACTGTTGAGTAGTATAGGGACGTCTATTGTGTTTAGAAACGCTGTGCTTATATTATTTTTGAAATGTGTCTACCTTCCAAATGGAAAGCAAAACCGATAATCAGGCATGTTCATCTGCCTGGGCATATAATAACAACACAACAAAAAGTCATAATTCGTTAGATCATTATTTTACAGTAAATATTTCCAAACAAACGTTCTGATAGAACGATTACCTATTTACTATCAGAGTGGAGTAATAGAGCACTTTGTATAGGAGTTCTTCTAGTACTACCACACTACATTTAGGCTAGATCTAGCCATCTATTTCTATCTCCAACGTTTTGTGTTCCGATTTAAAGGATTTGAGGGTCGGTGTAATTAATTGCACACGAGACATTTGATGTTAGGCCTATCACTAAAAGACCGAACCTGTAAGTCAGAGACCCAACGTAGGACTAAGGTCCAATAAGGTCTAAAATTGAGGTGGCCAGGACACTTCGCTCTATGTTGTGATGGCAGGTGGAGCAGAGCCCTAACAGAATTGTTGCCGTGAAACGATAGAAGGAGCGTTGTCAGACCAATAGCCAGGTGGATGGACGATATGCAGAAGATCGCGGGAAGACCTGGATGAGATTTGCACAGAACAGGGAAGCATGGCAAAAAAGGTAAGACTATACTCAGTGAGTGGAACAAGGCTGCCGATGATAAAGTTTTACCGTTTACCTACCCGCGTCGTCACCGCTCGCAATACACTCCCGTGCATCCACCAATTTTCCTGGCACAACCAAATCGCAGTCGCAAATGTTTTCATGCTCTGTAATTTATACAACAATTGTCTCTTGTAGAACCGGTAGTGCAACTGTTGCTGTCTACAACCAATTTTTTATTGGCAGCCGTTTTATGAGCACCACTTGCATTTAAATGGGTGAATGGATTAAGTGTTTTTGTTGATTATTTCTTTGATTTATATAGGTATCAAGTAAATTGTACTATTTTTAAAACATTATCATGAAGATCTTGCAGCAGTTCCCTGTAGTTTTAAAGTAACTGTGCATTTATGTTTACTATGAACCGACTAAAATGCTCAAGTGGATACCAAAAAAGTAAGAAATACGACGTATGAAATGATGAACGACGGCCGCCATTACCCACGTACAATGGTTCACTTGAAGGATAAGTGCGGAAACCAATCACGATAACATAGATCATAGAAGTAAGAGCTACCTCATTTTACCTTCACCTCGAATATGAGCACCTCTTAACGACGGCAGCAACGATACATTTCTATGCCGCTGTAGCTATCAAGTCATAAGTCAGTCAAGATCAACTTTGAAAGAATACTTGACCTTTACAACCTTCTCAGCATGATCAGTTTATAACGTTCCCACTGCTGGGACACAGGCAGGGGCCTGTCCCCGCATGTGTCCCGCGGGCCAGTGCGGGTTGGTAGATGTTACAACATGATGATGTGTTGTCATCCTTAATGGCGGATAAAACATAGATCATCAACAACTGAAAGAACTAAGTATTTACCTTAGGTACTTTCCGAACAGTCTGTTTAACAAACTCACCAATTAGTTCTCACAGAACACAGCCACACTACAGGTTAGAAGCTGCGATCCACCAAAAACAGGAACTAAACGTTCCCCAATCAAGCTTGTTCTAAACACATATTAATAGCCGATGTCCCTTCGGTCTCATTATACTCCACGATAAATAGTTGGTTGCACACACAATCGGTTGCCGCTCAGTCACCGATGTAGATGGTTCCCGGGATTAATCGCGTGTCGGCCGATGTAATGGTTGCTGCAACCAACGAGTGATGTGTTGCAGTGTTCGGATAAATACTGGTTGTGTTAGATAAGCGTTGGATTAGCTGTTAAATGTTCGGTTCGTGTTGTCGTTTGTTTTATTGTGGGGAGGTTGATTTGTGTGTGTCGACAGGCTTTTTGACACGGTTTTAATTTTATCCTCAAGTGTCGTCTACATATTTACGGTCGCGTTCAAGGTGCCCCTAGTGTATCTTGGAAAGGCAACTACGCAATTTTTTTCAAATTTTTTACTTCTTGAAAAGGCAGTCACGCAACATTCTTCTAACTTTTAACAACTAAAGGGTGTTGGAATTGTTTCCCCTAGCCACTTGTTAAACTTATTCTAACTTTTCACACCTAAATTTTCTTTCATAGTCACTTGGCCATACTTGCAAAAGTTAAAGATATTTAAAATGTGCAAACGATAAATTTCCCTAACCTTTTTAGTAGAAATCTGGGCATTTGGAGTAGTACATAGTTGGACAAGATATAAAAACCACCTTAACCAACGTTTAAAAATTTTGCCAACATGCGATCGTATCCTTCGATAACTGTATGCATAAATTCTGTCTACAAAATAACCAAGACAAAGCACAAACTATAAAGGACATAAAACAAGACTGATATACATCTAAAAGCTTTCAACATCACCTGCAAATGGCTCAGACCGCCATTGCCGTCATAAAACAATATCGGTGTGACGTCACATTGGCTGCTCAAATCCGTTACATTGTCAGTTTACGATGCGGTGTAAACCATGTATGTTGCAGTTATGGCACCTATTACCTAATGTATTTGTTGATTGTGTTGAGATTACCGACTCCAATCAAACCTATGTACCTAGGTTGATTATCAACTATGTATTTCATGACATTTTGTTTTAAAGACCTGTCGTACCGACAGGTCTTTTAATTGACGAGTAGTATTGGTTTGGTTTAACCGTAGATGAAACTTGTACCTTCTCTACCTCATTATTGCTTACTATCTGCGCAACATCCTTATTCTGTAAGATTGAAGTAATAAAAACGCTTCCGATTAACCATTCAAAAATTTGAGTTGTTTGAAGCTATGACATGAAAAAACTAAGGTAAAAAACAGCGAAACGACTGAATTTTTGCAAGGAGACTTTCGGTGCATAAAATTATACACGTGCAAGTCTTAATTACCAACACAGGCCTTATTTATCGGGTCAGCCGTTCTTACTATCTTGCGTATCTTTTAAAAACTCATAAAAATGCAGGACTTACCGTCGGGTGTTATAAATATTTTTAATGACTATATTTAATTAAAGTTTGCCAAGATATCGTTGCGTGATAGTAATTGCTAATGAGAATATTTTTAAGGAAACTGCCTGTTTAAATTGTAAGAGGATACTTTGTATATAATTTTGTTTTGTCTTGATTAAGGCCGCGTACTAAATAATGGTGGACTTGGATGGAATTAAGAATGGATAGTCATAATCGCCAGGTGATACCTCATTGCATGGCAATAGATAATGAACATCTGATGCCTCATTCCTTATCCGATACCTATATTCCAAAAAGCTGTTCGTTACGTATTAGCTTCTCTACTGTCAAAAATATTTTTTCCACTTTCTTGGCTTAAAATCCTTGACCTAATGATTTTCATAGAAATCAACGGAAGAGATGTTGTATGTGCCCTTTTCGTCTTTTTCTATCGTGTCGATAGATTGAAAGAAAGAAAGAAAATACATTTACATACACACATACGTTGTCATTTACATACATTGTCATGTAACGACGCTTTATTTGGCGTACATCTCATTACACACTAGCTCCGCCCGCGACTTCTTGGTCCCCAGTCCTACCCCGTCGCATCGCATCCCCCGCCCGCGCTATAAACTTGGTTTTCGCTTAGTGTTCTTTTAATTGTATTTTGCTCGGCTCCTAAATGGTCCTAGTGTGGCGTTAAAAAGCCTTTAGCATTCTTTAAGAATTGGGCTATCAAATCCGACTAGTAGTTCCGCGTTCAAACAAACAAACTCTTCAGCTTCATTATTATTTATTTATTTATTGTTCCCAAAAAGTATTATTTATTAGTATAGGTAGATTACTCTTATAAGATTTTTAAAAGGACTTGACTTCATACAAGTATGAAGTCAAGTCCTTTTAAAAATCTTTTAATTCAGACAAAGGCGACTCTCAATACAACTAATAGCACAATACCCACACACGTACCTATACAACTCCCAGATAAGACGTAGCAACTAGTACCGCTGTAATTATTCTCCGCAGTACTTCGGGACTGTCGTTAAGTCATTTCGCAGCGCCTACCTGTCGCGCGCGACAAAATTTCTACACTACATTATAGTAAGAAAGTTTGTAGTACTATGGGTTGACGATGAGTTGTCGCTTTGGATGACATTCGGCTAGTTTAGGACTGGATGAAACTATTAAATCAAGCAGTCGTAAAGATGCTTCTGACGTTGCTTTGTACAGACGCCAGCACATCAAGCTACCCAAAACTGTAAAATTTTCCCAACCAACCTTGAACCTAATGCTTTAGCGATAAAGTTTAAAAACTATTAAAGAAATTTGACAGATTGTAGTAGTCTGTACTGTCTACTACATGGACCGTATACCATGCATGGGTCATGACCTCTCCCGCTCTGGGCTGAGCGGAAGGGCGTGTCAGACTTTTACTGACTAAAACCCACCCATGTTCCTTCAGTTGCCTGTGCCAGGGGCCACGGTATCTCTTTCGAACAATCCGCGGCCCTGGCAGGCATCGGCCCAAGCGGGCCCCGTCAGTTCGTGCTGACATCTCTTTGAGGCGCGCGTGGAACACAACGCGCCGTCGACCCGGGCATGGTCCTTACCGGGCGGCGAGCTGCCCATTGCTCGCCGTCCGCAAGCCCGCGCCTACGGTGGCCGGGAGTCGGCTGTTGACTCCCAGTCCAGGGCGTCTCCTGCGGCGACTAGGGGCGTGAGGGCACAGTGATTGCCTCTCCCTTGGTGATTGGTGTAGTACCTTGGTTTGCAATCATGTATGTTTTGCTTGGAAGTTAGTACATGATAGCTCAATCAGCCTATAATGTTCCCACTGCTAAGACACATGCCTCCTCTTGGTAAAATAGAATGGGCCGTAATCCATAAAGCGGACACAGTGCGGGTTGGTAGATGTCACATGTCTTCATACTTTTGTTTCTAGTACATGCCGGTTTCCTCGCGATGTTTTCCTTTACCGTTTTTGAGAGCAGTGGTGATGAAGTAATTTACACTAAGTAAACCATAATAATGTTATGCTTGTGCGTCGTCATAATCAAGCTTATCTGCAACAGCTCTTTTTGACATTGTAGATTGGACTTGCTTCGCCTGGTTGTGTAATATAGAGTAGCTTCAGCGTCAGTTCTCTTAAAGTTTTTACTGTATTCATTATATCATTTGAGATCATTGAGATAATCATTACATCCTTTGAGGTAATTTTAGTTGAGTTATGTTGTTAACTGTGTTACTTGTATTATGAATGTTAATTTTTTTATCATTTATTTTTATCATATGGAACGATTTCAAACACAGTGTAATTTTTTTGTAAATAAATAAATAAATGATCGAGTGATGGGTGGACGTTAGTTTTGGTGGCACAGTTTCATCAGTAATCATTTTCTTCACCGAACAAACAGGCAAATCAACACTAGATAATCCTACTACTTCGCAGACGAGATTGCCTCGAGTTCCCACGTTAGCCTTCTTCAGCTAGGTATTCATTTTAACATAGCTTGGGACAGTTTAAGAATTCGTGCCAAGATCCGTGTAGCCGGGACCTTTCAGGTACGGATTACATTTGGCCGCTGATCAAAGTTTTGAACGCTATTTCCTTTTAGAGTTTTGTGGTCTTAAATGCATCGATTCAGCTACTTTTGTGTTAAATTGTATAGGGATAGTCTGGGAAAAACGTTGGACTTTTTTTTGTGGTTGGGGGTGACCAGTGATTTTTTTTTTTTGCAAAATCACGTCTTTCGCTTTTGAAGATAAGTTTTAAATGATAATTTAAAAAATAAATAATAATAATAATAAAATAAGTAGGCTTTCTTTTTCTAATTTTCGGTAGTCGGCATGTGTGGGACACGCATTTTAAAACGCGGCCTGGGTGAGAGACAAAAACGCGGCCACTTATATGATACCATAACGCGATTCTGTTCTTTGAAAGTGGTGTATTCTGAAATACTGTCAAACTTAAATAACTAAAAAAACAAGTATGTATTCATTATTTACCAGGGATCGTAATTTTATTTGATTATTTATGTCTTTTATAACAGCCTTCTAAAATTTGACGAGGATGCAAAACAACAGCTTGTAGAAAGTGGTTACCACCATCTTTGGTCACCTATTTTTTTTTTTTTTTTCTCCTATAAGTCTCTGCAGTCCTAGTAGGAAGATCTTCTTGAAAAGTAAATTAAAATAATCTACTAGGGCAGGTACAGTCAACAGCAAAAGTAGATGATCAAAATCAGATATTTAATACTGATGAACGGAGTTTGCGTCAGAACTGTGTGGCGTCGAAGTGATTCAAAAGTATGTCAGACTCCGTGTCATACTTTTGAATCACTTCGACGCCACACAATTCTGACGCGAACTCCGTTAATTAGTATTGAATTTCTGATTTTGATCATCTACTTTTGCTGTTGACTGTACCTAAGCTTTTCAAACTTCTTGAAATCAACAATTCTGGCAACATCAATTTAGAATATTATATGGTGTTGCCATAATCTGCATAACCTTGGCCGCTTCTTACGACACTCATAGGAAGCTATAGGGTCCCTTTTATTACCACATCCCATAATTTATCATAGTACATTTCTAAGGAAAATTAGTAGTCTGAGCTACCCTTTAAAATTGAGTTAAGTTACCATTAATTTGTACATCATGTTGATAAAAAAATAAAACATGTTGTGTAAAAAAAATAAGCGAATTTAACAAACGAGAATGTTGATGTTTTTTTTTACTGATGGTTGGCGTTGTCGATTACAAATATGCATGACATGCAATATGCATTGACAGAATGTACACAGACTATTTTAATGTTATCCGTTAATATTCAGTCATGTACAATCCGTTCACATTTATTTTACCTCTGACAGGAGCAACCAAATACACCTAAAATAAAGATCATTGTGATTTTGACACACTTGGCAATGGCAGCAACAAAATAGCAACCTTATTACCACAACAATAAATATCATTTAAATTTGGCAGTGATGCAAAATCAGAGGTAAAATTACTGTGAACGGACTATAGTATTATCAAAAGAGTTTGGTGTGCAGGCTAGAAAGACCTAAGCATCTTTGAATATTAATAACATTTTAACATAAGACCATAACGAACGATATCAACTTTGTGTAAGATAAAAAAAGTTTGTGTACCTTCATATGCGGAGACGACACTAAACTAAACTTCGAATATCTGATGACGTTCCCAGTCTCGTAAATACAAAAATTCAATCAAATATATTCAATAAAAAATCACGTATTTTTCTACGTTAGGATTTGTTTGATAGTTTCAAAATACCCCTGGTATTGCCAATGTTTTTCTCCATATAATATCTACATATATCTTTTGTTAATTCCACATTAAACGAAACGACACAGAGAAATAAAGCCAAATTAAGGAAACATCAAAACCAAACAATATATTTAACGATCAACATTATTAACAAATAAATAGAAATAGTACCTACCGTTGAATTAGGCTAACAAATAAAGCCTGTACCTACCTACCTACCTACTGACAGATCCCATCAAACTCATCCGTACGTAGGATCGTTCGTATAACGTAAAACCATTTTACTGACAAAGTTATTAGCGTTGTTATTGGCTGTAAAAAGCTACTTGTGAGCCGACAACGGCCCCTCATTTTACAACGCCTAACTTACATGTTAGTCATGTTAAATAAGAGGTAACAAAAGGTTAACTTTGCCTACAGTGCAGCCGTTAATAGAATACGTTCCTGATACCTGTGAGTGCGACAATTCTTGTAGCTAATAAAGATCCAATTCGCAAAACACGTATTCGTTTGAATGAAACTGACTGGTGACAAGAACGCATTCTCAAATCCGCCGCACTGTAATGCGGAAATATCCAAACGGCTGAAATGTCGTCGGCTTGCCTAATGCGTCGACTTCATCTGTGTTATGTTGAATAAAATAGTTAATAGTTTTTATGTATATTCGATGGCAGCGATCAGGACTAATTCTTTTCCCTTTTAAGAGCTTATCTATAACCACATATGTGCAACATAGATGCTGAAGACTTTTAAGGTAATTACATGCCGAAGATGGCTTACTGCGATACATCGCGATCGCAGTTGAGCTCGCTACCTCGATGTTACCTATATGAAAACTGAATGCATGCGATACATCGTGGGCTGCTTGGGGGTTTACCTCTACACTTACGTAGGCAGCCTAAAATCCTCCTTATAAAATCAGCTATCTGCCAGTGAAAGTCCGGTCAAAATCGGTCCAGACGTTTCGGAGATTAGCCGGAACAATCAGACAGGCAGTTTTTTGTTAATTACTAAGAAGCTGTTTTTTTACACTACAAACAGACACGTCCATTTTATTTATTTGTTTGTATGTAATGTATACTCGTATGTATAGATGACTATAAGAACTCAGAACAAAGTGGACCTTTTCTCAGTCCTGCTTGTTGCATATTTTGTGCTATCTAAGCTAATAAAAGTGTTTGTTCCCCGTATACAGTTTGCGAATTACCAAATTTATGTCAAAGACATGTTCCGGTTGAAGTAATTCAAAGCGAAGTAAGGTCAATTCACAGTCCTGAATTACGAAAGGGAAGTGCGCAGTAAAAATTATGTATACCTGAAATAAAAGTTATTGAAGTTGATAGTATCATGACAGGATATATCATGTCTGTTATGTTGGTAGTAAACAGGGTAATATAACTCAGCTTCTTTATCGTTTCTTGAGGTACTGGATCATAACCCGTACTGTGGTGAAAAAAAAAATATGTCTGCAATTTAACAACGCCTAGGAGGGTATTCTGATTTTACTTTTGGGCACTTGGATTCGGCCACTCGTTTGGCGCCATCACCAGCGTCCATCAGTTCCTGTGACGTGCAGCTGACAGGACACGCAGGACACGAGCCCTTTCCCAACTATGTTGGGGTCGGCTTCCAGTCTAACCGGATGCAGTTGAATACTATATTATACTAAGGTGTCCCATCGTTTGTGGAACAGCACCACATTTACACTCCAAGGCGGTGTCGTCTATGAATAATAAGAAACAAAGGAATAATCATACAAGACAACAGACAATTATAACAAAATTATATTACGACTTAGATACTATAAGTTTATCTAGTAAATGTCTAGTATTATATATCTAGTAAATGTCTTTGTGGGACTGGGCGGGACACAATTATATGATGCATCCAGACAGTTGGGCCAAAGTCGTCACACAGTGGGTGACTGAAGACGGGCGTTGTCACCGAGGCAGGCCTAAGAAACCCTGGCGTGACGATTTGGACTCGTTCCTAACCGGTTGGACGGAGAAGGCACAGCACAAGGAAAGGTGGAAGAACATGGCGGAGGCCTTTGCCTGGCAGTGGGAAAATATAGACTAACGGAAACTGTCTTTAAAAAAAAACTATAGCACAACCATTCGTACTGTAGAGGTTGTCTGCCGAAGGCGACTTCATTTGATGCAGGCCGGCTCTAATAGGCTATATGCCTAAAAAAATCTAATTAGTCCGTCAGTTAGATTATCAAAAAATATTGGACCCGTATTTTTTCTTTTGTCAATTAGATATAGAAATGATGAAGATATCGCCCGTTAAAGTTCCGCATCTACCCTATTATGCGCGCGTTCCATTCGAACGTTCAAGCTAGTGTCAAAGATTTTAATTAGGATTTTGGTTTAGAATAGTCAGTGGTAGTTTAGTGAGAAATATGTGAAGAAGTTCGCCCAATATATTCTAAAAGGAGTCATATTAGTTGTTTGATTCCTCCCGTTACCATCGAGGGCTCTTCTTGCTCTCTACAGTACATTGTCATGCATAAATATATTATTTATTATTGCAAATTATAATCGCAGGTGGCTTTTTCGGCGGTTGGTCGCCGAGTTAGATAAGGATCGCAGATATTTTACCTACCCAGGTAAAATTGACCTTCGTGTTTATGTACGCAATTCGTTTTTATTTGACCGATCATGAAGTATCCAAGTCCCTTAAAAGTTATGTTAGTGCTAGGGTCAGTTTTACGATTGGCGATATGAAGGAAATATGGTTAGTATAACTGGTCTATAGTTTAGGTTACCTTGTCATCAACTCTTATGGGTTGGAAGAATAATGCTTGGGCAGGGTTTATTACGGTATTTATTAAGTTGGTCTATTGGCACCAAGCGCTACCTGAGCATGAGATCCTGGGTTTGATTCCCAGGTTGGGCATAGTGTTATTGAGTTTCTCTATATGGAATGCATCAGTAACCCGAAGTCTTTGTACCCGGTTGGTGCCAATAGGCCCCCTATTACTTGGTACTTACACACCTCTGCCCAACCTTTCGGGCAAACAAGGCGTGATGATAATTATGTATGTTGAGTTATCTTCTATCTTCTTCTATAATATAAAAATGAATCGCTGAATGTGTTGCTTAGCACAAATCTCGAGAACAGCTGAACCGATTTCGCTAATTCTCTTTTTATAATATTCCTTGAAGTACGAGGATGGTTCTTACGGAAAAAAAAATGTAAGAAAGTTGCTTCACGAGGACGAAGTCGCGCGCAAAAGCTAGTAAATAATGAATTGTGGCTGTGCTAGAATATTAAAATAAATTAGTTTGTGATTGTTCTCTCCCGGAGAAACACTTCCATACTGAAAATTACTGCCAAGAAGCATTTCTGTGTTGTGGTTTCAAAGGTGTGCCGGTGAAAGCAAAATAAACAGTTCATCTTTGTCTCTGCGAGCTTGTTTCTACATTAACTGTTGTCGATACATAGACTACTGCAGTAAATGTTGGTAGTAACCTGTAGTAACTCTCTCAAAAATTTAAATTTATACTTTTATGGTTTCGTCAAGTTGCAACGATAAATGAAAGGCGACTACCAAAAGATATTAACAAGGCAGATGTTAGTCGAAGGCCGTGTTAGAAGTACGTTATAGTTTTTGCCTCAGACAGGTCTGGTGCGTAGTAATCGCAACCGGAGTTCGTTAAGAGCGTTGACAACGTACGGCATTTCATACAAACTTTCAAGTCCTTGTTTTTCGAAATGCATGTACCGATTTTAATGAAACTTCCTACGCATAAGCAGGATATATAGGTCTAAAAAGTTAATTGAGAACATTTTCTAAAAATAGTGTTACATGTGAATTCGACCGATTTTACATTTTCCATAGAAACAGAGATTTCCAATTATCTTTTTTTAAATAAAACAATTCGAAAATGTTCTTAACAACTTTTTAGACCTATGTATCCTGCTATGCGTATGAAGTTTCATTACAATCGGTTCATACCTTTCGAAGAACAAGGACTTGAAAGTTTGTATGACATGCCGTACGTTGTCAACGCTCTTATGAAGCAAAATGAGTATGTAAGCTTCGTAGCAGACGGCGTTCTGTAGTTTCTGCCTACCTCCATGGGCAAAAAGTCGTGAGTTTATGTGTGGATGTATGTAACTCTTTCAAATAATTTAAATAAATGAGACACCCATATTCTGCCCCTATTTCTAGCCATAACTTAATTAAAAGTGAACATGCACTATTTAATTTATTCAAGCTATAAGTCTTCTTAGTTTAAATAATTTTACGAGTAGGTGCTGTGGTGTCGTTAAATACTTTTTAGTTTAGCTTGAAAGTCTAGAAAGTGTCATGGTATGTGTTTTTATGATCAGTCGATAAAAAAGGTTTTAATCGGTTACTTACTATAAAATGTATAGCCGTGGTAATGCTGGCTGATAAGAATTTATGGGTCCTTGTGTGTCAAGGAGATCGGATGAATGATGTGGTTGAAGTTGATACTGGTTGAACATAAAGATTTGTTTTTTTAATTTAGAAGAGTCTGTATTTGTTTTTTCACAGTTATTTCACTTCTGATTTTGCATCACTGTCAAAATCATTGTGATCTTCATTCTCGTTACAATAAGGTTGCTGTTGCTGCAGAGGTAAAATTGCTGTGAACGAACTGTAGAATGATTTTTTGAATTGAATGCCTAAAAACTTCAAGGCAATATAATACAAAAAATGTGATCATCAATAAATTAAAGGTCACTTGATAGACAAGCTTGTGTATTTTTCTCTTTTAACGTTTATTGTAGTAGTTCGATTTTTGTTGCACA
Organism: Apamea crenata; assembly: GCA_949629185.1. Classification (NCBI taxonomy): domain Eukaryota; kingdom Metazoa; phylum Arthropoda; class Insecta; order Lepidoptera; family Noctuidae; genus Apamea; species Apamea crenata. The sequence goes on along the minus strand of OX451360.1, from coordinate 18,295,600 downwards.
ATTTTTTCCAACAAAATAAATTGCCCGCTCAAAAAAATCTATCTATATTATACGCAAACAGGCTTTAATACACTTCAAGCCATCACCGAGCATCATAGCCTAAAAACAAAAGCCTCATACATATTGCATCGAAAACTTTATCAATAAATAACGTTACGCCATGAAATACGGCACTTTTACAGAACCCGGTAATTCACGTGAGCTTTGGAAATATTTTAGAGTTCAATGGTAGAATGGTAGGATGGTAGAATTATGATATAGTGTTACGCTGTGCGGGCACGGGCAACTAATGAAAATTTACGCACGCCGGGTAAGGTATCGTTGTTTATAGTACGTCTCTGATGCGATTATGTTATAACTGAACCACTTTCCCGTAACTGTGATTTAGGGGCACTTCAATATGGTTGTATATTATGAAGTGTGGTATTTAAAAACTTGAATTTTGCTTTAGTTACTACGTGTTTAAAGTAGGAAAGAGAAGCCTTGCTTCTCACCATTATTCCTTATCGTAGGTATTATAGACGAAAAGGTTGTTAGGTAAAATGTAAGAACACTATTACTAGTCAATCATATTTTTGAAACTAGATGAGGTTGGCGTTTCCTATCTGACTACTCTGGAGAAGAAAGGCCGAAACAAACTCAAAGGTCACAGTCTCTTTTAAAGTCCAGACATAATATTGGTCAAATCATGTGAAAACCATGTAGATTGGTGGTTAGATTATGTTATAAATTTCAATTTCCAATAGCCAAGCAATCTTAAAATTTATTTTACAATTTATTTAAATTAAAGGTTTAGACATCAGAATTCTCCAGATTACTTTGCTCTTTAGCATAGGACTTTTTCATAGCTCACGATCGTGAATTTTGCTCCACCCGGCCCAATATAAAATATAAATACCATAGAAAAATACAAACTTGGGCTGAAAAATGTTTGAAGATCTCAATACTGTCTGTGCAATTGTTTTGAAATTTAAATTTAAATTTCAAAACGTAGACGTAATTATAATTATATGTTTTTTTTTAATCTTTTATAATCCCTGTAAACAATTTAAAATATTGGTTGTCTATAAGGAATTCCTAATAGACACCACCAATACATATTTTAAATTGTTTAAAAATTCATTTGCAGGGATTATTAAACATTAAAAAAAAACATTTAAATATGTCTATGTTTTGAAATTTAAATTTAAAAACATTTATACGTCTCTAATCATACAGATAGGCACAGCAAGAAAAAATACTCCAAAATGATGTTCTAATCACTCTAACTTGATAACCAACTTCGTACGAAGACGCGCACATTTTTAATAGGAGTCATGTTTCACCACAGAGCTTCGTTAAAACTTAATGAACCGCAAAAAATAAACTTTAATTAAGACATCTTAATCATCATTGTTTTAATACTCTGCCTTATGTTGTTAAAGTTAAGTAAAGCAATAAATTGTGGAGTTTTGTTTTTATTTATTGGTGGATATTTTAATTTGGGCGCTTAAGAAGGTGTGAAAATTAGTTTATTGAGTATTAAAACATAAGCAGCCTATAAATTTCCTACTGCTGGGACACAGGCCTCCTCTCAGTGTGAGGGAGTGGGCCGTAATCCACCACGCGGGCCCAGTGCGGGTTGGTAGATGTCTCATGTCTTCGAATTTTTGGTTCTAGGACACGCCAGTTTCCTCACGATGTTTTCCTTCACCTTTTTGAGAGCAGTGGTGATTGAATAATTTACACAAAGTAAAGCACCTGTGTGGGTTCGAACCTATGACCTACAACTCGTAAGTCGCAGCCATTACCACTAGGCCACCACTGCTCTTAAGTAAAAAGTAGGTGTGAGAAATCAAAATCAAAATTAATTTATTCAAATTAGCCTGAGAATCAGCAGTTTTTGAACGTCAAAATTACTTCACCATTTCCTAGTGCTATATGCTAGTGCTGGGGCTGGGAAGAAAGACTGAAATATTGCAACGAAGTCTCCCTTTGTTTGAAGGTATTTTCTTCTAGATTCAATAATTCTTTGTCTGGGTTAGTAATACATTTTAGGGCCTCTTTAATACACCTGCAAATTCAAATTTACAGCATATTATTACGTATAAACCTGTACATTAATACTATTGGGCACTTGTGAAACGTGAGAACCTAGATGGAAAGATCTAATTCAGCATTAAGGACTTTGCCATGCCTTGCCAATGTGGAGTCTTTTAGGCACAGCTTTAAGGTTGCGGGTTAAAAATTCTCATGTTTCTTTCTGTGATTACACCAGCACTCATTCCCTCCGAGCATGAGGATAGCAAAGCTGCTTAACAGCTTAAATAAGTAGATAAATTAGTTCAAAAGGCTCTAGAATTCATAAACAAATAGACAAAGTAAAAAAGGCAAGTTCGAAATAATAAAATATAGTAAATCAGTACAAAAAATCAATTTATTAGCCTTTCCCCAACTATGTCGGGGTCAGCATACAGTCTACCCGGATGCAGGTGAATACTAGTATTTTACATGGAGCGCCCATCTGACCTCCAAAACCCAGTAACTTTATTGTATATCAGTACATTAGTCTTTATTTCCTCACCTACACGAATAACTGACGCTACAACTAACTCCAAAAACATCTACAGGAAAGGTATCTCTGCCAATTTTCCCCCAGGAACTACACGCCATATGTTACAAAATTAAAAACAATATCTCGGCAGTTGCCAACTAAAAATATTCCCAACTTAAAATTCTCAGAGTACAGGGTATTTGGCATAATGACACAATTTTGCCAAGATTGCCAGCAACATGCATAATGGGGGTAGGCCTTGCCAAAGAGTGCTTCCGACGGTATATCATGTCTTACCGCTGGTGTCTGTTGCTAATGTTACTACATTTTTATGGATAAACTTATTTGTAGTTTATTTTTGCGTTGGCCTGGAATTTAGTGATGGCTTTATACATGAATGTTTGCCATATTTGGAACTTGTTATCTGATTATTGGAGGGACTGGAATCAAATTGTGTTGGGATTGCTTTTATAAATAATATTGCTTATTCTACAGTTTGTCATCATCTGCCTAGTCTTTTTTCAACTAAGCTGGGGTCGGCATCCAGACAACTGGATGCAGCTGAATAACAGTATTTTACATGAACCGACTGCCTATCTGACCTCCACAAACCTAGTGACTGGGTAATACGATACCCCTTGCAGCCACTTGTAGCCTTACTGCAGTCTTGTGATTCATAAAATTGCATTTCCACGTCTTTTACTTCCCAGCTAAAGCACTGGAAAGTGGTGAAAGGCGGGTGATCTAGGGGACTGTCTTGTAATTTTGACGTTCAAAAAGTGCTGATTTTTAGCCCAGTTTGGATAAATGACTCTTGATTTGGCTTTTGAAAGAAACTATTACTTACTGCTTTATTTTACAATACAGTGACCGGTGCTGAATATTGCTTCATTCCGCTTCAATTGAAGCTTAAAATCGATGTTTGTCCACTGAAACTCCACACTTATTTACAAAATAATTGACAAACGTATCTATTATTTACAGTTCCACAATTCAACAGAAAACTTAATTCCTTCACCTTACAAACCTTTCAAAAATGTTCACTCCGCTCCATTTTGCTGACCTTTCCAAAAATAATATGAAAACGTGTGAAATATACTGACAAAATAAAACTGTGTACAAAAGTGTGGACTCTTGTGTACTGGTAAAAATTAACGTCAGAGCCATTCAACTAATAGTCAGCGGGAAGAGAAGTAGTTTGTTGCATTAGATTTGTATGAAGCGGGCCGATTGTGTGAGCGCACGATATGGTCACAGCGAGCGGTTTAAATTGTCGGCTGATCTGGAATCAAATAAAAATGTTTTCATTATTTATATATACTTAACTGTACAGCACAAAAATACATAACATAAAAAAAAACACTACAAAATATACAATGGGCGGCCTGATCGCTTTCTGCGATCTTTTCCAGGCCACCATGGAATGGACAGTGATTTTCCTGGACATTAAATGTCATGTGTGTGTCATTAGTGTCATTAGTGACTTGTGAAATAGTGTGACATTCAATTTACAAGAGTAGGTAGGTACCTAAAAAATATTTTAATAAAGGTGCCGTAATTAGTTTCATACAGCACAGACAACTGCGGCAACGTGCCGCTCGTATATTTGAGCACCGTACTCAAATACACGAGCGGCAGGTTGTCGACGTTTGCCTCTGCTGTCGACGCGTGTCGCTCGTGTGTATGAGCACTTAGTGAGTATCACTGTGTGCTTTTAAGAACATTTTAAAAACTGCTGAAACAAAATATTTTCCGCCTGCCGTTGCTACAAAAATAAATGTTATAACACTTTTTTTTAGAAAATGTTTCAGCACGTACTCTTTTTACTTGCAGAAATGTGTAGAAAGACTTTAGCAAAGGGTGTAAATTGAGTTACAGGATTTGCCAGCATTTGTGTAAACGTGCAAATATTTTTTTGTAGGAACTGAACGTGTTTTGGTTGCAATTCAGTTTTCATAAGTAATGAATAGGATTGTAAACGTTAAGTTAGTTATTAGTATTAAAATTGTGTAGTGGCTTCAAAAACCTCGAATTTAGTTAATTTAACTAAATACTACACTATACAATTTTGTTTTAATTAGTGAATTTTGTTGGAATTGCTTCCTCTCTTGACCTCAATATCACTAGATGAAGAGTGAAAAATTATCTAATGCTGCTAGAATAAAAGCGCTTTCAGCCATTGCTGCGCAATTCAAGTGAAATAAATAAATATGTCTACTAAGTGTCGAGTCTAAGTTTTTGTTGTCACAAAAACTTAGACTCGACACTTAGTAGCTAGCTCCCTTCCGAAATTTTTGAGTATTCTACAATTTGTTTATTACTAATCATCCAAATAAATATATAATGAATAAATACGACGTAAATTACAAAAAAATATGTTAGTGTTTCTAGAGAGTAAGGCGCCACCACATCGCTACTGAACCGTATCCTGGCCGCACCCCTGATGTCACTTTCTTATAATACTATTCGTTATTTTGACAAACGGGGAAAATATCTAGTGCTTTGAGAATAAAAGCACTTTTAGCCATTGCCGCGCGACTCAATTTGCGTGTCTAAGTTTTTGTGACAAGATAACTCTCTCCCGGAATGTTTAAGTTTTCGGCAATTCATTTATTTGTTATTATGTCGACTAGGAAAAATATCTAGTGCTGCCTTAATATGAGCGCTTTTAGCCATTGCCGCGCGACTCAAGTTGCGAGTCTAAGTTTTTGTGACAACCTAACTCTCTCCCGAAATGTTTGAGTTTACAGCAATTTCGCAGTTCGCTACTGACGACGCTTCGCGACATTACTACTAGTTAAATTGAGTTTCTCGCCGTATTCATGTTGGCAATCAAATTAGACACGTCTTTGTAGTTTTTCGGTTTTATTTTTGAAATAAATGGAAAATTACGGCTAATGTTTCTGGTTTACGGTAAGACGCAGAATGTGGTAAAGTATTTGTTTCTGTAGCTGTCGAATGAAAGATCTTGGGTCTATTCCTAGGTTACGCAAAGCGAGATGTGTGAATTGGATTTGCTATAAAACTCAACACAATTAAACGAATAATTTGTAATTAACATACCTAGTGATTATAATTCAATCCTTCTATAAAACCTCCACAGAAACAAACTCCTACTCAACTCTTTACATACCCACAAACATAAATTACGCCTCTTTTCAATATCGCGATAAAACAACCTTACCCAGCACCTGAAAGGATCCCATTAATCTCTCCGATAATTCACTCCATACAAACTTCGGTGTACAAGAAAAAAAAGAGCGGAGTTTCTTCGACAATTTTCGCCCGCTTCTCCAATCCACTTATTTAGAAAAACATCCTTACGTACACAAAATATCCGCAAAATGAACCGAACACGATTTGAATATCTAAATTGGCAATCCTTCGGTATTCCCAACTTTCCTCATTACAGTCGCGTTCACCTGTTAATTTTTCGGGTTCCGTAGAAAAAGGGGAATGGGATTTAATCTGATTTTGCAGAAAACGTCTCTGTTTGTCTGATTTTCTATAGCGAATTATCAGCAATTTAGGGTTTGTACGTTAGGTTATTACTAGTATCGTGATTAATTAATTTATATCGAAAATAAGGCAGTTGACACCACGTTGCATGCGCAGCTGCACTGTTAGAGTGTAGTGACTGTAGAGAAGTCCCTACTTAATTTAATTTATTAGTTAAGTAATTTAATGTTATACTTTAATGTTATGGTTAATGAATAGTTAGTCAATTTGAAAATGTGTACAACAATACTCTATTGCTAACTGTAGAGGCTTGTAAATAGCTTGTCGTCAATTACCTCACTACAACTTTGTAGTTGATGGCTGTAAAGCCACCCAAACACAATAAAATAAAAATGGTAAAATAAAAAATTAAATTAAATGAACATAAAAAAGTTACACAAAATCAGTACGGAACACCTGCACCCAGCATTCACCCACACTGAAACATTGTCTCCCTACTTCGGTTACGACTATCTTCACGTTTTCCGGGTAATTTTTATTGTAATTTATCGAGACCACGTGACTAGGCACTTTAGTTAGTACATAATAGTCTGCCAGGAGACAGAATTATAATTGTACTTCAAAATTTCATGTGGACACTTTGTGGGAGCGTTTTATAGCCTTCGTGGGTAGTTTGTAATGGAGTACCTAAGTTTTTGATAGTGGTTGTAATATGTTTGAAAAACGGTTTTAGTGCGAATTCGTGTGGTAAAAAGGGTTTAATTGTAGTTGTTCTGTTATTATCCTCTCTTTTTAGGGTAGGATAAAATTGCACAAGTACAAAAGTCGTTTAACACTGTTACTTTTACATGTCATTTACACTGATTCAATAAATTGCTTTTCAGCATTTAGTTTCAAGCCTTAGGATAAACCAATATTATTTTATTTTGTGATTAGAATCGCACGAATGTTTTATTTATTTTAACACTTATCTTTTTTTGTAACTATCTAACATGATCAAACTGTAATGTAATCTTTATTATTGTTAAATTGCACTCCAGAGCCACAAGATACAAGCGATGCTTAGTTTGTGGCTCACCGAATCCGTCACATTGTATTTTTACTTTTTTGAAGAATAAACTTTATTATTACTTTATTATCTAATATCAGTACACCCACATTTCGCCAATAATGTTTAAGTCCCATGTAATAGCCCTATTTATATCAACCGGATACAAATCCAAACTTAAAAACAAGTTTTTATTATAATTCTACATAAAATAAAAACATGAATTCTCAAAAAAAAAACAATGTTGTTATGTGTGTGACTTAAAAGGTCAACTTACAGAAATAAACATTTCATTTCATCTTATTTCATGTTGTTCCAATAAATTTATAGTTATATTCTTTCCCCCTTAGTTCAAAACAAGGTTTTTCTTTCGATCAGGCTTAAACCACTGACCTAGTTATTGAATTAAGAACCCAACTGATAGAGAAATGCAGTTCTTTTTACAAAATGACAATATCAATTTATTAAAATTGATATTGACATTACTAATTAAACTTTTACCTTTTTATAATACTAGTACATACCTCATCATCTGCCTAGCCTTTTCCCAACTATGTTGGGGTCGGCTTCCAGTCTAACCGGATGCAGCTGAATACCAGTATTTTACATGAAGCGACTGCCTATCTGACCTCCACAACCCCGTTACTGGGTAATACGATACCCCTTGGTAAGACTGGTTGTCAGACTTTCGGGCTACTGACGACCCGTAACGACTGTCAAAGGTCCACGAATGACAGCCGGGACCAACGGCTTAACGTGCTTTCCGAGGCACGGAGGGGACTTGGTATGTGAAAATGGTCACCCATCCACGGACCAACCGCGGCAAGCGTAGCTTAACCTGATCGATCGACCCGTGCGGCTGTTATTACTTAGCCACAAGCCATACATAGTACATACCTATATAGCTAATTTATTCACTGGATTGGCAAAGGCCTCCTTTAAATGTATATTTGTACGCCAAATGGCAAAACATAGAGAAACTTTATGTATAACACTAACTGTAACATCTGTACTGTTGTAACCTATGTTTACAAATAAAGATTGATTGATTGAAAAATGACAGCTTAGTTCGGTGCTAAGTTGTCATTGAACTTTGCCTAAATCGAAATAAAGTTCGAAGTTCGAAAGCTCAATCGTTTAGGCTAGAACTAAAATTAGGTTTCGTTTTGCAATAAGACGGTTTAAGTTTAACGCGATATTGCACCTCATTTAATGCTGTGCTGAAAGTTAATCTTTATTTAGATAGAGATGCGGTGTCACGATTAAAAATTCTAATCTGCTACGACATCGCTCACGGGACTCAATGCATCTAATTCGTTCGGCTCCAGCGCGGTTGAGGGTCCGCCCCTTATTGATTGAAAAGAAAAAAGTTTATTGGCAACAGATTAAGAGCTAGGTAGGTTTTCATCGGGATTCTATTTCCGTTTATAATTGACTGTATTCAGGTGAGGTTCTAATCATTTGATTAGATTCTCACCTGATATACAAGCCTGTACTAGTAAGTAGAGAATTAGGATGCTGAAGAAAAAAATGGTGAAAAATTGCTTCAGTAAGTACTTATAATGCTGGACATAGCACAATCGCACTTATTTTCGAAATGATTTGATTAATTAGTATCTACTGCCCCGTTGGTCTCGTCGTTGCAAGCGCGACTGCTGAGCGTGGGGTCCTGGGTTCAATTCCCGGACAAAGTGTTATTAGGTTTTCTATTAGGAATTTCTTGGTAACAGTCCGGAGATTGGAAGGTTGCTGTTGGTACTGCGCCTGATCTCCCCCCGGTTGTTTCAGATTTCCATCTGATCGGGCTATGGAGGTAAATGAACAGAGAGTGCACCTGTGTTTACGCACACACTTGTGAACTATAATATCTCCTGCGGACCTGGCTAATCTCTGTTGAGATTGGCCAGCGTGACCGAAATCGGTCGAGAGGCTATTATTATCTACCAATTTCAATATCACTCTAAAGGAAACATATTTTTAATCAAATGCTTTTATATTAATACTACTCGTACGGTTTACGGTGTAGCTACGGTATCCTAGAAGAGCGGCGGCCGTCATATTATAACGGTAGTTGACATTAACGAGTAAAACATTACTCTGTATGTCATAGCCAAAACTTTACAGACGCTTAAACCAAAGCTTTACAGACGCTAAACAAGTCATCTCACTCCAACAAGTTTCAGACTTTTCCGCGAAGTAAACCCCGTAAGAAGCGGTACACACAGTAACGAGAGTCCGACATCAATCGATATTGCACTAAAGTCCTTTCAAAAGCATTACAAAACTAAAAACTTAACATTAACACTAAAACAGCGAAAACCCGAATAGTCGACATTCGACACGAGATTGTACATAGTTCGATAGAGGGCGGGCGTTCGCGAGACCGTTGTCAGTACCGCGTGACTCCACAGCCGCCACGCACGCGCCACGCGTGGCGGTGACGTCACGGACACATGTAGCGCGTAACCGGCGGTTTTACTTTTAGTTCCCGTGCGTTTGTTTTGGATGTAAGACGGTAAGTAGCTGTGTTTAGAGTGACGTTTTGTTTTTAGGAAAGTGAGGTTATGTTATGTAAACAATGGTTATGCGACCATTGTTTGATTTGTTTGATCAACGTCGTGATAATTGGTGGGCGTGTTAATGAATGAATTAATTGATTAAGCTGATGGAGTTGAAAGCGGCTTTCACGATACGATGATGTGATAAGAAGATTAATTTTAAAACTGCACATATATTATCCGATTTTAATTTTATTTATGCTACGGTTCATTAATTCTTAATAATTATTAAATCATTGCATGATGTTGTCAACGATGCTGAGAGATAAAAATAGTGAACCACGTGCATGTTTCTATTTTAATTAAAATCGATATTTTGTACCAAGAAAACAAACGGTGCACATTCATGAGTTAGTGTTTCTAAATATCATGTGAAGAGTGCTTGGCTGGTAAGGATTTGGGTGGGAAGGGTGCATACACGTGGTCTTGAACGGGTATAGTTGATGTAGGTTTAGGATACAGTACTATATTTTGCGACTTCCTCCGTTTATAATATCGACTTGAAATTTATCCAATGCACTCGGCAATAGATTACCTTTCTATCAGTGAAATTGGATCGGTACCTACTTGCAGAGATTACCTCTTGCAAATAAATAAACAATTTACATTCTTATAACCTAAATATTTATTTATAATTACTTTAGATATGCTGGCTGTGGTCTTGCATAATGTATCCTAGTAATACAAGGACGAACATTTAACAAGGATCCGTAGGTTCCTTGGGAAAATGTTTTTCAGCTTCATCTGCGGATGATGAGATGAACAGCATCATGACAAGAGTCACAATGCTATGTAGAACATTATAACAGATACCGTTGAAGATCAAGTGGAGGTACGGTGAGCCAGTTTGGTCATTAAACTTTCGTCGCAACTATGTAGGGGTCGGCTTCCAGTCTTACCGGATGCAGCTGAATACCAGTCTTTTAAATGAAGCGACTGCCTATCTGACCTTCACTTGGTAAGACTGGTTGTCAGACTTTCGGGCTTCTGACTACCCGGGACGGATGTCAAAGGTTCGAATGACAGCCGAGACCGACGGTTTAACGTGCTTTCCAAGGCACGGAGGGGTCTCGGTACGTAACGGATGGTCACCCATCCACGGACTGACTTCGGCAAGTTTCGTCTAAGTAAATAAAATCGACGAACATTATTATCGATTACTGGTTCGTTTTAAACTTGTGTATTTGTTTCAGTTATAGACCAGTCATATCGAACTTTAAAATCGCAAACTAACGGCTAGCTCTGATTTTTAATATGTTGTTATGACCACTATCAGTAGTGTATATCCAAGGTTGCAGCTTCGAAAGACCTGTGCTAACTTTGCAGCACTCGAAAAACCGCGAAATTTTCGCACGTTTTTTGGTATTCTCAATATAAGTCTTAAACTATGCGTTTAAAAAAAAAAAACAAAAGTATATATACTAAAATTGCTATTATTATAATGACACCACCCTGTATGACATTATTATCATACAGGGCGGTGTCATTATAATAATGATTGTATACCTACGTACAAAGGACCTTTAACGATAACTTTGTAATCGCTGGAACTAATCAAAGTTGGGGCCGATAGTTGGTAAGATTATTCTGAAGTTAGATTAACAATATACGTGGGAGTATTGTCATTTAGAGTTTAAGTACGAACTTGTTTTAATAATAGGTATTATAATGCTTCTCGCTGGGTTGTGGAGATCTGATAGGCAGTCGCTCCTGGTATTCAGCTATATCCTGTTCAACTATATAGAGGTTAAGAGCAGGCCCAATTAGCAATAAAAAACCGGCCAAGTGCGAGTCGGACTCGCGCTTCGTGGGTTTCGTACCATTATCTATAAAAATTACGTCTGTACGTCTGTTGTATGGGAGCCCCCCTTAAATATTTATTTTATTTTAATTTTAGTATTTATTATTGAAGTAAAAATACAACTGAGTATTTTGTGAATATTTCAAGTGCCTACCTGTTGCCATTATTGATATCGAACAAAAAAGGGCAAAAAAATCGCATTTATGGGAGCCCCCTTAAATATTTATTTTATTTTGTTTTTAGTATTTCTTGTTATAGCGGCAACAGACATACATAATTAGTGAAAATGTCAACTATCTACCTATCGCGGTTCTTGAGATACAGGCTGGTGACAGACAGACGGACAGACGGACGGACAGACAGCGAAGCCTTAGTAATAGGGTTCCGTTTTTACCTTTGGGTACGGAACCCTAAAAAAAACACTGGAAGCCGACACCAATATAGTTGGGAAAAAACTAGGTAGATTGTGCTTACCCTACAAAATGTCACATGCTCAACCACCAGGGTGGCTGAAAATGGGACACATGTTGAATTAGAAGGTAATCTAAAGGTAGTGAAACAGGCTATATACTTTGTGACGGAGAGAGAAAATCAAAAACCGAACGTTGTATTGGTACCTACTAAACCCCAGCATAATGCATTGGCTAAAAATAATCTAAACCACTGCCATACCATCGCATTCAATTACCTAAAAAAACGAATAAAAAGCGAAACATTTTCCAAGTAAACCTGTACAGCAATAAACCACTACAAGTCTGAACTACATAATTGAGTTATTTGCCACAAACAAGCTGTTTTTAGGCCCAGGCTGCTTTGGTAAATCGTTTCCTAAATGCCTTAACTACGTGTGTATAAAATATAAATGATGGTATGTTTAGTTATTTGGTTCTGCTGAGGAGAAACATAATAATCATGTGCTATGGTAAAACGTAGTTTAAGGTCTAACGTTTGGCATTGTTGAAAAAAGTTTTGAATTCTACCTCGATAATAGAGTGTGGTCACAGTGGAGTACAGCTTTTGATCCTCGGAGAGGGCATAAGGTTTAAGGAGTTTTCTATTATGCTACGGCTACATTATCGCGATAAAGTTTACTTTATCGCGATAATGTACTACACTACTACACGTCTTCGCGCGCTCTCTGTCTACAGCGAGACGTCAATAGATATACCTACTAGAGAGAGCGCGCGAAGTATAGTTCACCTTATCACGACAATGTAGTCGTAGCATTAGGAATTCCTCAGTAAGCCTAGGTGCACCCGGGTTATTATTAACACATCGATGTTTAAGCCTAGCATTAAAAATCCAACAGAGTACATGCCAGCGCGTCATAAAATACACTGTTGGGTTTTCAACTGTGTAGAGGCCATTTTTTAGCGCGCACCATGTAACTCTCGGCGCTAAGCAGATCGTTGAGCTATGCTTAGATACACAGGTGCACGGTAAAAAATCCCCTGTGGGTATGATTTGATTTGATTTGATTTACGAGGGCTAAGAGCCCGGAGAATGGATTTGTGCACTGTTAATGGCAACATTCACGCTTCCTATAACATGGGACCCAAACATAGCTCGTGAAATATGGGTATAATAATAATAATAATAATAATATCCCTGGACATTTCACACAGCACCATTTGTCCCAAGCTAAGCAACCTAATGCTTGTGTTATGGTAACAAGATGGCTGATAAACTACTTATATACAATTTTTTTTTGTAAATACATACATATTATAGATAGAAAAACACCCAGACTCGGAACAAATACATGTAGGTCATACAAATATTTGTTCCGTGCGGGAATCGAACCCGCGACACGCAGCGCAGCAGTCAATCGCTTAACCACTGCGCCAACCGTGCCGTCCAACGTCCAACGTATGCTTAATACATAACTACCTCTTCAGGAAATACAGATGTAATTCGAGGTATGGAATTACGTATGTATGTACTCGTAAATGTAACCCATTTTCACATCGTATCTGCCAACACCGCTGCCAATGACGCTGCCAATACAGGCGTGGTGATATTTTCTGAACAGAAAGATTTATAGCACCAAGAGTAAATTAACTTAATACTTATATGATAGCGATTCTGTCTGCTGTGTGTGAGATAATGGATCAGTCAGCAAGATGCAGAGAGAACACCTGCCTTATCACAACCCGTGTTAAACCCTCACTTAGCAGCACGTCACGGCATTTCATAGCAAAGAAATGCCGTGACGTGCTTAAGTTTCCTGCGGCATACCGGAGTATGCTCAAGTCTCTTTGTGGTGATATCACCGAAATGAGGAGTGTGATACGTGACTTAGAAAAGTGTAACACCGAATATCACGTCCCCGTAAGTTTACGAATACGAAACACCTAACAACGAACGCACGCTACCACGAAAAACTTAACGCCGTAGCAATTCCTGGTGAGCGCCGCCGACCTGTAAGTTACTTTAGTTCAAGCATCCTAAAGTTTACCACAACAACCTTTCTAAAAGCAACATCCTTCACGAAACTACTAATTAAACTAAAATAATATCCGCGCCTAAAGACAGCGTCACACCGAGTGATATGCAAATTGCAGCTTGTTTACAATGAATCAACGTACGCAGCTGCACAAATATGTGTGTAAATATTATGTGTAATTGCGTCGCTAGATGGCGCTGCACGTTGCCGCTCTGTCAGGATTAGGAGCCCGGGCTAATTGGATGAGGAGACGCGTTCAGTGATTACGTGTGATTATGTATTGTATGGCGTGATATGTTGCTTATGTTACTATGTATGAGATTAGGTGGTAGTGCATTTAAAGGCCCATGTGAACAGTGTTCGGGCATGAAACTAGATTTAAATCTGACAGATTTCGCGCTAATCTCTGCTTTAATCTGTTTTTGGATTAGGATTCTTGCTGGAATTTATAACTCTGTATAAATGTTTGTACGGGGTTCGATTTTTATTTTTCTGTTAATATTTCGTCGTGCTAACTGTAGATATAACCTATCCATCTATGACACAGAAGTAGCCCAATAATCTAACGAGTCCTATTCACAGTACCAAAGCCTGAACAAACACCCGTCCTTCGACATCCCCGTTCAACATCAGAATTGAAGTGCGAGCATCAATCCACGACGTTGCGATGCATCGATGCATAATGCAGTATGCAAATCTGTTGCCCACAAACTAGCGACCGACTGATTGCTAGTTCTAACGAATTTACATTTTTTTCCATGTCTCGTATTGCCGATTGGTCGTTTGAAACAATTGGATTACTTGTATTTGTGCCCGGTGTGCCTGTGGCAGAGAAGTGCATTCGCTTTTTTTTTGGAATTAGATCATTTCTTTTTCTGGGTTCATTGGATCTTTGTTTTTTACTGAAATAGATAAGGTCAGAGAGAGAGAGAGAGAGATTTGACAGAAAGTATATTCTGTAGCATTACTCTGAAACTAAAATGCCTAAACTGTGATGTTTTATTTAAAAATGACAGCAACGATCAACCTTTTTTGTCAACATGACATTGTTTAGTATATAAATTAGCTGTTATTTTGATCTAGCAAATTAAAAACCAGAGTTAGTGAGAGTAAGAGTATATTATGCTAAAGGAAACAAATTCTTAATAATAAAGAAAAGTGCAAGCCAGTAAGTATCTGTAAATTTTATTATAAAAAATACAATACCAAAAGCCTAATAAAGAAACACACAAAATGTAAAAAAAAACAATACCTACCGAAATCCCCTGCTGAAAACCTTTCACAACAAAAAACCCAATCGAACCACTATTCCATACATCGAGCCACAACTCTCATCATTCATAAAACACAGAATTTATTCGCACGTTCCCTTCGGTACCTTGCGAAATCCGTCCCCCATTCGATTCGAGCATAGAATAAGACTGGATAGAAGCGACACTCTCAATTCGAACGCACAGTACAGGGGGTCTTAGTCCATCGACGAAGTTACGGACCCGTACGACAGCCAACTGTTGTCCACACAGCCAGCAACACAAGGGTCAAATTCAATTATAATTAGAACGGGAAAGAAATAAGCATGAATGACAACACGTCACTCCGTATCACTTACGGACATATGATTAGTCGTAATGTACATATGTCCGTAAGTGATACGGAAAAGGATTCGCCCGTAACTTCGACAGAAACTACGGATTTCGTGCTTACGGAGTAGACCCCAGTTTCGGAACGTTCAAAACGTTTAAGGCCCCGTTTACGGCCTCAAGCGATGCGACTTGCGTCAAGTGCCACTCGCGCGCGTCGTTTGTTTCCGTCGTCGGTCGCTCCGCCAGTCACGCCACGATGACTCGTTGCATGCTCTAAACCACTTCTTTCATTTGTTTTCTCTGCAGTCACTGTCGCAAGACTCATGTCGCTTGAGCATGTAGCTCGTGACCACGGATTAATACGTCCGGGATTGTATCGCCGCCTGCGGCACATGTTACGTGTTGTGCACTTGCATTGACCATCCTCCAAATTGACAATCCTGTTTTGCTTTGGGCGATCGCCTGGTTATAGTGGATGGTTGGGAAAGGCAGATGATAATCTCAGCAGTATCGGCGCACGCACAAAGGAATGTACACGGTACAGCCCCCACAGCGAAACAGGACATTTGCCTTCCGTTTGAGTGTGCGTCCAACTGCATCAGCACAAATCGATTTGTACTGATTTGTGATTAAAGCTTGTCTGTGAGTTACAAATTAACTAGATCAAGTAGGACCAATATTAAAATAATAAAGCGTGTTTTTGAAACAGAAAGGAGACAGACAAAATACAAAATTAAGTTTGACCCATATGTAGACAGTGGCATTCAACATCAACATGGCAGAAGCATTAGCAACATAGCATTAAACTGTAGGTTTAAATTAAAACCTACAGTTTAGTGCCCAATTCCCTTTTCTGTTGTTGTTTCACTTTTTTTCCGTGTCATGATCATGATCAGCGTATAGCAGTCCACTGCTGGACATAGGACACTCCTATTGCACGCCGTTCCACTCGATTTTCGGCAACTTTCATCCAGCTGCTACCAGCCATCCTGCGAAGATCGTGGCTCATGGTGCGGACTCTACAAGAGTGCCACTTCTGTACTCTGGCATTCTTACTCTATGGCACGAGGCATCGGTACATTATCTTACACATTTTTGCCACACTGTCACATAAAGTGACAATACATTATTGGTACCGTTAAAATGGGTACGTAAATGTATCGAGACGTTTTGGTTAGGGACTGTTTATATATCTGCGCACGTTATAGGTCGTTCGAAGTGTGTTTTTATGGGAGTAAATGATCAGAGGTGGATGTTATGGAATCTGCGGGGTAATTGCATAACACACTAAAAGTAGCAATGTCTTTCATTTTATCAGTTCAATAGCATTCATTGCGTTGTTTATGTTGTTGAGCAGATACATTTTTCGAAGATATGAAGCAATGGTTTAGCAGTATCCTTCAAAATGATTCAGATTGAGATTAATAGTGTGTTACGCAATTAGGGTTCTGGGTGACAGAATATAATGAATGTTTTAATAGGTATATCTTTATAATGAAATAATTTCCTTAATCAAATAATAAATTAATAATAATTTATAATTAATTATTTCATATATATTTTTTCTTCTACTTTCATGATTGCACCTACCACTGTTTGTCTCTGCATCACCCAAAAGTTGACTGGTAGAGAATGCCTGTGGCATTGAGTCCGCCTCTGTACATGTGTGTGCTGGAAGTCTTAAATAAATAAATATAAGATTTTGTTGTCAAGGTTGCTTCAGACAGTCTCGATTAACACTGTGGCTGCCAACTATCCCTCTAATTGTACAATGAAAAGCAACAACTTTTAATGGCATAATTAGGGATAGAATCTCTGGCAAAGTCAATAATGAAACACAAAAGAAATTAGAGTTGGTCAACTGTCTTTAAGGTCCAGTTGAAAACCAGCGTGCTGGGCCTATTTGGCCCAGCCGTGAGGCAAAATATTTTTTTTGTTTAATTTGTAAAGAAAAAGGATTTCATTATTTGTGTGTGTTCGTTACGCCTTCGTGCTAAAACGGAATCACGGATTTGGATGAAATTTGGCACATGGGCCATGACCTCACTTTTTATCCCGATGTTCCCACGGGATCGAGTCGTATGCGGGTGAAACCGAGGGCGCGGCTAGTGCCAAATAAACATTGCAATCCAGGATTATAAAAGTAAAAATAAATGTTTTTAACCTGAAAATTATTGAACTGAAAATTTTTGCCCAGTTTCTAAGTACTGCTGCTAGAAAAACAATTGCGTTAACGAAGTTGTATAACTAGAACTGCCAATCGATTCTGTAAAAATCTCACCGTGAAAAGTTAGGTGAAGTGAGCTTAGAGTGAGCTGTCAAATTGAAGAATCTCTTAGCATTCGTTGGAATGACAGTTCACTCCACGCTCACTTCACCTAAGTGTTCACGGTGAGATGGTTACAGAATCGCACTGCTACACACAACGACAGACAATCGATAAATATGACGATTAAAAACTAGTTTCGACATGAAATTCCATAAAAATTTTATTAGCGGGTGCTCGACACTACAATAGACAGAAACAGTGCAACGAACTATGCAGCAGAACTTCACATTCCATCTGTTCAACTTTGCGGTTGATTGCGAAATAAAACAGTCGTAACCGAACGAATCTGTTTAGTCTCTAAGGCTGCGGATAGATATGACTCAGAGTGGTTACCTGTGAGAAAGCAAACGTCTCCTAGAGGCTATTGTAATGCACCCAGACTTTGGTTAGCGGAAAAGTGACTACGAGCGTTCAGTTGGTTTCCGTTTGAATTTTTGTAAGTACACGCCAAGAATTCAACATCAAAAAGCGTCTATCTGTTCTGGTTCAAACGCTCATCCTCAAATACTTTGGACTAGCCTAAGGCGTGAGGGTGACTCTATAGAGCGCCTTGTTGTAGAGTCCAGAGAGCCAGGGTAGAGTGGAGGGCACTAGACCACGTGGACGCTCACCCATGAGATGGACTGCCCAAATTAAATCCGCAGTAAGCGATCCGTTGTATGAGTGCACTAATAATATAAAAAATCGGAGTAGATGGCGAGAAATCGTGAGGCCAATCACATCAGCCCCCAGACAAGAAACTACATGAGGACCACGACCGCTCTGACAAGAGTGTTATGAAAAAGAAGTATCCGAGTTGAAAAATACTGGTATACTATCTAATCTTACCTATGGAAAAGTTCAATATTATATTATTATTTATTATATACAATATTTATTATATAATGATAATTAATTTAGAGTTGCATACAAATTCGTGAATATTGCGAGGCAATTTTATTGATTATCGGGCAATTTGATTTCGAGTACCCATTTCCATTTCTTTTTCACTATGCGTATTATAATTCTTACATTAAACTATTTCCTAAAAATATACTTTTCAGTAGAATTTGATACTGAGGAAAACAATTGATGTCACTGGCACCTGAATCACAAACATTCTTGTTGCACGTGAACACGCAGCTTTACTGTGAGTCATCTATTCTCAGCGTAAGGTTGTTCAATGTCACTCGCTGCGTGACACTACTCGATATAGACTGTGTTATAGAAACAGTTAATACAATATTGTTTTCCTATCGCAATAAGATAGGAACATTGCGACCAATCTGATAATATCTTAGGACTACGAGTACGTTGCTTTTTATTGCGACACTATTTATTGGGTTTCTGCGTTCAAATCTGCAAACCTCCGTCCTATACATACTTATGTTTTTTTGTTCTGTCTAATACAATCATCATAGACACCCACTTTTTAACGCAAAACTACCAAAGTACCTACTAAAAAGCAGGCACACGTTTTTAAAATCGACAGCGTCACGTGCAAACTGTGGCAGAATATTCTCCATTCATCCACTCCATACCTACCACAATCAATCAATCAATCAATCAGTTTATTTGTGAAACATAGGTGTTTACACAAAGAGGTGCGCTATGTTTTGTCATATTAATAAGACATACAAATTTATAAGCGACACATTAGGTGTCATTACATTATGTGACTCAGAAAAAATAATATTTTAAATTAATATACATGAATAGAAAAGAGAAAAAAAAAGAACATCAAATACAATAAAATCAATAAATAGGCATTGTAATTATTATCAAAGGGTAAATGCATTATTATAATAATTGGTCGCTCAAACATTCGTCTACAGTATATTTGTTACATTTGTCAATTAATATTTAGTAAGACCTTTTTTAAACTTATATAATGTCATGTTTTTTATGTCATCAGGAATTTTATTAAACACTTTAGACAAATCGAGCTTCTTCCTGCAGGGTCTAACCTTCTGAGGGCCACTTAGAAGACTCTGACCGCCTCCAAACCCAAGTGGGAACATGTAACCACAACCTAGCAATGCGGGGCTACCTCGACGGAACGGTAGCAGGCTGTCATGTGGAACTGTGTCGCAAACTATGCTCCACCTCCTATCCTAAAAAATGCATCTAAAGTGACCTCTTCGCTGGCACCGTCGACGTCGTAGAAGTGGCGAAGATTTGGGCTAATTTTCTCCCTCTCACAAAGAGGAGGCCTGTGTCCCAGCAGTGGGAACATTATAGGCTGATTATGCATTTGACGCGATGAAGTAGTTAATTATGTAATGTATACTTACATATCTGGTTACATTCCTAATTCTACGATTGGTTGTGGATTTTAGAAATGCTTTGTTCAGATTCTATGTCCACGTAATTTGCAGCTATTAGCTGAAACTAATTAAACTTGAAAAAAGGTGTCTGACATAGTTCATACTAGGTATTATATTGTAAATCCTACAATCTACTCAACATTCTCAGAAAAAGTATCAAAGGCGCTTGTCTTATTACGAGACTCATCTTTTTCTTCCATTCTCTAGAATTTCTTTATGTTTTCTAAATATTCTGTGCTTCTAGGAAAATGTAAGAAAAAACAACTTTTATGTAGAAAGAAAGGAACATTAAAATAAGATAGGACAGGACAATATTTCAAATACAAATTGCTCGGGACGCCGACATATTTTTTATCATTATATTTTGAAAGATGCGGTCACATTTCTTATCATTATTTTCTTTCAATTTATTGACGATCTAAACGTGGTTGGCAGGTCTGTGCGTTGGTGCTTAGAAAAAGGAAAGTTGCTGAGTTTTGAGCGTGGAAATAAGGAGTTGTGTTACCCGTTTCCTAGAATGATAAATGATTAAACTGTAGCTTGTTCGTAAAAACACGTCTAAAATACATTATGATTTAAAACGAGATGGGGTAACCTAGTAGTGTCTTCAAGTCTCAAATGAATAAGTTATAATGTAACTATTAATATTATCGCTTACCTGATAAATAAACAAAGAGGTCGACCTGTGAATCGAACCTAGGACCTCATGTTCAGCACTACCACTGAACATGATTACAGCATGACTGCTTAAAGATTCGGTATTTTTTCTGAATCTCTGTACAAAAAACTACTACAATTAAAACACAGCCAGATTGCCAGCACAAAACGACAAATCCTCGACACATACACTCCAGTTCATTTTCAACTTACTGAAATTTCGTTAGCAAGTCTGCAAGTGCCTACAAAATGTAACACAAAGATAGGTAGTCCCTGCTAATGCGGCCCGCCGTCACGAGAATTTTGGCAGTGATGCATGGTTTGTTTTGGCTATGGAACTACGTCCCCGCTTCAAAGAACTTCGCTCACTAATGGACCCCGTTTTCACATTAAAAATTTCTCGTAGCGAATCGTAAAATTCGTGACGGATTTTTATAGTTTTGAATTTTTATGTTGACAACATTTTTCGATGTTATTTGATGTGTGGTTGTTTGTGTTCGTGTTTGTTTGTGAGGTAAAAGTTTTATGTGGGTTGGGAATAAAATGTATTGACTTATTTACTGACCTCTTTTCATAGGTATCTGGGCATAACATCAGTTGGTAACTAGTAGTGTAAAACCCAGTTTGTAGCTTCGCAAGACCTGTACTAACTGCGTGGTGCTCGAAAAACCTCGAAATTTTCGGACTTAATTCAGTTTTTGTTTTCTTACTTACTTCTTAAAAGTATATCCTCATTTTTAAAGTATGTATATGCAAAAATTGCTACAATTTGAGCTACCATGTCTTAAATTACTGGCCTGTATGCTTCTTTTTTTATATACTCTTTTTATAGAGAATGAATCAACTTTAATCGCAACGCCTAGTCAAGTTTCAACGATTATAGATATTATTATTTTTCCTCATATCTTAAATCGTTATCTATTTAATTCTTGAATAGCTTTTATAATTATCATGCCTAAAATCACCAAAACGTAAAGGAATAGTGGAAGTAGTGCTCTAACTTACATCCGGAATTCTCTGATGACGGTAAAGACCCCTTTATTATTAGGGGTAAACCTTATCGCAATTTATAGGCTACCGTTCCAACCCTAGACCATAACAATGTCAGTTTATATTACGGAAAAACTAGGCTTCAAACTTATGACGGTATTAGCAGTGCCACGCGGTTTCACTCGCATAAGTTTCGATCCCGTGGGAATATCGGGATGAAAAATATGAAATGTGTTAATTCTGATTATAAAATGTCTGTGTGCCCAATTTGATCCGAATCTGTACAGTAGTTTTTGCGTGAAAAAGTTAATAATAATAATAATAAAAATGTTTTGTATTGTACGAAGAAAAAACACACGAGATTAAAACTTACAATAAACATGATTGTACAAGCAGTGGGCAGAAGCAAGTTGAACAGCAGGCTCCCGAACTAAGTAAAAGGATACTTGTATCTCAAGAGCCAAAGTTCCTGAGATACAAGTATCCTGAGTTACAAACATCCATTCATCCATCCTCACAAACTTTCGCGTTTATAATATTAGTAGGATAGGACTAGCATTACATAAGCAGAGAGAGGATTTATTTTTACCTCTTTTAAACAAAGAGCGTACTAAAATGAGCTTACTGCAACATCCAATCCGTTCCACAATAATCCGTACAAATTAAACCGCACGGTCTTTCACAATGCCACCGTTTTATGGTGCCCTGGTACATCTAATCAGATTCCTCGTCTTTATTGCCAGACCTAATCAAAAGACCGCATGATTAAAATCCAAAACAGGCGGGGAATTAATTAAGAGAGACATCCAAAATCCTCCGTAAAAGTGTGGATTTTGAAGGCTGACGTTGAAAATAAAATTGTGATTTTAATAAAATGCAAATGTGGTGTTGCGGCGGGCTGTCATGACGGAGTGAACGCAGCCATGTTTTATGTGTATGTTGTAAGTTTTGTCTCGACATGCGCTTCAATGTTATGGCAGTGTAGAATTTGGGATGTCTCAGCATTTCCAGTGCCAGCGTTATTTTTGTAAAACTAAAATTAATCAGTTAATTTTGTTCTTTAGATTTCACGATGTGTTTGTTTCACGATTCATAAAGCTTCAGTATTTTTCAAGTGAGCAGACATAAGTATTGAAGATAGATCTTTCTCGACCAACGCAAAACCATTAGTAGGTAAGTCATTGCAATGTAACTCTTGTCTCGTTAAGGTAAGGTATAAATTAGATTGATGGCCAAAAGTTTTATCGAACTCACGGCAATCATTCTAATTTAGACTTTATTACAATGAGATAAGAGTTACATTGCTTACTAAAGGTTTTACGTCATTCAAATTTGACCGTGAATGTCGGGCTTGATGTAACTCAGTTGTATGATACATTTCATTCTTTAACGTGATTATGCTTTTTCCTGTTGCATCCATCTTGATCGGGCTATTTCAGACGAACCACTTACAGGAAGAAATTGCATGGCTTATGCTCGCCCAAGAGCCACAAGTCTAGGGCTAAAAATAAGCCACCCAATCTCTTCCCCTAAGTGTCCTCGGCGACTAAGGAATTATATTAGGTGGATGGCACAACGACCTAGTTCGGCCTGGGATGCATAGAGCCTACGAGGTTAATATTCTATAGAGTGCATGCAGTTCACGTGCACTGTAGTATGATTGTATGGGCCATGAAAAGAGGGATGCGGTATCAGCAGTACTTTCACCTTATTTGAACACATCTAACAACACGTGTGTATTATCCGAAGGGTTACGCAGGGGGGTCCTATAGTTCACTCACATTTCGCCATTTATGTATAAGTCCTATAGAATAGGGCTCCCTCTATTACTTACATCGTTAGGCTCGTCAACCAATTGCCATAAATGAAATGAAAGGTATCAAAATTTGAACCATTCTTTTATCATCAAAATTGAGAGGCATTTACAAATAAATCTCATATATAGGTAAACACACATTAACACCATCCCGGAAAATTAATCATGCTAGCACGAGGAATGCGTGCAAGTTATGGGAATCAAACTATCTAACGATATTTTGGTTAGAGTGATTTATCTCGTCTTATTTAATCAAAATTTTGTTCAATTTTCGTTGATAATGAAGATAACCTCATAGTTTATTTATTTTTTATTTATTTATTAATAACCAACTTACATTAACGGTTTGCACCACACATACAAGTTATTAGTCAATATTAGTAATTATAGTTACACATGTATCTATGTTATACATGTCAATCTTAAAAATTATAAAAATGAAGTTATCATAAAAATGGACAAATTTTGATGAAATTAAATAAAATGAAACAAAAATTTGTAAAAATAAGATAAAAATTAGACAAAATAAGATAGAATTAGGTTAAATATACATATAATTATTAATAACAAGAAACTGTTTTATTTAATTAATCTACTCCTAGGAAATTGTACTGGGAGTGACAATGGACTCCAGGTATCGAGTAGCAGTGTGCAGGAATTCCAGTTCAGTACTCGCGAAGACATCAGAGAAAGAAATAGTGAAAGTTTTCTTTCGGATTGGGACTTTACATAACCACTAAGCACTATTTAACCACTAAGCACTATTTCACCACTAAGCACTACTTATCTTCAATCAGCTCAGACTATCTCAGTCCACTGCTGGACATAGGTCTCTCCCAGAATACGCGACAACACCCCGTCCTCCGTCTTCCGCATTCAGTCCGTCCCAACCACCTAGATGGGGGGTGTCGCACACTTCGCTTGCCCGAATATTCCGGGTCAGCCCCACATGGATTGCCACCAGGTGGCAATCGGGAATAAAATTCCCAGTTGCCACCGGAAGGCGACTGGGAAGTTATTGCCCCCAGTTCAAATCGCTGTACAGTCACGAGCAAAAGTATGTATACACTCGGCTTTATTCAAAAGCGATTTACTCCTTTATTTTTGAATGAAATGTTATGGTGTTACGAACATAGCATTTTTGAATCCATAGGTTTACGTAATGTGCCTTATTTCAACGTTGCATTCGTTATTTCACGAAAAAATCGCAATTGAAAATTGCCAAGTGTTGACATATTGGTGCTCGTGACTGTACACTGCGGCGTGGATCGCAAACCGCCCCCATTGTTGTCTGTCTTACGGCCGCGATGAGAGGGTTGGCGGTCAGAGTTTACCAATGTAGTTTTATTAGTACATTAGTGATATTATTAGGGTAATACAAGCACATTTTTTTTCATAGTAGTTGCTTTTAATCTGGGCGACAGGGAATATTCGCGCTTGCCAATACGCCACACTCATCTCGTCTCTCTTGTTATCTTATCTACACTCAAATTAAATGCTTTATCCTGTCCGTACTCACCTATTCAAGTTCAAACGGACTATAGTGTGTGTGTGTGTATCTTATCAAAGGTTAGTCCTATTTCACTCAGACAGATTAGGCTAAGAGGGCAGAGGTTAAAATAATGCTGAAAGAGGACTGAACTGGACGTTAAAAGAGCTTTTTTCGCGTCTCAAAGTGATATTTGCGTATGTAAGGGGTGAATTTGTTTTTTAATGTACGCATTTTTTTTCTCTCTGCCGGTCCTTTTGAGGGATACAGACGTGATGTTAAATTTATTATGATCTAGTCTGTTTTAGTTACTACTGTTGCATTAGGCTGTTTCAATAAGCATTATCAGCCTATAAGGGCAGGGCACTGGCGGCACGGCACTGCAAGGGATTTTTATGCGACGAATAGAAATGTAACTTAAATGTATGACAATAAATTGAAATTTCAATGATGATGCCAATGGGCGCCGCGGCATGCCTAACTTACCGCGGCATCATTGCTGCCGATGAAATTTCAATTTTATTGTCATTCTTTTAAGTTATATTTTCTAATAGTCACATAAAAATCCCTTGCCGTACCGTGCCGCCGGTGGGCGCCGGCCTTAATGCTCCCACTGCTGAACGCATGCCTTCTTTAAGTGAGAGGGAGTGGGCCGTAATCCACCACGCGGGCCCCGTGCTGGTTGGTAGATGTTACATGTCTTCGAGTTTATAGTTCTTGGACATGCCGGTTTTCTCACGATGTTTTCCTTCACCGTTTTGAGAGCAGCGGTGAAGAAATAATTTACATAAAGTAAAGTGCCTGCTTGGGTTCTAACCCCCGATCTACAATTCGTAAGTCGCGGCCATGATCACTGAGCAACCACGGCTTTTCAGTTTCAATAACAAAATAAAACATAAAAAGGTCAGTGTACAGTGTAAGCACGTAAAAAATTGACATCATTGTATCAGCACTTTACTTGCTACGCGCGGTCTATACTTTAGTACACAAATATCATCCAAATCGCGTGCACTCATTAGCATTCAATTAATTTCATCATCAATAAAATCTAACTATTACGTATTTTTGCGTATCACTCAACTTTCATCATTAAAGGGTGTAAAGATCCTGATATGAAATGATAATACTCGGAAAACTTCAGTTGGTTTTTTAAATTAAAACCATCAAATACTTATTAATCTATTTTATTTACAGTTTACTCTTTCAAAGAAATACAAGAACTACTTTTAACGGTTGTTAATTAATATAATATCGTGTTTAAATATTGAAAGTACAGTAGTAAAGCTTGTCGCAAACGACTGTAATTAAATATCTCTTTTACTTAATTGCTGCATTAATAAGAGACCATGTGTGCATGATGCCTTTCATCCGCAGTGCACGATGAAAAATTCGTGAAAAGGGAAAAGATTTAACAAATTAAAAACGCTGGTAATATAAATGTATGTGATTTATTCTATGGAAATCAGTTTATTTTCGAATGGAAACTGTTAATGATGTCATTAATAGGTTACTGTGTAAGTAATATCGTTTCTGGTTTTTCATTGGCTGTAATTAAATTATTGCGAAATCGAAACTTACAATATAAGTCAACGAAAATAACACTATCATAGCGTACGTCAAAACTAAACTGAACTACTAATCTAACTACATAATCAGCCAATCATGTTCCCACTGCTGGGACACAGCCCACCTCTCGGTGAGAGGGAGTGGCCCGTAATCCACCACCCAGGCTCCGTGCGGGTTGGATGTCACAGGTCTTCAAATTTTTGGTTCTTGGACATGCCGGTTTCTTCACAATGTCTTCCTTCGCCGTTTTGAGAGCAGTGGTGATAAGATAATTTACCCAAAGTAAAGCGCCTTTCTGGGTTTGAATCTACGACCCACAACTCGTCCGTCACGGCTGTTACTACTTGGCCACCCCTACTCTTGCAAAACAAAACTTACATAATTAAAGTCTTTCAGTTGTAGATGAAATTCTGACTATAATAATAAATCAATAGTTCATTGTTGCCAATAGGCCTGATATAGTGGTGATATATCAATTAGCCCGCAGTACAATGATTGTGGATGTCACCATTCCACATGACGGGAACCTCGTGAAAGAGAAACAAATTAAATATCTTGACTTAGCAGCAGCGTGGTTGTTGGCATGTTGAATGTGAGCTCGGCTGTCATTGTGCCGTATCGGCCAATGTCCTGATGGCCAAAAGCCTCGATAAACATCTCTCGTGGTTCTCGTTAGGCTGTTGGATCAATGGCCTGATTCAGAAGGCAGTACTCCTGGATACGGCTCGCATTTTGAGGAGGACCTGTGTCTGGAGCCCTAACCACCGCTAGCATGGACCCTGCTCCCGATACCAGTGAACTTGTGAAAATTTGTTATATTTTAAAATGTTTTTTTATAAAAAATATAAAAAAATGTCTTTAATAAGTAAGAAGTAAATAAATAAACGAATCAATAGTTCTAAATTAGTAACAGTTCTAACTTAGCACTACAATTTGGAATTCAGTAGCTAATTGAACCGTGAGACGGTATTGACGAGTCGTTTCGTTAGTGCCTAAATACAGGACCCCTGTGAGCAGTCGAGCTAGAAACGATTAAGTTTAGTCAATAAATTTGTCCGAAAATGGCTTTCTATTTATAACTGACTTTAAATTTAATTTTTGGAAAGTCGCGAGTGTTTGTTATGTCCATAATAAGAATGACGCGCAAGTGAAAGTGAATTAAGTACATTTGACCATAATGTCCTAATTTAAAATTAAGTGTTCTACCTGTATTGATTTGTCCTATAGATATATACATTATATGTACATTGATTCTACCTTTTTTATTTTTTTTTATAAAACGTAGGTAGGTACCACTCTAAAGTTTAGACGTGATTATAATCAAATAAAAACATAAATCGATTTAAAATAAAGTTGCCATTCACGGTTTCAGTTAAGGTCAAAGGCAGGAAAAAAACTCCGCTCAGGTAATTCCCTTAAAAAAAACTTTTATCACAGTCACAGCGAAGTTTCCACCTAGCCTTCAAAACAAAAATACCTCAGTCTGCCCCAAGCCTAATACGTCTAAAATATTAACTGACCGCACAAGACATGAATGACAGGCAAACAATTTTAGATATCGATTCCTAGAAATTGTCGCCAGACGGCAATACGAGAAATAATTTAGTGGAACGAAGACAGATGGCTAGAGGTTTATTCTTTGAAATTTTGAAATGAAATTGCAACATTGTAGAATGTTGTCTTTTGTTTGGCTTGTTATGCAACTTTACGTGTTACAGACAGCAGGTCAAGCTACAAATTGACAATTTTTCCCAATCAACCTTGAACCTTAATAGTTTAGCGATGAAGAGGAAAATCTTTTAAAGAAATTTGACAGTTTGTAGTAGCTTGATATGCTAGCGTCTGTACGTCTAGAAACAGTTTATTTAAGGACTTTGCTGATAGGATGTATGCAACCAAGACCTACAGGTTGAGGTTGAAAATAGCCGCGTAAATGTTTGTTTTTTTTAATGTGCAACAGAGGAAAGGCCTAGCGTTTCGAACCCAAACGGTTAAAAGCTGCAGTTACCCCATTTATTTATTCATTTGCTGTCGTATACTCGTAAGACTGAAAATTCTGGTTAATTTTGAAGTTGTAGAGCTGCTATTTGTGAAAAAGTTCGTTGCTAAGTTCGTTGTTGTTCTACCGCTAGCTATGCTATTTTCACACCAAGCAGCATTGTTAAATAAAAATAATGCATAGTGCATAGGGATCGTCGGTTCGCGCCTAAAAGCGGCTAACGGCCCCTCTGTGAGTTGACTTCGTCCCCTCGCACCTCGGACCCGGCGGCGCCGAGATAATATGTCGAAGACATTACAAATCTGGCCTTATGACTAACTAGCTGCACCCCGCGGTTTTACCGGCATACGTTTCGATCCCATGGGAATATTGGGATAAAAAGTATCCTATGTCTTAATCCTGGTTATAAACTATCTGTGTGCCAAACTTTATCCAAATCCGTTCAGTAGTGTTGTGTGAAAGAGTAACAAACATCCATCCATCCATCCATCCATACAAACTTTCGCGTTTATAATATTGGTAGGATTAAGTCTGAAATCACTAATCCGCCGATTTCAGATTTAAATTAATCATAAGTCCAGATTTTCTCAACAGGTTTCCTAAAACGATGTCAGCGATGTCCAAACTATATTTAGAAAGTGCTAACATTACACAAAATTATTTTCATATTTGTAAGGAAATGGACTTTTTATGAACCATAGGTATTATTATTATAATTTAATTATGTTAATATACTACGCATCAGACGTGACGGTTGACAGGGGAGAATGGAAGAAGAAAACGTGTTGCGCCGACCCCAAGTAACATGGGATAAGGGCAGGATAAAAAAAAAAAAAAAGAAAGAAAAAAAAAACTACGCATCAGACCAAAGCCAAAAGCCCCACTCATACACGTCATTGCTATAAAAATGCAACGTTCCCTGTCGTGATAAAAGCATATTTGATTCGCCATTTACTTTATAAGATTATTAAAGTATGTGTTTGTACGGCAATTATGCCCAGTAAGTACCGTTTTTAACTTTCGTTCAGCGTTATTAAAATATTCCCGTTTTTCACGATAACTTATCGGGCGTGTTTTGTTTTATAAAGATTTTCTTGTTTTAATATGCGATAGAGGTGTGATAGGTTAAGGGCATTATGAATGCTTTAAATAAAATCGCGTGTTATTTTTGTGTAATAAATAATGTAAAATATTAACATAATCAGGGTGCAGTGGTGACCCAGTGGTATCAGCCTAGACTTACGAGTCGTGAGTTCGAACCCAGGCAGCCACTTTACTTTGTGTATTTAATTTCATCACCACCGCTCTCAAAATGGTGAAGGAAAATATTGTGAGAAAACCGGCATGTTCCAAAACAAAAAAAAAAAGACATTTGACATCCACCAACCCGCACTGGACCCATGTGGTGGAATATGGCTCACTCCTTCTCACAGAGAGGAGGCCTGTTTCCCAACTGTAGGAACATTATAGGCTGATTATGCATAAGCTATAAACATATTAATAATTCTCTCATCATCACAAACACAGTAAAGAATCAATGTAAGACTTAATACAGACTGGTATCTGTTGTAGGTAAAACCGGTTTTACAGATAGTGCATTCCAAGCATGGTGATAGCATGGCATTATGGACTGATTTGACAAAGTCAATTGTAACTGAGCCAATTCAAATTAAAGTTCATTAACTAAACATGCCATAGATTTTTTTTAAAATATTATATTAAAGGCTCTTATCCACAGTAGCATGTCCACCTCATCATAACTTAAACTATTCTAAGCTATGTAGATCTACAAATATACATCATTAATGTCGAAACAAATCAGCAAGTAGGTTTGCTATCTCAGATGAAGGCTGCGCTAAAACTTTAATATAAGGACCAATATCATATTCGTTTACTTTTATTCTACTCAACAGTGTCTCTCTTTCCTTCTTTGCCTTAGTAGTTACATAGTGGCCACAATTTTTTATTTTATTTTGCTGTTCCTCTTGAATAAAATAAAAAAATAGTGGCCATTGATAGCATGGCACAGAGCGTGGTAAATTTTTGACAGTCAAAAGTTTTTGGCTAGATAAGGTTGTCACATAATTCTCAATAGTGTACCCCCAATCTTAATACTTTATCAAAGTATCCCTATCACCGACAATCTAATTGGATTACCATAGTTATAAAATTTGGCACGGTGATCAACAATTTATCGTGTTTTAATAGAGTACCATAGTCATCTAGCGTTAGTTATGGAATTATTAAGTCTCTGTCCAAGGTATGAGCGGAAGCCGCAAGGTGGGTGTTAGAAATCATTATTTTGGTCTGTGTGCAAAAATAAGTTCCTTCTACGGTTCGTAGCACGTAATGATTTCTGGGAGTTAGTTAAATGTAGCTAATGGTCATCGATTTTGAAGTTTTCATTAAGGGTAGTAAGAATTTGGTCAGCAATTATGCAATTGAAATGAGCTCATAAAAAATTACCAAAGTGAGAGTACACTTTGAAAGTTCTTCTTTACGGCATTTTCTTTCGCAATTTGTATCGTGTATGAAATTATATTCAACATCTAAGCATATGCATGATTGTCTAAAACCAACTAAGAAATAAATGATATTCGGCACATTATTTAGTTATGTGATGAAATATAATGTCTTACCAATTCGTGATATTATTAGTATATAATTCCGGTGTGGGAGGCAAGGCAGTATCTTTAGTCAAATTCTGCTGAATTTACCCTTACTTGCTTACCCTTATAAACCTCTCCCTTGCACCACACCCTAAGAGGTTAATATCCCGAACATTCCAGGTCGCAGCAAGTCGAGTAAGCCGATAGTTCGGGAATCTCAAGACCTCGCTAAGACGCTCCAGGGTTTTAATTAATTACCCCTACACACTCGGATAATTTGATATGCCTATCATCCGTGAACACTTCTTTAACTTGCCAAATGAGTTTTGTTGAGTTTCGGGTAGAGTTTGGAGGTAGATGGAGTTATGTAGTGGATGTTGGCTCGTGTTCTTGTTTCGTGTAGTTTAATTGCACCTGTGTGTTGAGTACGAGTAAAAGGGTGTTGATGAAACATTCTTGGACGTTTGCCGTCTGTTTCTGAGACAGACAAGGAAAAAAGTGATAGTAGCAATGCTGGAGAAGAATAGATGACAGCAACAGTGCTGTAACATATTCTAAAAAAAAAAAATGCGCACACTCGCATAATTATTTTTTTTAGCCGCTAATATCCCAGTGCTGGGCAAATGTCTCCCTACTCGTTTTATACCTCTCTCTGTACAGAGCTGCCAAGGACCAATCTTTTTTTATAAAACGTTTATTTATAAAAAGAGAACACATTTTACATTAATTACCTTAAAAATTAAAAATAGCGCACAGTTGCTAATTTGCCTGAACTAGGTTGTGCCTGTGCTTCTTGCTAAGAAGTGCATACATACTTAATATAATATATTAACAATGCGTATAACGCAAAAACTAAATTAAAACTTAGGTAAATAAAAGTAAAATAGCGTGTTAGCAGTTTTATTTGCAGACAATAAGTAGGTCTTCTGTCTGTGCATAATTGTTGGTTAGTTAGTAAATAATTATAATAATATATAATAATTATTTACAGCTATATAATTAATATAATAGATAATATAATATAATTAATATAATAGATAAATATAATTAACCTATATTAGATAAACCCTAACCTAACGTAACCTTTATTATATTAGATTAATATAATTCATTTAATATTTTTACAGCTATAGTAATTTAGTTTATAGATACTTAGTTTTCTATTTAATCTATTGTACAGGAATGGATCTAAGAATGTTATAAATCTTATATTATCATATCTAATATTATCAAAGGAGTCCAGCTCTTCCCGCCATCTCCGTTTGGGCCTGCTGCGATGTCGTTTGCCATACACACGTACTTGATACAATAATTTTCTCTGCCCCTCTGAAAATAAATATCAGAAGGCCTCGGCGAAGTGACATTCTATCAGCGATAGCGATAATGGAAAACACGTGCTTATTGACATTGTTTATTTAAATTACTACCTTACTCTGCTAATATTTGCATGCCAAAAAATGGCGAAATGTGTCAATGCACTAGAATATTTATTTACCACCTCACGCAAAAATATATAGGACTGATATGTCAGTCTCATACATTTTAGGCAAAACGTTTTGAAAGCGATTGCCCCTTGTCTCGGCCTTCATGTTTAATCAGTCGATAAGTCGTGATAATTTATAGCAACCAGCATCATGTGACTTTATTTATAAACGACGATTAAAGTTAAGTGACGTCCAAACGTCAAACAATTATGATTAAACAGTCGCTAATCACTACATAACTTTAAGCAACGTTTATGAATAAAGGGGTGTGTGCTTAGAAGGCCGGACTTAAACAAAAATAGGGTGACGAAATTCAACCCCAATCCCACCATCAACACCTCGCATCCCGAAACTAATAAACTGCTATAACTTGACCTCCTTTTGTACCTTTTTGTTGTGAACCAAAACTTCCTAAACTTTATGCTATGGCCGGCAGCAAAATTTCATAATATACATTTTTTGCTCACAGCCCGAACGCAATTTTGGGACCACAGTGCATACCTATTCGGATAACCGATTTTGGGGAAACAAATCGTTTGTAGGTGGCCTATAAAATGTGATAGTTTGAACTGGGTTTTATCTATGACCCGTTTTTGTTCTTGGATATTGACTTGCGAATACAGGGGGATTGAAAATAGTTTGTATGCGGAAATTGTTTCTGTTCTGACTAGTCAGTTTTCAGTGTTGCAATAGTATCTTTTTTTTTGTTTATTGTAGGTAGCGTTCTGTAGTTTCTGCCTACCCTCATGGGAAAAAGGCGTGGGTTTATGTAGGTACTAGCTGCACCCAGCGGTTTCACCCGCGTAAATTTCGATCCTGTGGGAATATCGGGATAAAAAGTATTCTATATGTTAATCCTGGTAATAAAACATCTGAGTGCCAAATTTCATCCAAATCCGTTCAGTAGTTTTTGCGTAAAAGAGTAACAAACATCCATCCATCCATACATACAAACTTTCACGTTTATAATATTAGTAGGATTGCATTGCTTCAGCATATGAAATGCCGATTAAATGGTCTTATAGTCTACATTTTTTTTGTTAATTACAATACAAGGCCGAAGAAGTAATTAAGTCTGTAGGCACACTAAGATTTTATTGCGACATTTAAATTCAAATGAATCCCCGTTAGCTTAGAAATAAGATTTTAAGATTCCTTGCTTAATATATTCTGCACGAGGCCAAGTTTTCTTAGTGAAAGAATAATAATTTGTGTTAGTTTGCTGACATAATATTAATTTTAAATCAAATTGTAGCAATGACTTTGGCTAACAGCGTTACACGTGCCGCGTATAAAACATACGCTTACTACAGTACTTTGTCGATCTCTTGCCAAAATCACGACATTTCCTCGACTTACTGACACGTAAAAGCAGGACAAACAAACTAATAAAACAACTCGTATTACTAAGAATTTGTCAAACCAATCAATATCTTTCGATCGCTTCTCGTTCGCAGTTGTCTATAGAATAGGCCAGGCCGAAGTCCAGGCAGCGGTTATTGAAGGCTCCGTGCCAAGAAATCGGCCTAAACGCTATCTCCAGCCGACACTCCGTATCACCTCAGGCCTCAGGCCTCCGGGCCTCGGAATTATTCAAACTGGATTACATTACGGAATTGTGTATGAAAATTTTATGACCTCAAGTATTGGTATTGATGGTGTGGAATTGTTAAATGATTGCTGTTAAGTTTGTGGGCTCAAGTACAATTTTGGGAGTGCTGTTTTGATATTTATCAAGTAGAAAATTTCAAAGACTCAATTTGGGTCATTCTTGGGGATTAAAATAGGCACATGTTAAGTGATGCATTATGAATATGAAACCAATAAGTATTTAATCTTAAACCAGTTGATTGACTTGTTTCTCGATCAAGTAGTTTTTCACTAAGCTTTAACTTCAGAAGAAATTACATCCTCAAACTGTAATATAACCTTTATAACCTTGTAAAATTCCCACTACAGAGCTACAAGATACGAGTGGGTAACGCATAGTATGTGATTAACCGAATATGTCACATTGGATTGTTACTTTTTTATGAATAAACTTTTTTATTAAATGGCTGCGCCCCACGGTTTCACCCGCATATGTTTCTATGCCATGAGAATATTGGGATAAAAAGTATCCTATCTTGTATTAATCCTGGTTATAAACTATCCGTGTGCCAAATGTCATTAAAATCCGTTCAGTAGTTTTTGCGTGAAAGAGTAACAAACGTCCATTCATCCTCACAAGCTTTCACGTTAATAATATTAGTAAGAAGTAGGATTGTAAGATTTTTCGCACTAAATAACACAACATAAACAAGGGATTCGAAGTAGGCCTCAAATACTTATTCTTTAACGATCCAAATCTTTCCTCTTTTCTTCTTAAATAAATGTCACCATTACTTCTGTGGCGATAAATTTAAACGGCTCAATATGAATAGTTCGCATTATAGGTCGCTCGTTACTTCGAACATTCATCGGGAAATAAAAATATTATAAAAGTCAAATAGTCCGAAAAGTTCGGTTAATATTCGATGTACTAAAATTCGCTCGACTTCCGATGTTTTATATTTGAGAATTTTTACACTCGTAGAGAGGCCTAATATATTTTTTAGTTAATATATTTTTAAGGAGAAAAGCGATAACTATTTTGAAATATTATTTTTTTGCGGACGAATTTTTTGAGCGAGAGCGAGAATTTTTTCTTTTTTATTGTATCTAGTCAATAGAGTTAGAATTTGTAAGTATCAAGCTTTCTAGTTTTTGTCTGTATTTAAAGATTCAACATTATCATAATTTCAGACGAAAATAACTAGCCTATGTCCACGACTGGACATCAAACCACATTGACCACATTCGGTCCTTTTTCTTCTTCCATTCTCCCCTGGAAACCATCACGCTATAATTTACTTCATTTTCTTTACATATAACTTGAATAAAAGAAAGAAAGCTCCAAAA
The DNA here is from genome assembly GCA_949629185.1 of Apamea crenata. Lineage (NCBI taxonomy): Eukaryota > Metazoa > Arthropoda > Insecta > Lepidoptera > Noctuidae > Apamea > Apamea crenata. Next base: position 18,259,987 of record OX451360.1, on the reverse strand, counting down.
ATAAAAATTAAGGAAATACATTTATTTAGCACATACTAAAAGATACACAATGCACAAGAGGGGCAATTCTCGTAATTTTAAGAACGTTCGCAGTCTGATCTCTGTCTCAATCTGTCAAAAATACCTCTAATTTCCCTACATTTTGACAAGTTTTTGATTTTTTTGTCACCGAGATGAGACTGTGACTAGATTTTTAACGTTTTTAATTACGAGAACCGGCCTTCAGATAAATACATCAGATAAAATTAAAAAAAATAAAGATCAAATAAAAAGTGTAAAGTCCAATGCATGAAATTAGCAGGAAAGCTCCAAAAAAAGAAAGAAGGAAATATATTTTATTTGGGACGACCTCAGTAAATATAAATAGTAAAAACAGGAGCATTTAAAACTGATAAAGTTACGTTAAAAACAACCAAAAAAAAAGTAAATAAACCAACAACAAAAAAAACGGGTTGCACTCCGGGAGTGCCGGCAGAAGTAAAAAGTTGAATATTAACGTTGTGCATTTTTGATATTTTGGAATGAGGTCTGCTCTCCCTCCGTCTTAAGAATTTTCGATCAGGTCACGTGTCCTGACGCGAGTTTAACATTTTTTACCCATCACAACAAAAGTGCACAACGCCGCTAAAGAAGTTTTCACTTCAAAAAAGAACCTGTGTGAGGCCAAAAACATATCTCAGCATAATGCTGTGATATTTAAAAAATAAATACCACAGCGCTGGTATTTTGAAAGGGTCCGCTAAGATGCCACGGAAAAAGCCCTGCATCAACCCAGCTTTATCCCCCTAACTAAAATATCCTAAACCTTTTATTCTCAAAACTGTTCAATAAACCCGAGCATCACCCAATGAATGGTAGCAGTTCAGTCGGCATCGGTAATGGCTGTAGAATTATTCATGACCAGCATCTTGGATCATATCTTCATCTCGCGGTAATGGCGGCTGGGCGGGGGGCAGGGGCGCAGGCCACTTGCACGTAATGATGCGATTGTTGCAAGGCTTTAGTTGTTGGGTTAGGTGTTTAGCCTTGTATGTATAGTTTGGTTTTGTGGGCTTTGAATTAAGTATTTTTTTTTAATGTCAGTCTTTAATAATACTGTCTAGAAATATTACGATTTTCCTTGATAAAATGAATGAAAAAAAAGGCTGCATTTCTCTTTCTTCTTCCACATTGAAATTGAAGTGTTTTAGGATAATATTCAGAAATAGTTCTCTTTACTTCGTGAGGGAAATACTGACAACGGGTACAACAATACAGAAATGTCACTACGTAATTTCCAAGAAAACTTTATCTACCGAGTAAAACACCATTAATTAATGAAAGCTACCTAAAACAATTTTAATACGACTACCGCTATAACAATACGACTAGTTGGTTTAAATAAATTATCGTATTAGTATATTGATACTTATTCAAACAAACAACACAATAAACAGACAATTCCCACGAATTTCATTTCAAATGAAACTGCATCCGATTGTGATGAAAACGAGGCGTGAATGACAAAGCACATATTACGTGTTGCTACGGCGTAGCTTCGTAGCACTCGTAGCGCTCGCGTAGCAGATGCGCTACTGTGACGAATTATTATAAAGGTAAACTGAATTATCCGTCTTTAGCAAGTATAGTTGATATAATAAAATGCAGAATGAAATTACTGACTCGTAAGAAAAAGTATTTTATGAAAAAGAATTGTTAATCAATCATCATCGTCATAGACGGCCACTGCTGAACATAGGCCCCCCAAGCAGTTCTGTGCTCCGCATCCAGCGGATTCCTTATATTAAAATATCTACTTACAGAAATAAACATCATTCCATTTATTTATTTATTTGTTCATTTTTTTCTATATCTATATCTGATGAAATAGAAAATTGATGGAGCCGGAGGAGAAAACAAGATGGAGCCGACATTTTCTAGCTGCCTAGTCCCTGAAAAGAAATGCCGAAACAAACTCAGAGGCCATGGTCTCTTTTAAAGTCCAAACGTTATACTGTTAGATTTTATGTGAGTCTAACAATGTAGGGCCATGTCTGGAAGGGCCTTTTCAAGAAAGAGCCATTGCAACTTTGAGTTGACTTGTCCCGACAGACGTCATGCAGACTATCTGTTAATACTCCTACCGATGAGCAAATTCCTCCATAATTTCTTCCAGCTTTTGCATAACAATGTTGGTTTAATTTATGTGAACAGATACATTTAGGCATTTAAAACATACAAATGTTTACAAACAACTGAAACGTCACTTAAAAGCTTATTACACTATAATTACATCGTATTTATTCGTATTTACATTACATTCATTGAAAATAATTAATTACCTACCTGCCATTCAACAGGTAACCGATGCTAATTTATCAATTCATTGCACAATTCAAATAAATATTATTCAAAACGTTCATTGGTATTATTTGACAAAATAATTATCAAACATTCACTATTACATTGTTTAGGTCATGTTTATCAATTAACAAATATGCTACATAATGAATTCCGGTGAATTGAATTGTTTAAATATAAATCAGAACTCATTTATGGAAATAAATTGAACGGTACTTTTAACGGTCACAAAAAGATTTGAAGAATCAGTAGAGCATCATGATTCACGTATTCTAGTTTACCGTTCATGCGTAGTGATTTTAATTTTCCTGGACGAATATATGCCCCATTTTCTTCTTAAAACGTACCAGCATTTATACATTTTCTATGTCTTATTGCCTCCGCACGTGTAGGTAGTCTCAATTCGATAACACCGAAGCTTCTCCCAAAGTAATGTGTTATTAATTCAAATTACCAATAGCATACTCACCTTAGAATTTTCCCACTGATGGGACACGGGCCTCCTCTCAGTGACAGAGTGGGCCAGAATCCACCACGCGGGCCCAGTGCGGGCTGGTAGATATAATATGTCTTCGAATTTTTGGTTCTAGGACATGCCGGTTTCCCCACGATGTTTTTCTTCACCGTTTTGAGAGCAGTTAGTGATGAAATAATTTACACAAAGAAAAGCGTCTGTCTGGGTTCGAATCTACGATCTACAAACCTACAAATCCTCAATTAATAGCCAGAATATCACAGCAATATTTCAATGGAGATCCGTACACGACGCAACCAATCACAAACTAGTTAACAACGCTTTAATAAGTCGCGTCGGGTTACACGTCGCTTTAGAGTAGCGTCGTGGACGATGGGCTATACTCCTGGACTACGAAATCGAGCCTCCAAGCATTTCCATGTTATGTATAAAGGCTTACTACATCAAAAAAGTGTTAATTCAAGCAAAAGTTTTGATGCAGATTTGAAGTCGACATACTGGTCATCATTTTGGGGTCCTCATTATTCCAAACTAGCAGCGCCCGGCGGTTTCTCCCGCATAATTGTCAATCCTGCGGGAATATAGAGATAAAAGTATCTTATGTGTTATTCTGATGTATAAGCTATATTACTGTAAAGTTTCATCAAATCCGTTCAGTAGTTTTTGCGAGAAAGAGTAAAAACCATCCATCCCTCTTCACAATCTTTCGCGTTTATAATATTAGTAGGATTAGAATTCACAAGCACAAAAGCCATACCATAAAAGCTATAGAACTTGTACAAAGTGGGATGGCTCGATATAAGAGTCTGAGAGTCTATAATGTAATACAAGACAGCATGAAAATTGGCAAAAAGACAATACCCAAGCCCGGCTTTCACACGACCATTTAACGCCGAAACGGTTGCCAAAATTAGCATAAAAACAAAAATTCAATTCGCTCACTTACATGGCTGTAACTGTTTAACACAAGTACAAGGCGACTGTGCTCGCCAACCCTTACTGGAGGCCGAGGGGCCGCCTGCCAAAATTTCTGCCTGCTATCTTCTACACCACACTCCAACCCACGATTTATATCGAAACTTGCTGGCACGGAAGACAACCTGAACGTATTAGCCCACTGTACACCGTAAAGCCATATAAAAGTGTTCAAAAGTTAGTTTTCTGGCACGGATTTTAGTTAAAATTTTTGGACTGTCCTTTTTTGCGGGTTCGAAAATTATGTTCTTTTTTAAGTATGTTGGAGTTATTGAAATATAGTGTGTGGAAGTATTTTTGCCATTTTTGTGGAAGATAATTTCTTGTTTAGGCTTTGCTACAGTCACGTGATCTCGAATTGAAACTTGACAGGCACGAAATGGCGAAAGTTATGTACAACGTTCTCTTTGCGTTGCTAAGCTTACTTAAAAATGTGTAACATTTTCAATTGAAGCCCTGACTCTTGAGCCGGGTGGTACCCGTGTTACAGGAGTCAGTGTCTTCACTCATTTTTGGAACATTAACAATTTTATGCAATACAATTAAAATAAAGTAAAATGAAGGAAATTTTGTGCATGCATGCTCGGGAGTGTTTTGTATTTTGTGTGTGTAAGTGATTGTGCTGCAGTCCATTTACAGTTATTTTACCTTTGATTTTGCATCCTGTCCAAATGACATTGTTCTTTATACTCCTTATGATAAGGTTGCTGTTGGGTGGCTGCCACATGTAAGTCTGTCAATATCACAATGATCTTTATTTTCGTTATTATAAGATTGCTGTTGGGTTGCCGCTGTAAGAGGTAAAAAACTGTGCAAGGGCTGTAGGTGGCTGAACATACGGTTATATCTGAGAGATTGTTTGCCTGCATAACAACTAAATTCATTGGCAAGTGCTATTTGCTGATTTCACTTAAATTTATTTAGTCCACGTGTACCGAAGTCTGAGACTTACGTAAAAGCTTGCCCTTAGGCCTGCCTTGACCTAGCCCTGTCTTTAAAAGTACTATTTCGTTGAAGTGAAGGTCAATAGCATTGCTTACTAAGTTACGAACGGCACTGAGCCAGATAAAAAGCAATGTAATTTAAAGAAGGTACCTAAGAGGAAAAGTGGAGTTCATTTAACATAGTTGAACAAGATATTATTTTGTGAAAGACAGAAAGAAATAGAAAATGTAACATTGTCACTGAAACACGTGCATATAAAATACTAGCTGCGCCCAGCGGTTTTACCCGCATAAGTTTAAAAAAATCGGGGTAAAAATTACCCTATGTGTTAATCCTAGTTATAAACTATCTGTGTGCCAAATTTCATCCAAATCCGTGTAGGTGTTTTTGCGTGAAAGAGTAACAAACATCCATCCATTCATCTATACAAACTTTCGCGTTTATAATATTAATAGGAAGACAAGTTGTCTCAACAACTCGTCATGTTAAAACATCAAAGGAGACGGGGATTTCTGGGCCTGATTGTAATAAGTTGAGGTATGGCTTAAAAAAAAGGTTATATTTTTCTATTTCAAAATGTGAAAAATCAACTCAATTTACAATCTGGAAAATGAGAAATCCAATAATTAAGTTAGGGTTCTGAAGTAATTGGAATATCGATTCAATTATAATCGATTAACGTTACAGAGTTCATACTATTTACGAAAATGCTTTCACCAGATGATTAATTCAATTAAAATAATTAAATCTGTTAGAATTAAAGTACCTATTGAGAGTTTAAACGAATTAAATATCTACATAATTATTAATTAAGTTATATCAATTCACGTTTACTAATCGATTATTGTATTTTTAACCTGTGGTACTCTGTGGTAACTCTGACTTGACATGAATGACATGACATCGACACTCGTTCGTATCGTAGGCGTGTACGTTTTGAGTGTTTCCTCCCATACTTTTATTGATATTTTCCTCGACCCCTGCTTTCCTACGGACTTCTGATCTTCCTTGTTGTACGACCCTTGCCTTGCATCCATACCGGACACGGAGAACCCCGCTTGAACGTTGAACTTGGACTTGTTATTTTGGATTCTACGAACGACCTACCGATTGGATATTGATCGACATCATGGATCGTTGTATAAATTGTGGCAAAGCGACTAGTCGCTGTAATACACTAGGTCTTCGCGTTTTGGATGACGAAATGATATTAGCAATGATTCGACAATGGCATGCACCACAATTTGTAAGTACATACTTACTCACTTTTTGTTTATTAGCTCACCAGTGTCTACTACGCTGGCTTGCAATCTTTAATGTTATAAATATATGTTTTCCTTCGCCATTACACTAACAAAATAATAAAGTATAGATAGGTAAACATTTAAAAGCCACATAAAGATACATTACATTGAACTAAGTAACTATCGGCCAGAGTAAATCAAATCAAATCATTTATTCGCATAGAACATAGGTATTGTACATTAAAGTTGTTATAAAAATATAGTGAGCCGGGTACATTCTGCCTGAGTAGGTAGATTTTTTTAAAAGTAATCATCTTATCTGTTATTAAAAACTTTTTGCGTCTTTCAGGTAAACAACAGTGACCATGTTTGCCACGCTTGCTGGGACTTGGCTCAAAGATCACCTCTTGGTGAACCTAGACATCATGGCCACCGTAGTGTTTGTCTCCGATGTGGACGTTCTCTTGCGTCTAGAGTCAGCCATTTACTTCACACTGGCTCACCTCGTGAATTGAGATTAATTAAATAAATATTCATATGAATACAGAAAATGAATTAGCACAATTTATTGTAAGAAACCATTTTATTAGGCGTAGGACTAATTTTCATACAATAACTGTGCAAAATGATAACCTTAATGATTTTTCCCAGCTTACTGATAATGAGCTCATACTAATATCACTAAGCACATATCAAATAAAGCAGGCACGTTCCTATTTTGGTGAACATGTTCTTGTTATAATTGAAGATGAATAAAAAATATTAATAAAAAACGATTTTCATTTTTAAACACCATCTCCTTCCCACTCTACAAAATATATTTAAATAGGTACTTAACATTCTATCTAAATTATAAAAAAAATAATTCATTAAAAAAATAAAAAACCCGACTGCTAAGCTAACTAAAAAGACGTAAACGAGAAGAAAATCATGCTGTGTAATCGAAGGATACATCTCGTTTAGATTTGTTTTATATATTTTTAAATCACCTCTTAAAAAACCCTTTATTTTGATACCGCACACGAACAGTTTGGAAGAAAAAAAAAAGGGCCCCCCACAATCCTATGGCGCCCAAAATCCGCCATTTTTTCAATTTTTATCTAGCCAGTGACACTCGCAAGGTTAAGACGAATCGATTGACGTAAGAATCACCAAAATCGGCTTACGCGTTTGGTCTCTAGAACGCTACAGAGGAACAAACATAAATACATACAAATATACATACATATACTGATAAACCCATTACCCTCCATCGGCAGTCGGGTAAGAAATGACAATCGCACTTCAAAAATCGGCTGTTAAGTACAGATTGTTACGTAACCTCACTTTTCCTAAATCTCTTTTATCTCGGCTTCCAGATTGCCAAAATCTGCAAAATTTTCAGTGATTGTTTGTTAATATAGTAGCTATCAATTGACACCAATTTCATCTTTTTACATCCAGGCCCAAAATTGTATGAAAGCGTATCCGTCTCCTTTGAACTTGTCTTCTCATTTATATACATACTTAGATTGAAGTTGAGATACCTGCGTAGTTGAAAATATGAATTCGTTTAATTACGATAAAATAATGAGGATGATCATGAGAATCAGTCTTACCAAGGCGTATCGTATTAGCCAGAAACTGGGTTGTCGATGTCAGATAGGTTATAGGTCCATGTAAAATACTGGTGTTTAGCTGAACCCGGTTTGACTGGTAACTGACCCTAACATAGTTGGGAAAAGGCTAGGCAGATGATGATGCGGATTGATGATGATGATAAACTATCTTACCTACTTACTTACTTTAAAAAGTAAATATAGTACGTTGAATGCTAGACACACATAATAGAAAATGTATTGTGGGCGGACATCGGTGACCGCGGTGGCAGACAATGCCTTATAGAGCTTAATGTTGCATGTCTTATGGTAGAATGTACTGGATCCAATTGTTTTTTCTTTTTTACGCCATCTAAACTATGTTTTGTTACCTACATTCTTTGCAAATAAATGATTCTGATTCTGAAAAAAAAAACTGAATAGGTCGGTGTTTCCTATCCGATTACTCTGAGAACAAATAATGAAACAAACTCGGAGGTATCTATTATAAGGTCCAGATATTATTTTGGTCAGATCATGTGAGAACATGCAGATTAGTGTCTGAGATGGACTTTTGAGGAAATAACCATACAGATACATAATGGTTGGTTAGTTATGTTTGTTTTACTTATTTTATTCGAAACACTTTTTCGAAACAGCGTTTTGTTTTTATTTTTTTGTTTTTTAAAAAAAAACGTTGCCCCTCACTAGGAATTTCTCCTGTGTCGTGGGTGCGTTTACAGACATATAAATTCACATACACAAACAGCCAGACCCAGAACAACTAATTGTAGGTCATACAAATATTTGTTCCGTGCGGGAATCGAACCCGCGACACGCAGCGCAGCAGTCAATCGCTTAACCACTGCGCCAACCGTGCCGTCAAACTCACAGTAGACAGGTATACATACGAATGCTTTCCAATATATAAAATACGCCCGTCCAATTCAGATTCGTCTATTGTCAGATATTGCATAGATTCCGGTCGGGCACAAATAAAAGGTTTTCTTACCTAGACAGTTTAATCGAGGCCGCATTTGACCTAAAATGGTTTCCAGACATGTCTCGATGGGATTGCGAAATATCAAGGCCTTTAGTGTATTTGTTTCTAGAGTTTGTATCTTACCAAGTTACATGTTAACTTGACAAAAAACGCGTAGGTTTGCGTAAATAAATCTATTTTTGTTTCATTCTATATATTTTAATAAATATGTTCCAATCCTAAGAATGGTCTTGTTTTGTTTTATTTTTAATAATAATACTTTATTTATTTCTATAAGTAATGTACAGAGTAGGTATGCGCAGCATTTACAGCTGTTGTTGTTGAAGCTAACTTATAATAATAACTTTAATAGGAACCATGCACTTCGCGGAGAGGTAGGCAGGTATAGCCACCCACCAGGGATACCTACAGTTTGCCAGTCGTATTGGTTAACGGCCGAACTCTATAGCCTATTGACAGATAGCTACTGGTGGTAGCCAGTATAATTATAACTGTCCGTATAATATAATCATACAGATCGCTAATGATATAGATTATTGGGACATCAAAACCAGCTATAGATAGGTTTTTTCTACCTCCAGTGTACCAAAACTGGCGATAGATAGGTAACTGGGTTCGGCCGTAAGGCAATTTGTCACTTTTAATCTGTTCTAATCTTAACAGTTTTTGACAGATCGAACTAGTGAGCAATTATATGTAAGTTTTTAGTTAGTGTCTGTAAGAAGTCCTAAATAAGATAATTCAATAATATTAGACAGTTTATATATTTATTTTATTACGCATTTTAAAGTTAACTTTTACGTAATCTGGAATAGTTCGTTATAAGGCAGCTGACAAAAAACGATTAACCTAGTGGACAGAGTATAATTGGTTGTTACTAGTCTTGTATTCGGCTATCAACGTTAATGGGGTAAAATTACAAGTAATATTAGATCATCCTTGTTCCTCCATCTAATATAGACTCGAAATAACGCTAAAAACTTTCCTTAAACCAATGAAACACGTACCTTGAATAAGTCTCCGAACAAGTTACAATCCGTCGCACTGCACGGCCGAGCACTGTATGGACTTGTATGAAACTTAGCTAAACTTGTGCTAGGCGCGTGTCATACATTCTAACAGTATGCAGCTTTTGGCAGGATTCTTACATGTTTCTGCCAAAAGGTTGTATTGTGGTAGGCAAGGTATTGTGTGGTAATCTATGAGAAGAAAAGTAGCGGAGTTTTATTTTATGCATAGGTGGGTGGCTATTTACTAAGTTAGCAGCGGAAAATGTTTTGAAGAAAAATATTTTTGAGAAAAATATAACGTAAGCTAAGTCATGCATGTTAATTAACATGATAAAAGCATGTGTACCTAAAATAGGTAAATATGGACTATTGATAATTTTTTACACACTGCACGTTAGTGGTTTGAGACCTGTATTGTGTAATAATGTGGAAGTTGCCTCAGTAATATCCCGAGTGAGGGGAAGCAGCAACAGCATTCTGAAGGTGTTTGCAGAGAGGCTGCATGGGCCTACAATGGGGAGGTTTACCAAGCTACATGTTGGCAACAAAGCTTGTTAAACCTTCAATGATTTTGATTGCCTTTTTCTTTTTAGTGTTCCTGCATATTACTAATATAGTGTTTAAGTAAGATGTAATACTAACACCCTTGGGCCTTGATGCCTGACAATAATTTTATTTTTAATTTTTTTTATAGTCCTCGTGTGATTCTTGCTTAGGTATTGTCACGTCTGTGTCCAAGATTATCTTGAATAATACATTTGCAGCATTATCACCATTTTAAAAACTGAAGGACGTTCACAAAGAGACATATACCTTACCCAAGCATCGCCACGACCGGTGTCTTGCGTTGCTTGAATAGAATATATAATAGTATAGATAGAATATTCATTTATTTTATCAGAATGTAGGTATTTACAATAAGGTGGTTACAATGATGTGGGATCGGTTGGTGAAATAAAAGACTAGTCTTCGTAGAAACTTGTATATTTTCTTGCAAACTTAGAAATAATAAAAAAAAAAAACAAAAGTCACGTCCATCGTCCCTCGTCGTACCGTATCTCTCTCTCCTTCACACTTCCCCACCTTTCACTCGCACCTTCGCATACGTTCCCTTTTACGCAAAATTCATTCCACGATAATATTAAAGAACTCTTGTAAATTCTACCATTTTGGCATGCAAACATTGATGCAGTTCATCATCAAACATACACACATTGATACACAACTAAAATTTGCATCTGCATCTTGCTTAAGGTGGTTTGTCGCAGCCTCCACCAGGCCCTTATACAAGTTGGATCTTTAGATAACATTGAAAAGGTCACGTTACCTAACCCCAGACACTCTATTAAAAACTTATTATCGTTTTCAAAAACGTGAGAAAAAGACAGTTACGATAAGAATTTTTAATTAAGTCACTTTCGCTTCTGATAATAATTTCGCAGGTGTTCGCGAAACTTTTGATTTTTGTTCTAAATGGACGCGACCTCGTTTTGAAGTTCACAACTTTAATTGGGTACGATGTTCGGTGAACTATGTGGGCGGGTTTTTTGTCTTGGGAAATTGCTGTTTTAGTGTCAAAATTCATTAAAAGTGGTTCGGATACCGTTTCATATTTTTATAAATGATAATTTTTTTTTTCATTTTTACACGTCAATCATAATATTTTAAACCTAGATGAAGTCGGCGTTTCCTATCTGAGTAGTCTCAGAAGAAAGGCCGAAACAAACTCAGAGGTCACAGTCTCTTTTAAAGTCTAGATATAATCTTGATCAGATCATATGAAGACCATGTAGATCGATGTCTGAGATGGTCTTTTGAGGAAAAAGTCACACAGATTGAGAGGACCTGTCCAGTCAGTGCACGCATCTGTCAGGAATCGTGCAGCTCAACTCAAAACTTAAGGTGCTCAACGATTTGACGAACAATACCAAAGAAAGGACATTTGGGTAGGCGACATTAATATACATTAAATTTATAGTCAGTAGGTATTCCGTAGGAAGACGGTTATCTCAAAGACTTTTGGACTAATTAATAACCTTTTAAACGTAGCCCTTTAAAGTCCAATGCTAGATAACTTTAACTTTAAACTACGATTTAAAACTTTTTAATTATGCGCTTTTTTTCGAATACTGGGCTTTAGTATGAACGTGAATATTTTTAGTAATGTGCGTTTTATTTGCGCAGAATTACCTATTTTTATTTCATTTTCTTTCAACGTTTGTAGCATCACAACTTTCAAGATTCCCTTGATTCTGAAAGTGGAAAAAAGTCCCGGCTGACTCCCTTCGCCATCTTGAAATTGTCGTTTCTGTAGATAATCTGCTGCCTGTAAATAAAGAAGAAACAATTAGTAGTCTAGTACAACTACATTTAATATAGGTAGTTAAAGAATGCATCTAAATAGTTAACCCATTACCCGTCCACCCACTCAATGTCTGAAGACTCCATTACCCGATTTGCATACTGAACGTTGGAGGCTCAAACAATTAACGGGCACTACATGACGTCATGACAATGACGTCATCGGCGCCGCACGCACGCTCGTCTCCACCATAAAGAACCATGGCGCCTCCATGCCAATACTATTAACGGTAACCATTTAACTTGACCCCTGGCATTGGTGCTATCAACCCCTATGTCACCTTGATGCGGTCAGTTGGGAAAGGTGAGGGGGATCAATGTAAAATGGTGAAGTAAAAATGTTTATGCCTCTGAGCGCATTCCCTCCGTGCTTGAGTACAATGATGCTTCATGTGGAGTGTGTCTCGTGTAGGTAGGTGAGATGTATGGCGATCTGAATTGGGTATTGAAGGGATTATTTATTTATTGGGTGTTTGTATGCATTTATGTCTAGATTGGATTAAGTTGTAGTTGTTATGGGCTTGTAGCTAAGTTATAACAGCTGCACGGGTCGATAGATCGGTTAAGCTACGGTTGCCGCGGTTGGCCCGTGGATTGGTGACTCGGAAATCACGTTAAGCATGTTGCTCCCGGCTGTCATTCATAGATCTGAAAGTCTAACAACCAGACTTCCCTAGGGGTATCGTATTACCCAGTGTAACTAGGTTGTGTAGCTCAGATAGGCTGTCGCTCCATGTAAAATACTGTAATAATGTAGACTGCAATCTGACGCCAACACGGTTGGGAAAATACTAGGCAGATAAGGATTGCATATTAAGACGATGTAGGGATGTAAAAAAGTAAAGCTGGGTTGGGTAGTTGGTACCGAATGTATGTACCATTACGGTGTGTCATATTGGCTGAGGGTTTGACGGTAGGTCTGTGTTTATGTCATGGAAACTGTAACTAAAAAAAACAAAATAAGAAATAATAATAACTTTATTCTTCAGGAAAAACATTACAATATTTGAATAGCACTAGCCTCCACACTAGGATTCCCTGTGTCGTGGAGACTGTCTCCTTCATCTTAAAAGATTATTAGGTACATAGTAGGTAGGCTCATACATAGCATCGGTCGGTAAGATTCCTGAGGCTACAATATTCGTGTGTTCTTGCAAATAAATAAATTCATCCAAACATCTACACATCTACACACACCCCCACCAGGCACACACACACCACACGCACATCACACACACACAAACATACACATGCACCCTACCATACCAGAAAACACCTCTCTAGTCTCCACTATGGAATGCGTACTCCGAGCCCCAAGATACAGACTGTCTAAGTGTCTAATTTGGGGCTCACTAGCAAATACCATATTGTAACCTAGCTATAGGTAATATATTAAGCCACTCATGTCGTTTTAACTTGCTGTAACCTGTGAACTTGCTTTCTGTATGTTATTTTTTATATTAAACCATACATTACATCTATACATACGACATAATTATACCTATGGCATCATAAAGATTTAAATTCAAAATTTTCTGAACGAAAACACATAATGAAGGAAACGGAAAAATACAAAAATCTCTCTCGTTGAATTGCTGTAATAACATTAAAAGCTGGAGGCACTATCCGTTTCAACGAACCAAATAAAAAATACGAAACTAATTTCCATTTTAAGTTGAAAACGTTATTGTTGTAACTCTTTCAATATTATTCTGGGCTACCGTCCGTTCGTTTGTAAAAAGCAAACACATTTTAGCCGTTAGAAATACATATTATCAAACCGATCCGTGGCTCACTATTACAGTTTACATTCAATGATTTGGTGCAAGTTATAAGCTTATTATTGTTAAACTATTTTTTACTTTTTAAACCTGCATGTAACTACTACACTTACATGTGTGCCTTATTTATGTTTTAAATACTTAAAAAAACATTACTACAAGAATAGAGAACGATGAACGGATAGTTTTGTAGCGACATCTACACTGCCATTGGCGAACGGCGCATAGTAATGACATCGCTCAAAATCCTGGTAAATATTGAGATTACCTTCTGCTTATATTGATATGTATGAAAGAAGACAAGCTTTGCCGAGCCTAAATCAATTGAGATAAGGGCCAGAATTGTGTACAAAAATATATTAATATAACAATAAAAAAATAACAAAATATGATGACGAACAATTACCGGAGATTTATTGTGAAATCACGGTTGACATCTGTCGGGCATGCCACCGGCCGGGGGAATCATCAGGCATATTATCTACGGTTGTTCTCGTCTAGCTAACGGAGAGTAGTTGCATAGACACAACCTTGTAGCCAGGATAATCCATCAGCAACTTGCTCTGAAATACAACATTCGGGAATCGGAGGTGCCCTATTACAGGTATGTGCCCGACCTAGTTCTCGAAAATGGAAATATCACATTGTACTGGGATCGATCTCATCTTGGCTTAATAGCCAAGAGCCTCGACCAACACCTCAGGAGGCTCTCATTGGACAACTGGATCAAGGGCTTCAGAAAGCGGTACTTCTGGACACGGCTCGCATTGTCAGGAGGTTCCTCTCTCTGGAGCCCTGACCGCCGGTAGCTTGGACCCTGTTCCCGATACCGGTGGGCTACTATTTTTTATATTTTTTTAATGTTTTTTTCTAAATCTTTTTGTTTATAAAAATATTTAAAAATGAAAATTGTAAGTGTTTAAATGAAATAAAGGAAAAAATAACAAAATAAGAAAAATCTAATGGCAAAGATCAAATGCGTTGGACATGAGTGAATACACTGATATGACGGCTAATAGAGATGTATGATTGAAGAGAAGCTTCGCTACCTTAAAAGCACAGGCAGCTATGAACCTGTGTTTCGGTCTCTGAGGATACTGACTTCTCATTTCATATTGGAGGTGGCAATTTCTGTAAAAACCAATATAAACTTATTTCCGTCACTAACCAATATAAGGACACGCAATGGCCCCTTGAGATCCCAATACAAGAACTTGTTACATTCGGGTAATTATAAAACAGCACTTTTAAGGAAAAGTATTATGACAATGGGACCTGTCATTTATAATAAAATACCTCATGGTTTTAAGGATTATTCCGTAAACATTTTCAAATCTAAGGCAACTGCACTACTTTTAGACAAATATTATTACCCAGGAAAAGACTTTCTGAATGAAATTAATGTATCCTAATTATGATTGTTATAATTAATTGCAAAGACCATGTAAGACTTATGTATGTACCTGACTATAATATAATTAATTGACTTCGCTGTAATTTCTATTTTGTTTTGTTGACATTATTTTTGTTTCCATTAATATTTTAATTTATATAATAATTTGCACGCCGCAAGGTAGATTGTAGCCGATCTCATTAATTTATGTACTTATAACATCTTATACCTGTACCTACATTCGAAGCAAATAAAGTTCTGATTCTGACCTTAAAAACAAATGCCTATAAGGCCTTGTCTTACATGTGTAAGACGAGAAGATTATATTATTTATCAAAACTAATAGATAGTATGTTCGCAATCATCAAGTTGAAACAATTAACTCTACAAATGCATAGAACAGAATAGATGACAAAATACTATCAATTCAAATATATATCCCACCTACCTTCAAAAAAGCTAGACCTTTTACTAAAATAAAATATAACTCGCCTTCTAAGGTCGCGTCTCAATTTGGATTAACCTTTCCATCTTACTCAAGTAACTTTATAAAGTTGGTAGTTGGTAACTTAAAAGGTCGTGGGATTATTATAACAATTCAGCTAAGAAACTCTTACTGTTTTACTTAAATACCACCGAAACTAGTATTTTTGTTTAAGAAATTGTGTTTTTATCGAATTGAAATGTTATTAATTTATACGAATTTTGTATTACGTATCTTTCGAACTCAAAACCACACACACAGAACCGGTTGAAGTGGGACAGTCGGAGGTGCTTGGGGGGGGCCTATGTCCAGCAGTAGACGTCTTTTTCGGCTGAAATGATGATGATGATGATGATCTTTTGGCCCAAGTGGGATCAAAAGTTAATAATAAGTTAGTTTTCTTTACTTTAGCGTAATTATTTTTTTATTCTCATGAATCAAACAGGAATGCGGCGTTGACGAATGGTCGCGGGAAGCCTATGCAATGGAAGTCAGCCGATATGGCGATTATGACGTAAACTCTATATTACTATTATACTCGATATTACTAACTAGTTTCTACATCGGAAATTATCCCACGGGAACGTGCTACTGGGACATACATAATTATAGTAATATAATAATATTAGTATGAATTAGCAACAACTAAACGCGCCCTATTAAAAAAATGTTTGAAGAATTTCAAAACTGACTCCGCTCTAACTCAGACCAGCATCCTGCATCTATCGCGGAGATTGTCCTGGGACATATTCAATTTTGCACGGTGCCCTATCTGCAGGCTCTATTAGCTGACTTTGATGTAGCAGATTGCATGTCTCTACTTGTTTGAATAACCGTATGGAGATCGGTAATTAGGGAACACTGATTGAATGCTGAGCGGTACGTTATTGGGGGCAGGAAATTGTGAATTGCTTTTTAGTGTTCCGTTCGAAAATTGGGAAAACGGGACGGTTCGACGCGACTGCGTCTCCCCCGTGATTTTTTAAGTTTTTGTTTTTAGGTCCATTTTTTTAGGAGTAAGTGTGATGGCCCATCATGGAAGTGAACTTGTTTTTTTTTTATAAATAAGGAAGGGAAAGTATTCCGGTTAAAACCGGAATACTTTCCCTTAAAACCCTTTCCTTTCCTTTCCTAAGCAAGATACGTCATTATGATTTGCTATTTATAGCAAATCATAGTGACGTATCTTGCTTAGGTATAACATATACCTAAGCAAGATAATCATCGTAATGTTAGTTACTTACTATTGTATGTATATAATCAAGTTCTTCTAACTGAACAGACAGATGTGCTGCTAGGGAGTTTGTAGCGCCACTTTTTCTTCTCAGCTAAAGCACTAGGAAGTGGTGAAAGGCGTGCGTTTTGGGGGACTGTTTTATGTAATTTTGACGTTAAAAAAGTGCTGATTCTCAGCCTAGTTTTAATAAATGACTTTTGATTTAGATTTTATGGGGACTGCAATATTTAAAACAACAAGTTTCCATGTAAACCAAAAAAATGTACTGGATTAACTGTCTGTCATATGTATATTGAGATGTATAGTAACATCTATACGACGGCACGGTTGGCGCAGTGGTTAAGCGATTGACTGCTGCGCTGCGTGTCGCGGGTTCGATTCCCGCACGCATATAATTGTTCCGAGTCTGGGTGTTTTTCTATCTATAATATGTATGTATTTCAAAAAAAAAAAAATTGTATTTAAGTAGTTTATCAGCCATCTTGTTACCATAACACAAGCATTAGGTTGCTTAGCTTGGGACAAATGGTGCTGTGTGAAATGTCCAGGGATATTATATTATCTATCTACATGCTTCGGATACAGACAACAACAGAGATATTTATAGTCTTGTTAATAAACTATAGTGAGGGAGGATGTTGATTGGATGGCAATTCTTGAAATTAAAAACGTCAATCAAATTACTTATAGGCAGTTAATTGGTGATTGATATGATGGAAGTACTTTTAATATCATTTACTGGGAAATTGATCGGTAATTGGTTTTCAATCGGGTACTGACAGGAGTTCTCATAATCAAGGCTTAAATGTTTATTGGAAACGCGAAGGTATTCAAGATTATTAATTATTTGTGGTATTATCTGCGCACAACGTAGTGCATGCTGTGCTTCTCGTTAAGTAATGGGGCACTTTGATTTAATTTTGTAATGTACAACTTGTTAACTAGTAGTGTACCTACTCATTAACTTTGTTTTTTCAAATACAATTAGGTGACATGAAACGAGTTCCTGGAAGGATTTGGGGGAGGCCTTTGCCCTAACAAAATAATAATAATAAATTTTTTTTTTTTTTGACAGTGCTTAGTGTTTAGTTCAGTTTGTGATCTTCCTGTACAAGTCGCAATAAATACTTTTTCTTTCTTTCTTTCATTGTTGACGAGCCAAATAAATAAATAAATTACTTATAGGCAGACATATAGTTACGAGTACTAAGCAATAATTGAAATACCTCTAATTTCCTTACATGTTTGACAAGCTTTTGACATTTCTTTGTCGCCGAGATGAGACTGCGACTAGATTTTGAGAGTTTTAAATTACGAGAGTTGGCCTTCTAGTCACCAAAACAGGTACTACGTTTTCACAAAAAAAAATGTAAAATTGAACCAAAATAATGTATTATCTTCGCTCCTAGCACTCTCCGATTAACAGGATTGATTTTTCGCCTCACCTGCTGTTGTTTATAGTTTCAATTTCGCTGAGAGGTTGCTATGGTGTTTTTAGGGTTCCGTACGACCAAAATGGATAGTCTTTAGGACGGACGGTGGACCAAGCTTATGTCGGAGTATTGTTTAATGAAATTGAGATGAAAAACGTAAGGACTGCTCTGTCTCTTACTTAAAACTGAGGTATAAATGACTTGTGGGATGTAGTTGGTGGTTAAGTCGTGTGTAATAAACCATATTTATTTCTTTATATTTTTTTTTAATTTGACGAATACACCATTTTGCTTTCTTTATTTTTCTATAGGTGAGGTTTTACCTAAGTACTATTATCAAAACTTATCGTGATCCTAATCTGTACACAAGTTCTTAGCATCCATTATATCCACAACACAATAATTATTCAGTTTTCAATACGGAACCCTGAGATATTGTGTATTTGCGCACTTGACAAGTTTTTTAGAGTACAAAGCTATGGTTCTCGTATCGAATGGGTACGAAATTTTGTCACATGTGAAAAAATTCGCAGTGTCGTGTATTTTATGGAGGGAATCCATCTGGAGATGGGCTGTATATCTTGATGAGGGTATTGGTGTAGGGTAAAAAATTAGGTGTTGGTTCTGTGTTGTGTTGTTCTTTTTTTTCTTGATGATTTGTGTTGGTAGTGTAAGGTTTATGATTTTTAATAAAAATTAATAAAACATTTGAAATAATTAAATAAACTGAATATCGATAAGAAAAACTTTATTGCTTACTTAGGCGAGTATTCATGCCAATTTTCAAGTTTATTAACCTAACGAATAAGATTTTTCATATAAACTGTATCCCCGCTTTTCACCCCCATAGGGGTCGAAATTTTGAAAAATCGTTTGAGACGTGTTCATAACTTGACTCAAAGATTATTTATACCAATTTTCGAGTTAATCAAGCCACGCTGTAAAATCCTCCCCTGTGAAATCGACTACCCCTTTTCAGCCTATCAGGGGTAGATTTTCAAAAAACCCTGATACACATTATTCTTTGCTTTCAATTTTAGGTATTAATACTGAGTTTCGAGTAAATCGGACCGCACGCTAAAATTCTTCCATTCAAACTTTGAAACCCCCCAATCTCCTTTTATTAGTATTTTATAAAAACAAAAAATGGCCAACTTCATAATTTACTTAGATAAGTATTCGTGCCAAGTTTTAAGTTTATTAACTCAAGCTCTACTCAAGCTTAACTCATTTCACCCTCTTAGGGGTGGAATTTCGAAAAACCCTTCTTAATGGATACTACTACTATACTCTTCGCGAAGAATACACCTCCTAAATTTCATGTCTCTTGGACCAGCGGTTTAGGCTGTGCGTTGATATATCAGTTAGTCAGTCAGTCAGTCAGGACTTTGAATTTTATATATGTGTAGATGCTACTCCATATATATCAGTTATAGCCACGTTCCGTCGTTGAATGGCCTCATTACAAGGCAACAATGACTGATTCAGTAGGTATCTTCTACGTCATAGATGAAAGCGTCATTGCGTGGCTTCATAACCTTTCATAGTTTCCTTAATTATCTGCGAATGAAGCCTTACATGAATATTATTGCCGTGGTGGCCCAGCGGTAACGTCTGCGACTTACCCAGACAGGCAGACCAACAGGGTAACCCAAGACAGGGTTACCACATACTTTGTGTACCTACATTATTTCATCCCATTGTGCTCTAAATGGTGAAGGAAAACATCGTGAGGCAACAGGCATATCCTAGAAGAAAAAAATCTAAGACATGTGACATCTACCAACCCGCACTAGGCCCACGTTGTGGGTTACGGCCCATTCCCTCTCGTCGAGAGGAAACCTGTATCCCAGCAGTGGGAACATTATGGTATTTACATTATACTGGTTATGCTATCCTGACTTAGATAATCTGGATTGATTCTAAATTATAATGTGAGTCACCTAAATAAATTGCTAATATTGTAGTATTTACTTGACAAATGCGTGCACTAACTAGACAGGTCAATCTGTATGTGTTCCTCAAAAGACCATTTCAGATACCAATCTACATGATCTGACCAAGATTATATCTGGACTTTAAAAAGACTGTGACCGCTGTTTGTTTCGGACTTTCTTCTCAGACTAGTCGGATAGGAAACGCCGACCTCATCTAGTTTTTAAAATATGATTTACGTGTAAAAACCTTACTTACAGAAATAAAATCATTTATATCAGAGTCTTGAGACGAAAATTTCATAACACAATCACCTAAATATCGAGAATATTGAATAATAAAAGACTTTGGAAAGTTAGTCTTGGTGAAACGCGATGAATAATTCAGACTAAATGACTGGCTGCTGATTTGCAAGAGAAAGGAGTGAATGGTTATATAAACTATATAATTTTCTCGACTTTGTTTGTCGCCACAATGCGGGCTTATTAACATGTCTGAGGTTGGGTTGGAAAGAGACAGATATTCATTTGAGTTTTCTAGTGTCCATTGTCTCTTTCTGTGGAAAGAGTTATACATCGTCTTGCAGTAACATTTTTGTGGTGCTACTTTATAAAAATAGAAGTATTATTTTCCGCAAAAAAGTTACTTAAAAGATTGTTGTTATTATATCTGATGTACCTTTGTAATAATTCAATTAGTATTTCGATTAAAATAAAGAAAAGTTTCTTAAAAAAAAATGTGGCCCGTTTTATATCCTGTAGATAAGTTCAATGTAGGAGGAAAACACATAATAATATACTTATTGCGTAAATTATCAATTTATTGTAACTAATAATTTTGATGTTAAAAAAAATTTGCTACTTATTGCTCTTTACGTACATAATTATTATTTTAATTCTGCATAAAATATTGGAACCCACTATAAAAAAACAGAATATTCCCAACATAATAAATATTTACATTTCATCGCCACAAAATAAGTGAAAAATAAGCTTTTTCATCACTTCACTGGGCTGTCTATATTTTTTTACGATCCAATTTATTTCAATATCCAGGCTTCAATATCAATTATTTATTTGCCGATGAAAATCATAGCCAAAAACGACGCATGCTGTAGCTAAAGTTTCAGGCAGTATACCGAACAGTTTTCCGTGTATTTTTTATTGCTGTATTTTTAACTACACCGAAAAAACATGTAGTGTGTAAATGTTATCCAATACTGGAGTCAGTTTCGTATCCCAATATTAAAATAATAATCCTAGATAGTGGTATTTTCTGGAACCAAATCTAGGGTAGGTAATTTTTTCCGGGGAGTATATTATTATCTATGCTTGCTATTGGGTTGACATCGTGACTCATTGCGTTTTCAATGTCATAATGAATGACGTCACGAGAGATTTGCCTTAATAGATTTAAAAAAAAATTAAAAAGAGGGTGTTCTTATGACTACGCGATAGAAATGAAAACATGCGACTGGAGCCAATTTAGCGTCTAGTATACGCAATTCAGCGTCACCAACCGACTGTAGCCGAGTATACCCGATTCAGCGTCACCGACCCTAGCGTGACGTGTCAGTTTCGTCCACTTTCAAAAAGAGCGCAAAGTGAGCGTAAAGAAGTGTAAAGAAGTTTTCACTTCAAAAAAACAAAATTCTTCGCTTTTAGCCATAATTTTACTCACTCAAAACCAAAAAACCACACCATATGCCACACAACTTTTACCCAGTACCTACCAATACGTCACACTAATCGTCACACCGCATGTGACAGCTAAATACTGCCTTGTATCGACGCAAACCGAGTAGTTGGCCTGTCGGATCTGTATAGATAATTCAGACCATTGTCCGTCTGTGGGGCTTGTTGCGGTGTTATCACGGTGTTTCGGGATGCCCGGATTAACACTGGTTTTGGTAGACTGGTATTTGTAGGCTGTGAATTGAAGGATGATCTTTGAAGGCATTTGTGGGATTTGGCAGGTTTTGAAATAAAAATTACTTTTTAGTGTTGATAATCAAGTATAATATTAGTAGTTAGCATTACTACTAACTTGGTTAAGGATAACAAAGTTAGTAGTAATGCTAACTACCCATGCAAGCAAGCAAGCTTGAAAAACATAGGCCAGTTAGGAAACTGGTTTACGTTTTTCAAGCTTGCGCTACTTTCGTACATATAGCTCAAGCGGAGATTGTGGTCATTAAACAACACTTAAACACGATAGTCTAAAAGATTTTTTCGTAGTCCAATTTTTGTTGTTGCTGTGTCCAAGTGTTAGTTTGGAATTTCTAGTTCTTTTTTTTCCGGTAGTCTATATTATCCCACTGCTGGGCAAAGGCCTATATTCTATATATAAGGCCCCATATTCTTCCACCTTTCCTTGCGCTGTGCCTTCTCCTTCCAATCGGTGAGGAACAAGTCCAAATCGTCGTTTATCTATCAACAATAACTAATTAACATAGATATCCTGGAAGATCACCAACCCTGCACAAAATCATAAGAAACTCGTTTGAAAACGTGCACTCTAGAAAACGTAAAAAGTTCAACATTACAAAAATCTGTACACGTGTTACCCAAAATTAGATTTACACTTCCCTAAAAATCCAACAGTCCCAATAAAAGTCACAACGGTTGCAAAGACTGATCACATTATAACTGACGAGCCCTAAAGGTTCAGGCCTTTCAAAATGAGTCATCTAAATTCCGTGGAGGGGCCAAGGTGTCAGTCTCCATACCTTCAATTTGAGTGCTCTTCTAAATTACAAAGGTCTTCTCATAAATTGTTCCAATATTCTACGACGCCAACGGCATGTTAAGCTTAAATAGGATGGCTGTTACACCGGTGCGAGCGTGGGAGAAGGTAATATGAGACATGGGTTCAAAATCGTGTTGGGTTGGGTTAATGATAAGAAGATAAATGTGCTGTACCTGTATTAATCTGAAATTTGCACCATCTACACGAGTTGCGTAATGTTTCTGAAACTTTTTGATAAAATACATTGACAATGTCAACTCACTCCTTATTCCCATGGGGATTGGGTGAAGCTACAGAACTTGTTATGATTTAGACATGTCCTTTTGTTCTGTCCGCGTAGGCAAATATTATATCTCCGAAGTGGTATCGTATCGGCCGAATGTTCGGCCGTTTCCTGCTACGAAGTTACAATTTGGTTCGGTCGGTCCCAATCCTACACTCCTACACTCATTCGAATATTGACTACGGTCCCGATCCAACTGAGCCAATCCGAACTTTTTTCGCATTTTTCAATAATATTCGGTTCGGCCATGTGTCGGTCCGATCTGATCATTCGCACTTTGCACTTCAGAGTAGACCCCCTGGCCTTATATGTGCGCTGTTTGCGAGTAGGGACTACGGACTGTGCATCTGACCTTTTTCATTTAATTCACCGATAAGATCAGTGCTACTTTGTATATCCCACTTAATTTTCACTCGCTAACGGAGTTAACACGCATTACACTTCGGTGTAACAGGCAGCCCTTCAGTCACGTAACGTCGAACGCGTCGACGGATCGATGCCGAATGCCGAAGCGTGCGTATTTTTCATTAGCGCCATTCGCCAATTAGATATACAGCCGAGCTATTGTGATAGAATAATAATTGCAATAATGCTGGAGGAAAGTGAATCGGATACCAATTAGGGGCCTTCCTGTGAAATTAGTTTGGGTTTGTAATTGGTAGGAAGTTTCAGAATTTAGATTCATCAAAAATATGTACTTACGTATACTTTGTCTGCATGAATATAGAGAATCTCTGAAAACTTTTAACTAGGTGGAAAACTAGAATTGTCTGCATGTGTGCCAAAAATTCAAATACATTCAGCCTCTTCGGCGTATTTGAACCGCATTCAAATATCTATACTTTCGTATTTGTGATCTCGTTCGTTTTTAACCGACTTCAAAAAAGACGGAGGTTATGCATTCGGCAGGTTTTTTTAATTTTTCTCCGTTAATACTGATGGGCATTATAATATATGCTTTTCATACAATATAATATACACTTGTTCACAACAAATATACTCTTGCACACGTGATCCGAGGGCTGGGTCGTTCTTTGGCCAAAGAATTAGCATTGCCATTCAACGTAGCAATGCTGCCAGTCTTCTGGGCACGTTTCCGGATGACAGCGATGCGGACGAGTACTTCGACGCCTAAGTGTCCTTTTGTTTTCGTATTTATTTGTACAGTTAGTCATTTAATAAAGTACCTAGTGTAAATAGTTAGCATAATCAGCTTATAATGTTCCCACTACTGGGACACACGCCTCCTCTCTTCAAGAGGGAGTCAGCCGTAATCTACCACGCCGGCCTAGTGCGGGTTCGTACATGTCACAGGTCATCGAATTTGTTGTTCCAGGATATGCCGGTTTCCTCACGATGTTTTCCTTCACCGTTTTGAGAGCAGTAGTGATGAGATTATTTTACAAAATATTGACAAAAAAAATATACCTTACATACTTAAAATCTTACTCAAACCACAATTCAAAAGATTTACAAGAGCATTTACAAACTAAAGCATCTTACATTTTACTTGAATATCCGTCGAGTCGGGAACACGGAAAAATACCAGCTTTTAATAAAGCGGCAAGAATAATCTTCTGCGGCTTAGACAACTGAGACAAAGGCACAAAGAGTTTATTTAAAACATGGAAATAATCAATGAGGAGACGAGCTACATGAGGCTTTAGAGATAGAGAGAGAATCTTTTCTTCCCTGAATATTATACAATGTAAAATACAGTTTGTCGTGCATCGTTCACAACATTTTATATTTAATACAATGTCAACATCTGCCTAGCCTTTTCCCAACTACGGGAACTGTTGGGGTTGCCTTCCAGTCTAACCAGATGCAGCTGAATACCAGTACCTATTTTACATGGAGCGACTGTCTATCTGACCTCCACAACTCACTTATTGGGTAATACGATACCCCTTGGTAAGACAGGTTGTGAGACTTTCGAGCTTCTGACGACCCGGCTTAACGTGCTTTCCGAAGCACGCAGCAGGGGTCTTGGTGTGTAAAGATGGTCATCCATCCACAGACTAACCGCGACAAACGAGCTTAACCTGATTGATCGAACCGTGCGGCTGTTATTTTTTAGCCACAAGCCCCTGCTATTTTTTTTTTGTAATGTGTAACTGAATAAATGCACATTATGAGAGTAGTTTGTTCAGAATCGTTTACTGAATCGATGTCTGTATTTTATATTCTAATTGGGGTGTTTGGTGGTGTGCGTTAATTCCGGGCCATGATGTGGAATCCAATATTGGGCTCAATATTGGGGCCGTTCCTATTTTTAGTATATATAAATGATTTACCTCATTTACTAAAAACCCGACCACAAATGGTGTTATTTGCTGATGACACATCACTGATTTTTAAAGTAGACAGACGTGCACAAGAGCTTGACGACGTAAATAACGCTATGCTTATGGTCCATAATTGGTTTACTGTAAATAATTTAGTATTAAATGAGAAAAAAACTAAATGCATTAGATTCGCTTTACCGAATGTTAGAAGTAGTTTATGTCACGTTGTATTGAATAAGGAGATACTTGAATTCGTCGAAAATACGGTTTTCTTGGGGATCACGCTTGACTCAAAGCTGCAGTGGGGTCCTCACCTAACATCACTTGCAGGGCGGCTAAGTTCAGCCGCTTACGCTGTTTGGAAAATCCGTCAATTAACAGACGTGGATACCGCGAGACTGGTCTATTTTAGTTACTTCCATAGCATCATGTCTTACGGTATTTTGCTGTGGGGACGAGCTGCAGATATTGATTCTATCTTCATTCTGCAAAAGAGGGCTGTCAGAGCCATCTACAATCTCAGCAGACGCGAATCTCTAAGAGAGCTGTTTAAAAAAATTAACATCATGACGGTTCCTTGTCAATATATATTCGAAAACATTATGTACGTTCGAAAAAATCTACATCTTTTTAGTAAGATAAGTGACAGGCATAATTTTAACACTAGGAATAGGAACAAACTAGATCAACCGCGCTTCAGATTGTCTAAAGTAAAAACTTCTTTTATGGGGTACTGTGTAAAATGTTATAATAAAATACCACTCGATATTCTTCAACTAAATGAGAAGAAATTTAAAACATGTATTAAACGCACACTATGTAGATAAGCATATTATAAGTTGGATGAGTTTATACTAGATAAAAATGCTTGGCTTAATGCTGGTCCTGCTCCACAGGCACTTGGGCTCACTAGTTGATCACAATTTCTATATTTTGGAGGAGATGCTTCCCCTTTTTATTTTTGTTTTTATTTTTGTGTTTCTGACATTATGAATTTAATGTTTATTTTATTCAATCAAGATTAATTTTGAATACTTCACTATTAAATACCTCTTCCAGATTGGTAGTAACTTTTTATATTTTTTTTTTCTTATCTTATATTTTTAGTTAGAAAGTTGAAAACTATAGTTTTGTATAATTTAGAAGCATTTTTAAAATTTTGTAAATGTAAGAACCATGGATCCGTTTTTTATGATATTTTGATGTTGACTTGAAAGAGCATGGCAGTTGAGAATATGTCATGCTCACTTAAATGTCTCACTGATGGTGGCGCGTGTGTTGGATCATTCGGTTCCCTACAAAATGGTTGAGCTAGGTGGTGCTGATCCACGCGTCATGTTCGTGAACGGGCGCCGTTGGTTGAGACTGGTCATCTCTTAACTGCCAGGGCTTATTTTTAATGATATAAATTGTTTCTTTTTTTTACATTGTTCTCACATATAGAAGCAATAAGAATAATGTACCCAGGATTTTGTAATAATATCTTGATTTAAAAGAGTGTCCGTGGAGTTTCTTGCCCGTTCTTCTCCATAGAGATCTACGTTTTTGGAATGGGCGACTAGCTTCAACTTTCTGACTAACTGACCGACTATTTAATTTTGACAATTCAAAAGTGCCTGTAAATGGTTTAATTGAAATAAATGATTTGAGTTTGAGTTTGAGTTTGAAATTGTCTTAAAATTTGGCAAACGGGTAAGTAGTTTAGGTATTTAAAAAAGTGTACGTGAAGTTTATTGCCCGTTCTTCTCCATAGGTACTAACTACGCTTTGGAATGGACAACTTACTCCATCTTTCTGACTGACTGACTCCTTGACAGTTCAAAAGTGCGTTTGAGTTTGAGTTATGTGGCAATGAAACTGGTAAAAAGCAATAAAAATCGGGTTGCCCCCTATAATATGGAACTAAAACATAGCTGGCGAAATATGGGTGTAGTATAAGTACACGTCTGCCTAGCCCTTCGGAGAAAATAGGCGTAATGTTATGTGTAAAATGGTTTCATTGTTTTTTATTTTTTTATAAGTAAAGTAATTTCAAACGTAATTTTAGCGTGACGCCATTTACTAGAAAAAATATACTAAATTCAAAACTTGACTTGTTCCCAGGGGAATAAAAAAATATTAACTGAGAAAGCTCAAAGAAAAACTCCAACCCATTCCATTTATTTAATTCTAAAACTACGAAAGAATACCAACACCACAGACTTCCGAAACGTTCCTACAAATTCACACAACAGTAACACAAGTCACTCATCCTACACTAAATGAGAAAACAAGAAAATCTTTACATTTACGTAACAACACCAAATCTTCGCATCTGGCAACACTATAGCGCGATGTGCACACAAAATGCACATTCCGTACAAATTGCATGAGAGCAATAAATGAAAGTTACACATTATTACGGCGAGCCCGTAATAAATACATCTAAAACAAAGGGTTCCGTATATTTCAAACTACTCGCTTTTACAACTGCATTCAATCATTTCGAGTCCAATTTCGTCTCGGTGGAAGTTGTAAGTGATACGATGTAGCGGGTATTGTTAGCGGTCGTCTGAGATGCTTAGGGTGAACTACACTATTAATGGACGTAGGCTTGGTATTAAATGATATTATAAGCTAATGTTATATTATTTTACGAAATATTCGTCGACGTCTTCTCGATAGATATATGGAAATATATTGAAAGTTAGCTAGCTAAGGTAATAGCATAATCAGCCTATAATGTTCCCACTGCTGGGACACAGGCCTCCTTTGGGTATGAGGGAGCAGCCCTAGTGCAGGTTGGCAAATGTCACACATGTCTTCGAATTTTTGATTCTAGGACATGCCAGTTTCCTCGCGATGTTTTCTTTCACTGTTTTGAGAGCAGTAGTGTTGAAATAATTTACACAAAGTAGCCTGCTAGCAAAGCGTCTGTGTTCGAACATACGGTTTACAATTTGTAAGTCACCACTGCTCTTTCAGGCCCTTAATAGTCGCTTCCACTTATGCCTTCCATCACTTTGCTAGACGCAAGCGTTCTCTGCCAGTCCCTGTGGACTCCTATCGCTGAGAACCGGGCGAGGCTTAATCTAACGAATGTAACCCTAACACAAGTTACTACAAATGGAATTCGATTCAGGATTTAACTAAGAGCTTTTATATATAAAATGATATTCGCTGTACGTTTGCCAGTAAACATTTTTTTTCGTTTACTGGTACTATTATATTGGGGATGCAATGTAATGAATTTGGTGTGAAAGGCTTATCTGGTTTAAGTTTTTAGTTTAATTCGTTGCGAAAATACAAACATGAAAAATACTGGCCATCTACAAAATGCTGAAGAAATAGTTGCAAAGGAATGTTAGGATCGGAGCATGAACTTAAATAAAATAAAATAAAGTCCTCCAAACCGAATTTCGGCCATGGCAACCAATCTCAGCACTCTCTACACTCCCTCACTCTCATTGCATAGCATGTGCTAAGTCCCGAAACGACCTATCCAAACTGAGGCATTTGTCCAGTAAGACGATATTTATTTCTGGTATACCTATCTACCTACTTATTGAACGAATAAAACTGATGACCATGACATCATCATCATCATCTGCCTAGCCTTTTCCTAACTAAATTGGGGTCGGCTTCCAGTCTAACCGGATTCAGCTGAGTACCAGTGTTTTACATGCAGCGACTGCATAAAACCCTGACATACAGACAGCTGAGACAGGAAAATTCATTATTCATCAAATAGTAAATTGACAGACTACAATAATTTTCCGTATTATAGCCATTTCATACATCTGTCAAAGAATGAAAATTATGATTTGAATAAACGCACAATCTAAGTTGGTAGTCAATTTTATAAATTATTAATTTTCCTGACTTTACCTAACTGTAGGTAATTGTCTTGTCCGTCAATACCAATATTTTGTAACAATTTGTGATTTAAAAGAGTGTCCGTGCTAGCTTCATCTTTCTGACTCGACCCCTTGACAATTCAAAAGTGCCTGTACTCGGTTTATTTGAAATAAACGCTTTTAGTTTGAGTCACTTTAATCATTCGTAATGTCTATAATGTATATTGTGTGTACCACCAATGACGTGAATGGATGAACGTATAGTTTAAAGCCAACGAACAGACAGCTAATGAGGCTAATTGTTGAGCAAAGATAATGGACTACGACCTCCTGTTCATATGGGAGTCCTCCATCATTGGGAGTAGATATTACGTATAACAACATACGAGTAACATTGTACAGTTAGGGATGTTAATTTATTAGCATATTGACCACCAGCTTAAATTATTGTGCGTATATTGAAATCACAACTATCATTCTTTGACAGTTGTATGACATTGTCTCTCTTGTATGAAAGGACCCTGATTGCGTAACACACGATCAATCGGAATCGGTTTAATTTTGACAGTTCAACAACATTCATTGCGTTATTTCCGTTGCTGAGCAGACATTTGACACATTTTTAGACATATGAAGCAAAGGATTAGCAATATCCTTCAAAATGATTCAGATTGAGATTGATTGTGTGTTACGGAATTAGGGTGCTGTTGTGCCGTCTCTCATGGGATGTCGCAACGGTGACCAACCGATATTTTTTGTATCGTTTTGCTTTGTTTTCCTTGTTTTTGTTTAGTGTCTGTGCTTACTAACATAGTCGTAAGTTTTACTAGCAATCTTGTTGAGTCTTTGTTACTTGAATAAAGACAATTCTATTCTATTCTATTCTGTATACATAAGTAATAATGATTTCATTGCAGACGCCTACATGTTCCATGTGATGCAGGCTAACAATTTAATTTTATAATAGGGCCAGTTATAACCTTGGGTGGTTTACTGAAGTTATTAACACGTTTTTATACAAGAGCTTCCCCTATTTCTTTCTTACCTATTTATAATTTGAAAATCTAGGAAATGGGTAAACTTTATAGTACACCCATTTTCTAGATTTTGAAAAAAGAAACTTAGAAACAAAAAGAAAGAACATACGAGAATGTTAATTTGCGGTACCTATACTTATATGACAAAAAGAACACAAACACAAAAAAGAACAAGTTCGGGGTATATGCGTCACATTCACGCAAAACTGCCATCGCTCAGCATAATGCTACAACCCTATACGAAATAAACCTCGGCGCTGGTTTTCAGCAACAGCCGGCATTGACGTGATGATATAAACTGGTGCAGCATCCGTGATAAAAAAAAATACACAACTTCTCATACAGAGAAGCAATGACATTGGTCAATACTAATGCTTGCTCAATGCGGGTTAGCTAGCACTTAGAACACGCTAGATTTCACACCATTAAAATCCCGATTTCCTCACGTTGTTTTACTTTACCACAGCACACAGCTCATAAAATATAAACACAATATTTATTTTTTCAACTCCTACTAATACTATAAACATGCAAGTTTGTATGGATGGATGGATGGATGGATGTTTGTTACTCTTTCACGCAAAAACTACTGAGTGAATGGATGAAATTTGGCACACATCTGGTCTATAACCAGGATTAACATTTAGGATACTTTTTATCCCGATATTCCCACGGGATCGAAGCTTATGCGGGTGAAACCGCGGGGCGCAGCTAATGTTAAATAAAAATAAACCTCCCGAATGCCCATTAATGAGTAATTTGTGACGTAGTGACGTACCCCAGTTACGTCGACGTCGGCGGCGTCAGTGTTTGATTTGACGTTATCTGTGGTGACGAGGGTCGACCCGCTACTGTCAATGTATTGTGTGCCCGTTGTAACAGAGAGGGTAGGCAGAGCTGTAAGGGGTAGACGTTATGGTAATGGTTATGAATTTTGTATATGTTTATACGACGTTTTTAAAACCTTAAAGTCTGTTTCTTTATACATCACTGAAATAGCAAAACCACGGAAAATTTCCTGGACTTTTGGTCAATAACATAAGTCTGAAATTTCGAATCAAAACTTTTTAACAAAAAAATTAAACCGCCGAAAAAACTGAAAAGCAAAAAATAATAGACCTTTTTTATTTAACCTTAATAATTAAGTTCTTAAACTAATGTAAGTATACCTAAGTAATTTTAAGTCGGCGCCAAACAATCCCTACCTAAACAAAGATCACTAAATTGTCTTACATTTAAATGGCGCTGACTATTCAAATTAGGCTGAGAATCAGCACTTTTCGAACGTCAAAATAACAAAAGACAGTGCCCAAAAACGCCCGTCACCATTTCCTAGTGCTTCCACTGGGAAGAAGAAGGCGCAACCAACTCCCCAGCAGCACAGTTGTCTTGAAGATGTGTGGTGATCAATTCAAGCCTGTTCTGCATGAGAAGAGCCCTTTGCGAAGGACAAAGAGCTCTTGTGGGATAATAATAGTTCGTATAATTGTCAAATATTGGAGTGTTTCTTAACCTCAATACATTTTTAAATAGCAACTGAAATTGTTCCACCAGCTTCCCATGACCTTCACCAGTCCCGTCTAGCCTAACAACACTTTAAAAGAAACTGCTTACATTTTAAGTGAAATAAACATATTTCCCTCCAGACTCGCAAGGGGCCGAGCCTCGTAAAATAGCCTTTTGGGATCACGGAATAAAAGTTAGCGTTCAAAGTTTGATAGAAAGTTAGTTCCGCAGCTCAGTTGGTCGGGATACCTAGGTCTTTCAGGAATACATTTTTATTTCAGTACTAGTGTGAATATTCGAGGTGGCACTCTGATATTGATTGCTATGTTTTTGTTCAAGGTTCATTTTCGGTGAATATTGCATGGAATTTTCGATATTTTTAAAGTGCATTGGTATATTAAGAATAATTGCATTGAATTTATGAAGATGCCACGACGAAAATAGGATTTTTTTCATATTTTAATCACTTTATCAAGGTATTAAAATTAAGTTACCTAAAGGACATGGCTAAATGACTGCCCCAAGCATGTCTAGTAACTTCACATTAACTCGTAATATTTAAATATTCATTCATGAATTATTAAGCGTTTAATAATTTCCTAGCGCTTTCGTGAACTGATAAACATAAAAAAAGTATCTTAGTTGCTTTTTTTGATTGACATGACAAGTTCAAGGGGAATAATAATA
This sequence comes from Apamea crenata, assembly GCA_949629185.1. Classification (NCBI taxonomy): domain Eukaryota; kingdom Metazoa; phylum Arthropoda; class Insecta; order Lepidoptera; family Noctuidae; genus Apamea; species Apamea crenata. The sequence goes on along the minus strand of OX451360.1, from coordinate 18,227,409 downwards.
CAGTACTGCAACTAGGGACGGGTCATGTCGCTTTTCTAAAATGTCAAATCATTTATATCGATTTTTGATAACAGGTAACCAAATCGATTTATTTTCTGAAACTAAGAAGTGGCAGTCAGAGTTATTGGCGGGAATCGATGGAATTCAATTCGGTGTCCTGTTTAGTTGCTTCTTATTGTGTTTTCACAGGGAAACGGGGTGGTTTCTAAGTGACAATCGACTCTATTCAATTCCACTCTTTTCGTATCAAAATCAAATAAAAATAATTGAAAGCTTCAGAATGTGCTTCTACGTTTAATGTACTACCTATTTTGTGTCGAAAAATATTAACTGAATACAGGTCGACAAAACTTTTTAAGTATATTTTTATCTTTCAACCCAATCGATTATTTTATTGATTCGATTACACTTGACGTTCAATCCCATCTCTATGAAAAAAAACAAACGTCAGATGTTAGACATCGTTGGAACACTGCCGTTTGCTTGTTCGTTGTGGTTTTTCATTTTGGATTTTCATTGACCCTCGCTTGCTTATTGTGTGTGCTTGCCTACCTACTGACCTCTTGCTACTCGACACGGACTTGACTTGCAATCAATTCATCCTGCGATGCATAAACTGCGGTGTAACCACGCAAAGGCTGCGGCAGCATATCGCCCCTTCATTGCCTGCTTTTCTACTCACTATCTTAGCACGATGGTTAACAATTGAGGTAAGTCATCTACAGCTAGAATCATTCTAGAACCGAGAAATATAAGAAACATCGAACAAATGTGACTTCAAGTAGTTTACCGTGTTTTCAAAATACATAATGAACTCAATGGCAATGAATCAGAAAGACTCATCTCGTCTCAACACATCACGACTACAACAGACTGGTTGCTTTAGATGTCATAATAATCAAATGTGTAGGTATTATAAATAATTCATGTGGGTAATAAGGTAATTAAGTTTGTTCTAGGTTCCAAGGGATGCCAACATTTGTCATCCTTGTTATGAGCTGCTGAATTCAGAAGCAACTAGTGATGTACGTTTATTTGGTCATACAATAGTGCGCATAACTTGAGGCCGTTCTGTGAGAAGTATACAACGCCATGCAGTGGAAAGAAACGATTCAATTTTGCAGAATTTACCAACGTCACATCCAGCTTTCTATTATCTAAATAAAATGTTTTTAAACACAGTGTGTTTTTTTATCTTTACATACCCGTCCGGTAGCATTTATCATCTTCCTCTTCAGATATTCAGTTTCTCGGCCTACAAATCGTCAGGACTACTGTCCCTGACCTCTCTCTCTCTCTGGTTGTGTTATTGGGCAACATCCAATCAGAATGATTTGATCAGACAGACAGATAACCTAAACTAACTTTTTTATATAATGTTCTTATAAGATTCACAGAATAAATAAATTAATCGCATTTTTGTTGTTTTATTTCAATATCTTTTAAAGTAGTTTTGAGTATGAATGTCGATGGCTATAAGAGTAGGGGACGACCAACGAAACGATGGATGGACTGTGTGAATGATGATATGGTTAGAAAGGGGGTGACTACCGAGATGGCTGCTAATAGAGGAGTATGGAAGAAAAAGACATGTTGCGCCGACCACAAATAAATTGGGATTAGGGCAGGAGAATGATGATGATCTTTTAAAGTCCTTGGTTACTCACTGTATTCGTTATCTAGTTTAGGCAGGATTTAACATTCACCACATACTAATTAAACTAAGTCCTCCTGGCGCGTTGGTCTGTCTGTCTGTACGGATGTTTCAACAAACATATTTTGATGGGGTTGTCACTTCCGGAAGGTTTAGCTATACATTTGTGCAGGTTGTATTGACCAATGTAAATCAAGTCAGAAAAATCCTGCCGCCTGAGTGTTTTCTTGCGCGCGTTGCCCCATTCAGCGTCCAGAACCCATCTCTCGAGTACATTTACTATAGGGATTTGGTTTTGGACAAAAATCTAGTGTTGTTTGGGTAACACCTAGGTAAAAGTTCATAGCAATGTAATTTATTTGCAGTTTTTTATGCCTATTGATGTAGGAGTTACACGATTTCATTTTCAGGATTATAAAGATATAAAAAGCGCCTGAAACTTTTTCTGTATGAAATACTAATATTCAGCTATTCAGCATTACATATTGCTAGTTACCATGTCTAGACATTGCTGGATTTTCGTCCATACTTCAGTTTAGCCATCTCCTTTAGAATTTACTTTAGTTTTATTTTGATTTAAATGTTTGGAATAAAATATAATATTCTAACCTAACTAAAACTATTATATTTAACAAACTAAAATATAGCGTCGAAATATTCCTCCGCATCGCTGTCGACTGGTAATGTACCCACGAGGCTGGTGGCATTGCAACGTTGTAAGGCAATACTTAGCCTCTGGCCACGGTGAAAGTCAGCCTTTGGGTTGCGGGAAGCGTCAACCAGCCGTTTGGGGATTTCATTGAACATGCCATGAGCACTCGGACCCCACGGCCCGAAATTTGAATGTTTCATATTGAGAGCAATATACAAATATATATATTTTAGACTTCATTACCAAGTATATGTATGTGATAAGAGCAAATAATTAATAATAATAATAATAATAATCCCTGGACATTTCACACAGCACCATTTGTCCCAAGCTAAGCAACCTAATGCTTGTGTTATGGTAACAAGATGGCTGATAAACTACTTATATACAATTATTTTTTTTGTAAATACATACATGTCATATTATAGATAGAAAAACACCCAGACTCGGAACAAATACATGTAGGTCATACAAATATTTGTTCCGTGCGGGAATCGAACCCGCGACACGCAGCGCAGCAGTCAATCGCTTAACCACTGCGCCAACCGTGCCGTACCGTGGCGTCCGTCGTGCCGTGCCGTCTCGATTATACTGATGAAAAATGTCCATGACATAAACAATTCTTGAACGTTTCGTTGGTTAAAATAACTATTTTATTGCGACATTTACCTTAATACCTCCGTTATATAAACATACCACGATCATCGTTGCGTATTTTCAAACAACATAGTCAGAATGATTCAGTTAAAAGTTGTATCCGCAAGCCAACATAACTCGGCTGTTGTATGCTATCGAAAATAATTTAATACTGTTAAATTCGGAGCGTGTTGCGTTCCAAAAACCGCAAGCCTTACCATTTGCTTGTGATATTGATATTTTGTATTTATGCGTCTTAGCTCGGCTGTGTAGTGTGGAATTCTTGGTTTCTGAGTATGTGGTTCAGGCAATGTTTGGGTTGAAATATTAAACTCCTGAATTTCTGAAGATTAGGTATTATCGTCGTCATACGTCACTGTAACCACTTACTCCCAAAATACATGCTTGACTTAGTCTGAAGTAGGTAGATCATCATTTATGTGCTTTTTTTTTGCTATGGATATCCTCATGGTCTTCTTCCATCGTGGGGGTGACGACAGAGGGGCATGCCGGACTCTTACCGGCTAGAACCACCGCGGTGTTCCACCTCTGCCCATGGCCGGGGGTGCGGGATTCGCATAAGCATTCACCGCTCCCCATCATTTATGTGCTGCTGTAAAACCATCAAGCACATTCATTAATTGTTCTTCATAGATTAACTATTTATTGTATAGGAATAGACACTAAATACAGTGAGTTCTCGTTTAGGATCAATATTATGGCGTGAGGCTTTCTACCACGATCACAAACGATTTTCGGTTTTAATTGCAGTATGTTTTCTCCTGTTGCAAGGTCTTGATAAGCCTAGAATAAAAATCATACGTACGTCTAAAAAAAACACCTATTGAAAAACATAATAATAATATCCCTGGACATTTCACACAGCACCATTTGTCCTAGTCCTAAACCTAATGCTTGTGTTATGGTAACAAGATGGCTGATAAACTACTTATATACAATTTTTTTTTTAAATACATACATATTATAGATAGAAAAACACCCAGACTCGGAACAAATACATGTAGGTCATACAAATATTTGTTCCGTGCGGGAATCGAACCCGCGACATGCAGCGCAGCAGTCAATCGCTTAACCACTGCGCCAACCGTGCCGTCAATAAGATTCAATTTCTACTAAATTACGTTTGTAAAGAAACTGGGGTGGTTACAAAACTAACAAACGTTGTTCAAAGGACTACCGCACAACAAACACACACTAGAAAGTCACTAATTTCTCGCTCCAATTAACGACTGTACTCCTAGTAACTGAACATCGTCAGGCGCAAGTTAGCCAAACAACTTAGTGAAACTTAGGTAGCATTTGTAAGACGTACCCCAGCCAGGCTAGTCATCGCCAACCGGCGTGTGATGCTAATTGTAGCATTGTTTTTGTGTTAACATGTCTACAACTAGCACAGTTTAGGGTTTTATAATTTTCGAATGGTACCGCCTCGTTACAAAAGGAGTTTTAACTTTAGTCCAAGCTGACACCTTCAAGCCAGCCTTCCAGCCAGACTGGAAACAGAAACCTTCCACTCAGTTATTATATTTTGAACTCTATTTCGACCAGCGTAAAGTTCTTAATAAAAAAAGTGACTTTAGTACCGAGTTTAAGTTGTCAATTTTGTATTATGATCGTTATGGTTGAAATAATAATAAATCTCGCGACAAACTTTTATATCATATAAATTTGTATTTTATATCATACAAGTTGATAATAAAAATTTCAAAGTAAAAGTTTTTTTTTCTGTTTAGCGCATTTAAATAAAAGCTTTTTTTTTAAAAAAGGTTATTTAATTTATTTTTTACTTTTTACTTATCACCGTACACTTTTCTCAGTCTTTTCATCTCATTCAACACATCATTGTTGCAAGGTCGTTTACCGGTTAAATTCGAACAGTCTAGCTCTTCAATAAAGCAAAGCTTCAGCAAGCCCTTTCATTTGATACCCATATTGTAGGAGTGCATTAAAAATAATTAGTCCGCCATCTTGGGTGTGCTACCATGTTGGATTTAGAATGACGTCACACAGTTAACCATGCATTTCATCCAAACTGAACGTGTATACAAAATTTCAGCTCAATCGGTTGAAGATATCTGCTTCAAAATTGAGTTGCAAGATTCCACCCGAACAAACATATATACATTGAAAGTTAAATAAAAACATGTAAATACAATGAAAAGAAAAAAAGTCCTGTCTCAAATCGTTACTTTCATTTTCTGGTTTGGCAATATAATTGACATAAAACAGTTTTTTTCATGTCTGCACATTTATGATAACAAGACAATTAATTGCTAAATAAAAGAAGAAAAATAATCGTAACGATGTTCATGTTATTATAATTGAAATGCCTCACTACAGATCACATCTCAAAGAAGCTCGTTAAAATAAGGAGGGACTGTGCGTCGAAGAAAAACAATGTCAATCTCAAAAGAAATAAACGAAAAACACGCGAAAATAATGAAGATCATTGTCAATAGCATAACAACAGAAAAACAAAAGAACATTCAGAAGTTCTTCTAAGACTGGCTTCTTTAACACGCGATAAAAACTTTAACATTGAAATAGTGATGGTTAGGTTACCTTAACTGAGGCGGCTCATTTGGTAGAAAGATGTGGAATGTTGGATGGAAAGGATGCGTTGCAAACATAAGGAAAATGTTAAAATGCCTGACATGTGTGTAATTTCAAGAGCCCTCAAAAACGGAACACAGCCGGCTGGCGATAGAAACACATATGTATGTTAGTAAAGTTTAAAAATTTAATTGCCTGTGACAAAATTGAAGAAACAATAAAAGTTGCCGTTACCGTCTAAACAGTGTTTAGAAGATGCACGTAGTTCAATTTTATTGTATGCGACATGCAAGAAACTTGCATCGTGTAAATGGGACAGACTTCCCTGGATAATGAATTTGTCTATTATCTCATAGTTCTCATTGAGTTCCTTTACTTGTGTATACTATTCATACTAAATTCAGTTTTAAGTATTCACTTAATTTCGTTACATGCGAAGTCCTGCAGACGTGGTTTTCTGAACTCTCTTTTGTGTAAAGCGTCCTCATTCATTTGGTTGTTACATTTTAATTACATTTGGATCACAAAGCCAATGAACTGTTGATTGTGCTGCTAAGTCTTGGGACTGTGGTCACGGTTTTATGAATGTGTCGGCAGTCTGTTGAGTAGGATTTGGCTGGTTTTCATCTTCTTCGCTTTTCCCTTTTATTCATTTTAAAAGCTTTGACCAGAATTCGGCCGCTTCGACAGCGTAAGTGTTGGCCTCTCAAAGGTCTTCCATAGTGCAGAAGGCCAATTCCCGTAAATAAAAGCCGATTACGGTTTGACGGCACGGTTGGCGCAGTGGTTAAGCGATTCACTGCTGCGCTGCGTGTCGCGGGTTCGATTCCCGCACGGAACAAATATTTGTATGACCTACATGTATTTGTTCCGAGTCTGGACGTTTTTCTATCTATAATATGTATGTATTTACAAAAAAAAAAAATTGTATATAAGTAGTTTATCAGCCATCTTGTTACCATAACACAAGCATTAGGTTGCTTAGCTTGGGACAAATGGTGCTGTGTGAAATGTCCAGGGATTTATTATTATTATTATCTTAGCGAGAATCAATGCCAAAAACAAGGGAAATTAGGGGTTTGACAGATTGAGATTGAGATCAGACTGTGTGAACGTTCTTTATTTTAATTACGAGACCTTCAGGTGTTTTTGCACAGCGAGCTAGACAAGAGGTGAGGTAACGATTGTGATATAGGCTCTCTGGCTGGTTTTGATCAGTACGTCGTGTAGATATTTGTTATGTAAGATTCCAAATTAATAAATGTTTCTAATATATTGTGATTGTTCAGTTTCTATCACATTATGATTGTTCCCTTCATTCTTATGGAATGTTAAGATTCCTAAATTAGTTAAAATATCTCTATATATACAAAACCTAAATGAGAAACAATACTAATATCTAAAGCTTCCTTAGCAATAAATCCCATTCAAATTAAACCCCAAACTCGTTTATCCATTGAGCTGATTCATCATAATCTGAAACTTATACAATTCTATTGTGCCCTGACTTAGTCCTTAAGCTTTGACGTTGACAATTCATTGTAATAAAGAAGAGGCGGTTCGTCTTTCTGCCAACGTAATCCCTACTTACCCACATTATATCTAGAGTGAGACTCGTTTGCTTTAGGTAAACATTAATAATTCAGCGGTGGTCGCGGGCCGCGACAAACACCACCCCTGCATATTCATAGGACGAGCGAAATATATTTTTTGTCGCTCCCACAGTTGGCTAATTACAAAAGTCTTCAACGTTTTCGACTTTTTTCCGATTCCCATCTGCCTTTGATTGGGTATCGGGACAGGGGAATATGAATCGACGATTTAATTAAGGCTTGCCTTCTATTCGAAGTTTGTTATGAATGAGATCGTTAGCGACTGTTGAAACTCGCTTCAGATTGATTACAAAAGTTGACAAAGATTTTATTCATATATTCATTCGTTGGACGCTACTTATTGTTTCTATTCGTTCTTTTATATTCTCTCTTATAAGTTTGGAAGTGGCGGACGTTTGGAATGGTCCCGAGGGGACGAATGATTAATTGAAATGAAACCAACGTTTTTACTTCTACCAAAGATGAATTAGAGAAATAAGGCGAGAGTGACAGATTACTTTACTGATTGTGCTTGGTGCCCATCCTATGGATTCTTTTAGTATTTTCTCGTTTATTTCCGAATTCCATTTCCCATCAACGCTATTACGGTTTTTTCCCCTAACCACATAAATATTATACTGCAGATTGCTTAATACTTACATTCGATCATATTTCCTTAATCGTCTGTAGTGCTATACTTATCAAAATTAATACGATCTATCAAAACATAAGGCAGTTTTCCTTATTTTCTTTAACTTTCAAAACAAACAATGAGTAGGCATTTACTTAGTTATGCTAATAAAATAAGTTGGTTAACAACACTTTCATACATAATTGGCTGGCGGAAGCACTTGTACCGAGCGAATCGATAGAAACTTTTCTTTTGTTTGAACTTATGTTGTACTTCAATGTTCTCGCTGTACGTTTTAACGTTGTTAGTTGAACGAGTAGTTTATTTTTGTGCTTTGATGGGTAATTTAATTACCTAGATAAAAAAATAATAATTTTGAAGTACAATGTACAAATTTCTAAAATAATTACAACATCATAATCTCACGAATAGTAAAATATTAATACCTTAACATAAACTTCTCTAAATATTCAAAGAGCATAAGATCCAACAAAATATTTCAGAAATTTCATCCTCAAAAATTCATAGGATTCATTCTGCGGAAAATACAATGATTTCAGCTGAAATCCGCACGGCGTGGGGTGTGTTAAATTCCATAATAGAATTCCCAGGCGTGGAAATTTTAATTATGTCCGAAAATGCAAGTTATGTAAACGCCTAGTCAGCCGCTGCGAGTTAGCGAGAGGAAAGCAGACGAGCGGCGACGGGAAATGTGCTTGTATGTAGGTGTATATGTGCTTGGTGTGTGTGCTTGTATATTGGGACGTATTGTGTAGATACATTGTGTGGGATGGATTAATTATTCTTCTCGTATTTTTTGGTACTGAGAGCATTTGCTCAACTTCTGCTCATTCCCTAATTTAGTTTTGCTTTGGTGATGTCGATACGAACTGTGATGTTTACAAGAATAGCACTTGTCGTAGTAAACGTTCTGCCAGTCAGCGATACTTGGTGTGGGTCTGACTGCCCACGCTGCGTCAAAATACTTATTATTATTAGCCATTAATGTCCCATTGGTGGGCAAAGGCGCTCTTTCCACCTCTCTCTCTCCAAGAGAGCTGAGCTGAGCTGCCAAGGTCACATCTTTATTAAAAAAGTCCAGCTTATCCCACCAAATACTTAAGGAAAATAGTTGTTTGGAAGGGGCAACTACAATCAATTCTATTTTATTGTAAGTGTTCCCTTTTAATGACCTACTTCATATAAATGATTCAACTTTGATTTTAAGATGGTTCTCCGATTTTTCAGATTCGAATTTTACTTCCACTATGACAGTTTCTTCTGTATGTTTCATTATGTGCAGAATAATTTGAATGAGCATTGTTTACTCGTATTCTATTTTTGTCAAACAGTGTAATTTCCTGCATTGGATTCAACAGCTATAGTTTAATTTAAATACAGGTCTTAACAATGTTGACGTGACAAAAGCAGAATCTTCAACGTACCTGCAGCACATTCCCACCGTAGCAGAATTAAAACAAAGTTTAAACATACATTATGGAATTATCTAGAATACCCGACGATGTTATGCGAGAGCGCAGGCATACCAGTAATTGAATGAAATGGCACTAGGCACGCTGTTTGGCAATTAAAAACTGGCGTTCTGCCGCTGACGTGCTGTTTTGTACAACGTGCATCTGAATGGGTGACAAATTATGTTTTTTTAGGTTATTTGGCTAACTGGGGAGTAGCGAGGTTGTCAATGGCTTTGTTTGAAGTTTTTTTGTTTTAAATTGTTTTATGAATTTGGCTGTGAGTATAGTGAACTTATTGTTTCTCTATTGAATTCTAATGATTCAGTCAGAATATATGTGGATATTTACCAGTAATAGTGAATTTACGTGGATGTTAGTAGTTTAAAATATAATATTAGTTTAGAACTTGCCCAGATTGAAAATGATGAAGAAGAGAAGCCAAATAGAGGAAAAAAATATGGACATTTATTGATTTTATTTATTTATTAAGGTAACAACAGCTTCTGTGTATAATATAACTTAAGTACTATAGGTAACAATAGCCTTGAACTTACACAGTCGCAAATTACAGGTTAACCAGCAATCTTAGAAATTGGTGATAATACATAATAAAATATAAAAATATAGTTCATGTGTATATCCTTTATTTCTATTATCTTTTATTTAACAAAGGAAATAACAAAAATATACGCTCCAGAATTTAGAAATTATGACAATCTTAAACTTAATATTAATAACAAAAAGTAAAATAAAATAAGAAGACAAACAATATTGCAATTTTGCACACTAACTTAACTCAACTAAAATAATTTATTTCAATTAAACCATTTACAGGCACTTTTGAATTGTCAAAATTAAATAGTCGGTCAGTTAGTCAGAAAGTTGAAGCTAGTTGCCCATTCCAAAACGTAGATCTCTATGGAGAAGAACGGGCAAGAAACTCCACGGACACTCTTTTAAATCAAGATATTTTTACAAAATTTTGTGTACATTATTCTTATTGCGTCTATATGTGAGAACAATGTAAAAAAAAAACAAATAAAGAAACAATTTAAAATATAAAATTAAAAATAAGCCCTGGTAGTTAAGAGATGACCAGCCTCAACCGACGGCGCCCGTTCACGAACATGACGCGTGGATCAGCACCACCCAGCTCAACCATTTTGTAGGGAACTGAATGATCCAACACACGCGCCACCACCAGTGAGACATTTAAGTGAGCATGACATATTCTCAACTGCCATGCTCTTTCAAATCAACATCAAAACATCATAATAAACGGATCCATGGTTCTTACATCTACAAAATTAAAAAAAAAATCTCCTAAATTATGCAAAACTATAGTTAGCAATTTATTTAAGAGATGAAAAAAAAATACTATATATGTCGGCGTGAGCAAATTATTACGAAGTAAAACGAAACGCAGGTCTCTGTGACAACATCGTACCACTCAATGAATCAGGCGAGTTGTGGAAGGGGTCGGCCTTTATAAGACGGAGCGGCGACCGATGCGGGCATTCCGATTCTACAGAGCGCCCCGTCCACAACTCTAATTGTGACACGGATCACGCCTGAATCGATTTATTATTAATATAATATTTTATTGTTACTATTTTATTACTATAAAATCATTTGAAATTCGTATTATTAATTATTTTGTGTAAATGTTATTTTAAAATGGATTAAATCTTGATTATGAATTAAGTTGTATTAACTAATTAGATTTTCGTTTGTTATTCAATTAATTGATTTTTTAATTAATTTAGAAATAAAGTCGGTTTTAATTATTAGTTTTAACTTACGTTTGTTATTAAATTATTTGTATTTAATATTGATTTTCTTTTGAACAATGGCGAATGACAACCCTCAGGACAATATGGGCCCCGTAAGAAGTCGGTCTCCTTCACCAATTATCCAGTCAAGCTTCTCTCGAGCCGAAATATACCAATCAGGAAGAGGTATTTAATATTGAAGTATTCAAGAATTAAATCTTGATTGAATAAAATAAACAACATTAATTCCTAATGTCAGAAACACAAAAAAAGAAACAAAAGGGGAAGCATCTCTCCCAAATATTGAAATTGTGATCAACTAGTGAGCCCAAGTGCCTGTGGAACAGGACCAGCATTCAGCCAAGCATTTTTATCTACGATATACTTACTCATCCAACTTATACTAAGCTTGTCTACATAGTGTGCGTTTAATGCATGTTTTAAATTTTATCTCATTCAGTTGAAGAATATCGAGTGGTATTTTATTATAAAATTTTACACAGTAACCCGTAAAAGAAGTTTTTACTGTAGACAATCTGAAACGCGGTTGATCTAGTTTGTTCCTATTATTTCCTACATAAAACTGATACATAATCAATATAAATAGACATGGCAAATAGGTAAAAATGACTAACTAACTTACTATACAAATAAAAACAAAAACAAAGGACACTTAGGAAGTACTCGTCCGCATCGCTGGCATACGGAAACGTGCCTAGAAGACTGGCAACATTGCCACGTTGAGTGGCAATGCTAATTCTTGGGCAAAGAACGATCCAGCCCTCTGGTTACGTGAAGTGTCGACCAGCCGAGGAGAAATTACCTTAAAAAGGAGATGCGCACTGGAGCCCCATGACCCGAACGGTTTTGACACCAAACGGCTCAAAGCTATAGCTGTATAATAGGTATATAATTTTGTATTTCGAATGGTAATTCTGTAGATAGATAACGTATTTTTACCATTTTTCTTCAATATAACGTACCTACAACGCAATGATTTTTCACTATTTATCCTACTAATAATACTTAATACTATAGTACCTACTAATAATTATTATAAACGTGAAAGTTTGTATGGATGGATGGATGTTTGTTACTCTTTCACACCAAAACTTTTTATCCCGATTTTCCCTCGGGATCCAAACTTATGCGGGTGAAACCGCGGGCGCAGCTAGTAGGTATATAATTTTGTATTTCAAGTGGTAATTCTGTAGATATAACGTACCTACAACGCAATGATTTTTCACCATTAGGATACATATTTTAATGAAAGAAAATTAAACGTATCAAAGTAACCAGTCTTTCAATTTCAGAGTTAATTTTCGTTTCAACCGTGAGCTCACACGGGACAAGGGAATCAGTGTCACCTGTCACCTTTATTACTACATTAAGAATGAAAAATGAACGTCTCCGTCATATCTCACAGCTGTTACCTGGATACAGAATGTATTGGATTATGATTTAATTGTCTTTATTTTAGGGGAATTTGACGTTTTGGCTAATAATTATCATGTTTCGTGAGGTGTATTGTCATTTGTATTGTTAATGTCAATTAATATTATGTTTTGTATTTGGTCCATGGCTCTGACATCAAGCAATGGACAAAAATATCAACTTTTTATATGCTTGAGTACGAGGCTTTTGACTACGTTGTATGTGTATATTTAATGTCTTTTTTTGTAAACTGCGTTTTGTTTGTGCAGAATAAACAATTTATTCCTTCTTTCTTTTATTTCTAGGGATAATGAAACGTTTGTTTTGTATTTATTTATCAAGTTTACCTGCATTGTACTAATGCAGAGCAAAGACCTTCCCCACTTCTCTCCCTTTTCCACTCATTTCTATACTGGCCAGTCAATGCAAGATCAAATCAGGGAGTCTACTCCGTGTGTGTAGTAAGTGTAAGTGCAAAGTGCGAATGTTCGGATCGGACCGACACATGGCCGAATCGAATATTATTGAAAATGCGAAAAAAGTTCGGATCGGCTTAGTTGGGTCGGGATCATAGTCAATATTCGAAAGAGTGTAGGAGTGTAGGATCGGGACCGACCGAACCAAATAGTAACTTCGTAGCAGGAAACGGCTGAACATTCGGCTGATACGATACATTTACCACTTTGGAGTGTCTACTCCGAAGTGGTAAATATATCATCATCATCAATGGACCCTAATTCAATATGACCACTTAACGATTCCTTACTTCGAAACCACGTAAATTCCTTAGCTAATCCCACCAGTCTCGCGTTGATTTCGTGCGGTTTCGTTCATTGTGTCACAAAGAATTACCGCCCAGGAGAAAACCGTTTACTTTTTACACGTACACTTTGCCATGCACTAGGGTACTAATGCTCCACAATAGCTCATTTTGTTACTAATACCGAGCTCTGTAATTAATTTCAATAGTTTTAATCAATCAACATGAACAAAATGTATTCAAAATTGGGAATCAGTGTCCCTGTCATCGTTATTACAACATTACTACGTTAAGAATGAAAAATGAATGTCTCCGTCATATCGCACAGCTGTTATCTCTCACAACCTGTATTAGATTGCAATTTATTTGTCTTTGTAGGCTTTACTAAGGGGTGACGTTTGGGTTATTACAGTTTCGTTGATACTTATGAAAATCTTCGAAAGAAAAAATCGCTTGGAGATACCTAACCTAGTATAATCCACACACTAATTTCATCTTTCCGATTCATTCCACCCATCAAGTCACCATTTGTAATATGTCTATTTTTTTGTCTGTAATTTATAAGGTGTACATAATAAAGAATATTCTATTCTATTCATTGACCAAAAGTACATGTAATTTTATTTTTATTTTTTTTAATGCAAAAATAATTAATTTAATAAACCTCCAAATTGACAATAATACAACATCAGTCAATCAATTTTTAACGTGCATGCTAAATTGCAACTTGCTTCTACACCTACATATGTAGTCGTCTCTCCTTCCCCTTTTTAATCCATCCAAAGGTTGTCTTTAAAAGATTTAAGAGCGCCGTAGACCGCGTAAACTTTATATATTTATGTCAGTAATGTATATGTTGTACATTCTATTATGATCTATAATGTCAAGTGATAACACTGTCATTCGTGGATCTTTCACAGTCATTACGGGTAGCCCAAAAGTCTGACAACCAGTCTTAGAGCCAAGTGGTATCGTATGACCCAGTAACTGGGTTGTGGAGGTCAGATAGGCAGTCGCTCCATGTAAAATACAGGTATTCAGCTGCATCCGGTTAGACTGGAAGCCGACCCCAACATATTATATATGAGGAATGTAAAGTGATAAAAAATTATATATAAAAAAAAAATGCCGTTTAAAAACAAACTCCTAATCTCCGTTACAAAATTTCCACGTGCAACCTATTTCAGAGCCCGATGCACTAAATTCTTACACGTATTATGTCACCTGCTTAACCTATTAGTTCACCGTTTAAGATTGATTACGGCTAAGCTCTCGGTGCGTCGCTTTAAACCTCAAGTTGGTGGCTGAAATCGCTTCGATCAATCAAAATTATATTACCAATAAATCTACGGCGGCTCACGGTTCGTGAGCAGGAGCCTTTATGAATGGCGATCTTGTGTCGGTGTCGAGTCGATTCCGGTGTCTTTGAGGATGCTCTTTTTTTAAAATGATATTTAATATCAGGACGGTAAGACGCATAAACTTGGAAAAGAAACCTGTTTAGTGAAGGGTGTAGTTAGTTGGCTTTAGACTGAAGATGTTATGGAATAAACTGACCTATCTAACAATTATTATTTTATTTTTTATATATTTTACCTGCGCTTTTATCAATGGTCCGAAAAAAATATTATCCATTTCAGCTCACTTTTTTTCTAACGATTTAATAATTATTCTGAGAAGAACTTCTTACATCGTATCGTCCCCACATCACATCGTCCCCGCATCGCATCGTCCCCGCATCGCCGACACAAAACAGGGCCCAAACTTTTGCCATACACTGATTGCTTCATAATAATTTATAGTCCGTAATCTGCAAGCCATCGAGCGTGGTATATTACTCATCGGAAGCCGGTAAACTCGGTTACGGCTGATGTGTTCCGATTCCGCGTTTTAATTTGGATTAATATTTTTCATTTAAAACGAATTTTGGGACTTTAAAATGAAATGGGATGGTTTGTTTCGAGATTTTCCTTTTAAGTTTTAATTTCAGTTTGTGTGAATTCGAATGCTTCATTAAACGTGAGCTTCAGAAATTATTGGAATTATTTTTTTCATTATAACAAAACAACATTATTCAGGCAAATGCCAAAGTGACTTTTGCAATTCATATGTACTTTCTAAGTTTACCTTGAAAGAAAGAAAATACATTTATTTAGCACAGACTAAAAGACACAATAACCACACACATACATCAGATAAAAACAAATAAAAATAAAATAAAAAGTACAATTTTAATATATTATATCTAATAAAATTAATTTTAATATCTATCTATATACTTTCAATATAAATTATTTACAGCGGACTTTACGTCCGAAGTAAGAAATTAAAATTAAAATTGTATTAAATTAACCTTGGACGTCATTGACATTGGTGAAGGCAAAAGTCGTGAGGAAACCTGGACTAATTATTAATATTATTAATCTGAAATCGCCAACCAGCCTTGAGCAAGCGTGTTGATAAATGCGTGTGTAATGCTTGGACTCCTGTCTGAAATAAAAGTTTTCTATTCTATTCTATTCTAATGCTCTACCGTCTCTGTATGAGAAGTGGCCTTTTCCCTGCAGTGGGGCAGTAATAGCCTGGTCCCATAACAAAATAACATTGCGAACTACAAAAGTTTATACATTCTCACGACTAGTTTAGATTAAACTAGAAATATCTAAATTATCCAAACTACCTACATTACTATTCCCAATGCAATATCCTACGGGAGAAAAAACATAAAATATATTAATACAAAGAATTTAAACGTATTAAGTTTCTTGGCTGCTTTTCAACCGTCAGTCTAGTCCCCTGGCAGCTTCAGATCCACGCATTTATCCCCGCCTGACGACTCCAAACTATTTAAATTCAAATAAAGTTTCATTGTGAATTGTCACGACTCACAATTGTGTTCAAGTTCGCTGTCATTCTTTTAATATGTATTAGTTGGGAAGAAGTTAAATTGATCTTGCTCTTGGATATTGTCAAGTTGACATTTTGATGGAAGTTTTGGATTTTGGCTTGATAAAAGAATATTTTATCTGTTATCATTCTTTTTTCATTTTATAGACGGCACGGTTTGCGCAGTGTTTAAGCGATTAACTGCTGCGCTGCGTGTCGCGGGTCCGATTCCCGCACGGAACAAATATTTTTATGACCTACAAGTAGTTGTTCCGGGTCTGGCTGTTTGTGTATGTGAGTTTTAATGTAAACGCACCCACGATACAGGAGAAATTCCTAGAGGGGCGTATGTAACGTAAAAAAAAAGAAATGAAAAAAAAGATAAGATCTTTCTATCTATTTTATTTGAAATTAATTTTAATGTATGTAGATGACATGATTATAATGATTTACGGTGAGAGCGGCAGAAAATTTCTTCAGTAGATTCGTCAATCTATGTAGATATAACAGAATTTGAGTACTGAAACCCCGCTGAGCCAGTTAAAGTCATGAGTGCAATTCCAGTAAGCGAAAAGCATTTAGTTTCAAGTGAAAATACAGAGTCAATTTGCATCTGTCGGTACAGCGGCTCAGGTATACAAGTCAACGAGGAAAACACATACACAAGCCCACTTGTAATAAAGAAGTATAAAACCGATTTACTCCTGTTTCACACTCGTGACAAAAGATTTAAATCACTACTCGCTACCAAAAAATACGGTTTAATTTTCACAGTTTCTCAATGAATGTAATAATTAGTGAAATTGCCGCTTGCGAGGCGTACACAGCACCGGATAATTAGTTCAAAGCACTGAAGTGAGCGCCGCGCCTAGGTGAGATGCCACTCGACGTTTGCGTTTTTCATTCCCCCACTTTTTACCCCTATTTCACCCTTCTCTGCGGGCAACAACCATTACAATGTAAAATTCTAATTCACTCGTTAAGTCCTCTGGCCTTTTCTGGGCACTTTTGCGGAATATAAAACAGGTTAAATGGATTTGTATCTGTATAGGTAGGTCGGGAATTATGGTAATATACGTTCCCTTGTTAGTGAATATGGATGGGCGCATGTATTTTATATAATTCTATATTTTATGTATTTTTCCTTTCTTGTTATTTTATGTTAATTTGTTTCGTAATGAATTAATGTTGTTCTTTGCTTGTAAATCATTATGTGGGGCACTACATCTGCATATTAATAAGAAAGTTTTATAATAATGTAGTAGCGTGTTCGCGGCGTAATTATGAGTTTAAACAATATAACAACAACGACACTTACCCCTTGAAGCACCTCTTCTGTTGCCTACTTAACACATGTTTTTTTTACATTAATCATTTTGAGTTCAATAACTGTAGTTTACTGTAGAATACATAATTAAAGTGTAGGGTATACTTACAAAACTTCACTCTGCACATAGCACTGTCCCAACGTCAACACCAAATTACCTCGTCTGCTCAACGTCCGTGTGTCACTGCAGGGATCCAGCAGAATATCAGCGTCAGGTATATTTGCCTGACACATGCTGAGCTGGACTCCCATTTGGTGCAACCTTGAGACGCACACCGCACTGTGTGACTTTTACTTCGATATGTGTGTTTTTCTTTTTGGATTTCCTTGTTTTTTTTTAATTATATTTATGTAGTTTTGTGTGTTGTGCTGTCATTTGTGTGCGCCAACTAAATGGTTTATCTATCTATCTAATATCTAAAGTAACATTCAGAGAACTTGTTTGCACCCTACATATCTTGTTAACCTATGGAAAGTAGAACTTCATTTCAGTTGAAACTGTCGCTATGTTCACCTCACGAGTTAGTTGGTGCATTGATATTAAGGTAACTCTTTCTTGGAATCTACATTGTATCCATTACAATTCTCACAAGATAGTCTTTAGTTTTGTTATGTCATTATATTACATTACATGGCCTATGTCTAACAGTAGACTGCGATAGACTGAATTGATTGTGTTACTAACACTCTGTATTTTTCCAGTTGGTTTAATGCGTGATTTCAATTTTCCTTTACATTGGCAATGTTTTAACGACAAAAAATATTTATAACAACTTCTGGACTATTTCGTAACTTTCAACAAAGTTTCCTAACACAAAAAATTACCTTGATTTCCCTTACTTTACCTTTCCATAGCTCCCAATGAAGCCCCTCAAAAATCGAAACGTGACCTCATCCAAACAAACAAACGAAGATCGCTCCTCATTCCAAACCAACGTGTTTAAATCAAACCCATTTATAATCCGCACTACATAGCGGCGTATTGTTATTTCACTATATGTGCCAGTCGGTGCGTCGGCTCACATCGCCCTGTCACTTGTGTTAATTAAACGTGCTATCTGCTGGTATATAGCTCTATGGATGGGGTAGTGGACTTGGGAGGGTTTTGGGCTAACATTAGACACAGTAGCATTCTCTGCTACTAAGCCTTGGTAATTTTGGACAGGCATTTGAATTGCATGCCACTTAACCCGATGTTCGGCTAATCTCATCTTGCGACGACCAACTGCGGGTTTGTGGGTGGGTGACCATCTTTCCATACCAAGACCGCTCCGTGCCTCGGAAAGCTTTAAACCGTTGGTCCCGGCGGTCATTCGTGGATCTTTGGAAGTCGTCACGGGTCGTCAGTAGCCCGAAAGTCTCACAACCAGTCTTGCCAAAGGGTATCGTATTACCTAGTAACTGGGTTGTGGAGGTCAGATACGCAGTCACTCCCTGTAACATATCGGTATTCAGCTGCATCCGGTTAGACGGGAAGCCGATGCCAACATATTTTTACCCTACTTTTGTCAAGTCATGGTCTCCTGCAGTAGTACAGTAGTTGATCTGCTGAAGAACACTTTAGTAGAAGGCTCAACCTAGAAACTTTTGATCCAAGGAAAAAGGTATCGTTCAGCAACTTTTTAACGTGCTTCATCCTAGTCTGGAGTCAAAATCTTCTCAGCAAGCATACTGTATCGCTATATACGTTTATGGTTTAACTCTCGAAAAGATTATCTAATTAATAGAATATTGGTCAAGTTTATATCATTTTCCTTCAAATACAAACAGGCTATCCCTTCCAGGCATACAAGTTCTCCGTTGTCGCATTTACCGTTTCTATGTGCGTATATATACACACGTCCGGACAATGCTCGGCTGTATTTATGTACAGTTTTTCCGTAATTGGTTTTCGATTTAAAGGCAGAGGGTGGCTATGTAAGGCCTTCCACAGAATTATGTTTTTACAGGTGTCCGAGAGTTTACCAACGGTTTAAATTGGGGATTCTGTAATGATTGCTGAGTTGGTCGACTGTTTGTTTGTGTGATTGTTCGCGTGTTTAGGATTACGCTGGAGTGTGTATTAGGGATATTAGGTTAATTAAGATTTGATTTTTGTGTTTGTATAATCATTGTGGTTGGTTTGTTTTTAAGCAAAAAATAAAGGAGTTTAGAGAAGAGAACACAAGTTACGACCACGTATTAGTTCAACTATAAAAAAAACGTGTGAGGTCGGGGGGACCCCTGTCAAGAACGAAGTTCCTTACGCGATACTCGCACACACACACACGCACACTCGTATATAATAGAAAGAGACAGAGAGAGAGAGAGACAAAGTATGGATTCAATACGCGTTTTTAATATAGAACCATCTAGTAGGAATGAGGTTTTAGAAGCTCTGATAAAATTTTCGCCGTCTTTGATTTTCATTTTTACTTCACTATTGGCTTCAGCACCCTCGAAAACCATGAAAACTCTCTTTCAGAGAGAGAAAGTCGCACGGACGGAGCATAACGCTTTTTTTGTGACGATTTCTACCAGTTTACTCCTTCCGCAACCCTCGTTATAGAACTTCATTCCAAAACTCTTGAGGAAAGGCCACAGGAAAATATTTATGTAGTCATAATATTTCGTCATTCACCTGTCGGAGCAAAAACCTTAAATGAAGTCTAATAAAACTTTTGTAAACACAAAAGTAACGGATAAGGTTTACCAGCCCAATCCTACCGTATAACTCAAACACACAATCACCATATTTCCCCAAACTCCAACTTCAACCCTTTTCGAGCCAACACTTTTCCATTCTAAAAAACTCGAGCCGCGCAAACTATTTCTTACAGTTTCAAAAACCAAAAAAGTTTTCGACTAAAATTTGTTACCATCCTTGCAACTCGAAGTCAAATGCTATTAAAACTTTTAATGACTTGAAGCATTCTTTCGGTTCTCTGTTCGAAGTGGTATTAATTAAAAAAGAGAGGCTGGATCAAGCACCCGTGGGTTTCAAGTTGGACCAGCTGTGATCCACGGCTGAGATGGACGTACAACTTCGTAGCCAAGACTGCTTGCCAAAAACAAAGTTTATAGGCAAAAGTTTCCGTAAAATGTTGTGTTTTAAATCGAGTGTTTTATTGACTGCCTCTTTTTGGCTCTGGTTTCGTATACCTGTCTGTGGGATATATAATAATAAATAATAATATGCGTCGTGGATATATTTACTTTTAGTCGCTTCTGGGATATTCCGGATTAGTTGCAGTCAATTATTTTTGAATATTGATAAGACTGATCACATTGATCACTCATATAACAACGTACTCATAAGCACCCATAAGAGAGCAGGTCCAAAAACGAGATAATTGAATACTCTTTATTATCTAAAACATGTAAATTACAGATATAAATGTAGAAATTTGCAAAGGGTGACACAATGGGTGGTCTTATCGCTAAGAGCGATCAAATCGAATCTTAAAGGTGCCTGAGAATTTTAGTTAGATGGTAAGTAACAATTTTCCTAACCCCAGACACTGCATCAAAATGCATTCAATATCGTAACAAACTCCTTCGCAAACTTTAAAATCTTAATTTGAATAGCATGAAGTAGTAGGAATGAAGTCCTCTTTAGAAATGCTTTATGCAAGAAATACAGCATTGAAAATGTGAAAAAAATAGAACATCATGTGAGCGCACAAGACCAAGACTGCAGGGATGGCGAAATCGTAATCACAATTTGATTCTACCATTATGGCGGTTGCTTGCCATTCTCCTGATTCACTGAACAAGAAAATTCCTAAGTCACGACAAAACGTTCACAGATAATTTAAAAACGAATCATATTCGAAAATGGAACGCTGCCAGCAATCTGTATGATCTGTGACGCACGAGCGCTTTTACAAGCTCATCGCTGGCTCGACAAGCTACGTGACCGTGTGTAGTCGCAGTTCTTACTTCACTCGCGAACGAATGAATCGGGTCTCGTTCAGTCATATTCAATGCATTGAATCTAGGCACTTTAGCTATGCTTCTATTAAGTAGCGGAAAGATAAAAATTGCAGGTTTCAGGAGATTTTATTTTTGTATTGAGTTTTTCTTTTCATAAAACTGTAGTTGTATTTGAATGAATCTCACATCATTATAGGTCTCATCGTTAGCTGAAAAGAGATCAATTAATTGGAACAGGTAATAATTTCATTAAATTCCTGGAACTGGCAGCATTGATATTGCTGGCAAGTTAACTTTCCCTCAAGAAGATACTTTGCTATTGTTGGTTTGTGGCTTGGCTGCTATTTTGGAATTGATATCAATAGATAGTCCATCTGATAGTCACCAGGCTGTAATGAATGCTTCCTTGATTAGTGACAAGGCGGTAGATAAGTAGGTCTGTGCACCTGATGTTGACGTCGTGTTTGAATAAATTCATCTTGCCTTCTTAATCCCTTTCTGCATAGCTAATTACAACCATCCGACAGGCTCATCGACAACAGGCGTATCAAAACTGACCCTTTTCAATAACCTAATTTGCCTTGCTTTGCTGTTTGCTGTCGGGGGGGCAGCAAACACAGCTGTCGGAAGAATTAAATAGCCGTCGTCTATTTGATTGAAACTGAAAATAACAATAACGTTCAGAGGACTCCTCTCACTCCATTTACTAATGTTCGATAAGGTACGGAACCGTATCGAGTGGTTGTGAATAGCTATACTGTTCTATAACAACCTCATCTACGTCCTTCCTACAAGAAATACGAACAAACTAGAAGCTATTGTATTAGCAAGGGGCACGTTTTTCAGAGGACCAGTGCATAAATAAAAACTCTAGCGCGGACGTTCCACGGTAATTGGGTTTGGCTGTCCAATTCCGCGCTTCACCCGCCGACGTTGAATAGCCTCCGTACAAAAGCGGAGATAGTGACTGGCATCTCAGAAAAGATCGCTTTAAACTCAGGCTGGGAGAACAGCGTTTAACCTTTGTTGGGGATAAAGCGATGATTTTTTGTTAAGTAGGTACGTTAGCTGCTAAGCATCTGAGCTACTAACCTGGCTGGCTGGCTAATCTTTTTAATAAGGTATGAGCTTGTTAATATTGCATAAAGAGGAAACGGGTTTTTATTCAATATTGGACACAATTTTTATTTGACGTTTGTTGTTTTTTCATGCTAGTTTTTGACCTATTTGATTTGCACATGTAGCACCAAAACGTTGTACGATATTTACAACTCAGAAACAAATAATAATAGTTTCTTTGAACATACACGTGGCGACACCTACATCGTCACATGCGAACTAGACACAACACCCGTCTGGTCAGGATCCTCCTTTTATTAATTTAACCATTTATGTAGACACGATAAAAATATAAGAAAAAAAACACAGAACAGAAAAATAGGTACAGAGGTGATGCAGAGGTGGTGGTGGTGATGATGATGGTGTTTTACTATTGAGGTTGAGTGAACTTTACACTCTGTTCCTCTAGATAAGTATAAGGAAATTCTTATTTTTTTGATAGCATATACTGTTCCACTGCTGACTAAAAACCCAAATCCTTCCAGGAACTCTTTTCCCGCATTTCATACAATTTTGTAAAAATCCTAGAATACGATCACGATTGACTTTTTTCCTAAAAGTTTGTACGCTCCAAGTCGCTTCCCACGAACGCCACCCCTAAATCAAATAGTGAGAAATTAACATACCTATTCTACATAACTGACATGAAACTAAATGTATTTTCTTTCTTCTTCTTTTCTTTTTTTCTTTCTATGAAATAAATTAAGTTAACTTGTCATGCAACACACAAGCTGCCACTCCAATTTCATGGCCACAGCGCGATGTAAAAGAAAGCACGACGGATTGGACGAGGCGAGTAGATTTTGTTTATTTTCTTAAGATGTAAAAAAATTGCAAGCTGCATCGTAATCTGCGGAAAGAAAGTAGATTCCGCTTGAATTGTTTACAAGTTTGCTTAACAACTTGTATTGGAAGCGATGGACGATGTTTATAAGAGTTTTATGTTGATACAAATGTTTTAAATGAGGGGCTCCTGGCTAAATAACAACAGCCGCACGGGTCGATCTTCAAGCTTAAGCAAAGCTTGCCGAGCTCGGTGCATGGATGGGTGGCCTTCCCTTACATACCGAGATCCCTCCGTGTCTAGAAAAGCATGTTAAGCCGTTGGTTCCGGCTGTCATTTGTAGATCTTTGACAGAAGCCCGAAAGTCTGACCACCAAGGGGTATCGTGTAACTGGGTTGTTTAGGTCCGATAGGCAGTCGCTCCAGGCAAAATATTGGTATTCAGCTGCATTCGGTTATACTAAAAGCCGACCCAAACATGGAAAAGGTTAGGCAGATGATCATAATGTATGTTTTGAAGATCAAATGAAAGTATTGTCTGAAAACTTCACTACCATCCATAGTCGTCTGTTTTTGGGGTCAGCTTCCAGTGTAACCGGATGCAGCTGAATACCAGTATTTTGCGTGGAGCGACTGCCTATCGGACCTCCACAACCCAATAACTGGACACTGCAAGAGCACGTAGACCAAAACAATGAGAGAATGTTCTCACGTGTTTTAGGTACTGAAAATAGACGTTGAAGGTAGGAGTTAACGTTAAAAAGAACAAGGTACCTAATGACCACGTGAGTGACTAATGAGAACAAAAACAATGGCTACACGAAAAACGAACTTGAAATGTAGGCCGAGAAAACGTTTCGGGGAAAACGAAAAAGATTTGGTACCACATACATTGATCGAAGCGACTTCGTGTAATCGAATATGAATAATTTATATTTTCACAAAAGTCCTGAGACTCGATTGAAAGAAAGGGGTTACTGTAATATCGGGACGTGACTTTTACAATGTTTCTGAATCGTAAAGTGTTTTAACTCGATACGTTGAGACAGATTCAAAGGGGGTTGCGTTTTGGTAACGAAAGCGATGTTTAAAAGTAATGTGTAGAATTATGATCCTGTTAATTTTTTTAAAATTAATTTTAGGTATTAAAAAAAAATCGAACAGTATCAGAAAAGCAAAATACAAAGTTTTTCAAAATGATTTTCAAAAATATGCTGCCATTTGCAATAGGTATATTGTATCCTTAATAGTCACAATAATTCGATACACAAAGTGGAGTACATTCCATCCGTACATCTGTCTGTACCATGCTACGTTGAGTATATTATATGTCCAAAATGTTGACATGGAAGCCGCATCTTGAGTTTCTATACACGATCAACTTATAATGTTCCCACTGCTGGGACACAGGCCTTCTGTCGGTGAGACGGAGTGGACCGTAGTCCCGCATGTCTGATGTCTTCGAATTTTTGGTTCTAGGACATGCCGGTTTCCTCACGATGTTTTCTTAACCGTTTTGCAGCAGTGGTGATATTTACCTATACAAAGTAAAGCGCCTGTCTGCGTTTGAACGACCTGCAACTTACAACACTGCTCTTGGCCGTGTGAGTTTCTATATTCTTCCATTAATGATTCTTAATCCGTCCCTTTGATAACTCTCCCACACAACTACCGACATCTCAATTGAAAAACTTCGTCCTCCATTCAAAGAAGGAAATCCCTCTAATTCGAAATAATATTTTTATCTAAAAATATCCGGGGCCATGGTAAAGTTAAATAGAGTGGGCTATATAAGTTGTGTAGAGTATGTAGCACAAAGGGGCATGTTGCCCGTCAGCGAG
The DNA here is from genome assembly GCA_949629185.1 of Apamea crenata. NCBI lineage: Eukaryota > Metazoa > Arthropoda > Insecta > Lepidoptera > Noctuidae > Apamea > Apamea crenata. The sequence goes on along the minus strand of OX451360.1, from coordinate 18,202,357 downwards.
TTTCCGAGCTATATGCTGGGACATACGGCGGCAGAGGATGGGAAACTGTGAAAAATGAGTAGATGATTTTTCGTAAAAGAGTATGAGCGTTTTTGTATATTTGAGTCGTAGACAACGAACATGGGGATGTAAATGATGGAGAATTACTTGAATTAGCTTATGATTTTTTTCCAAGCTATTACTCGAATTGTATTTGACTTTGAGTTAGTAAAGTTATGGAATATAACTAGGATCACATCAGTTATTTTGAGCACTGTCAAAAATCTCAAAAACGCAAACTTGTATTGTTTTTTCTCGAGAAATTCTAGAAAACCGCTTCCAAGGGTGAGCTCAGACAGTGCAGGTATGCGCCGTGAATGCATTTTTTTATAAGATATTATGTAAGATGACTCGTGAGGAAACCAAAAGACCTAGAACCAAAAATTCGAAAGCATGTGACATCCGCCAACCCACACTGGGCCCGCTTATGGCTAACTTCCTCTCACGGGAGGCCTGTGTCCCAGCAATGGGAATATTTTAGGCTGAGTATGCTATAATATGCAGATACCTCTTCCTGAGGCATGCGTCACATGCGTAGCTCACCATTCGATGCAATGTTTGCACTGTCAGGACGCAATTTATAAAACACGGTAATTTAATGTTCATTATGTTTGCCTTCAAGCAAAATGCGTTATCAGTTAAAAAAAATATCAGTAGGTTCAGCTTGCTATCCCATCCATCCGTATATGCCCCAACACAAGACTGGTAGTGCCGCCGGCGCCGCGCGCAACACTAAGCCTCGTTTAATAATGTGGACATTGGACTCTCATAAGTCGGTAACTCTGCCATCTGATCTAGACAATCGTAATTAGTTGTCCGATTTATGTCATTGTTTTATCCTGTAGTGCTAAGTGAGTTAGGGTTTTTATTATTTATTGGCTTAGCATGTTGGGTTCGGCTTTTGGAACAACAGAAGGGTTTTTTTTTCGAATGAAGTAGTAATGGAAGATTTTCTGGGTGCAGAAGGCTAGAGGGGTAATTCTCGTAATTTTTATCAGCGTTCACAGTCGATCTCAGTCACAATCTGTAAAAAAATTGTCTAAATTTTGGACAAGTTTTTGACATTTGTTTGGCAACGAGATTTTTAACGTTTTAAATTACGAGAATTGTCCTTCAGAGGATTCGATACTTGTTTCTTAGGCATCAGCAGGCCAATTTCCGTAATTAAAAACGTTCAAAATCTAGTTGCAATCTCATCTGAGCGACAATCAATGTCAAAAACTTGTCAAAAATGTAGGGAAATTAGAGGTATTTTTGACAGATTGAGACTGAGATCAGTCTGGAAATGTTCTTAAAATTACAAGAATTGTGGATCAGGTTATAACGTTTTTTTTTTCAAGGTCATTGTTAACACTATCCATAGTTAGGTAGGAATATTGGAGTTTATCAGTGAGCGTAATGATCATAACTGGTTCTATCTCTGCATGAGCAGTCTTTGTGTGTTGTGTTAACAATAAACACCAAAACAGCCGAAGTCACTCATGGGTCGTCTCTACATATCTTGGATATGCCAGACGCATTATTACGCGTCATAAGATAAAATTATAAGTCTCCAAACCAAAATCCATCACAGCACCGCCGCCGCCGCTTGGCTTAGAGGTAACTTGTACCAGACAAACTCTTTAACAAAGAGCTTGTGTAAGTTGAAGCCATTTTGTAAACAAGGCCACGTAAGTATTGAGTTACACAAATTCCTTAAACCGACGTTGTCATTGTTAATTGGAGATGTATTCAAGTTGGAATAGTTTTAGAATTCTGTTAGATACTAAGTAGTTAAGTTTTGAAGGCGATGTTGTTTAAAGTGTAATCAAAGAAGTTTTGCTGGCGTGGAGCTGCGCGGAATGTATAACAAATGGAAACCACTTAGAATAGTAACTTGTGAGTTTAAGCTGTGTTTTATTATGATAAGCTTAAGAGTGTAGATGTACTACCTAGTACCCCTAAGTTGTGTTGTTGTTATGACATTAATTAAGAAACTTGCAGAAGCTCACGAAGAGAGACTTCATCAGCATGTGAACGTCGAGTCAATCCAGCTTCTCGACCACACAAACATAGTTAGAAGACTAAAAATAACAAATCCGTTTGAGCTAGTGTTAGTGAATAGTGTAAAGTACAAAAGTGCCGAAAAAACAAGAACGAAGTGTATTCGCCTTAATAAAGACAACCAGAAAAGTGCTATTGGACACATTCTTAGTAAAGACAATTTGATAGTTTAGGTCTTTAGATTACTTTTTAGTCTTTCTTTAAATTACTTTTTAGTCTATTTATAAAGCTAGATGGTAATAAGATTAGGGTCCATCCTATTGTTGAACCCTAGGACAAGGTAAAAGAAATGTCCTGTGCAGATGCACAGGAATATAAAATTTTAAGCAACATATGCCCAACAGTATGCCCTGCAGTATGTATAAGCCTTTGCCCTGCCCTTTCCTGGTCTTCTGACCAGGAAAGGCATACTGCAGGGCAAAGGCCTTCCTACTCTTTTTCCATTTGTCTCTGTTTAAAGCTGCTAAGGCTCCTTGTTGAAGGAATCCAGCGCATCCCACCATCTCCGTTATTTGACAATTATTTATTTGACCATTTGATATAGAAGGTATTCATAGGCTCCATTTTGTCAGTGGATAATTATTAACTTTTTACATTCTTATTTATTTATTTTACCATTTATGTACACACATATAAATAGACAATGAAAAACAGAACAGAAAAAATAGGTACAGAGGTGGGGATTCTTCTTAGTATCAAAGTGTTTTTTGCCACTTGTACCTACTTAAATTAATAAACTTTGGGTGCCTTAAGTTTCAGAAATACCACTCACAGCTAAATAGCAATAGTTGTTGATTGGCAGCTCTAAAACCACCACCAATCATATTAGGAGACATGAAATTTAACAACAAATTAAATTATGCATATTAAAATATGCGTTCAGAAACCCTTGACGTAATTGCTTACACTACAACTACAACCTTCCAAAACCCTGAACCAATAGAGATAAATATATCCTGTAGCAGCCACACGAACGTTTACCGATCTAATATCGTATTGTACGTTGCAGGCTCCAATAAAAAGTAATTAAAGTCGCAGCCAGCGCCAGGCAGATTTGTCTCCGCCGATACATGGACATATGAAGAGTGGCTTGTTGCGAATATGTCTGATTTTTAATGAAAAAAAATCCGTATGTTTGTACCTATGTAGTTTGATGCTTTGGGGCAGCAGAATAGAATATAATAGTCAATACTAATTATTATAAAGAGGTAAAATTGGTTTATTTGTTTGTAATTTTGTATGTGGGGGTAACCTCTGGAACGGATTTGAAAAATTATATTTGCATTTGAAAGCCTAATTCTTGAGGAAGGCTATATGCTATTTAACATCACCCTTAGCAGCCGAGCAAAAAGAAAAAAAGTTAGAAGTAACGCTAAGTGAAAACGAGGTGATAGAGCGGGCAGGTGATGAGATGCGACGAGGTAGATCGGGGAACAAAAGTTGCGGGCAGAAGCTAGTTAGTAATATAGTTATATTCAAATTTTATTTATGTTTCAAATTGACGTTATTTCAAGTTAAACAAATATAAACTTTATTTTAATGGTTATTAAGTTGATTTCAGAGTGACTAGCACTATTGAAAAAGTTACGAAAATGTTTGAAGTTGTCGCGTAAACTAAACTTTATTGTGTAGGTATTAAAGTTATTTTTCCATAATCATATATTTGTTTACATTTTTGGTGAATATTTCGCGATTCAAATTTAGTAATATCATTAGAGCTGCTGCCAAAAGACTGGTTTAGGCTTCAAGTAAAATAATAAGTCCTTGTTTTCCCATATAAATCATTGTTGAAGATTCAGCTGCAGCAAACAAAAACTCGTCGGTGCATGTCACCTGAAAAAGAAAACTGAATTACAGACTGCAGCAAAACATGAAACCTTAACCTAAAACCAAACGGAATTCTAAACAAACAAACAAAAATAGAACCAATTGAATACAAATAAACAATAATAGGAACCGTGCAGATACCGTATCTGCCGGTTCACGCTCGTTGCGGCCCGGATTTGGCCGGACGGCGCGAACTTGGTCAAATCTGCCGATGGGTCCGGAACTATTACTGAACTGGATTGAATTCAGCCAAATTTATTCGGAAGCGAACGCGTTGCCCATTCATTTTTATTTGGCTCGTTTTTTGTTTTTTTTTGGAAAGTTTCTGTTTAATTTTGTTTTTTTAATAATTTTTGTGGCGTGATTTTTGGCGGGCTAGTTCAATTCTAAGCTCTCAAAACATTGATTGAATATTTTTGGTTTTCTGATACACGAAATAAATGTATGTAAATGTATGCTAAGTACATATGTTCATCGGTATATAATACATTTACATACAATCAGCTATAACAATACTTATCATATTATTCAAACTAGCTGAACCCGCGACTTCGTTCGCGTCGATGTCGGATAACAATCATGTGTCTCTTTACTAATTATTTTTCTGAAATGAAAAGGATGTACTGATGATAATTTTATAAGGAGTAAGTTAGGCTGTTATAACATCAGCTATCTACCAGTGAAAGTTCGGTCGAAATCGGCCCAGCCGTTTCGGTGATTGGCCGGAATAAACAGACAGTCAGACAAAATAAAAATGCTTTTTTGTCATAAGTACCGTATATACAACATATATATTTCTTAAGAATTTAGTAAACAGACACTTCAGTTTAATTTATTTGTATAAATATAGATATTCGGTGTGCACATTATTAATAATTTTTATTTTTTTACAGGTGACAGAAAATCATCCAAAATGACGGAAACACAGTTTACGTAAGTTTCATACCAACCTTTTATATTCACCGACACACTTCCAATTTTATATTATGCAAGTCTTATTTACCAGACCACCTACTTACTATCTTATCTGCATACCCAAAGTCGTGTGTCGTCGCTAAAGTAAAGAACAATACTTCTTTGAAAAGCTGCCAAACACAGGCGTCGCTCACAAGCGGTGCAGACTCAACAAAAAACCCCGGAAAACTTCCCAAGCCGCAGGTACATACTTCGGGAAATATTCCCGAGTTGTTTTTTTGAAACCGCCCAAAAAGTCGAGCAACTCATTAGCCGAATGAGCGAAGGTTTCCGTTTTTAGTAACTTTGAGCCGGTTTTGGTTTGCAGTCTTACTATTTGTTTTTGGTTTTTGAAGTGATAATTAGACGAGATTTGGTGTAGCAGAACGCGAAGCAAGGTTTCCACTAAGCAGCCTTGCGAAAATCGATAATTGATTATTTTGCATGTCCATACGTTTGTAATTACTGTCCCATCGGACCATGAGAGTGAGGGAAGAGAGACACAGGTGCACTCTCGCGCCTGTGTCTCCGGTGAGATAGGCTGCCATGGTCCAAATTCCAGGAGGAGGACTTTGCCCTCCAGACCGAATACTTAATTTATACACATTTACATTATCTTGATAATAATGTTTCCAATTTTATGAACAAATATTGTAACTATTGATTCTGTATGATTGTCATTTACTCCAGCAAAGTTATTTTTTTGTTTTATTTTTATTTATATCCATAATAATTTTTTTTAAATATTATTATGTATATTTTTTATGTCGATACTACATCACTTTATAATTCCTCCTTAAGGCTTCGAGTACTATTAGTAGCAAACGTCAGTAGTACCCTAACACGAAGTTGTGCCCTCAGAAGACCACAAGTGTAGCCCAAATATAGGCGCCCTTCTAAATTATTCATACGCACAGTTACGTGGCCCGAGTTCTAATGCCTTGGAAATTACAAACTTTTTCACTAAAACCTTTTGTTTCACAACGATTCCGCTTATTATTGCTAAGTGGTTTTGTTTTATGAACGAACAGATTATTATATTACTTGTTATACTTCGGAGACTTGATTAATGGGATCGGTTTATTAAATATTACTTGGAAGTTAGGGGTCCCATAAATAATGCTGAAAATCGTTCGTGCAAAATGTATAATTTAAACATAAAACGATTTAGCAAGAACATCATTTTGTAAATTATTTGAATGGACATTTATCTGTCTTTATATACAGATATCAATAGAGTTTCCTGCCAAACCTGATTATAGTTCAAAGATTACGTTATAATAGAAACACAAATAATTTTCAGTTCTTAACTCGAACAAACGTCTTTCGACATTATCACAAGCGTGTCTACAAAATGATTTAGTTAAAGAGAAGACACGTATGTACGAGTATGTATGTGGATATAACCTTTCGTCACATCTGTTTCCGGAGGGCAAACTTCAGAGATATACACAACATGTATAGTTTTGACAGTTTTGACGAGGTTTTTAGCTAATGGTACATACTCGCAAAGAGATGTGGTGGCTCAGTGGTAACGGCCATGATTAACGAGTTGTAGGTTGTGGGTTCGAACCCGGGCAGGCGCTTTACTTTGTGTAAATAATTTCATCACCACTGCTCTCAAAACGGTGAAGGATAACATCGTGAGGAAACCGCAAGTCTTAGAACCAATAATTCGAACTTCCGCACTATCCCGCGTGGTAGACTAAACTCACTCCTGCATCCCAGCATTGGGAACATTATAGGTTCCTTATTAATACATACTTGCTGGCTATTTCAAAATCTCATGACCACACACAGATTTTTATAGCTGATTTGTCGCTACCGAGGTCAAAATCTACATATGGACGTGAGATGAGAGACGCTGACGACTGAAGCCACTGCGTGTGTACCTAGCACAATAGTGTGCCTGACATCTCTCACTTTTACTACCACAAAACTGGAAAGCCCATACAGATTGTATCACCTGTTTATCTTTGCAAGTAAAAATTTTACATGCCCATATACTTAGTGTTACAGTCAAGTGCACGTCCATGGCAACAATTTGAAATTAACAGCGACTTTAAGTCGTCGCAGTAAGAGTGGTTTTTTGAAGTTTATGTGTAGCGGTCTACTGTACCTAAGTTTTGCGGCGATGTACTCGTAAAGTGCAGTTTTATGGCGCGCCCAGCAGTAAAGTTGAACCTTTTGCGTTAAGTGCAACTTGCGTAGTTAACGACCGTACATATTTTGATACATAGTCAGGTGAGTCGCCGTTTGATATGTTAACTTTGTCTATAAAGTTGCATAGTTCTTTTCCTCATTTATTCATGGCAGAATTTGTGATATTTTATGTGACTCTGCAGCCATAAACTCTACCAGATTCTCTTATCTACCATTATTGTCTTTTTTGTTTACTTTCCACTATCTAACTGTACCGCGGACTACTGGACTATTTCTGCAACTGTACCGCGGTACAGTTGCAGAAAACTTCACTTTTCTTATTATAATTTTTTTGCAAAGTGAAATTTTCTATAGATTTTTAGATCGGTCCTTTTATACGAATATGTCGTGTGGGCCGGTTAGAGATTAACCGGCCGGGTTACAACACAACGACCATCAATCATTTCTAACTAAGGCAACTACTCCTGGGTCTTTGTCGAGTTATCCTAAAATATCTAGCTATTTGTCTCGACTTTAATTTAGAGCATGGTCACATTATTATACCCTAATATCATCATCATCTGCCTAGCCTTTTGCCAACTATGTTGGAGTACTTCCAGGCTCGCATAAGGTCCCATGATCCTCGGTCTAAGGTGGGAAGGGAACACCGGGGTGGTATTCGGTAAGAATTTGACTGACCCCTCCGCCCGCCCCAGGGCTGGCGAGGTTTTCCCACCGCCGATCAAAAAAAGAAACCTTCTAGTCTAACCGGATACAGCAGAATACCAGTATTTTACGTGGAATGACCTCCTATCAAACCTCCACTACTCAGTAACTGTTAAAATGTTTTTTTTTTTTATAATATAGGTAATCCTTAGAAATCCGCAATGTTACATAACATAATAAACCTATAATGTTCCCACTGATGAGACACAGGCCTCTTCCCTTCTTCCCTTCGAGGTGGTGGGCTCCATCACGCCGGCCCAGTGCGGGTCGGTAGATATCACACGTCTTCGAATTTTCGGTTCTAGGACATGCCGGTTTCCTTACGATGTTTTCCTTCTCCGTTAAGAGCAGTGGTGATGAAATAATTTACACAAAGTAAAGCGTTATGTTAAGAAAATAAAAACTTACAATAGATAAGCGTTAAATTTGGTCAAGTTTTCTGCAGTCACATCGTGTCTTGGCGAGGCCATTAAACCGGCGAGCCTCTCAGGAGTGCTTTATGCGCCGTTTATGTGGCCGCGCCGTGCTCGCCTCTTTTATTTACACTTAGCAACTGTCACAGTTGGTGTACATTTTGGCAGAAGCTAGTTGGGACGAGTTGGTCACGTCAATAAAGCCCACCGACTTAAAACTTGACAAAACTTTACCATCGTCATCTGCCTAACCTTTTTCCAACTATGTTGGGGTTGGCTTCCAGTCTAACGGGATGCAGCTGAATACCAGTATTTTACGTGGAGCGTCTGTCTATTTGATCTCCATAACCCAGTTACTGGCTAGTACGATAGTATTAGCCAGTAACCTGGCTGGTCAGATCTCCTTGGTAAGACTGGTTGTCAGGCTTTCGGGCTTTATAAGAAGATAATATTATAAATTATTTGGGGTTTTCGCAGCATGGTCTTCTTATTCCATGAAGCTCTAATCGCTGTTGTGTATACATAATGCATAATAATAATTAATTAATTAATTTAAGATCTTCAACAAAATATATTATACACAATACATGATACATAAATAATGGTCTACATCATTTATTATTATGAAAGGTGTAATAGTACGAAATCCATATTTGGTTATTCTGAATCCAAAACCCCTATTTTCAGAAATTTGCCGCGTTAAGTCTAACCTAACCTGACCGCATTTACAAGTAATAATAAAAAAAAAAAATTATAGCGGTCTGTTTGATTTAATATAAGAGTTATTTCATTTTTATATAATCATAGCACACCTCTCAGTTCACCTCTCACATGTGTCATTTGTTGCGAATTCGCAACAGTGTCTTCCTATAAGTAGCTGTCAAAAACAACATTCAACGATTTCATAATAGGTGTCCCAAAGACTTATTTATTTCTTTATCTTATGATATATCTATTTCTTTATCTTCTGTAATAAATAAAATAAATAAATCAGCCTGTGTTGTCCTACTGCAGGCCAGAGACCCTTACCTTTTTCCACTCCACTCGATCTTGCCCCAACATTATCTTCTGTACATATTATATTATAAATTATAATCACTTGTGGTGTCTGTCTCTGTGACCGCGCCGTTTCTCTGAACTACACAGCGGATTTAGATGAGGTTTCCACCATCATATAGAATGGAAGACACACTACAATACATAAATATTCAACTTATATATAATAAAGAAAACGCGGTGTTTTGCCAAGTCATAAAAACCGCGAAACATCCCGGTCGTTAGTTTTCAATAAATTGCTTTATTATACATTTATAAGTGCACCAATTAGTCACAGTCAAACACTACAGGCACTATGTATGGTTATACAACATATTATTATAGTATTATATTGTTAATTAACATAGGATTATTACATAGGATGTAGCGGTAACTACAACGCCACATACGAACTACGCGTCATATTGACGTCACGCAAAATCCTGCATCTCGCAAGCAAAGTTTACCGTGCAACTAGCATAATTACAACGGCCCGACATGAATCATCGGGTAGTTGCCCACCAGATACGACACCCGTCTGGTTGGAAGATCCTCCCTTTTCTATGGAGGATGAGTGAACTTTACACCCTGCGCCTCATACCTCTATATAAGGGTTGGATTAACTCAAAATTTCATTATCAGCTCAGTAAGCTTTCACAGGCATAATATAAGTGCAGAAAGTTCTTATTTGCTCGATCGGTTTCCAAGTGGCATTATATTCAGGTGCACCTAGATGCATACTAAATCTTTTGAATCAAATTGGACTGGTGCCAAATCTGTCCAAATTACATCTCTGGAACGCCTCTAGTCAAAGACAAACTTAGTCGCAGACACCTCAAGGGTTTCGCTTTACTCCCGCGAGAATAACTGGCGTGGTAAGTTAGTTATAAAATTGATGAAAATATAAGCCCTTGTTTTAAACATGAAACATGGCTAAATATTAACAACGCACGGGTCAATTGAAGGTTAAGCTACGCTTGCCAAGGTCGGTTCGTGGATGGGTTACCAACCATTACATATTGAGACCCCTTCGTGCCGGCTATCATTCGTAGATCTTTGACAGTCGTTACGGGTAGTCAGAAGCCCAATAGCCTGACTGACGAATAAACATAAAAAAAAAAATACAAACATCCGAATTGAGAACCTCCTCCTTTTTTAGAAGTCGGTTAAAAATAATATATAAATAAATAAAATATGAGTTGATTATCAACCTGGGTACGACTGACCTAAGACTATTTCTATGTTCGTTATTACACCACCCTGAGGTTTCTACATAAGGAATATTGCTATATGTAATAATGTGGTACCTCTAAAGAAAGGAGGTCATCTTTTTACTCACAGTGGCTGTCAAATGCTTTTTTTCATGGCTTCACGAAGTCACGTGACAGTGTGATTTTTATGAGAGTTTCGGCGTTACCTTTGGTTCTCGATAGCGGTAAGATTTCTTCATTTTTTTTTCAAGTTTCTTGCCAAAAAGACCATGATTACTTATTTAATTTTAGATGTAAATTCCATGTCAGACGCTAAACAATTTTGAAACGCTGCATCGTAATAGTTTGTCTATTGTATCTGGGGTGCGTTATACACAAATGTCACATGCAGATTTTCCCAAACGCACCTTTCACTAAGCTAAATTGAAAGGGTTTCTGGTCTTCTGTACCAAAAATCTGTAATTTATAAGCTTTAAATTGTTTGACGGTATGAAAGAGGCTCTTATACATGCTCAGTTTTTCAGTGAGTTCATTTGATACAGGCTCAGTTTTTCATGAGTTCGTTTGAACCAGGCTCAGTTTCTCATGAGTTCGTCTCTCTCCAGCAGTACCCCCCAACGTGACAGAGTCATACGGCGACTTTACGAGCGCCGACAGTGATAAGAATTGTTAATTTTATAGAGCGTGCAGGGACGTGTGCATCAAATTCAATGTCTTCGGCTGAAGTTTGTTTTAAATGCACGAGATATGGTACATAGAGAGATGAATCTTTGACGAAGTAGGCTGGTTTGTTTTGGTCGGATACTTTGAGTTGTGGTGGGCCATGTAGATGGACATTTGTAAGTTCTTCTGTGTGTTGATGAGTGGTTCTAAAGTTCAATAATTCATGTCTAGACATATGCTAGCCCATTACAATACTAAAATCGGTTTCTCAAATGTCTTGAAAGGCTCATAGTGTAGATATTTCGATTTTGATATATTTATAGATATACCTCTTCGGGCGCATTCTACCAAACTTTTATACAATGACATAGAATAAGTCTTATACTGAGAATGAACTTTGAATTTTTGACAGTTTTCCATACTAGAACTGTAAGACGTCAATTTTATTCCACGGACAAAAGCTATCTGACGTTGGTAAAATCAGCAATTAATGGCAAGCGACATTGTGGCAGGTCCAGATGGAGATGGTGGGATATGCGCCTGACTCCTTCAACAAAAACTGGTTCTTTGTGATTGGAAAGAGAGTAGGGAGGCCTTTGTCCTGCAGTGGGATATCACAGGCTAATAATATATATAGATAAACGTATAGCTGTACAATCACACCTATACTGCTGTACCTACATATTCTGTTCTTTGAAATAATAAATAAGAAGGTTTCAATGTTAAAGATACAGCCCGTGACATCACAGCGGGCCCTATCAAGCAAGAATACCAGCGCTGCGACATTTATTTTTTAAACGTAGCAGCATCATGCTGAGATAGGAGCCCTTTGGCCTCGTATAGGACGTTTTGTTTCATTTTTCTTTTTTTTAATATAATTGAATTTTTATTTTTGATTGTGTTTAGTTTGTGATCTTCCTGTACGATTCGCAATAAATACTTTTTCTTTATTTCTTAACTGTTTTTATAACAATCTCTTTCAGGCTTGTTTGTATATCTGTATGATCTATATGTTTCGGGATTGGACAGACCAGTTTCCTGAATATAACTAGAATCCTACCAATTCGTTAGATTGCGCTTGATTAGTAAATGGCCACGTATTGAATACTTTTGTGTTAAACCTGTAGTGCAGGTCGAAGGCTTGTATACATTTGGTAATCAATGCGATTGGGAAAGGAGTGCCGATTGTAGAATGGCTTGCGTTGTGTATTTGTAAAGTTAACATACAGTCTGGGCATTTTTGCTGAACTGGGCCGTTTTGGCGCAGCCGTGAGGCACACTTTCCTGCAAATTTTTTACATCGGACTTTACACGTTTTATTTGTTTTTATCTGATGTGTGTATCTGGTGTACTCTGCCTATTTTAGTCTGTGCTAAAAAAATGTATTTTCTTTCTTGTTTCTTCCTTTCTTGAAATTTTTATTGACTTCAAAAAAAAGAGGAGGTTTTCAATGCGTCGGAATCTTTTTTTGTATGTAGAATGTCCAGCGATAATTCTCTACCGTGCGCCGGCCGGCTTCTATGATTTTTATTAGAACGGCGTTTGTTGTTGTGTTGGATTCATACTTTGCCACCAACTTCCGAAACTAAAGTTCTTTTGCTCTTTGTATTGTTTATTTTGTTTTTGTAAAAAAGGATTTGTTACCTTTAGGTAAGGATTGTTTTGTTTATCATCAAAATCGATTCGAGACCGACAGAACTACAAAATTCGCATTAGAAATAGGTCGTCTTTGAAGATTTATAGTGTCACCGTATTCGCACGAACTATCAGCCTAATAAATTAGTAAGACAGCTCACAAAGCGCATTACGTGGAATACACGGTGCCTTGTTGCGGTGTGTTGTCGTGCTCAACCTGAGTACGCACTCAGCGGATTAAGTGCTCCTCACTGCCTCTTAATCGATCGCCGTATGGTGCTGCGATGTATTCGCGGGATTCAGTAAGGAATATATCATACATCAATAATATATAATCAATAATAGTAGTTTTAAATGTGTTACTAACAACAATATGAATCATTTGTGTTCGAAATAAATAAATAATAATAATAATGCTCACGAGATTTTCACATGGGGGTCGGCAGGCCGCCTCGAGCTAAGTTATACTTCATACTTGCTACTTATTGCATATAATATAAACAACAGTTTTTTAGTTGAAATCAAATATATTTGTGTTTTTAGCTAACTGATGGTCAATTAAAACAGTTGTCTGTACGTCTGTAAAAGTGCCTCATTTATTTCTGCAAATAAATTAAAACCGTTGTTCTAAGCAGCAATTAGAAAATTATTATGTTAAAAACCCTGTGCCCGATGGGATTTCCGTCAAAAATGACAAACTGCCATATAAACTTTCAGCCCCTATTTAACTACTTTAGGGGGTGAATTTTCAAAAATCGCTCCTTAGTGCTCATGGTCGCTATATAAGGAACCCTTGTGCAAAAATACAGGCTTCTAGGCCTACCAGTTCAGGCTGTGCGTTGTCTGTCAGTGATTCATCATGTGCCTAGCCTTGGGGTCGGCTTCTACTCTAACCGGATGCAGCTGAATACCAATATTTTACATGAAGCGACCGCCTATCTGACCTCCACAACCCAGTTGTCTGTCAGTGATTAAATGAATGAAAGTAAGACACCTAATAATTCAACGTGAAAATTAAGTTCCGACTGAAACAATGAAGTGTTTGTTAATAAACCAAAGGTTATTCATTCATTACTCAATCAATGAAATCAGCAGAAGTTAGTGTGGATGTCACAATGCGCAAACATTGGAACCGGGACAGAATGCCGAGAACACCTCAAAACTTTGCGACGCTCCGCTTCGGTAATAATCGCTAGTTCACAGGGCTGGCAAAATGTGGAACGGAAAATATAATGGATGTTTTGTTACAGATTGTAAGGTCTATTGAGTGGTAAAGGGAAGAAGGGGGGTTTGAAGTAAGTTGGGTTTGAGATAAATGAGCTAGAGAGAGAGAAAGTGTGAATTTAATACGCGTTTTTAATACAGAGCCACCTAGTAAAAGTTTTTAGAAGCTCTCATAAAGTTGTTGCTTTATGTCGCCATCTTGGTTTTTCACTTTGACCTCACTATTGGCTTGAGCATCCTCGAACACCACGAAAACTACTCTCTCTGTTTGTCGGTCAGAGAAAGTCGCGAAACGCTTTTTCACTCATGACGTTCTTTTGTTTTTTGGCTTGTGAAGACCACCAAATTAAGTTCTGCCAATGAGTTGAACGAATCGAATGAAAAACTACACAAGTGATGACCCTACCACCTTCCCGAACAAAACAATTGACACTACCTACAAAACTCTCGCTATTGGTGGGAAAAATTTATGAGTTTTGTTCCTTCAGATAGTTCTCGTGTTACCTCTTGCTATAGATTTTGTTCCAAACGGTAAATCGTGACTTCCAATCTAAAGTTGAAAAGTAAATGAATACTATGAGAAAAAGTGAGACTTTTGAGAAATTGCGGCCATTTTGCGGTTTGGTGTTTCAGTGTTAATGGGTGCAATTAAGTAGGTACCTAGGTATATTTCTTGTATTTTAACGCCTTTAATTGCTTTGAAATAAATCACACCAAGACAGGTATCGCCGATGTTGGTGATAAGTCTGCGAGGCTGAAGTGGGACTGGGTGGGTTACACCTATAGGATTCATCCAGACAGATGGGACAAAGTGGTCACTCAGTGAGAGCCTGCTGACGGGCGTCGTCACCGAGGCAGGCCTAATAAATGCTGGTGTGCTGATTTGGACTCGTTCCTAACCGATTGGATGGAGAAGGCACAGCTCAAAGAAGGGTGGAAGAATATAGGGGAGGCCTTTGCCCTGCAATATAGGTATAGGTTAACAGAAAAAAAATCGCTTTGAGTCTAATGCTTAGGAAAATTATTGTTTTTTTTGTGAATTTTTTTGATGACATTGAAACAAAATGCGTCTACTACAAGTCCGTTCATAGTTATTTTAACTCTGATAGCAGCAACCTAACAGCAACTTTATTGTAACGAGGTTAAAATCACAATGTTTTGACAAATTTGTCGCAGCAACCCAACCGCACCCTTATAAGAATGAGAATAAAGATCGCTGTGATTTGGACAATGATGCAGAATCAGAGGTAAAATAACTGTGAACGGACTGTACTACCGAATGAGACTATTAATGCCTGCTTTCCGAATTATGAACTTGAATGTAGATAGTTTGCTGGATGGCTCCATAAAATCGAATCGGAAATAGTTGAATACAGAATTCATCATCTGCCTAGCCTTTTCCCAACTGTGTTGGGGTCGGCTTCCAGTCTAACCACATGGACTACCTGTCCAGTAGTTTACATGCAACAACTGCCTATCTGACCCATTTACTGGGTAACTTGATCCATACCCCTTGGTAAGACTGGTTGTCAGACTTTCGGGCTTCTGATTAACTGTAACGACTGCTAGATCTACAAATGACCACCGGGACCAATGGCTTAACCTGTTTTCCGAGGGGTAATGAGGGGTAATGGATGATCACCCATCCACATACCTACCGACCCATTGCTTAACCTTGAAGACCGACATGTGCGGCTGTTATTATTTAGCCACGTGGCTGGAGTTGTTGCAGAATTACCTAGATACAAAATAATCCTACTAATATTATAAACGTGAAAGTTTGTATGGATGTATGGATGTTTGTTACTCTTTCACGCAAAAACTACTGAACGGATTTGGATGAAATTTGGCACACATATGGTTTATAACCAGGATTAACATATAGGATACTTTTTATCCCGATATTCCCACGGGATCGAAACTTATGCGGGTGAAACCGCGGGGCGCAGCTAGTAGATTCATATTCTAATCTACGTTAAAGGTTGATAGCAACAGCCGAATAGCTATTATGCATGCATCCCGAACTATAAACTCGATATATTATTACTGTGTGTAGTTTCAAGTGGTACCTATCTATGCCCCTTAGGTCAAAACTATCTTCTATTATATAGTATAGTTATGGTTAATGACGTACGTATATAATATACGGACACAGCGAACACGGCACGGCACGATTAAAGCCAGAAGTTAACGGTTGGCGGTGGGATAACCCCGTGCTTCGGAAAGCACGTTAAGCCGTTGGGCCTGCGCCTGCCGAGCCGAGCCGAGCCGAGCCGAGCCGAGCCGAGCCAAGCCGAGCCGAGCTGAGCCGAGCCGAGCCGTTGGGCTCCGGTTTTGTCGGATTGCCGTCCCATGGGCAATGAGAGTGAAGGAAGAGAGAGTGCACCTGTCTCTTCGCACACACTTGTGCACTATGATATCTAGCTTAGTCTCCGCTTGGGATAGGTTGCCATGGCCGAAACTCGGTCTGAACGACTTTATTTATTTTATAATATACGGGTGAACCTTTTGTTGCAATAGAAAAAATATTATTGTGTATATCGCACACTTAATCGGCCCAAGAAGGGCTCAAGCATGTCACGACCGATTCATCGTTGCTTTTTTAAAACCACTCACAGTTAAAATTGCCCTCAGAGTCACAACACATGTTGCAACATATGACCATTCAATTCCTTTCAACCTAATCAAAAAATCTATGTAGTATCTAAAAGACAACTTCTTGAAAATATTCATAAAATAATTGTAAAAATACATAAAATTCCACTGCCCACAAGGATTCTTGCAACATTTTAAACGGTGCAGATTTTAATTCATGCGGAAATCCGCATGTATTCAAAAAAGGCGACGCGGAATCCTGGCCCTGTGTCCGCACACGGAACGTACGGACGGACGCATGATTAAATTTTCAGGTGTATATTGGAGCTCCACTAGTGGGGGGTCTTTCATTCAAATGATGTTGCCTTCCTTTTTTGGAGTATTTGAAGCTCTTGATTGGTTTTGGTTCATCAAACCAGATAAGCTTTTGCTTTAGATTAGGGTTAGCAAAGCATTTATTTCAATAAACTAATTACTGGCACTTTTGTCAAGGAGTCAGTCACTCAGAAATATAAAGCTAGTTGTCCATTCCAAATGGTAGTATATACCATGGAGAAGAACGGGCAAGAAACTCCATGGATACTCTTTTAAATGATAATTGTCACAAAAATATTAGTTACATCATTAATGTTGAATTTATAATGATATGTGAGAACGATGTAAAAAGACGTACACGTTGAATGCGTCCAGAGAACAGAAAATGGAAACAAAAAAATAAAGTAGCTAAGAGTTGACCAGTCCCAAGAGACGGCGCCCGTTCACGAACATGACACATGGATCAGCACCATGTAAAGCGTAAATTCGAATATTCATTTATCCTTTTTTTTTTCCTCCTCCTTCCTGGCCCCATCCTTGCTTAGCTTCTGTCCGCGACTTCGTCCACGTGAAAGGAACATCAAGTGGCATTCGGAAATAGTCTAGATTTCTTTCAGTGCAACAATTTTATTTGTTCTAACCAACAAAAAAGAAATTACGTCTTCATAAAATTTGTTTAGATAATAACGTAATGAGGTTTTACGGAATAGTTTGAAATAAATCTCAAATCATTTTCGTTAAGAGTTATTATGTTTACTTGACTCATTTACCTCCAATCCTGCAATCAATAGCCGCCCGGGCAAATAGCCCGCTAGTGTGGGCGATTACAAACCGGACCCGTTCTGTTTTAGTTATTAAGTACTAACATAGGCTAAGCCGTTTTTGGTACTAACACTATAGAGCATTGTAGTCTGAATGAATAAAGATTATTATTATTATTTATGTGGAGTTTCCCTGCGTGATCGAATCAGAAATGAAGAGTTCCGCAGGAGAACCAAGGTAACAGACATAGCTCGAAGAATTACCAAACTTAAGTGGCAGTGGGCAGGGCACATTGCTCGCAGAACAGATGGCCGATGGGGCCGCAAAGTTCTGAAGTGGCGACCGCGTACCGGAAGATGTAGCGTTGGAAGGCCTCCCACAAGGTGGACCGACGACCTTGTTAAAGCCGCAGGAACCCGTTGGATGCGAGAAGCACGGAACCGGTCGAGGTGGAGGTGCGCACGGAATCGGTCCAAGTGGAGGTGCTTGTGGGAGGCCTATAGGCGTCCATCATTGGACGTCTTTCGGCTGAAATGATGATGATGATTATTTACTCAAGTCGTATCGTAAGAGCGATTCTCTAATAACTCGTGTCGGCACTAGAGAAGAAGCAGAAATAATATTTATACTACAAATACCTAAGAAGTATACAAATGACTCGTGTGTATATTTTTCCCCCCTTAGCAACGCACATCGAACTAGCTCTCTTTGTGTTAACAATATTGCTTGAAGCGATAGCATCGCATGGAACTAATTAAAGAGTCTTATTAAGATTTAATAGGGTATTCTTTGCGCCGTAAATAATGAGCAGAACGAGGCAATATTCTCTGCGGAAGATAAATGTTTTATTTATATTTTATGGCTTAATTAGCATGGAAATATGGATAGCGGAATAATTTTAATGTTTCTGTTTTCTTCGAGTTTTCCCGAGTGAGTCTGGTTGGGTGGGTTTTCTTTCTTACTCGATGGGCTGAATATTATCTGTGGTTTAAGTGAATTAGTTTTTTGTCCAACTCTACTCCGTTAGTTTTGCTAGGTTTTTTTTTACTAACTTAGTTTGCGGTTCCAAAGAAAAACATACTAAACTTTAAATATTATGTCCGAATTTGAATGTCTCTTGGTAAAAGTTCACTTAGCACAGAGGTACGGTCAACAACAAAAGTCGATTAACATTGCTACTTTTATACATTCATCATCTAAATTGGCACATAACGATTCGATAATCAGATTTTTAGCATTTAATGTAATGAGTTATAGAGTTTGTTTGTATTCTTTAAATTTTATATCTGTTCCGATTTTAATAAAAAAAAATTCAATAATTACCAAAGATTTAGAAAAGTAAAGTGTTAATCGACCTTTTTTTTGCTGACTGTACCTATCAGATTGATGCAGTGAACTGTTTGAAACGTTTTTAGCAATATCTCAGCCATGTAAAAGTCCCCAAAAATCACCATAAATCCTATGAATACTAAATCATCCCTTAAAAAATATTCGCCACATAACCAAACCCAGTCTATTTCCATTTGTTTGAAGCAGTCCATGTAAAAACTAGTATATTTTAAAGCATGCATTTCAAAGGGCCGGAGCGTGCGAGTAAATTCAAATTACCTTGACAAATAGCCTTTCGGTTTTACATAAAAAGCAGATCCACCGGACGGGGCGCTTCGTACAAAAGGCTGGAATATAAACGGAAATGGTGGAATAGAATATTATAATACGTAGAGGGTATTTGTAGAGATTTTATATATTTTTTGTAAATACTAATACTGTTCTATTGGTAAGGTCGTAGAAAAACCCGTCTAGTAGGTTTTATCTCTACCTAAGAATGCCACGTAAAGAATGTACGAGCAAACAATTTATTTGTGAAATTCTAAGTAGGTAGGTAGCCTCTGATTTTGATACGACTCTGATTATTGATTTATCATTGGGAATACTAATGAATAATTGGATCCTAGGTGATTCAGTTATTATATAACATAATCAGCTTATAATGTTCTCAATGCTAGGACATAGGGCTCCTCTTGGTGAGAGGGAGTGGGCCGTAATCCACCACACGAGCCCATTGCGGGTTGGTAGAAGTCACATGTCTTCGAATTTTTGGTTCTAGGACATGCCGGTTTCCTCACGATGTTTTCCTTCACCGTTTTAAGAGCAGTGGTGATAAAGTAATTTACACAAAGTGAAGCGCCCGTCTGGGTTCGAACCTACGACCTAGAACTCGTAAGTTGCGGCCGTTACCACTGTGCCACCACTGCGCTCTTTTTTTGCTCTCTCTTAAAGTTATTACAACATTCATATAAGGAATTTAGGTTTATATATCTACTGTATTTTCTTTAAAAACGAATAATTTAACCGATAAGCGGATTCCTTTTTGATAAGGATTAATGTTGTTAACAAAGCCCATGCCTTGACGTCGTAAATTATACTATAATCGGCTAAATACATAAAGCAATGAAAAATTACATTAAAATATAAATACGGGCTTAACTGAAGAACTTACAGGTACTTGCCAGTTTTCGGTTCATTTTTAAAGTTAAAAATAACGAATTCACGAAAAAGAAAATTCCGCAATTACGTACCTCCACAACTACGAATTAATAATTCACGAAAAAGGACACAAACAAACTCAGCGCAGAACGTACCTAATTCATAAACATACATTTTATTTAAAAATGAAATACAAAACTTGTGATTTGCATACTCGCACGACAATTCAATTCGCATATTCATGCTAAGTCCGTCTCCGCTGAAACAAATTTAAAAATATTGCTGCAACATACAGCTCGCTTTTGCGTATGGACGAGTGCATCTAATTTTGTATATTGAAGTCATTCATCTATTGTTCTATTTCTCGTGTCTTACTGGCCGGTATTGGCAAGTATTGTATCTTCAACAATCGTATAGGTCAGAAATTGTAGTTTTATAATGATTAAATAATATAACATCACGCCTGTAATCCCCGAAGGGTAAGGCAGATGTGTACCTGTATTACACGCTTATTTTGTCAGTTATGTTTAAGTTCTATGTGATAGGGGGCAAGCCTTTTGCCATCAATCCAGCTGCTATTGAGAAATTCCTTATGGCACTTTACCGACCTGGGAATCCATTCCAGGAGCTTATGCTCAGCAGTAGCGCCTGCGACCACTAGGCCAACGAGGCAGTAATTAATTATAATTATTAGTTTGTTTATTAGAACCTTTAATTATTTAGATGTTTTAAGGTAAATATATTTCCTCTAAAACCATTTCTCTAATTATTGATCATTTCGATAAAGAACGGTTGTTTAGAAAGCGATCCGTTTTATAATATAGAAACCCGACATATTATTTATCCATAACCCACTGAAAAAGCGCTTGAAAACAGTGTAAAAACTCAACAAATCCTAGATTACGACGGGGCAATTTTAACACAAAAATACAAGTGCAATTTGAGCGGCCATAAAGCGAGGCCCGAGTTCAGAACGTCTTAATAGTTAGTTGGCAAGCTTTGTTATTCTCGACACCGGAATGTGAATCTGTGTGGAGTGTGCGGTCGTAATCTGGGACATACTGTCCTGTAATTGCGATCCTAATTGTCCCCCCTTCCCCTTCTTTATTCTGTCCTCCTTGTTATATGCCATGTTGCCGTTTGTCCGCCACTGTCCGGCATGACCGCTCTTGTTTCGTATTGTGTGGGCCTACGGTTGCAGAATTTGATGCCTTGATTGTAGTGAGGGCTTCGGGCCATTGTTGTGGGGTCCCTCATGGTTCGGTGGTGTTGTTGTACTGTCAGAAGGTCTGTGTTAAGTTGAGTATGTGCATGGCGTGTATACAGTAGTCTAAAGTTCCCTATTGAGATATTAGTTTTCCATTCATGTATCTTATTAACTATTTACTTCACATAATAAACTAACATAATCAGCCTATAACGTTCCCACTGCTGGGACACAGGCCTCCTCTCTTCGAGAGGGAGTTGGCTGTAATCCACCCCGCGGGCCCAGTGCGGGTTGGTAGACATCACGTGTCTTCGAATTTTTGGTTCTAGGACATGCGGGTTTCCTCATGATGTTTTCCTTCGTTTTTAGAGCAGTGGTGATGATATTATTTACACAAAGTTAAGCACCTGTCTGGGTTAGAACCCACGACTAACAACTCGGTAAGTCGGTCGGTCTCGGTTATCCTCCGCTACCACGAATTACTTTTCACCTCATTATTAGGTAAATAAAACCTCCAATGATAGACGTAAGATGGATAATTAAATATACTTATGGAAATGAAACAATATATGTTTGTAACTTGGAAGAATAAGTCGCACAGTAAATGGCACACATTTTTCATTTCATTATTCACACATTTATTATTGTTACCACATCTTACGATGCCAAACCACAAATTTCCACACCCATTTCGCTGAACAACCTCAATAAAAAGATTACAGATGCAATCTCCACACAAAGCAAGCAAGCGGAACACTGGTTGTATCTGGTCCAGCTTGTGCCATCTGTTGGCAGGCATGGTAGGCTTGCCGCCAAGCACGATACATTCCGCTAATGGCTAGATTACAAATCGTTGCGTTCACTCAGCCGCTGGCATGGACCGACGATTTAATACAGTGTGTGAGCACAGACCGATTGCGGGATGTGGATTGCGGAGTATGCAAGTTTGAGAGATAGTTTTGAGTTGATTGTTTTTTATGCTTTTTAGAGCATGTTTTTACACAGGCAAAATTAAAAATTATAAAGTGTATTTGAAAATTCATTGGCATTATCTATATAAGGGCTGATTTTTCTAAGGCCAAATAATTTTATTCGTGGAATACATTTGAATTTTTGAAAATTCTACCATACAAAATCAGTCAGACGTCAATTTTATTCCTCGAATATAAGTTATCTGGCGTTAGAAAACTCAGTCCTAAATAAAACAAAGTCGGGTTTGTTACACCATTTCTAACTCGAGAACGGCTGGACCGATTTTTATGATCTTTGATTTGTTGAATTGGATGGACATGGGAAAACCTCACGAAAAAAATTTTATGAAGATAATTCATTTTCTCATACATTTACAAGTTCGTAGTGTCAGCTAGTTTTAGATATTTTAGAGTTTTGATTTCGGTTATTGTTGGTCATTGAGAAAGTACATTCACTCACTAAAAGATTGACAGTGAATTCAAAATTAACCTGTATAATGTTTAGTCAAAGAAAAGGATGATTACTGACTAGGCCGTGAATGCGTTATGGTGGATTGACGTTAATATAATTATTTTCTTATTCAAAACTACATGATTTTTGAAAAGATGTAGCCTACAGACCAGTATCTACAGACCACCGTAGTATCTTTAAACCAGGTACTTCAACAACTCCGGTACAACTTCAGATCCCGAGAGAACAAAAGTGGTTTCGCTGGATTTCTCAGTAGATGACCATCCTAAAGTTACTAATACTGTTCCATAATGCCGCCTGGTACACAGATTCATATTCACAGAATGACGTCACCAAGATGTCAGTGCTTCATAAAAATTCAAACTACCTACACCTCTTTTATGACACTGAATCATGGTTTATTTATTTCGTCTTCGTTGGAACGTCTCGCCATGCAAATGTCTACGCTCAATGAAATTGCAGTCTCAAGTAATATGGAAGGCATTCTGAGTAGTGCATTGAGTTTAATTATAAGCAATTTGAAAAGCCTCCCGTTTGTTAATGTTCTATTAATTCTTAACTTATCTAAGGCAACCCCTACACCTACAATAATGTAATTGAATCAACCCCTGCACTCAAACGATCCATTATTTTCGGGTAATAACATTGCTTGTCTTATAAGCTTCAAAGTTTTCACGCAAGCAAGACCTGCGCAATACTTATCCTACCCGGTGCAATAAAAATTTAACTTGCTCAAACTTTTGTTCAGTCATTGCGAAATCTTCAATATTAACCCTAAACGTTCAAAAACATTGCGCAATTCATGGTATTGTGCAATATAATTAATCGACAAGGGCTCAGAAACGATGTTTTATCATTTATTTTTACCGAATGTTGGATTCTATGATTCTGGTACAGACCGACCTCATCTTTTTTTTCGCTGTCCACTGGTGGGCAAAGGTCTCCCCCATATTTTTCCAGTTTTCTTTGTGCTGTATCTTCTCCGTCCCAATCTGTTAGAAAACGATTCAATCGTCACGCCAGCGATTCTTTGGCCTGCCTCGGTGACACGGTGTTTACAAAACATATTATTAATGTAAAAGTGCTTGTGTAAACTACTTACAAAAACTAAAGATTATTATTTAAAGTTATAACTACGGGAGCATTAATAGAAGGAATTTTGACAATGCAAATGATTTAATTACTTAGATACTGTTGTAATAAATGCAATGCATTTGAATATAAACTTTTACTACTTACCGGTTCCTTTGAATTCATGTTCTTTTGATTTTTGTTTGCTAAACTACCCTGCATCGTAGTTTAAGTTATCTTTTTTATCACAAAAGCTAACAAACTACTGCGCTCCGTAAGCTACTAGTTTCAAGTAAAAGCATTTTGCGCTGTTGCAATGTGATTGATGTAAACGAATTAAGTTACAAGCTTTAACTTAGGGGAACTTGACTAATGGAATTAGCTTGCTTGTTTAATTTCGTTTATAGTACCGTTTACAAATTATGTTTACAAAGGGTTGGTGTAAATATCATTAATTTTAATGGATACGGTATTATTAACTTCGATTGAGTTTATGTTGAGTTAGTGACGTCATTCAAGAAAGAAATAAATGTTTATTTGTGACAGCGTAAGTATTTAAGAGGTTGCTGTTTAATATGCATAGCCTGTAGCGCAACCTTATTTAAATGGCTTTTAATATTCTAAACAGCGCGCTCAGTTAGTATTTTTAATTACTTTGCAAAAAAGTAACTAAACTTTTTGATATTTATGCTGTAAGTATTCATCTAAGAGAATTTATTATGAAATTTATTTACATTATTTTTCGCAACATGGGATAATAATTTTAGGTAGCAATATTAGTTGTAACTCTCACGTTGGTCAAGTGATCGCAAGCGATACTGCTGAGCATGAGGTCCTGGGTTCAATTCTCAAGTCGGGCAGAGTGTTTTTGGGTTTTTCCATCAGGAATTCTTCAGTAGCAGCCCGGTGTCTGAACTTTTACCCAGCTGATAGCAATAGGCTTGCATTATTACATAGAACTTAAAACACAATTGGCGAAATGCGAGTGTGCTATAGATACACGCCTAACTATTCGGTGAAATACAGGCGTTATGTTATGTATGGTATATATTATTGGTAAAAATATCTGTTTTAAAGTAGAATGGGAGATGAATTCAATTGATTAGTTGTAGGTAGCTATCGCAGTCAAACTTTTTACCCTATTCTATCATCACACAAAATTTTGATTAATCCTTGACTATTGAGGTTGAACACTGACCTATGATAAACAAATACGCTAGAATTCATACTATCGATGATAAAATGAAGACATTTGATTTTCGCCATTTTGGCGCTGACAGCAACGCGAGTGTCCGTGGAACTAGTATTTTTGATAGTGAGTTTTATAAGATGCGCCTACTCTCATGATAAAAATTTTCTAAATATCTCGTAGTGAACACAAAATACACAATAAAAGATATTCCACGATTTAGAACTAAATCGTTAGAGACTTACCAAAACAAAACGACCATTTGCCGCAAGGTGTCAATTTTAGTTCCTGAGACGCTCGAGCGGGGCGCTTTGGATTGGCACAAAAAACAACTGTCATTTCGTATAGTATATAATCCACCGTACTTATAATATATGTAGGTCAGCGGTTTGAATGAACTTTACACCCTGTTCCTCACACCTCTATACTTTGACACCTAATAAAAAATATTTACACTATTTAATCTCAACAACAGACTGATGATCTTGTAGAGGCACTATAATAAACAGAAAAGCACTATTTCACATAGTAATAAGTTTTCGAGAGCAAGGTAAAGAATGTCACTATAAATGCCGTTTACTCCGTCAGTGTACGCAGTCCTCAAGTGAAATCAAATATTGGGCCTTTCGATTTAAGCTGAAAGTGTTTGATGCGTTCTCCCTTTTAGATTTTTGGCAGCCAATTCCAGGGTTTTATTCTGTTTAGGTGGAAGGAATATACGACATTATCCTGAAAGACTGAAAAATATAGTTTAGCGGTATAACGCGTAGATCTCAGTAGAATTCAATTCAATTCCAGGGGACTGAGAACAGCTGGACCATTCTGTAAAAATCTCACCGTGAAAACTTAGGTGAACTGAGCTTGAAGTGGCACTGTCATTTCAACTAATGCTAGGGGATTGACACTATTGACTCACGTCTCTCACTTCACCTAAGTTTTCAAGGTGAGATTTTTACAGAGCTGGCATAAAAATTACGTGCAAGCACGCTCAAATAAAACAACTGAGCAACAACATTTTTATGTTATGTTATACGAATATTGTATTACCTATTTTCTTATCTCCATTTATTCTGTCTCTCTCGCTCTCTCTCTCTCTCTATCTCTCTTTTACCCTTTAATTAACTCCAGGAAAACTTCACCCAAACAATTACACCAAAATTCAACCCTCAAGCTGCGAAACGCCAAAAATCTTGTTCACTTCTGTACCGTAACTTCGGTAACACAAACAGCCCTAACAAACGGTGCCACAATAACGAGAATCACCCCAATAGAAGGCAAGACAGGTGCAAGCCCCGACCACAGAATATATAACTACAGAAGGCGGGCTCCGTAGAACGAGTGAAAATGCACACACATGACGCGTAGTATAATCAGTCTATAATGTTCCCACTGCTAAGACACAGGCCTTCTCTCCATAAGACGGAGTGGGCCATAATCCACCACGTGGGTCCCGTGCGGGTTGCTGGATGTCATATGACTTAGAATTTTTTTGCTCTGGGACATGTCGGTTTCCTCAAGATGTTTTTCTTCATCGTTTTGAGAGCAGCGGTGATGAAATGAATTACACATAGTAAAGTCTGCCTGTGCGAGTCCGAATTCAGCACCTACGACTCGTAAGTCGCGGCCGATACCGCTGGGACACCACTGTTCACGACGACACGACGCGTATGCATAATATCGAACAACAGGTATAGCCACGGAATTAAAATATTAAGCACTTTAAGGTTAATTTTTATTTGCTACGAGTAGTTATTATTTTTCGACTACGTTTTCATCATTTTGAATGAAAACGACAATTCGAAAAGATGACATGCGCCAGCTACGAGACAAGGAAATGTGTTTGAAAATTGCTAAACATATTCGCTCTGTGACCGTACGTGAGCTGTGTCTATGTGTGCATGCGTGTTTGCTTGTTATATAGAGCTGTCCTTCTGTACCTATCTATTCTGTGCCGCAACGTAAATAAGCTATACGAACAATTTGTGGCGAATGGTTAGTTGAAGCCAAGCTCGCTGGTTTAGTCAAGACTTGGTGCGGCTTAAATCTACG
Organism: Apamea crenata; assembly: GCA_949629185.1. Taxonomy (NCBI): domain Eukaryota; kingdom Metazoa; phylum Arthropoda; class Insecta; order Lepidoptera; family Noctuidae; genus Apamea; species Apamea crenata. The sequence continues at coordinate 18,175,327 of OX451360.1, read as the reverse complement.
GTTGAAATCTGGATTCGGTTGGAAGATATTTTTTAATAACATTTTGGAATTGTTTGTGAATTTTGAATTTTCTCTGAATTTGTTTTACTTTAGAATGACTTTAAGATATTTTAAGAAAACTTTATTTATTCATCTTGACTGTGTTTCTGTACCTATCTATATTTAGCTTATGAAATTCTGAACTTCAGACGTAGAGGCAGCGAAAACAGAGCGATATTTTCAGACGTAAAAAAACAGCGCCAATAAAACTTTTAATGAGCCAAAACAGAACATCTTATCCAATATCACGAGACCGAAACCCATAACAAGCCTTAACAGCATGTAAAAGGAGACCCAAAACACTAAAATAAACAAAGAGATAAAAATTCCCAAAAGGATTTGCGGCAAGTGCCCTCAAAATCACCATTCAGCCCTTGGCGATTACATGATATCGGCTTTTTGCGTTACATTCGCGAAATTCAATAATACCGATGCTCGTAAAGGGGCGGGGTGGCAAAAAAATCGGTATTTGGCTCACTAAACCGTTATTGTCAACCGCTGCAAATAACTGGGATGTTTTTTCTTGTTATTTCATTTTAAAAGGTCCACGGTAAATGTTTGCTAATATTGAACGGCTTTTGGATCGTTTTTGAAAGGTGTGTTATGGTGAGCACGTCTACCTGTAGAAAGAATAAAGTTTATTTGGACACAGTTCGTGAAACACAAAATACAAATAAAAGGTAATATTGTGTTGAGGAAAGTTTAAAAAACTCGCATCCACACTCGCGCTAATATAGGTACGTGACTTTAACTCAAAGATCGAAAATGAAAAGCCAAGAAAATATATTTCTTGAAAGTTCTAACACGCGATGTATTATCTGCTACGATCGCGTAGCTGTGTCATCGTCGCGTCAGCTACGCCGTAGCTACATATCGACGCGTCAGCTACGCCGTAGCAACATATTGACGAACGAAGTTATCTTTTTAGCTGACTTCAAAAAGGCGTAGAATATTCTGTGAAACAGTTTAAGTTGTCTTCGATGTCTTTTTTTTCTAATAGTGCTTAATTTGTTTCTACCAATTTTACTGTAAGTTTAGGTTATTTTTCAGGCAAAAAATTATATTTGGCAAAACTTGTGAGAACATGCACAATGCACGGTTAAAAACAGTAAAAAGGTGAACAATTTTAAGTCTGCAATGGTGCGTAAACAGGGTCCGGTTAGTCTGTCCCGCGAGTTACGAACGAACGCTGTTTTGCTCAGTTGACTTTTATAACACGTGAATATTTACAGTGTAAAAATATGCTGCTTCATGCCATGGAAATACTTCCATTTGTGGGTACTCTTTTGACCGTGAACGTTACACGGTCTTTATTGGTGACATGCTACCTGTAAATACTACATAAAATAAATACCATGGTGAGCAGTAAAATCCAGTAAAGCATGGAGATTTAAGTATTCAAATGCTTTGATGAATGAGATTTTTGTGGAATTTAAACAAGATAGTAGATTGTTAGAATACTCTTTTTTGTACAAAATTTAGGTACGTGATTATAATTTATCATCCTCAAGGCCAATTCCCGTAATTGGAAACGTTCAAAGTCTAGTCGCAATCTCATCTCAGCTACAATCAGTGTCAAAAAAGTGGGAAATTAGAGGTATTTTTGACAGATTGAGACAGATGATGTGATGACTGTGAACGTTCTTAAAATTACGAGATTTGCCCTTCTGTTTTCAAGTAGGTCTAACGATATAATGGGCTAAATAGTTTATCGCAAAGAAAATTAGACTGTATTTTTACCTATAAGTCAAATAAATTATTAGCATTAATTACAACAACACTCCCACACACACTCACACTCACCACTCACCACCACCACTCACCACTCACCACTCTCACTCACTCTCACTCTTCTTGTTATATATACTAACAAGATATGGATTTTAATTATACGAAATAAATTATTCTATTCTATTCTATTACTATTCCCCATCAAACTGCTTCATCATTTCACACCACCACATACTCCCAACCCACACATGGTCGCTCCAAAATCCTCTTACCCGTCTATTAACAAAAGAACGGAACTAAAAACTAAAAAGCAAGCGAACGTTTTCAGTATCCGATGCAATTTGTGAGTATTCGGAGCATTCCCCCAGATTCCGAGCGCGTACCGAACAAATCCGATAACGCGTCACGCCGAAACTTGCAGACTCAATTTCAGGAACACGATTACTCCGCGATGGGAACAAGAGTTGAATCTCGGAGTACCTGACTCGGGTCTGTGAGTTCATTTTAAGGTGTGGAATGGTGTTTAGCGGGACAATGGAGACATTTGGCTGGAACGTCTTGTCTATAGTCTGCCATTAACCTAGTATGTTGTTATTGCACTTCAGAATTATGTTAGAAAGTGCAAAAGTGTTCAATAAACAAAAAAAAAAAAAACAAAAGGCTATCTTACACATTTGCACAAGTGGTACAATAATCGTTTATTGACATTCTTGAGTGTTCAAAATAAGACTGCACGAAAAAAAAAACTTTGAATATAAAAAATCAAGATTCGCATAATTATACGAGTATACGATGAAATGGATAGTGACTGGTAGAGGAAGAAAATCAAGTTGAGATTAAGAATAATCACATAGTACAATAATGTCAGTTCACTTGAAGACTTCCATCCAGCAGGGACATGCTGAAGTAGGAAGTAAAGGATGGCTGATGGTGGAAACTTAAAATCAGTTAATGTTCAATCAGTTAGTAAAGTATGCATACTGCGTATAAAAGCTAAATTTGCAAGATAAACTATAAAAAAACTCCATTCGTTTTTTGAAAGAGGCGTTAACCTAAAGAGGTAAAATACAAGAAGTTGTACGAATTGGTGTTTTCTCTACAAAACATACAAAATAACAAAAAAAAAACATACTACACCAACAAATTTAGCGTACAAATTCAAACTTGCAATCAGTTACACTCCCATTGCCTGCAATGTCTGACATTACCATAATTATTCTATATTAAAACAGTAATGTAATATTAAAAGTCTGAAGACGTCGCCTGTTTAAAATAACAGATGGCAGCACATGTATTATTCATGGGGCGGTTTTAGTCGGAGTCCGATAAGTTTGAAAGGCGTCGGATAAAGTTGATGGTGGATGGTGACATTTACATTTTAATTGAACGCATTCCAGATGGACAGATGAGGAAATCTATAATAATTGCTTTTAAATAGAAGCTTTTAAGTTTTAAAAAAACTGGTCTTGACGGCTAATGGTCTGGAACACTGTGCAAGTATACAATTGTTAAAAAAGGATTGGAGCATCTAGTTGGTACTATGGACAGTCCAAGTGGCGAAATATTATGTCAGATATTAAAAACTTGCAGTAAACTGTGTATGTACATACATACACGGTTTACTGCAAGTTTTTAATTCTTATTTATGTCTTCTTTATTCTTATTTATGAAGATGCAATTTATGTCTTCTATTGCAAGTGTACATACACGGTTATTTTAAAATGGCTAGCTAAACTCGGCAGACGCGATGGGTATAGATATATGAACATCATACATAAAAAAATAATTAACCTGATGTTTTTTTTTGTGGGTTCATCGCGTGGTAGATCATAGTCCACTCCTTCTCGAAGAGAGGAGGCCTGTGTCCCAGCAGTGAGAAAATTATAGGCTGATTATGCAGTGTGTTCAAACTCACAGATTTTTTGTTTATTTTCAGATTGGAGCTGCTGCATCTCCTCGAGATGGAAGCACTCAGTGCGTACGAGTTCACTCCGACCGTGTACATGCTTAATGAGGGGTATTCTGGTAAGTGCAATAACTATAATTTTGGCTAACCCAAAACTTGACTTTTTGGTATTATGATAAACTATTAATATAATAAATATGGTAGAACGCGAAGAACGAAGACTGACTTCGCTTCACGTCTATTTTAGATACGTACAGTATTTTGTGATTTGTATGTTTTTAACTACAAAATACAGTAGATACTTCAATTCTTCTAAGATTTTAGTTAAGGAATAGTGAGATAGAAATTTGGTAAAGTAGCAGCATCTTTATTCCACAGTCAATACCAGTAAAATTAAACACAAAACTTTCCTATACACATCAACCCAAAACTTCAACCCAGTTCCTACTAAACGCTACTGAACTATGATAGACAGTGAACTCCTTCGAATCAGATCACGAACCAATCAGCGTATAATACGTGTTTACGTGCCGGCGGCGTTAGGCACCGTTCACACTATCGATTCGGTATGCACATGCTTGACACTTGCATAGCCGCGCTAAATATGTGAGGGTTTGTCTAAAATAGTGTCTATTTGTCGTGGCTAAAAGGGAAAGTTGGCTTAGAGATGGATATGGGGATGGATATGTTATGTTTCCAATTGCTTTTGTAACTGGTAAACATTTGTTTTGTTTAGGTGTAAAAAGAGATTTAGAAAGACAAACCAGAATTCGGAACATCACGCTGCGCTCCAAAACGGGCATACTGCAAAGAAGGCTGCCAGGCTCAAATGGCGGCACATGCACGATGTTCGCTGGGCAAAATGCCACATGATGGGTGGCCCAGAAAGAGATGGCGAGATGACCTGGACGCGTACCTTGAGGGCTAGTTCAAGGTGGCGCGGGAAAAGAGTTCTTGGAAGGATTTGGCCAGCAGTGGGACAGTATTTGTATTAAAGCTCCTTGTTCGCCAGCCCAGCATTTGTTTGTACAACATGCGTGCTCTTGATTTGCACAATTCTTGTTTTTGAAGATTTAAAAACAAGAAAAAAAGGTGGTTACCATTTCCAACCAAGTAAGACGTTCGCCCGTTATAAAAGAGCAAAAATACTGTTAAACTAATACTTACTATGTATGTAGCTAGTCTCGTATATCTATGTCACTGTAGGTAGGCCCCATGCAGCGTTTCGAACTCTTTTAAGCTCTTACGGCCGCGGGACTGTTGCGAGTTAGTCTGTGAGCTTAAAAATCAATTTGAATTAAAAACTATCGCGAACTGTGTTCAATTGTTTTTTTTTTTTACCTTTAAACGAGCTTTTGCTTTCCGCTTTACATATATATAAAAGTTGAGCCCACGATTCACTTTGTGACTAAGTTAGTTGTGTGATCAAAGTACTCAAATGGCTGTATTTTTAGTGGTATAGTCTTTTTAACCAAACTGTTGATTGACAGGGAATGCCTTGAGTCCGTCTTATGTATCACGTGTTGTACATCTTCATGTTAGATGAAAAAGGAACGTTTTTATTTATTTATGCTTCTATATAGACATACCTAAAGGTACGCGTCTTTATTATCTTATAAACCCAAATACATTAGGTTATAACAGCTACATCTTTTAAATTATTCGACGGTGTTGGTAGGTAAATATGTATTATGTTACTTTTAGTATGGATGTGAACTTATTTATTATATTCATTTGCAAATCTTTCTATCGCACTGAGATTTGCTATTAGTGAACCCAATTCTAAATTAAGCTCACCTTCGCAAATAAGCTGTCCTTATAATGGTATAACATTGTTTTTTTTGTAGCATTAATAAGAATTTTCCTCAAAAAACTTTAGAAAATTCTCTAGAATTCTCCGCCAAACAAACGTCTGGCCTCACACATAACACAACAGCGAGTGAGACTAACAACTGCCGCCATCTCGGGGCTCTCGGCGCAGCTGCTGCTCCCGAGACGTTGTGAGCTCTTTGCACGGCGCTAAAAAGAGCATAAACCGGTATAGCCGATTGTGAAGACGTGGTGTAAGGTGCAAAAGGCAGCGGGTAGGGTATAAGTCAGGTGTACTGGTCTATACACAAACAGGTCATGTTTTTTTTTGCAAGAAAACCACGTAAACTGAGTGTACTCACCTCTGTACCTATTTTTTCTGTTCTGTTTTTTCTTGTCTGTCTATATATGTGTGTACATAAATGATAAAATAAATAAACAATGAAATAATAAATAGGAAATATAGATAATTTTTCGTAGACCTTGTAAAAAAAAAGTAAAATAAAACTCACTGTTTTCTCCTGACTATGGAAATTTGGTGAAAATCTGCTGACTACGTTTTTATAAAATCATTCGACTTTCATGGATAAACTAAGGAATCTATTTAAAGATTACACAGATTTTAGAGGAAGGTAAGTTTTTTTTAAACCTCTTTAAAGAAAGAAAAAAAAATTATTGCGACTCGCACAGGAAGATCATAAAACTAAACTAAACACAATCAAAAATAAAAAAAAACTATAACTACTAATCTTTCGACTAATTACAACTTCTACTACCTACTAACTACAACTGCTACTAATTTTTCGTGACGTGATCCTCTAACAAGTCTTTTGAGTTTGTGCTATATCCTGAAACTAAACATACAAAGTCTGGATAGATTCTCCTCCACCAGAAGGTTATATTCTTTTGACCACCAAGTCAACAGCTTTCTTCCTCTCCCTTACGCCACCTCCTCAAGTCGAGGACAGTACTAAGTGCTCTCCAGACAACTAGTGTATTGCAGATAGTTGTCCAGATTTACGAGCCCCGCCGCTCATCGTAACGTGCAAGACTTAATTCACACGTGCCTGATCTGGTACATTGATTCAGTTTGATAGTTTATCTGGTGGGCGTTTTATGGTAGGTGATGAGTATGCGCTGGGTTGAAGATTGGTAGTAAAGGTTGTAAAGTTTTCATCATAGTAGGTATCTGGAAAAGAAAAAAGTCACTTTTTTCCCTCCTGTGGATTTGACTACGATTTAACAAGAGAGAGTGTTCTTTATTGTACAGTCGTAACGTATTTGACATTGACATTGCTGTTATGCCATCGCGGTAATGGCGATTTTTGTAACTCAAGTCACTGTCGTGCGGTTGACTATATCTATGAATTTTAATTCATAGTTTTTGCAAAGAAGAAGTCACTACATATTTGCACACCCATGGGCTTTGTGCAAATCGACAAACGTATGATATATGGTTACGGTTATGGCCATGGTGGTTGGTTGGTGGTTTATGGTGGTCCCATAACGAAAACGTGGGATTCTCAAACCAGTCGGTTACTGCCTAGCGGCTAAATAAATATAGGTGTAACAACAGTGGATATTCTATTAAACGTTAAGCTTGTTAACCTTGATGATTGATATGCCTACCAAGCAGTTACATTCAATCAGTTAAGGTGCTAATTCTAGCTATAATGACTTTATCAGATCCGAGATACTGACATCCCTAATAAAGATAACATCTATGATTCAACATTTGTATGTTACAAGTCAGGCATGACTCATCGGAAGAAATAAAAGCATACAAAGTAGGTACATTGAGGTCCAATGCCAAGAAAATCCACGTATGCAAAGCTATTAAATTACCATTCGTAGAAACCGAACGAGTTTGAAATCGACACGAGTTTCGCTATTATTTTCTTAGTAATTTAACATGTGAAAACATGGCTGATGGTATCAAATGTTTGATTATAAGTCGATTGAACACTGCACGGGGGCAGGAAGCCTCATCATCGGCCCTATAGCGGTGGAACGTACGGGGCGAAAGTGTGGCGAGTAGACTGAGTTTTGGTCTTTGAAAAAAGGAATAAAATCTACTTGCCTGAAACTGAATTAAATAAAAAGGCTAGACCTACATGCAACACAAATATATAAGCCGTCATTTTTCTAAAAGAAAGCCTTGCTCATAAATTAAGTAAATGCCAACTGGTACATACAGAAAAAAACCGTAGCTTAGGAGCAGTAAAGCATATTAGCTTATCGCTCTACTGCAGACTTAATTAACGTCAATCTCAGATAATAAAACAAAAACTTCCACTAAATGCGTTTAAATCCACACAATATACTTCACCATTAACGTCACAAAAATAATTACAACAACAGCCCTACAAGTATAAACAGTGACAAACCCGACAGGTCGCACACGAACGCCACAATAACTCACTCGGACAAGTTAGACAAAGCGCGACATTCATGTTTTTCTCGAAACACGCAAATTAAACACGATACATTCCTTACATTGTTGGGTGGTAGACAAGCCCGTGTGTGACAAACTAAGCAATAGACGTAGCTATTAAACGTGCATGCAACGCCGCATGCAAGCCGACTGTTATGCAACTTATCGAAGATCGAGACGCTTCATACTTCGTTGCAATGCTCGCGCTAAATTACCCTTTGATGGGTACAATTATTGCTTCAGAACACATAAATGTTGTGATAAGGAAGGTGGTTGTGGAGTTGGATTTGAAAATGGAGGTTGTTGGAATTGTAATGAAGAACACTCAATTTGCTCTAGATTTAATCGAAGTGAAAGAAGATTGGTATGTTGATAGTTAAGAGATATAAGGCCAAACGCACAACCGCAGCTGGCCGCAGCGCAACGCATTTTCATACGAAAAACTGCGGTGTGGCCCGCCTGTAGTGTGTGTTGGCTCATAGAATATGTATGAAAGTGATGAAGGAGAATTTTTGCAAAGCGTTGCGTTGCGGTGCGGCCCGCCCAAATTTGCACTAGCCTTTAATATAATATAATAATTATGTACTAACACTAGTTTGTAAGTGGTTTATGTCCCTACTAACAATATTGGATTGTACTGATCTGACAAAAAAATTAAAATTAATATGAAAATGTGCGGCAATGTGTCAATTTTAGTTCCTGAGACTCTCGAGCGGGGGCGCTTTGATTCGGCACAAAAAACAACTGTCATTTCGTATAGCATATTTAGTCCAGCGTACTTGTATAATATAGGTCAGTGATTCTATCTTTGGAAACTCTGTAACTCATTTCGGGCAGCCCCTGTGATATTAATTTTCCAGTTTTAACAATCTTGATCCACCATTGCATCCGAACAAAACAAAACATAAAATTAATACGGGAATAAAACCGTCCTTTCCGCACTGTCCCTGCAATTATAGGCGTTATAACTTTACAAAGAGCACCCTAATTAAAAGGTCCGTCATAAAACAGTATCACAATGCATGATAATTTTAATGTTGCAAGATAAAAATATCTCATTTAAATTTGAAACATGGCGACCCCTTAGCGGAAACGGAGGAAATTGTAAGTGAGGTCGCGTCTCGTTCCGCTTCCCGCGTTTTTTGAGTCCCGAGGCCTGGCTATAGGTTGTGGCCTTACGCTGAGTGGCGAGGCCTGAACCTCAATTACCGGGAGTGGGGACATTTTAAAGTGATATTATTTGTTGTGGGGTTTAAGTAGGCTGTCGTAAAAAAAAATGTGATTTTATAAAACAATATTGATTGTCTAAATTATTGCAAAAGGGTCCTAATTATTGCAACAGGTTCCAAATTATTGAATAGGGTCTAAATTATAATAATAATTATTGATTAGGTATCGTAACGGCAATAATACTCGTTTCAACCTACGGATATCGAGTGCAACGTGTGGTTTGTGTAAGTATGTTTACGTGTTAAACCTTTTGAATAACAAACTATACAAAAAAAAAATGAAAACGGTTTGCTCATTGAAAAATTCACTTTTATGTTATAGGATATAATATCTTCCACCCGCGGCTTCGCTTACGTGGTATGTTGATAAAAATTAGACTATATCCTTCCCCAGGGCTTAGAGTACCTATCTCAATATAAAATTTCATCAAAATCGGTCTAGCCGTTTCAGAGATTAACAGGAACAAACAGACAAAAAAAAAATTAAAAACTGTTATAAGTACCTTCTATACTCTCACATGCATTTAGTAAATAGCTAGCTTATTAAAAAGAAATGTGATTTGTATGGCTCCTGTAATATTTAATAAAATACCAGACCAACTTAAAAACTTACCGTTGCAAAAATTTAAAAAGCATTTCACAGAGTTACTTGCAGATAAATGTTATTATTCTGTGCAGGATTTCTTAAATAATATCTTTATTATCCACTACTATGTATTATATTTTCATGCTATATTAAGGCAGAATGTACATGGATCCTTTTATATAATTTAACAACTTATTTTTATATACCTACATTCTAAGCAAATAAAGCCCTATACTATTCTAAAATGATGATGTTGTATGCAAATTCAAAGGCCTAAACATTGAATTCCTACCCTGCACATTTAAACCAGTCATTCGCACTAACGCTTGCACTCTATGTAGACGTGTTCCCCTCACTCGGCCTAGACGCTGTAAAAAGTAAATAAACGACGCGGAATTTATACGTTTAGTCGTAAAACTCGCCGCTCCCTGTGGGCGAAGTGCGTTTAGTGGACTGTGGGCTGTCTCGATGAATACACTGTCATACACGGTGCAACTCAGAGATGAATATTTTTGTCATGGTCATGGTATGTCATTTGTTTGCACAGTTTTAATGCGGCGTTAGAATACTGGGGGTCTACTCCGAAATGCAAAGTGCGAATGTTCGGATCCGACCGACACAGCCGAACCGAATATTATTGAAAAATGCGAAAAAGTTAGAATCGGCTCAGTTGGGTTGGGACCATAGTCAATATTCGAAAGAGTGTAGGAGTGTAGGATTGGAACCGACTGAACCAAATATAGTAACTTTGTAGCAGGAAACCGCCGAACATTCGGCCGATACTATTTCGGAGTAGACCCCCAGGGTATGTTTTATATTATAACGAAGCCTGCTTAATTACACAGATGCGACGCACGGCTTAATTGTTATAATTGTGGTTTATTTGTTACAAAAGTAATTATTTTTCCACTCTGCAATTGGTATTTGCTTTTTGTTTTGATTGTTGTGGTTTTGTTGTCATCTGCTAGTGTCGCGGGTGCATCGCGGATTAATTTATATTGTCATTGTCAATTTGGTCTCTGGCCCTGACATCAAGCAATGGACAAAATTGTCAACTTTTTATACATATGGTTGAGTACTACACTTTTTACTACGTTGTATGTGTATATTTTATGTCTTTCTATTTGTAATGTGCGTTTTGTTTTGTGCAGAATAAACAAGTTTTCTTTCTAATTGAATAAGAAATATGATTTTATATGGATCTAAAATTTAGGCTATGGCTTGGAATTAACTATGCTTTGGATTCGGTAACAGTAGTCACCATACTTTCCAAGCCTAGATTTTTAGAGTATGCTTCCTCTTATCAAGTATAGATTTAATTTCCCAGGCACAAAAATAAAATATAACAGAACGCCTATTTTCTCCGAATGTTTCGACAGAGGTATGCCTACAGTACTGCATTGTACAAAAATATTGCAAGCATTATTACATTATCTCAAACCGTTACTTTCCTCTTTCAACAACATCTACCAACAAATATATCTCCCAGTAATCCGAGTTTTCTAACCAAAATATACATTTATTCTGCTGCCCACTGGCTGCGACGTTTTATTGTTTCCCAGTTAAAAGTTAAGAGATTAGCAGGAAAGCCTATAACAGTGCGCGTAAAAACCCGACCAACCGACCGAGCGCCGCGAGTTCGGAGTTCCCTTTGCTCTGTTCATCTTTTGGTGTGGGCTGAACGATAGGTTTTATATATTATATTTACGATGGCCCTGATTTACCTTTTAAATCAGCTGTTGGGAAGCAAATCTTCCTGATGATGATTCTTTTTTTAATCTAATTATCTTGTGAAAGATTGAATATCTGACAATATTACGACAACATCGTACAACTTTTTTATTCGTAGATGGGAATTAATGGTGCGAATTCTTTGATAATAGGTAACGGTAGGTCCGTCTTTATTGCCATTGTTGTCATACTGCTGCATTGTGATTGTGATGATGACGATATTGAGAGAGAGCGGAGGGCACTGTCGGTCAGAGCGAATATTATTGCCCGCAGGTTTAAGCGTGCTTCTACGGAGGTTAAAAAAACCCTTTTTAGAGCCTTTTTTACACCTGCGGCCTGTGGATACACTTTGCGCTGAGATCGTACAGTGCCCTTCGCGTGCAGTACAATAATGCCTTTAGGGTGTTGATGGGGCTGCCTCACTTCTGTAGCACATCAGCAGTGCGATTCTGTAACCATCTCACCGTGAAATCTTAGGTGAAGTGAGCGTGGAGTGAGCTGTCATTCCAAATAATACTAGGGATTGACACTACTGACAACTCACATCAAGCTCACTTCACTTGAGTTTTCACGGTGAGATTTTTACAGAATCGACCGGCAGGTATGTTTGCGGAATTGCATCTTGATTGCTTTTATGTATTAATGCGTAAAAGATGTGCATCCTTGGTGCGCAGGGTGCGAGCCAGTTCCAACAGCAACCTGGGTGTTATTGCGGACAGGCTGGGCTGCTGTATTGTAACTATTGTAAGTCGTTGCTCCAGTATCTCAGCTGGAATGCGGAAGCAGTGATTGTTTTGTAGTATGTTTTTGTGTAATTGTTGTTGCAATCGTATCACTAACATATTTGTAAGTTTATTTATTGTTACTAAAGCTCTATAAGTCTCATGGTTGCTCTCAATAAAGAATTTATTTATTATTATTATTGTATCTAGTATCAAATCAACCTTAGGTTGCAATGTTTTGTAGGTTTGCTCATTTGATAACAAAGCCGACAACGATTTTTGCCAAATATATACAAAATATTCTTAATATAGACTAGCTTTGATGGGTTCTTCTTAGGTGTAACAAGAGCCGCTTAATTCTTATTTATACGGGACCTTAAAATAATCTATCAGATCGAGCTTCACTCGGTTTTTTCGCCATGTTGTTTCCATTTGAGGAGATACGCTTATTCGTTCGCGGCTCGCCCGCCACTGTGCCCGACTGCCCGCTCTAAGCCCTATTACGTTTCCAATTTATCGCTTTTTTTTCTCACTAACTAGTTTCCGTAATTTGATATTTTTTGCGGTGATTTTTGTTTTGAAATTCATGATAATATTATGATAACTGAGATGTTTTACACATTGCGATCTCTACATAGGGCCGTTTGTTTCAAACCCTCGTTGGTTAACGTAACATACGTACGGCAAATAAGAACGATTACGTACTCGTCATTATTTGTAATTTGAAACAACGCTTTTTTGGGTTTGACGATACTTAGTTAGCGCCATTTTTGATGTATGCGCATGCATCAAGTGGACGTGAAACAACCCGCCCTAATATTGCAAACCAAAAAGAAAACAAATGAATGCAAATAAAAAAGAACAATAACAATCGAACATAATCTAATGTTGTAATTTAAATAGATATGAAACAAATGAAAAGGAAAAAATGGCTGCACGGGGTAAGCCCATTTGTTTTGTCAGAATGGGTGACCAATGAACGGGAAAAGAAGCGTGGGCGATGTGATGGATCGGCAATTTTAGCAAGAATTTAGGTCAAAATCGATGCGATAAACGCAGAATTGGGCAAAATTCATGCTATCTGTTGTAATTTGACAGTGACAAAATGATGATAATTTTAGGTTCACCACTCCCAAGATATGTTTTAAATTAAAATAGCGTGAAACGTTAAGTTTATTTTGAGGACGTCATTATGGTTAGACACCACACCAAAAAGAACGACGACGACGACGGGAGGGGTCTTTTTCGAACCTAGGAACACAACAGAGTAAATAGGTACCTACTCTTTCATGAAAATATGAAAACAATAATAAATAAGTTTAAAACTAAAAACTAAAACAACAAAACGAAAAACAAGTAAGTAAATTTTTAAAACTATTGCAATCATCAAGTTCTACCTTTCATTCTAAACAATGTAATACAATCCATTGAAAATTGGAAACCGAAGACGGTCTCAACCAAAAATTTTAATTTAAACCAGAATATTTCCATATAGCCAACATTGGTCGTGTCTGTCACAAAACGAATTTTTATCGCGACGAGCGACGCTGAGAGGCGATGATAAAGGACCAACCTATTCCCTTCACTTCAATCTTTACGATGTGATAAACTGGTGGTAACCAGAATACGGACGGATCAGTTTTCTTTTTGGGAACAGAGACTGTCGTCTGCTGTAGACATAGTATTAGTCAAAGGATATTTCATATCATACCTTTAGTGTAGAAGTCTAGAAATAAGTCGCAAAACGGCGAAGGAACACGTCGTGAGGAAACCGGCATGTCCTAGAACCAAAACTTCAAAGACATGTGACATCTACCAACCCGCACTGGGCCCACGTGGTGGGTTACGGCCCACTCCCTCTCACCGAGGCCTGTGTCCCAACAGTAGGAACATTATAGGCTGATTATGTAGAAGTCTAGAAATTTTAAATAAACGCGTGAGTAAAAACTATAAGCAAGGATACAAATAATTATTATTGTGTTCTAGAGCCGGCAGAATCAAAATAGTGATTAAAGAATTCAAAGATTATTTCATCGCAATATCATAGTCACACACACGGCTACACATCAAGGTATACATTTCCAGTTTTAGCTGACCCCGCATTCTATAGGTTTTGTACAATGAGAAGTTTTACACTAGAAATGTATAGCCTGATACGAGTCCCTTGATATTTACGTGCTTACCTACTTTCAAACATATTCCACGAAATCCAATAAACAATAATCCTTATCACCTTTCATATTATCCCACGTGAACCACAAAAAGAGACAACAATACATCTCAGAACAAGACAGCACGATACTTATTAAATTCCTCAGTCCTCTCATTCTTTCACCTTTCCCATTATTTCACTCACACCAATACCAACTTTTTGCGAATTCCTCCACTACGGCATTCGTACTTCTCTGTATGTCACTGGGCATATAAAGCGGGGATTTATGACCAACGCAATAACATTTAATTATCGATGTTGGGCGATAAGCTGCTTGTTATAATGTGGATTGATTGTGTCAAAGATTTTACTTGCACGCACTTGGTATATGGGTAGTACGCTCTAGTTGAATTGTTAGGTTAGGAAACTCGTGAGTAGGAAACTAGTTTTAGATTTGAATTTCTTCGTTTCGGTCAACAGCTCCACTGTGGCTCTGTGTGTTATAAACGTTCTATGTAACGGGATGAAACAGGTCTTTTGAGTATCTAGTTACCGCATTGTAACCTTAATATCAGGAAAGTCGCCAGAGGAGAATAAGTATAAATCCTCTTTCGAATATCAAATCTCCTCGTTAAAACTGAGAATTGTTTTGTGACTGCCGTGACGAAAAGAAAGTGGCCTTTTGCACGATGAACAGACAAACTCCCTTCCCTTATTTATAAATAAGGAAGTAATGCAACTGTCATGACCAAAACCACATATAAACACATCTGAAGTAAATCATATTATGCTTTTTTAATAAAACCTAAAATAGCCATACATTTTAGTTATATACCTATTAATCTTCATTCAACACCCCCGGAAAACGCTAAAATTTAAAAAAAAATCCTCCAAAAGGTAATTGAATGCGTGAGGTTTACGAGACTTTCGGTGCGAGTTCATTTATCCGTTGCTGGACCGTGCAAAAATCTGAAACGGTGGTAGAGTCGCAAATTGCGTTCCCCTGGGGAATGTTGACCGACTCACACAACTGCGAAATAGGTTAATGATTTATGTACTGTGGGTAGGTGTTGACATTGATTTTGTGTGTCGAAAATATTTTCAATTTTAATTGCCATAATCAAGCAAAAAATTGGGTACATTTTGTTAAGATCTGGGCATTTTTGTGTTGTTTATAATATTTTCAATTAGGTTTGTCACATTGTAAGTCTTATCTACGTGTGTGTCATTTGGTATGTTGATACCGGATTTTTGAGGTATGTGAAAAAATCAAATGAAATATTGTTATTAAGAGCGTGCAGTTTTAATGGGGCAACAATAAAAGTATTAAAAGTGGGGACATAAAAATTTAAACGTTACTGTGCTTTTGTGCTGTATAATTATGTCTCATGTGGCAATTCAATGTTAACCAATTTACCATAGCTGGTAAATAGTTAAATGTTATTTGCTTGTATGGCTTTGGAAAGTGATTTAACATTCATCATCATCTGCCGAGCCTTTTCCCAACTATGTTGGGGTCGGCTTCCAGTCTAACCGGATGCAGCTGAATACCAATATTTTACATGAAGCGACTGCCTATCTGACCTCCACAACCAGTTAATGGGTAATACGATACCCCTTGGTAAGACTGGTTGTCAGACTTTCGGGCTACTGACGACCCGTAACGACTGTCAAAGATCCACGAATGACAGCCGGGACCAACAGCTTAACGTGCTTTTCGAGGCACGGAGGGGTCTTGGTATGTGAAAATGGTCACCCATCCACGGACCAACCGCGGCAAGCGTAGCTTAACCTGATCGATCGACCCGTGCGGCTTTTATTACTTAGCCACAAGCCCCTCGGAAAGTGATTTAACATTATTTATATATTTATTATATACCTAAGTTATTGTAAATCAGAAAACACATTACAAGAAAAATATATATTTTAATACAAAACATTTGCATTTATTGTTTAAAGCTGCATCCTTACCGCTGTCAAAAACTTGAAACAGCGTAATCGCAAATTGAGATGGTCCCATGGGTAAAGTTGACGAAAGCTTATTAAATTAGGGAACACCAAAAATGCAACATTTTAATTTCTTCTTCGTATCTTTTATCATTCAGGTAGCTTGTCTTTTTTATGGTGTACCTAATATTCTATTTACAGTTTGACGTTGTGGTCAGCACCATCATTATCTAACCAAGACTATTTCTGGACTTTAAAAGAGACTGTGACCTCTGAGTTTGTTACGGCCTTTCTTCTCAGAGTAGTCAGATAGGAAACGCTGACCTCATCTAGCTTATTTTTTATAATAATGACGTGTAAAAGTGATTCCGAAATCCTATTTACAAAACAAACAATTTAATTTAATTTCAACTCACATTAATCCTCGTGGTACCTTGGATTTTTACATTGAGGAACTATCTTCCGTGGTCACTGCCCTGCATAAACGGACAGTCGATCGCAGTTCTACCACTTTTCACCCACATTACACCAGGTGGAGTAGGTAATCACTTCCACCTCATATATTTTTCTGCAGCTCCGTTTAAAAATGTGTTAAAAATTCGAAGCGTCCGTATTCGCAATTTGCGAACGTCCCCCAGGGCAGTGTTGACCGAATATTACACATCTGCGAGTGGTAAACACTGGCGATGCTTTGTGTTTTGTGGTCGATATTACGTCTAATTTGTTAAACATTGATTTAGCGGTTTACTGTTGAATCAAATAAATTTAATAATTGATAAACAGAGGGGCATTTCTCGTAATTTTGAGAACGTGCACAATCTGATCTCAGTCTCAATCTATCAAAAATACCTCAAATGTCCCTAAATTTTTGACATTGATTGTCGCTGAGATGAGATTGAGACTAGATTTTGAAGGATTTTAATTGCGAGAATTGGCCTTCTGTTTGCGGTAAAAATAGACTACCTACTTAAAACGACAAATGTCATATGAACCAGCGATTGTTCCTGACAAAAATAGACTCAAAATGACAATAATATACAATCGTGAAAGCCGTTGAGCGCTAACGTGTAAACGGCTTCTAGTTGGCGATCGTTTGACGGGCTAATTTTGATTTAAATTCGGGTGATTTTCCAACGCTTTACATTCACATTTATCTACATACTCGTATTCAACCACAAAATAGTGAATAAAAGCCTTTGTAAATCACAGCTCATTTACAACCAAAGCATAACTTTAACATTTTTGTGATTTTTGTGAAACCAATCACATGAAATAAAATTTTACAACGCCCCATAAAATCAAAACATAATTTAATAATGAACAGCCAACTGAGTGCAAACACTTCACTTTTGTAACAAGTTTACGGCAAAATGTCAAACATCTAAAATGGCTCATTAACAATATGGCGGCATATGCTGCGGACCGTACTAATTGAACATTGGGTACCCCACATTACAAATGGAGAAACGGTTCATGAGAAATTCGACACTGATTTTAATTTAGTCAAATAACATCGTGTAGGCTGTAGGATTTTCAAAATTTCTTAGTAGATTTTCCAAAACAACTTTCTTTAATTCAGTCAGTTTAATATATTGATAGAATTAGGCTGGACACATCTGCCGCATGTCAGACGATCAATGAACTAAATTTAAGACCCAGTGGGTCCAGCTTAGTGGTAAACGACATCGCGGCAGGCCCAGGCGGAGATGGCGGGATGAGCTGGACTCCTTTCATAAAGATTGGTCCTTGGCAGCTCTGGACAGCTGAAAGCTGGAGAGGGGAAAGAGAGTAGGGAGGCCTTTGATTAGCAGTGTAGCATTAATGGATAATAATAATTAAAAAAAAATGTTGAGTTTATTTTGAAAGTTTGGCTTAATCTTTTCTCAGTAAATTTGTTCTTTCATATTTTACAGACACACACAAAAACACATCCACCAGGAGTCTACTTTCCAGTCCTTACTGTTATTAGGCTAATCGCTATAATCACTACGTTTTACTAACAAGTCGATGATCAAATTGGACTTTTATGATACCAAAGAGGATGCAGCTGTCCTACTCAAGTTACCACCAAACCTATGGCTGCAAAAGAAAGGGATTCTTGTCCAACAAGCTCATTACATTTGGCAGAATTTTCTTACATTTACGAGATTTTTAATTTCATCTTTGCATTTATTTACTTGTACTTAATTTTAATTTCTCCTCCTCCGACATTCCTCATGTGCTCTGAACATCAGCGTGTCTCATTTTCACACCGACCCCCACATTCATACTCGCCCACATTCATACATTCTTCATACTTAATTAACTCCACATATATTTCTGTGTACTGTAATTTCAACATTTCTGTCGTATTTATTTTACCAGTGTTCTTCTGGAGATTTTTCTTGTGACGTATCTCGTGTTTTATGCATGTAGTCCGTTTACTTTAAGTTGCTTTAATTATAGCATTTTATACTCCAGTAGAGGATTTTTATAAAAGAGGTAAGACAAATATCACCGATTTTTCAGCCTGGAGTCTAAATTCTTGCCCAGTTGATGGCAATAGGCTCGCATTTATTACATGGTACTTAAACATAACTGGCAAATGTGGGTGTACTATAGGTACTCCTCTGACCAGCCCTTCAGGGATAACAAGCGTGATGTTATGATGTTTGTAAGAAAAAATATAATAGTGACTTAAATTATTTGAAGCCCGAAATTCAATGATAGAGAATAAGAAATCTACGTAGAATCTTTAAACATTGCTACACACGTTTGTGAATTAAATGTAATGCAATGTATAGTCTTATATCCATTCTCGTATCCATTGATCCGTGTCAATTCTTCATAACAAACATTTCGAACTCCATTTTCCTTTCCCAGAGCGGATAGCACGAAAACTAGATTTTGAAAAAGTCGTTGTAGAACAAAAATCGGAAGCGGCTGACATTTGCAAATGACCGGTCGCCGTGTTGGACCATTGTTATATCATACTCGGAGTAAACATTGTATGCGCTAAAGTTGCAAACTGACGCATCGGCCGTTTTCTATTCGATTTTATTGATTCTGTTTTTGCTTGTTGTTACTATCATTATATGAATAATCGTATCTTTTACAACATACCAAAGAATTCTAAAGAGTTACTTAATAATTTATCTTCTATACTTATATCCCAACTTAATATTATAAATGCAAAAGTCAGATTATTTGTTTGTTGTGCACTAGGAAGTGGTTGAAGAACGGGCGTTTTTGAGAACTGTCTTTTGTAATTTTGACGTTCGAAAAGTGTTGATTCTCAGTCTAATTTGAATAAATGACTTTTGATTTTGATTTTGTAACGCTTTTTCGGGTGAACGGATTAGAAATGAAATTTGGCGCATGGATAGATCATGACCTGGAGAAGGACATACGCTTTTTATCCTATTATTCCCACGGGATCAAAACTTATGCGGGTGAAATCGCGTGGCGCTGCTGGTATCCATATAAACTTTCTATTCCAGAGTCGCTTAACTACAAACGAAGGGTCACTTGCATCCATTCCTTGCTCACTATCAACTTTCACACCGCCGTCTCCTGAATCTTTAAAATACTCACTCGCATTTCGTCCTTTGGGATCCAATGTTACAATTAACATAACATTAAAGAGCTTTGGGTATCAAACCGAGGGAAATGAGATTGACGGGTGACATTTCCTTTATGAAAAAACTTTCTGTAAGTTAAATTAAACAAAAAAAGCTTCTCTCCCTTATGACTGACACTGTTAGTTCAGTTGAGTCAACGGTTTTGATTTCTGGCTAGGAAAATTGATTAAAAAAAATGTATGATAAAGATTTAGTTTTTATCAAAATCGGATCGTAACTTCTTTGAGTACTTCCTACTAATATTATAAACGTGAAAGTTTGTATGGATGGACGTTTGTTACTCTTTTATGTAAAAACCACAGAACGGATTTGGATGAAATTTGGCACACGGATGGTTTATAACCAGTATTAACATATATATTTTATTCCGATATTCTCACGGGATCGAAACTTATGCGGGTGAAACCGTGGGGCGCAGCTAGTTTTACTATATCTCTCGGATTAGCCATACACGTACAATAAAAAAAATTAACTCGAATAATATCTATCAAATATGGGAATTATGGAAAAACAGGGTATGTGAGACCACACGATAGAGGTGAAAACTTACGACTGGACCCGAGTATACCCGAGTCAGCGTCACCTACCGACTAGAAAACATATAACTACCTGCTTATGTAATTGTATGTTTAATAACTTTGCAAACTTGAAACTAGCCTGTAATAAATCATCCCAATCAAAGTAATAACAGCGTCATCAAATTCCTGAGTGGTACAACTGTCGTAACGTTGTTCGTCAAGATTTATAGTGTCCACTAAATTAGTTCGGGACTGTCGCATGATGAATGGCCCGAATTATGAATGGGTTGACAGCCGGGACACTCGATGACGTCACTGATGAAATGATATTTTTTATTTATTAATGTATTGTTGATGGATGCTTTTTGATGTCCTGTGATATATGGTAATGACATTCTTAGTACGTGAGATATTTTGTCAGTTTTTAGTAATTGTTAAAAAAAACAACAAAAAGCCAAAACGACATCTTTATTATTTATTATAAAGATGATGATGTATTTTTGTTTAAAATTAACGAAGTGGAGGACTAGTTTATGAATAAGTCTCCGCTGTTCGTCCGTCTGTCTGTCAGCGGGCTGTATATCATGAAGTAGACAGTTGAAATTTTCACAGAGTATGTATTTCTATTGTCACTATAACAACAAATACTCAAAATAAAACAAAGTTAAAAATAAAGGGGTCCCCAAACAAGAAACTTTGAAAAATATACCTATGTTGTGTTGAATATTGTACCGTGGTACGGAAGGCTTCGTTTGCGAGTCCGACTTAAACTCGGCCGGTTTTTTAAATGAAGGAAATGAAAGCATTTTTGTGCTGCTATTCACAAAGGAAAAAATATTTAGTCAAGAGTTTCGGCCCTTCCATAGCATTTTTATGGTGTCCTCATGATTGGCGGCCATGACACTTTTTATGTCGCGATACTCTCGAAGATGACGCGCAAAAAGTGGAAGCGTGATCAGTATTTATGAGTTTCTGAGATAACATGACTTGACGGGATGAAAGTGATTGGAAATATGATGGCGGAAATAGATAGCGTATGGTGTTATGAAATTATTTTGTAAATATAATAATTGGTTTTAATATTACAGAAGCTTTAAGACTCAGTTCCCACTAACAATCTTGCTGACTAATATTTCAACTGCCCTGTTGGTCTCGTGGTTGCAAGCGCGATTGCCGCGTGGCGTCCTGGGTTCGATTCCCGGGTCGTGCAAAGTGTCTTTGGGTTTTTCCATTAGGAGTTTCTTAGTAACAGCCCGGAGTTTCGAAATTGGTTGTGTGCTTCGGAAAGCACGTAAAACTCGCGTTGGTCCTACGCCTGATCTCTCCCCGGTCGGATTGCCGGCCCATTGGACAATGAGAGTGAGTGCACTTGTGTCTGCGCACATACTTGTGCGCTATTTGCCAGACCGAAGGCTGGTCTCCGCTGAGATTGGTCGCCATGGCGAAATTCGAGGACTTTTTTTATTCCTTTTTTTTTGGAGGACTTTATTTAGGTATTCAATTTTAGTGTGTGTTTTATTGTATACCCACAGTAAAACACACACTAAAACGGCTGCTTAACCGTGGGAGGAAAACAAGCCTGATGTTATGTGTGTGTGTGAGTATTGTTAACATAGTTACAGTAGCAAAGTAAAAAGAAAAAACTCCGGCAAGCAGGTGTAATGTATGAATTCAGTCCTCTGAAAAGGAAACCCAACACATCAAAGTCGCATATTAACAAAAAATATCCTTGGCAGAAACATAATGCCAACATTACAAACTAAAACTTTCAACAAACTTGCCAACAACAGCAAGGCTGACCCCTTTGATTACTGGAATGACTACAACAAGTAGAGCAACCTTTAATAAATTTAAATTCATAGAGTTATCAAGGCGGTATGCAAATGGGCCATATAAAAATGTTAATTACTCTGCCCTTAAGCTTAGCTTGCATATGCGAACGGGTGATATGAACCAGCGCCTACTATTTTAAACTGGGACAACTCGGAGCTTTGTGCTGGCTTTTGTAGTTTAAAAAGAAAATATCACAATATTTTGAGAACATAATGTTAGTTCTAAGTAGTATAAAGAAAGAAAATACGTTTATTTGCGGCAAACATGACGCATAAAAAGAACACAAACACCAAATAACAAGTTGGGGGGAAACATGCGTCACATCCACGCAAAACGGTCATCTCTCAGCATAACGCTAAGACCCTATTCGAGACAGAGCCCCAGTGCTGGTTGTCAGTGACAGCCGGCGTTCACGTGATGACGTCAACCAGTGCAGCATACGACCATAACAGCCTGTATACAAACATAACATAACTTTACGCCTGTAATTCCGGATGGGATAGGCAGAGCTCCTAGAGCTATATAATAGAACACCCACATTTTGCTAGGTATATGTTTCTTAATTCGTTTACAGACTGCCTCGTTGGTCCAGTGATCGCAAGTGCTACTGCTGAGCATGAGGTCCTGGTTTCGATTCCCAGGTCCAGCAAAGTGTTATTGGAAGAAGTAAAAAAAGAAAAAGTGAAGAAGAAGAAGTGAAAACAAAGTGAAGAAGTTTGTGAAGTGTGTGTGTGTGTGTGAAGAAGTGAGTGAAGTGGGGTGTGTGTGAGTGTGTGTGAATTGTAGTGGTGTTTGGATTTTCCCATTTGGAATTTCTTAGTAGCAGCCCGGAGCCTGGATTTGTGCCTTGTAGACAGGCTCGCCCCCTATAACATAACTGGAGCAATGTGGGTGTACTTATAGGTAATACCTCTGCCTAACACTTCGGGGGATACATGCGTGGTGTTATGTTAAATGATATAAACCCTAGCCCTCATGGACGATACCAACCCAGAAGTAGAAACTAGCACGCCGTAAGCCTGTGGTGCTATTCTGCGAAAATGTCACCGTGACAACTTAGGTGAAGTGAGCTTGAATTACTCACTTCAAGCTCACTTCACCTAAGTTGTCACGGTGACATGACCAATCGGTCATTCCAACTAATGCTAGGGATTGACACTATTGACAGCTCACTCTAAGCTCACTTCACCTAACTTTTCACGGTGAGATTTTTACAGAATCGATCGGCAGGAAGCGAAACAGGACTCACTTAGCTGTAGCTTGTAGTTAAGCTCATTAAGTTCTAAGTTGAGCTACATGATTACTGACAAATGCGGGCACTACTTCACCTTAGCGTATCGATGTTTACACATCTTTGGCACAAAATTCAGCTGCGTTAACTCCGATCACTGACGCAGCCGCGAAATCATCAAGTGAACAGGTGACAGGGCATGCGGCGCAGGATAGAAAGTGGACTATTGTTGGGAGGTGCCGCATACGAACTAGTCGAACTAGAGATTTGAGCCGTCCGTGAACCCCATCTGTGGATATTATCGTTGCTCCGGCCCACTTGGGTTCGAAGTCTGTTTAGACATTTTCAAGTCGGCAACGATAACGCATGCCCAGGTGGAAGGCTCTCAGATAGTCCGATAAAATTGTCAATGGGTTTATAGAGCTCCCGCCATAGAAAAAAAAAAATCTAAAAATCTTTATCTTGGAAATAAAAATGCGTGCACTGACTTGATAGGTCCACTCAAATCTGTATGGTTCTTTCTTCTAAAGACCTGCAAGGTTCTCATATGGCCTGACCAAGATTATCTCTGGACTTTAAAAGAGACTATGACCACTGAGTTTGTTTCGGCCTTTCTTCTCAGAGTATGCAGTTAGGAAACACCAAACTGATTTATTTTTAAAAGCACAATTTAATTTTTACGTATAAAAGTGTTTTTTGAACCAATTTACAGTAATCATTATCATTAATCACCATTTATCATTGCAGTTACATCACAACTCCGAAGCCGATTTGTTTGCGCCGTACGCATAGGGATTTCGCAAAAGAGGAGGCGACCTCCATTTTAATATGTGTAACACGATATTAGGGTCTCTAATCTAGCTGGCAGACACGGCCGTAATTACAGCATTATCTTCGCGGGATCTCTGATCAAGGTTATGACTTCATGCTCAGCATTTGAAAACAGGCGAGGTGAAATTATATAGATTGAGGTGAAATAATGAAAGAAAGAAAGAAAATACATTTATTTGCGGCAAACATGAAGCATAAAAAATAATTTAACACACAAAATAAAAAACTAGTTGGGAGTAAACATGCGTCAAATTCACGCAAAACGGCCATAGTCGCTCAGCATAATGCTAAGACACTATACGAGACAGAGTCCCAGCGCTGGTTTTCAGCGGCAGCGTATATTATTTCGGCAATGGTTCAATTTTATTATTTAAAAGAGTGGTTATCTTGCCCGTTCTTCTCCATAGGTACCTACTACGCTTTGGAATGGGCAACTAGCTTCAACTTTCTGACTGACTGACCCCTTGACAATTCAAACGTGCATGTAATTGGTTTATTTGAAATTAATGCATAATCATGCATAATAAATAGTCTATTTTTAGTAACCATTCAGATACTTAATAAACTAAACTAGTTAAACTGGGATAGGAAAATAATGTATTTTTTTTACAAACACTGAATGTTACGCATTGTTTGAACAGCAGTATCAGTACATCAGTGAAAAAAAAAAAAAAAAAATGATGATGTGATGTAATAAAAATTTAATAGAAGCTGAAAACTATAAATACTTTGTTGTGAGGCACACCTGAAAATTGACATATTGCGGAAATCACTTATAGTATAAAGTCAGACACTGTTATTTTACAATAGCGTATCAGAATTTCAATCAATTCCATTTAAACTGTAATTTTCGCTATGCAGAGATGAGTGAGTTTACCTGAATAGGCAATTCTATATACATATACTGACATTAAATTAGGGTCACTTATCGCGAAATTACCGTAAAAATCCCGCACAAACCAACAAACTCGAAACAAATCAATAACTATTCACTTTTCGTTTTAAAATTGCTACCGTATACAGTGTAGGTATACCACTTCTAATCCAAACGGCCTCGGTGGATTTACATTCAATGAATATTTGCTCAAAACATTTTGGCGCTGCGCACTCCGCCATTGTCAACTTTCTACTCGAAACTATCCTTTTGTTAAACAATATTGAACTTTATTGTCGTGACACTAGGGCACCTGTGTGTATTTGTTCGGTTTTCAGTCTATATGTATTAGATTTAGCTGCGAAGGGGCTCTGTTGTAACGGTTTTCAATATGTCGATGAAATGATAGAATAAAATATTATTTTAACTTATATCGTAGGTAGGTAATACACGAACGAACACAGAATAAGGAATATCAAAAACAATCCTTCATACACGGAGACCCGTTTCTGCCTTGGGGACTATGTTGGTTCATTGGGTCCGATTTTCACACGAATTCTATCGATACGAATAGTCAGAAGCCCGAAACTCTCATAGCTGATCTTGTTTTGGATTTCAATGGATAGTCGCTCTGAGCAAAATACACATACCTACCTACAGGCATATCTAGTTAATCCCAATATAGTTGGTTAAAGACGAGGCTGGCTCATAGTCATTTTATTAGAACCTTGCAGTGTTTCTACACACATTTGTAGGTTCTCCACGCTTTAAGAAGATCGATTTATTCAGATCTTAGACGGCAAAATATCCTAGGACGGAAAACATGCGCTCTACCGGCTGACTTTTTTTTTACCGTCTGGACCAAAAGTAGTGGAGTATAGTAGGCTATGGCACAGAAATCTCTTGTTTTTGTTTTCCAAAACCAAAAACTAAATTAATCTATCAATAAATACTATTTATTACCTACTTATTTGAAGTAAACTTTACAAAAAAAAAAACAAATAAATTGAACTTATCTACACCCTACTCTACGCGCTGAAATTATCAATGATTCGTAGCGACTGCAATTCTTTGATTTAAGCCGGCCGATGGCCTCAATCAAAGGATTAAATGTAAAAAAAAATGTTTATTTTTTATTTTTTTGTGAGATTAAAAGAGATTTCTGTACCATAGGTTTCTACACCATTCACCTTTTCTACCCTGTTTTTATCCAGGCGGTAAAACATCAGCCGATATATCCAGGAAAACACGACACAGCTAATAAACTAAGGTAAGCAGCATCATCGGAAAAGCAAACGGCTATAAACACAAAAAACTAGATGACAGGCCCCGATATAAAAAGTTATATGTCCTCTAAACAAAGGGCTATCTAACGAAATGAGAAGGGCTATAACTCTATACGTCTACGGCCGGTAATAAAGGCATCATAGCCGAATTACTTTTTTTTACTCCGAATAAAGTAACAGGCAGTAAAAGTGGGGAAAGGCGTATTCATAATGCTGGGGGATTAGAAAAAATGTGTTTTTTGTAATGATGTTTTTTATTAGAAAGGTTTTTTTAGTATGAGATTGTTTAGGAGTTCATTGTTGTTGTGTTTTTGCACTATTTACATTTTGTTACAATCTTCTTATGAATTTAAAAGGATTAAAGAATAAGACTGGAAAGCAAACGCTGTTGTTACAATACAATATTAAATACTAAAATCCAAAAAAAAGTATTATATTATATATCAAGAATAACTGTTTTGAAACTAAAACCTGATTTACACTGTGTGATTTAATTTCCTGTGCCATATCATAACTTGAAGCAACTATAAAAGTTGCACTGTCTTAACGGTGTTTAGACGATAAAGTCAGTTGTCGGTTCAATTATATTGTATACCACAGGCATACAAAAAACTTGCATCGTGTAAATGGGGTTTAAATAACGCCCACACAGCTAGTCTCGAAAATAAATACTATTTTTTTAAAGAAAAAATTTACCTTTTCCTGAGAGCTCTGTCATCGAAATATCTTGATGCATGGAGTCCGGTAAAAAGTATACCTTTACCTACATATTTATAATATAGGACATCATCTCTATTATGGGATTGTATCTAAGCCTTGTATATTAATATTTCTTATTCAAATACCAGTTATCGCATCAGCTCGCTTGGCACTCGGTTAATGTATGCTCGAGTACGATTGTAGTTCCGGGCAACATTACTGAAGGCGTTAACTATTCATATCCACTGTCTTCATATTTGAATATAATATACAACGTTTTAATTGTATTATTTGAAGTTTTCTTGGTTGCATTGGGTGCAAGATAATGCGCAAAGTGAAAAATAACTTAGTAGGACATACATTTATGTCCCTCTCTACTCAAATTGCGCTACGTTTTCCGTTTCTTGGCCCGTTTTTAGTGTATGATATATCATCATCATATATGTATATCATACACCAAAAACGGACTGTCTTCACTTCACATCTATGCCTTCGTTTTTTGGTTTTCATCAATTAGTTTATTAAAATGTTCTTATAAAAACTGCTTAGATTATCAACATATATTTTTTTTTGTATAAAAGGTTAAAGTTAGTAAACACGTACAAATGTTGGAAATTCTTCATGCCATATTGTTGTAATAAGGAAATAAGGAATGACTAACAACCGTTTGTATATATAAAACAATAACATAAACAGTGAAACCAGAACGCATATTTGCATGTGCTCGTGTCAGGCCCTTACGACCTGCGGGACAATAAAACGCACTCGCTACTGTGACCATTGTGAAGAGATGACCGACTGTACTGGAGTAAGCTGTTCTCTTCGTAACTGCTTTATTTTTGTTTTGTTCCAATATAAAGCAAGGAAAGTTAATTGGAAAGCAAGCTAACTACCATCTTAAGTTGTCCGTATATTCAAATCCTACAACTGTATTTTTTACAGTTGAATGAAACAAGGTAAATTGACGTAAAGTGTCAATTTGCTTAACAGTAAATTTCCCAGACTGTACCTAATTAGATACTTGTATCACACACACTATGCTACTTGTATTACACACATGATGATAAAGTTTCACCTTTGAAAATAATATAGTATAATACCAATATATTTCTTGTACCTCGAGAATAGCTATGTTCAATTTTAATTCCGTGATACAAAAATAATAATGGTGGTAGTATCAGCTCATTTTATAACCGCCAAAATAAACATATAGGCACTCAATACTCAATAAAATACTATGGAGTATTAAGTATCCAAGTGTTATAAGCAGACAGACAGGTCCAAGTAAAAACGATATATCTACCCATTTTCTGGACAACTACATAATAACGCTGCCCAAGGATCTGAGTGATGAATTCGAAAATAAATTATTAAACAAAAAATAAATGATAATTGAAAAAAATATTTTCAAAATGCCATTTTGTTCACTACTAAGGACTTGGAAGTCTTATAAAACAGTTTGTTGAGGGTTCATCTTTGAGAGGGAGTTGCTGTGGTGACTAAGGGTTGTATTTCATTTATCTTTGCTAAGCGACCCCTTAAGTAGTAGGTACACCTTTTGAAAGTCGTCATCAATTTTAATGTAAAATATCAGAAATGTTTCGTTTTAGAGTAAGTAAGATTTTTAAGAACGTTCGCATTCTATTTCCAAACTGTCAAAAAACCTCGTATTAACTTACATTTTCGACAAGTTTTTGACATCGATTGTCGCTGAGATGAGATAGTTACTTGAATTTTAACGCTTTTTAAGTGCAAGAATTGACTTTCTGAAGCCAATTAAACGCTACTTGTTTCATGCATTAAAAGACGGGAAGATATGGCCAAAAATACCTACCTACTTATTAGGTAGGTACCAAAGGATTGATGCCTGAAAAACTTCAGAAATACATACATTTGTATGATGATGCGGGAAGCACAAGACCGGTCGAAGTAACGGTACTTGGAGGCCTATGTCCAGCAATGGACGTCTTTCGGCTGCAATGAGGAAATGATACTTCCTTTGATACCCACCTTATAACAAGAAGCTCCAAAATGCCTAACATTAATATCTAATGAAAACGAGCATAAGCCCTGAGCTTACAACAATATAATTTTCAACTGTTTACCATATTCAAAGATGATTACTTCATCGTATGAGAGAGCGATACACTGTGCATTATCACAACACAGCATCGCGGTGCTTCCATCTCATTCTTACCTCCCAAGTTAAAAGAAGACAGAGTATACTCCAAGTAAAGTTTCGTTACAACAGTTAGTGGAATCGTGTTTACTTTGTTCAGGCAAACTAGTGGATTAATGGAAAACAAATAAGGGAGGTTATACGATATTTTACATGTATGCGGCAGATGAGAGTTGAATATTTCGACTTTCTTCACTGTGTTGTGTTTAGGTTTGTGTGAATGAGATAAAATAGCGGTTTGGGAATATGTTGAAAATGAGACTAGAGAAATAGCAGCTAGCTTTTAAACAATTTTGGTGTATAAGATGGAAGTGGGTAAACATTTCAGTGGTAATTTAATTATGCTCTATTTTAGATAGTGCTTTGGCTTAACATACAGCTAGATTTGTGTGGCAAATAAAAGTTATATGCATTTGTCTGTAGTAATAAGTGACAGTTTATCTTTTAGCAGAGTCTGAATACTCGTAACATCAATAATAATTGTTCTACTCTAATACGCTGGATGCTCAATCCTTTAGAGGTTTTTTCGATTTATAAGTAGCACTATAGCAAATATAATCTTCTAGATAAACATTTTTATTTTTTCATAACTATTTCTCAATTCGTATTCCAAACATATAATTATTTTAAAAAATACAATATAACTACAAAATAAAATTCACACTTCTCACCCTCAAAAACGCATAAAAGCACAAATACCAGGCAAGCACATTTCAATTAACAGCATAACTCTTCTAAGCCCCAACAAGCAAAAAGGCAACAGAGCGGACGATATAAAAACACATGCAATGGAATTAAACCCCGGATGAATTCGACCAATAACACGAACACAGACGCAGCAATAAAAGAGTCGTCCACATATGTTGCATGAAGTACGCTGCAGCTTTGTTTGTAGCTATCTTCCCCATTTCGCCTTGTTATGAGCTGGATTTGGTGTCTAAATCACGGGAAAATATCTCCTGGAATCCGAGAGAAAGATGTTTGAGTTGAAATTCTGGGCTGAAGGATTTGATACCCAAAATGTAACCGACATTTCTATTAAAAGCGTAGCGTAAGTTGAAGTTTTGACAGAAATATGGCAACACAAGGTTGCACACGAATCGTGCTACTACAATTTTCTTTAAAATTACAGACGTGGTAAAAATGTTAAGGTCTGAAATTACTAAGACCTCAGCGCGTGACAAGAAGGAGAAAGGAAACACTACGAACTGTTATAGAAACTTGAAATTGTTTTATACGAGAACAGTATTCAGTTTTCCTTGCTCATAAGTTGCAGTTCTTCTGGTTCTAAGTCAGTTTCTCTAACTTGCCTGAGTTTGATTACCAGCAGCAGCATTTGTTTTTCTTATCTTTCTCCTCTGCAGCTTCAATGAATATGCCAGCAAAGATCATAAGGACGATCTTTTCTACATTAACAGAAAAAAACTTCGTGAAAAGTAGCTATATACTTTGCATTATTCCAGTCACAATAGTCGAGAGCCAGTACTATTAGTGCCCAAGTGTATTTGCGGTCACTGCACTCCACTGCAACATGTGCTGGTGACTTTTTTATACCCTGCGTTAGTTTCCGGCCAGCTCTATGGAATGCTGTGTCTATGTTCCGCCATTTTCTAATTAATGAATGAAATAAAACGTATGGGGAAACTGTGTTCTTGATAAGAAAAAAAAAACTGAAATATAATAAATTCAATATAAGAAATAAATTAAACATAAAATAAACTTGTCACACAAAATACAAAAATGTTAGTAATAGGACACAAAAAATTATTAGACATTCCAATGCTCCTGCAAAAAATATTTTACCAGAACTCAAACATTTTCTATTTGTTGCCAAACCGGTAGACGTTAACAAATGGTTACCAGGCCTAAATACTCTATCAAACCCAATTTGCTCCATAAAAAGAATCAAGATGAATTGCGCCATCCAATTCCAGGTACACTCCGAAATTCGGTTGACACCGTTTTCGCAATAACAAATATGGAGATGCAGGCCTTCGACAAAAGGAAGGGTAGTAAATAATTTGTTCGGGTGACATCTGGGCACTTCCCCTTCGTTGTAGCCCTGTGAACGGCGAGCGAATTGCAAAGCCGAAGAGACGGCAGAATAAAACGGTCACACCCACCATCCTATTGAGTTTTATGGGAGACACACTGTGGGATGCTTCAGGGAGCTATTTTTGGCCCACAATTGATTTAAATTAAAAATAGGTACAGTCAAATTAATGAATCATGTTGATGCAACGTTCATCATCTGCCTAACCTTTTCCCAACTATGTTGGTGTCGGCTTCCAATTTAACCAGCACCTAAATACCAGTGAATCACATGGCCTGACTGCCAATCTGACGTCCACAACCCAGTTACTGGGTAATACGATACCCCTTGGTAAGACTGGTTGTCTGACTTTCGGGCCTTTGAACGAATGACAGCTGGGACGTGCTTTCCGAGGCACGGGTGGGTCTCGGTATGTAAAGATGGTCAACCATCCACAGACCAACCACGGCAAGCGTTGCTTAACCTGATCGATCGACCTATGCGGCTGTTACTATTTAGCCACGGGCCCATCTCTCAACTGCCCTCTGATTCAACGTTATCAGCTTCAAAGCGGTTTCCCTAATGAAACACAGAGATTGTTTACAACATAGTGAAAAGGTTCAATTTGCAAAGCAATGATAGAAATATTACCACATTATTTAGTTTTAATTTATCATCACTTCACGTGCATTGTTTTTTTTTTTCGACACATAATAAACTTTCCAATATCGCTATGCTACTCAAAAACAATTAATCACTCTTCATCAATCCTCCAAAAAACACTAAACTAAATAACTTTTCAGATCTGTATCATTAATCTTTGTTACCGTGTGTCACTATCTACCTGAAGGTAGATGATGGTAACCCCAGCGTTCTGAAATGGTGAATATGGATATAAAAAAATCACCCGAGGCATTTTTACCGGATAACTCTGAAATGGATTTTTAAAGATACCTTTAAGGTTTTCTCCTTTTGATGACGACAAACAAAGCTGAAATAATAATTTGGATCCCTTTTTGTGAAGCGTCAATTTTCGTCGTTAGTATTATTGGGAAAAGGATATTTTCTTTTGTTGAACAAAAAGTTGGGTATGAAATTGTCGTTGCTTTGTTTTTGAAGTTGCGCAAAGGGCTTGTTTGTTTTAGTGAAGACAATTTTGTTAATGTACTAGGGAGTTTCGCAAACGACTGTTATTTTGAAAATACAGAACAGAAAAAGGCCAAAGTTGCTCACTTGATTATATAGCATTGTAAAGGAAAATTTAGTATTTGAAAATAAAATTTGAGTTTAAATGTTTATTTACAAAATAAATGATTGGCAATTGAAGTTAAGTGAAGAGGCAGAAACTAAAGATGAAGAACAATTTCGCATTTTCATAAAAATATCTCAGAACTTGGATGTATCGCCAATTAACTTGGTATCGCTGCAGAGTGTGTGAGTGTGAGTGTGTCTGCAGAATGTTCACAGTTTGATCTCAGCCTCAATCTGTCAAAAATACCTCTAATTTCCCTACATTTTGACAAACTTTTGACATTTGTTTGTCGCCGAGACGAGACTTCGACTAGATTTTGAACGTTTTAAATTACGAGAATTGGCCTTCAGGTCTTGATAAAATCAAAATTCCGAGCCGATTATACTCTTTCGACTACTGTTTAATAAATAAAACATAAGTTAGAAGGTCATAAAGAAGAAAATACGATCTTGATATACCAAAATCAGAAATCTCAGCAGAATTTACCACGCACATATTTTTCGCTTATATGATCAGAAGGAACGAGGCAGATACAACTCACTTAATATACCACCGTATTTAGATAGTTGATTCAGATAAACATAGGCTCTACCTTTGGAGCGGAAAAAATGTAGCAATAAATCTTTTGGCTGTCAAGCAGACACACTTAGCAGTAACAGAATAAATCAAGACTCGTCTACAGATAGATTGCATCGATGGTAATGTTGGCAAAAAAATGATTTTAATGAATAGGGTTTTATTGAAACAGTGCATTGATTTGGAAATAGATTTGATGTTGCAGATAAGGCCTGATTTGTGGAGTTTAAAATGGATTTGCATGCTTCAAAATTATTTAAAACTCAGATTTATGACCAAATATAGAGACAAGATTTTGTTTGCAAAGTTCCAATGAAAAAATGTAATTAATAGACAGTGGTGTTTTGAAACTGAGCCTAATATGGTTTGCATCAAACACCGAGAAGCCAGACTATCAAAGCCAAACACAATAAAAAGACAAAACTCCATATCAAAATTACATCCAGTTTGAAGCCCGAAAAAAAAGGACCAAAAACCATTAATAAAACTTATTCTGCAATTCGTACTCCGCTCTCACATGTTAGTTCGGCAAAGTTCGGCAACGCTCGGCTCGGTGGGATGCCATTAATCTATCTTTATTACCAGCATTTGATCACGATGAGTCCTCACAAAAGTGTTTATGTGAGCGCAATGACTGCGCGGGTTTCCAGTACTCAACATTCTGTGGGCCGAGCTTATAATGTATGGTTTTATTTTATAGTTTTCATTGGGTTTCTGTTCAGAATTTTGTACGAATGAATGTGAAGTAACTTACCAGTCCCTATGGTAATCAAACGGATACAGCTTTGTGAATACGGGATAGCCAAGTTTAAAAATACATTATAATAGTGGCAGTAATTAAGGCGTCGGGCTCATAGCTATGTAATAACACGGGTTGATGGATCAGGTTAAGCTACGCTTGCCGCGGTCGGTCCGTGAATGGGTGACCATCTTTACATACCGAGACCCCTCTTCCTCGGAAAGCACGTTAAGTTCTCCGTCCCGGATGTCATTCTTTGATCTTTGACAGTCGTTACGGGTCTTCGGAAGCCCGAAAATTTGACAACCAGTCTTATCAAGGGTATCGTGTTACCCAGTTATGGGTTGTGGAGGTTAGATAAAGTAATCGTTTCATGTAAAATATCGGTTAGACTGGAAGCCTACCTCAACAAATTTGGGAAAAGCCTAAGCAGATGATGTGTGGCAGTAATTGATAGACTGGACTTTGTAAATAGTTTTAGAAGTTTGATTTGAGTGTCTTTGGCTACATTTCTTACTTTTATCTACATTGTGTTTTATTAACACATTGTTCCCATTGTCTGCTTCAATAATAACATGAGATTAATTGAATATATTGCATCAATAATGCATAGTCAGCCTATAATGTTCCTACTACTAGGACACTGCCCTCGTGTTTGTGACAGGGAGGGGGGAGGGAGTGGGTCGTAAATCACCACGCGGACCCAGTGCGGATTGGTAGATGTCATATGTCTTCGAATTTTTAGTTCTAGGACACGCCGGTTTCCTCACGATGTTTTCCTTCACCATTTTGAGAGCGGCGATGAAATAATTTACACAAAGTAAAGCGCCTGTCTGGGTTCACGTCAACACGTAACTCGTGGCAGTTCCATCGGACCAATGGGCCACCACGTCTCCCATTAATATTGCTACGAACATATTCTGCAACTTTTAGCTTTAGCCAACTAGGTATACGAGTATATATTTCTATTTATTTTACAGTATTCTATTTTGTGATCGAATAAATCACTCCAAATAGGATTCTATTCTAGTGCTATCGATCACTATCCGATGGTAACCACTGAATATTTTGACTGTGTCAACAGACACAGTTTGATCGCGGTTTGTTTGATGCAAATATTTAATGGTTCAAGCGTTTTTTTTTTAGATTTAAACTGATTTATTACCACCTATCGGTGAGTTTTGAATTCGTATTATGAATAGCAAATATTGATATTCAAATACAAACAGTACACCAAGCTTTCCAATGTGTGTACCAACTTGTCAAATTAGAGTAGGGAACCCTAACATTTTTACATAACGTTTAGAGATCATTTGGCATAGTGTCAACACTATGTCAAAAAGCTTTCCAATAACATCCTTATAACTCCATTGCCATTGGTGGATGAGATCATTATATATATTATGAGATCATTATAATAGCTACCTGTGCTCGTGAATTCGTATTCTTTTTCTAAAATATCAGTAGTAGATAATAATAGCTTACTATTACTCCTTATAACATCCGCAATCTACCAATCAAAGTCCCGTCAAAAACAGTCTAGCCGTTTTGCATATTAGCCGGAATAATGACAGAAATTTATTGTAAAAAATGTTTATTTTGTTATAAGTACCGTATATACTTTCATAATTATGCATTTAGTAAAAAGTTGTTGTTTTGACATTACAGACAAAACACTTTAATTTATTTTTTTTGGGTATTTGATAACGGGTGTTAAAAGACGCTCTTATTCCCGTCATTGTGATTTTTTTAATGTTTCTTAGTAAGCCGTCATCTATGAATTCTGTACAGAATGCGTTATTGATGGCTTTTTCGTGGTCTTTTTCATCCTATTATATTAAATTGTAAGGTTATATCAACTTAAAAAGATGCTGACCTAACCAACCCTGAAGGCATATAAAACCCAAGACTCTGTTCTGCTTATCTCAAAGCACAGTATCATCTATCTATATATATAAAATTCAAAGTCCTGACTGACTGACTGACTGACTGACTGAGACATCAACGCACAGCCTAAACCGTTGGTCCTAGAGACATGAAATTTGGAAGGTGTATTCCTCGTGAAGAGTAGGTATCCACTAAGAAAGGGTTTTTCAAAATTCCACCCCTAAGAGGGTGAAATTGGGGGATTTTGTTTGTATGAAAAATCTTATTCCTTGAGTTAATAAACTTGAAACTTGGCACGAATACTTATCTAAGTAAATTATGAAGTTGGGCATTTTTTGTTTTTATAAACTACCCCCTAAAAGGGGATTGGGGGGTTTTAAAGTTTGTAT
Organism: Apamea crenata; assembly: GCA_949629185.1. Taxonomy (NCBI): domain Eukaryota; kingdom Metazoa; phylum Arthropoda; class Insecta; order Lepidoptera; family Noctuidae; genus Apamea; species Apamea crenata. Next base: position 18,139,095 of record OX451360.1, on the reverse strand, counting down.
GGAAGAATTTTAGCGCACGGTCCGATTTAATCGAAACTCAGTATTTATACCTAAAATTGAAAGGAAAGAATAATGTGTATCAGGGTTTTTCGAAAATCTACCCCTGACGACCTGAAAAGAGGTAGTCAATTTTACAGGGGAGGATTTTACAGCGTGGCTTGATTAACTCGAAAATTGGTATAAATAATCTTTGAGTCAAGTTATGAACACATCCCAAATGATTTTTCAAAATTCCACCCCTGTGGGGGTGAAAAGCGGGGATACAGTTTATATGAAAAATCTTATTCGTTAGGTTAATAATCTTGAAAATTGGCATGAATACTCGCCTAAGTAAGCAATAAAGTTTATCATTATTCGTTTTAAAAAACTACCCCTCAAAGGGGATATTTATAGGGGTGTTCAAGTTTGTGTGGAAGAATTTGAACGCGCGGTCCGATTAACTCGAAACTCAGTGTACTGTGTGCGTACTTAAGAGTAAAAATAAATAATAACACGTATGAGGGTTTTTCTAAAATCTAACCCTAACGGGGTGAAAAGGGGTAGTTAATTTTACAGGGGAGGATTATAATAAGTGGCTTGATTAATTATAAAATTGGTATAAATAATCTTTTGAGTCAAGTATGAATTTTTATGATTTTTTTTAAATTCCACCCCTGTGGGGGTGAAAAGCGGGGATACAGTTTATATGAAAAATCTTATTAATTTAGTTAATAAACTTCAAACTTGGCAACAATACTTGCCTAAATAACTAATAAAGTTTATCATTATATGTTTTTCAAACTACCCCTCAAAGGGGGATATAGGGGTGTTGAAGTTTGTGTGGAAGAAATTGAATGCGCGGTCCGATTAACTCGAAACTCAGTATTGATACTTTCGACAGAAAATAATTAATAATAAGTATATAAAGTTGTCGAAAAATAACCCCTGACGGGGCAAAAAGGGGTAATTCGACTTTTAAGGGGAGGATTTGAACTTGAAACTGTATGTTACATTTTCACGCCTACACCACTGAACTTCTGATTTGGCAAACAGATAGATGGCATCCTAGGGAAGCACATACTTTTTATCCTGGTAGCACGTTCCCGTGGGATAACTGCCGACATCCACGCGGGCGAAGCCGCGGGCAGAAGCTAGTCCACTATATACTCGTACATAGTTACATCTACAATATCACTTTTCCGTAGATATCTTCATCCTATTCTGAGGATTGTTTGAAGTTAAGCTCGGAGACTCAGGTCCATCCTATTTGCCCCGGGCAACACAACTTATATCATTGTAGTCACTACTTCTGCATACGTGTTCTATGTTACACTGTTTTGTAACTTGTGCGAATATTTTCATATTAATTTGGAATATAGTAGTTAAGAAAGTGAATATAGTTGTAATATTTTTAAGTGCCGACCTTCGCTCTATCTTTTCAAGCGTGTAATGAAAATATATTCATCATCAGCTCCAGCCCAACTTCACCAACTGGGTGTCACTTTTCTTGTGCCAATCATCATCCAAGTTTTGCCCACGATGGCAACAAAGTCGTCTGACCATCTCGAAAAAAAAAAAAAAGATATTAGGAAAAGACATCTTCTAAGCTTGCTCGTTCCATCATAGACCTCATCCATCGCTTTCCACCAAGCGAGATCGAAGTCAAGAGCTGGCTGAAAAATAAATGAAGTTATTGTTAGAGCAGAGTGAAAACATATTTTCTACTGTGGCGATCAATAGTTCACCTATCATGATGATTATGGTAATACTGTTGTCAAATCCTTGCATGTTTCTTTCAAGTAATATTATTACATTTACAGGAGTACAAAAAATATTTTGTTATAAAACGCAAAAGTCAATGGTAAATTGCAGTTGACACCAACGGGCTAATTGCGTAACACACTACAGTAGGAATGACTTTAATTTTGACAGTTCAACAACATTCATTGCGTTATTTACGTTGTTAAGCAGACCAATTTTTCAAACATATGAAGCAATGGATTAGCCTACGTTATAACTTATTTCAAAAATAGAAGCTTGAACAACAGCAAACCATGGATAATGTGACCAATTTTATAGAAGTTAGTGTCCAGTTTATTTCAATCCACCATCAAAATTGTACCCTAGCATTAAAACGGAATAGCAATGACTTAGAAGCTTCCACCCAGATGAATATTGTACAACTGATGGTCTATATACCGCATCAGTTTATTGGCTTAGCATATTAGCTACAGTTGTGGAAGCATTTAATTAAATCTTAACTAGTTATGGAACTTCGGGCCCTAGGGAGGTCAGCAGAGTGCTTGAGTAGGTCGTCCGGTAATATGGAGTGACTGTTATCAAAATTATGAGAGTATTTTGGTATAGTAGTAGTATATTGTCTTTGGTTTTGAGGTTTTTGGTAGGTCATAAAATGGGACCACATAAACGTAGTGCCAATTTCACCAATGGAATCGAACGGCGATCATCACATGAACTGTGTTTAAGATCTGTTTATGTCAATACTTTACTGACAAATGCGTGCACTGACTCGACAGGTCCACTCAATCTGTTTGGTTCTTTCCTCCAAAGACCATTTCAGACACCAATCTACATGGTCTTCACATGAGATGACCAAGATTATGTCTGGACTTTAAAAGAGACTTTGACCTCTGAGTTTGTTTCGGCCTTTCCTCTCAGAGTAGTCAGATAGGAAACGCCAGCCTCATCTAGAAGTGTTTGTACATACATACTTACAGAAATAATATCATTTATCATCTAATAATCTACAATAACGTCGACACTGACAGTTCTGGAACGTGGTTTAGATGAGCTGATCGCGTTCAGATTCATTGGTGAAATCCGCTCTTAGTATCAAAAAAAATATAAAGGAATTTCACAAAAACCTTTTCTAGACTTTTGTACTACAACTATACCTACCTACTACGTTACGTATATTAAAAACCTTTATTAGGTACAGTGACCTCCAAAAGTTATGATTTAAATAAAATTCTAGTGATCCAAATGTTGGCATATATTTTCATTGACTTAGGGCTGATTTTTCCAACGCTAGATAACTTTATCGGAGGAATAATTTTTAATTTTTGACAATTTTTCCATACAAAAACTGTCAGACGTCAATTTTACTCGACGAAAAAAAAAATATCTGTCGGTTGAACAATCAACCCTAATTCAATTACACACCTTTGAGAAAGAAAAAAATTAACCGTCGGTTGAACAATATGCCCTAAATCAATTACACACCTTTGAGAAAGTCTTTTTTTTTAAGTCAAGGGTGATGATTTATAATAGAAAAATAATCAGGTACTCCTAACTCTCCTCCTTGGTATCACAGCTGAAGTGAAAAAATGTCAACAACCAACTTTTAAAGGCCACTGTAGGTGCGTCAATATTAGTAACCCATCTCGTTTACAGTTATTTTGAATCCCTAAAACCGTACCCTAGACTTATTTTCACTTATACCTACCTCGTACCTTTTTAAATCGTGTACAATTGCGAAACCCTTTCCTTTTGGTCCAAAAAAAATAACAGCAGGAGTAAAATTAATACTCTTTTTAGAACTTTCAAGGAAATTACGAAACTAATTTGAAGGTATTATACAGGTATGAGGTTCTTTTCCTAAAAGCCAATCGGTCACGTTGCCCCTTTATTTCCGGGGCCACGTGAGAAGAGGGGCTTATACCCTCCATTTGATACCCCCAAACTACGTAAATATTACTTCATATAACGGCTAAGCTTTACTAATTATACCCCCTGAGTTATACAGGGTGTGACTGTAAAAGAGTTATTCTTGTGTTTCAAATTATTCTAATTTGATTCTACGTTACTAATGGTTTCTGCGTGGCTCATTTGTTTAGATTTACGCAAATATTTAATGCTTATGAAGAAAAGACAGAACTAGAAAAAATATATAGAATCGTATACCTAGTAGCATTTTATACGGTTTTTGAAGAGCTGCGGTATTTTTTGAGGTGATCATTCAAAGTTTTTATCAAGTCATGTACGTTGGTTCTTGTTTTTGTGATTCTTAACTTAACTTAATTGGAAAATATATCATGGTAAAGCCGAATCACCCATAGTTAGCTTAGTTCTACAATCAGAATCACATTTATACCATTTACGCCATCAACTTTTACATCATACTTTGTAATCCTACTAATATTATAAACGTGAAAGTTTGTATGGATGGATGTTTGTTAATCTTTCATGTCAAATCTACTGAACGGATTTGGATGAAATTTGGCACACAGATAGTTTATAACCAGGATTATCACATAGGATTTACTACTTTTTATTCCGATATTCCCACGTAATCGAAACTTATGCGGGTGAAATGCATATTATTTCTAAGACTTACAATGTATTTTACCTATTTATATTTTTGAATAAATATCATATTATAATTTTTTATTTGCGCAACTTTATCGGCAGTTATAGCATAATTTTAAGTACTTAATACCAACCACCCAAATAAAATACCCCTGTACATACCTCACTTCGGTGTGAGCCTGACCCACATTCATAGTTCACGATGAGTCCGAGATGCGACGATAACCGATCCCTTCCAACTATCGCCCTTTATTACCCACAGAGGATCGGCAGATATGTATGGACGGTTTGTTTGTATATTTTTTTAGATAGTCGTTTTATCTGGTGAGGGCTTCCGGTATTGTCTTAAGAAATATAGTTTGATGGTTATCAGCGTCATCAGGCAGTCCACTGCTGGACATAGGCCTCTCCCAGGATGCGCCACAATACCCTGTCCTCCGCATCCAGTCTGTCCCATAGGTCGTCCATCCATCTAGCTGGGGGGCATCCCACACTACGCTTGCCGATACGCGATCTTTTACAAAATATTCACAATTGCGTAATAACTCTGATGCTAACATACATATTTAGAAAGAAAGAAAATACATTTATTTGCGGCAAACATAACGCATAAAACAGATAATAAAAAAAATAAAAATAATCGGCCATCACTCAGCATAGTGCTATTTATTAAAAAGGCTTAAAAGCTTATTGTGGGGAGTGTTTGTGTGTGTGTTGCTGTGGAGTTATAATGGTCCGTTGGGGTATGTGTAAGCTTAGAAGCCTATTATAGCACCAGACTAGGCATAGGTCCAGCTAATTCGCTAGTAGCTAACAGGGAGAAAAAACGGTTTCATAGGCCTAAAACGGTGAAGGAAAACATCGTAAGGAAAACGGCATCTCCTAGAACCAAAAATTCGAAGACTTGCGACATCCACCAACCAGCACTCGTAAATTATAGCTCACTCCCTCTCACAGAGAGGAGGCCTGTGTCCCAGCAGTGGGAATATTAAAGGTTGATTATGCTCAAGACTAAAACACATCGTCTTCAAAGAAAATTAATTATGTATAATAAGAATAACGTCACGTTTCGTAATAATATATTGCACAGTGAACTCCAACTCCCCAAGACCCTAGCTCTTTCTGCTAAAATTTGAGCTGGCTAGCAATATTAAGATATAGCTATAGTCACCTACCTAATTTGTTAATGATAAGTTAAATTAGTTTTTTAAGGTCCTTTTATTGCTTTAGATTTATTTTTATAAATATACGGTGTTTGAGGTAGTTTGTTGTTTCCTTATATATCGATACCAAACCACCTGTCCTTTAGGCTTATGTTAGCTTGCCGTAAGAGGCCACAAATTATAAATTTGTAACAGTGGCAACAACCTGACTCAACGACGCGAAGTCAGTTAAATTACTTTCTTACATAAGTATTCCTTCAATATTTTATTCCAGTTTTCAATCTTATCTATCTCGTTTCATTGTTCTGTTCGAGAAAAACGAATCATTCACCTCCACAGGAATTCATTCGATTCGTTCATCAGATACCACCGAGCGTCGCCTTCACTCATTTATATTTCATTCTATTTCATCGGTCTTTTTGTCACCTCATAAATATAGCTGTAATAAACCAATATTGAAATGTGGCTGTGAATTGATTTCCATTATTTATTGTTGAAGAAGTATTTTTGTTGTGTAAATAATCGTGTGGTATTTAAATGGTACGCTCAAAAGAAAAACGAGTTGTGGTTTTTTTTTAAAGACCATCTACGGGTTTCGTACCAGTGTACAATATTTAACAGTACACATATTGTTTCTCGTATGGTTGGTACCTGTTACCCTTTATTTTTACCTTAATTATTCATTGTTAAAGCAGTCATAGTAGTACACACTTCTGTGAATATTTCAAGTGTCTACCTATTACGGTTCAAAAGATACAGTCCTGTAACTGACAAACGGACGGACAAACGGACAGCGGAGCCTTAGTAATACGGCGGGTCCCGTTGGCAGTCTTTCGGTACGGAACCCTTATAACTAATAAAAAAAAAAATATATATTTTATCAAAATCTTATGAAACTACCAATTAATGATTAGTGACATAACGGGACAATTACTCTTGTTTCTACAGTTTCTCTCAAAGATAAATCAACCGTTGCTTTTCCGAGATCTAGCAATAATTTCATGAGTCACCAATATAGTTTGCTCAGTAAGCAATTACTGAGCAAACTATAACGGTGACTCATGACAAAGTTTATTATGTTAAATATTTTATGATCATCACAATCCTCCTGCGCTCCTAATTTATTTCTCGCTGGCGCAGTATTTCCTCATCTTTCATAATATATCATAATAATGGTACAGGAATGCTAACACACAACGAGAAAGAAAGTGTAATTATATATAAAAGTGTGACGCTAAATAAAAGTGTAATGCTATATAAAAGTGTGACGCTGAATAAAAGAGTGACGCTTAATAAAAGTGTAATGCTATATAAATGTGTGTGAAACGCTACACATCTTTAAGATGACGAGCGGCGGTGCGGGTATAATGGAAATCAATAACGGTCCCAAGTCCAAGCCCTTCTCTTAGCGCACAGTTTTGGGGGACAGAGGAATATGTGGAGTTGCTGTTGAAACTCGATAATTTCTAGAATAAAATAAAAGAAAAGAAAAAAAGAAAAAAACGCTTATTGGCATTACACAAAATTAATACACCTTAAAACTATAAAAACAGAAAACAAATATTATAATGCCAAAAAAAACTTTTTTACAAAAAAAAATCAACCGACTTCCATAAAAACACTACAAAGTTTAAAATAACTTTAATTTCGGAAGTCGGTGTCTTTGGTTTTTTTGTATTATATTTTTAGTCGGTTAGTAAGACGGTTAAAAAGGGCCTTAGCTCAGCATAATGTCAGATGACAACACAAGGTGTACCACCTGACGCTAATTTTCAGCTACAACCCACGAGTGCCACACGCTGGAATAACAAACACATAGGGAAGTGTGTGTCCGTTATAATAAATTGAGAGAATTAATTTCATTTCAATGCTAGAAATTATAGAAAAGCTATAATGAACCCCACGTCCTAATAGAAAGCAACCGCCGCGTGACATAAACGCAACGATCGCGTTTTAGCGCGACGGTTGCCTTTTATTACGACGCGGCCTTAAATACAAGCGATTACGTTATATCAACAATACCTAAGCCCATAGCCTGCTTGCTTTTTTTTATTGCTAAAGATGACCCATTTAAAGTCACTTTGCTGATCTCGATTCTCATAGAACATCATTCACTTGTAGGAAATTATATTTTAATTTAGTTCTATTTGAGTTCTCCTTGGCCAGTTTTCTTGACGCAACCTTTGTTTTATTGTTCGTTCCTAAATTAAATTAATTAATTTACCAGAGTTTGTACGTGTTAATGATCAGAGGTCTGGGCCATTCATTGGCCAACGAATTAGTATTACCATTCAACTTTGCAATGCTGACAGTCTTTTGGGCACGTCTCCGGATGACAGCGGACGAGTACTTCGACGCCTATGTGTCCTTTTGCTTTTGTATTTATTTGTTTAGTTAGTTAATTAGTCATTGAATTAAGTACCTACCTAGTGTAAATAGTTACTTTTGTTAAATATGATAAAAGTTTAAAACATAAAAATAAATTTATTTTTGAAAATGCAAAAAAAAACAAAATATTGGATTTTGTTTTTTTTTTTTAATTTGGATTTTACGAGAAAAGGAACACTAGAAACAACTCCATGCCACTCCGAATCGCACATCACACATCCATCGCCTTCGCCTTTAAATACGACGGGGACGATTCGATAGCGGCACAGCCCCCACGTGTTCAAACCCTTAGTGCACACAATCACACGACAGTGTACGAAAAATGCCGAAAATTCACGAAGATGGACGAAAACTATTTGGTCATCGATAGTTATCTCGGTTTTGTGGACACGCACAAGTGGAGTTTGTATTGCTTGACGTCCTTTGATCATGTTTAGGGAAGAAGAACGTTGATATTTAGTAAAGTTTTGGAGTTTTATTCGTTAGGTATTTTATATTGGAGTATATTATAAAGATTTGGGAAGCCATCTCGTTTACTTGTTGTAGTATTATAGCTGTGTGCCGTTTAGCCTGTGCTAAATAAATATATTTCTGTACCTATTATTTACTGACTGCAATAAACTGATTTGTTTTTATAATAAATTGGTATGCATATCTGCAATATGTCCCAAACACCCCAATTAGAATATTGTACAATGATTTTTTACTATTATGTATAAAACATTGTTTATTTATTAAATTAGTTATACTGGTTGTGGGAGAAAATTGTGGTTTTATTACAAATCTACGCACGCACACAGTCGCACACGTATAAGAATCTAGCGTAGGTAAGTACTTTGTTTATTTTGGTTTGTTTTGAATGAATAGACGCCAGCACATCCAGCTTCTTCTTTTACTAATAACTTGTATGTGTGGTGCAAACCGTTAATGTAAGTTGGTTATTAATAAATAAATAAGCTTCTACAATCTGTCAAATTTTATTAATAGATTTTCAACTTTATTCCTAAAGAATTAAGGTTCAAGGATGATTGGGAAAAATTGACAGTTTCGGGTAGCTTGATGACATAGTGTCTGTAGGTACAGTGGAAGTGTGACTGTAATTTACGTAGTTTTAATTATTTTTGCTATAAAAAAATACCTATGTTAAAAATGACAGAAATTGATTCAGTAAATGATTCTGAATAAACTACATACTTTCATAATGTGCATTAATTCATCACATTGTATATCTGATCCAAATTGAATAGTTCGTAAAAAAATGGGCCACACATTTAGGTGATTCCTTGAGAACTTCTGACATCAAGTTTATAAAAATACCCCCTCTTTTAGTTCAACGGAAATACACGGAATAAGTCACACTATTCTGTTGTTATGATTCTTATCGTAGTTTGTTGGAAAAACTGTTTTGGGTGTACAAATATTATCACGCTTGAACACCAGGGGCACAAGATTGAGTTGTATTTTGTTACAAAATGTGTATTTGGAAGTATTCCGTGTATGGCGTGGCGGGTGACATGACTAAACACTACACCGGATTTACATTATGAAACTAGTTATGTGATGGTTTTTTTTATATTTTGTTTTGTTCCTTAATTACTAAACAATAAATAAAACACAAAAAACGTTGCGCCAACTCAGTTGTTCATTGATAGTTTCACGTGTAAATAATGATCCATTAAAATTAAATTAAATTTTATAGTTCTGCAATTTATATAAAAAAGAAATCTGATGTAATTTCAAATTTATTGATTGTATATCTGAGTATTGAGCTTAGATTATAATTTACGGTTAATTTATGCTTGAACTGATGCAGCTGAATAAACATAGTTTTTAATTTATTTAAAATCAGTAGGAGACAACTTTCACCCCCGTTTTATAAATATCAAATTACTTATTCGTAAGAAAAAAGAAAATCACGCGACAGCACTTTGTGGATCACTCGAACCCCAGGGACACACCTATGCCAAAAAACTAAATTATCGATTATTTCTCTAGTAGAGTCACCCCTAGTTTCGGGCCCCATGGTTCAACGACCTTCAAACCGTATCGTATCAGGGGTGAGCTGTCCACGCGCCAAGATTCTGCTCTAACTGGTCCGAACTTGTTTGGAGCGGATTAAAAAGAGGGTTCTGATGTTGATACGGTGACAAAAAATAGCGTATTGAATGACACGTAATGGTTTTATTCTTATGCTCTGGTGATTGTAAATTGCTTTATTATTGCAGATATGTAAATTAAAAGTGGTGTTCAAAAGAATAATAAAATGAGATATTTTTTTTTGAGATATTTTTTTGTAGGTATGTCATTTACAAGGGCTGTGGCCCAGTGGTAACGGCCACGACTAAAGATTTGTAGGTTGTAGGTTCGAACCCAGACAGGCGCTTTACTTTGTGTAAATTATTTCATCATCACTCAGAGCCCAAAAATATTGCATTAGATCAATGACTGGAATAAATTCAACAGACAGCTGCGTTCCTATGTTTAAATCCCTTAACTTACTAACCTTTCCATCGCTCTATATTTTGGAAATGGGACTGTTTGTGAAAAGTAATCAAAATTTATTTTGTTCAAATATTGATTGCTCAACAAGGCCAACATTAATAAGATCTCAATATAAAAATCTTTTACATACAGGCAAATTTAAAACAGCACTGCTGAAAAAGAATATTATGCATATGGGACCGGTGATATACAATAAAATACCTGATGATTTAAAAAATTGCACACTACAAATATTTAAAAGGAAATTAAATAAATTGCTACTTGAAAAATGTTATTATACAATTGATGAATTTTTGAATGACAAATCAATATGATTATAATACAATGATTTTCCTTGCGATTTTAATTTTCAAATTCTATTGCATTTTTGACTAATTATTAACTTATTATTGACGTTGTATTATTGACTAATTATTAACTTATTATTGACATTGTAATATTGACTAATTATTAACTTATTATTGACATTGTTTACCACTGAATGAACTTACAAATTGAATGATTTATATTTTTATTGACTATTTTATAATTTGATACTCGTTAAATATTTGATTTTTTAAGATTATTTCATCATTAATTCTACTATATAAAATTTTTGCATGCCTCACGGTAGAATGTACTGGATCCTTCTCTTACTTAACACCATACTTTTGTACCTACATTCATAGCAAATAAATTATTTCATTTCATTTCACTGCTCTCAAAACGGTGAAGGAAAACATCGTCAGGAAACCGGCATGTCCTAGAATCAAAAATTCGAAGACATGTGATATCCACCAACACGCACTGGGCCCGCGTGGTGAATTGCAGCCCACTCCCTCTCACAGACATCACAGACAGGAGGCCTGTGTCCCAGCAGTGGGAACATTATAGGCTGATTTTGCTATGCCATTTACGTTAAGATTCTATCTAACTATAGCCTGTATTGTCCGACTGCAAAGTTAACGCCTCCCTCTCCCTTTTCCACAGAATTCTGTCTTTTGCTAGTGATTTTTAGGGTTCTGTACATCGAAAGGAAAAAAAACGAAACCCTTATAGGGCCACTTTGTTGTCCGTCCGTCCGTCTGTCTGTCAAGACCCTTTTTCTCAGGAACGCGTAGAGGTGTCAAGATGGAATTTATATCAAATACTCAGGTCTACTGACCCTTGGAGCTGTGAAAAAATCAAAGTTCTAAGCCAACGCAATCAAAAGATACAGCCGTTTATGCCGCAAATTTTCCACACTCACAAGGCAATCAAAACCTACAGGGTACTTCCCGTGAACTCAGAATCTTAAAATTTGGTACGAAGCAACGTCTCATAGCACAGATAAAGTAAAAATTGCGAAAACCGTAAATTTTTAGTTACATCACATAATAAAAATATTTTTAATAATTTTAAATTGTACGGAACCCTCGGTGCGCGAGTCCGACTCGCACTTGGCCGGTTTTTAAGATTAACAAAGAAAATCTTGACCAATTAACATAATAGATTCAAGCCATTAATATCAATACATCAATAATCGAAAATTGCCCATTGTGATGTTAGTAACCCAATTTCATACCGTTCAACATTGTATGGTGAATGACTAGTCACTGGACAGTTCGACGCAAAATAGTAGTGACGTAGCAAAACTCCATTGAAGCGAGCATCTGGTCGCACAATGGGGGTGAAAGTGAGGGGCGAATTATATAACTCTTTGTTGGAAGACGTAACTATTATGTTGTGTCGAACTGGCGAAGGTGAATTCGTTGAGGTTTTTAAGCAGGCCATTAATTTTGAGGTTAAAGTCAATATAATTGTAGTTTGTGGTTAGCGGGACTGTATAGACAATATAGAGGGTAGATCATTTTAGTTCACTGCTCTCTGTGGTTTGCTATTATAACTTTTCCGAAGTCGGGTAATCCTTTTATTTTTATATACAGGGTTATTTTAAATTGTCTAGCTAAACTCCGCAGAAGCGGTGGGTGGGCAATATCTGAAAATGATAAGACAATACTTTTTTAATTTTTTGGTGGGGTCATCGATCACAGTTACTGTAATCACTTGCGATATCTGTTTAAAAATCTGAGTTTTGTTTGCTGAAAAATCTGTGGTTATTGTTACACTCTTGTTATTATTTATAATCAAGAAAGGCATTCCAGTTGATAATCGCTGATGGAACAAAATCGATTTATAAAATATGAATAGAGAAAGAGAATGTGAATGCAGAATGACCTTTGTAATGATTGATAGTTTAGTTCTCGAGTCCAATATTAGATGGCGTTACTTGGCTCGCCACAATAGTTTTAATAACATTTATTATTAGACAATGGACAAGTGACGGTAGCGGGAAAATAATCAAACCGGAGTGATGTAATTATTTGCATAATTCCTGTAAATTAAAGCCATCATTATTTGGAAATGACTACAGTTTAAACATAAATACGTATTGTGGATGGTGTAATATTGTGAATTTGTGTGCGAGTAATGAAAGTAACGGGGTGTTTGCGCCTATTTAACGAAGTGTAGGTTGGATAATTGGAGATGTTTTGGAAGTGTAACTGCTCTGATTTGGTACTCAGCTTGCGGAAAGCTAGCCAATTTAAAATAACCCTGCATAAACAGCCTAAAATATTCTTAAAACTAGTCTATTTTAAAATTAAAGTTAACAGTGAATTAAAACAGAAAACTGAAATTGCAATTTCGTCTAACTACCGCACTTAAACCTAAGTATTCATATAACTTTATAGACTAACAAGACTTAAAGTCTCACTAAACACAAGTTGTATATCTTCGGCCAACTATCCGCCAACATTGCGTGCTCCCCAAGCGGTCTGTCGTTATAATTTTAGTGTAGATGGCCAACTTATTGGCCCCAAGACATTGGTCTGGCCAGTCTTAGAATGTGTAACTTGCTGCAGTAAAAGGATAAGCCTCGGGCATATGTATATGGGAGACATAATACCTACTGGGCTCTGGGTGAGATAGAAGCTACATGTTGAGGAAAATTATTTGTAAGGTTTAAAATACATACATAGAATACTCTTTATTATGTACACCATGAAAATTACAGATATAAATGTAGAAATTTTACATATTATACATATTTTTCTAAAACAACATAACAGCAAAAGACAAAAAAAAATGAAAATATTTTTTTTTCAAAATATTGTGGATGATTTTTTCATTTGAAGTACATGACGCTTTTTTAAACTGTGTGTTTTATATAGTCTTATTATAATATTATAAACGCGGAGTTTGTATGGATGGATGGATGGATGTTTGTTACTCTTTCACGCAAAAACTACTGAACGGATTTGGATGAAATTTGGCACACATATGGTTTATAACCAGGATTAACATATAGAAAACTTTTTATCCCGATATTCCTACGGGATCGAAACTTATGCGGATGAAACCGCGGGTGCTGCTAGTCCTTCATAAAACACACAGTTTGAGAAAGCGTTCCCTGCTCATAATTTGTAATAATATAGTAAAAAAACTTCCAAGTCAAGTATCAGAGTCATTATCATAACAAGAATACGACCATCTACAAAATAGAAAAGGACCATTATTCGCAAACGCATGACCTCCTTATTTCTTTCAATACAAACTAAAAAAATAAATAAAAGAACGGCCCTCAACGGCCCCGAAAATGATGCCCAGATTTAACAAGGTCTGTTCGCAACCCTAAGTTTTAGGGGTCCACAGGCCCCCTTTGTTCCGAATAGTAAGCACGTAAGGGGACTATTCGAACAGTTTGTGGCAACTTGTGCCGATATCTCCATTCACTCTTTAGGTATAAGCTTTCCCGGTCGGCTGCCCGTGCACAGCCTTTGTGCTAAATTATTCCTGAAGCTGCCTTGTTAGTTGGGCGATTTAATTATTTTTGGTGTGTTTGGGATTATGTTGACATTTATTTATGTGCGAGAGAAAAGTTTTGATTGGTTTTTCGGGTTGATACTGGGATTATGAAGCTTGCTTGTTGGATAGTTTTACTCTCGTATTCACAAACATTACTATGAGGTCTCACAGTATGTGCGGATGCACAAAGTACCAAAAACCTATTCGAATGGCGATGGGACCTATGCGTCCCTTGATATTTATGATTTGAAAGGCTTGTCATGTGAAACGCATTGAGAAATGCTTTACTTCGCATAGTATTACTACCTAACTGAGAGAAGTGTTTATTGATTTATTTAATATTTTCGCACACAAAAAGGTACAATATTGTTTGTGAATACGGGTGTTAGTGTGTTTTGTAAAAAGAATAGTCTTTCCTCTTTGTACACGTGACGAAGTTTGGCATATTCGTTCATCTTTCTACCAATAAAGATATTTTAACACTGCAATCACCAAGTGGGAGCAGTGGTGGCCAAGTGGTAACAACCGCGACTTACAAGTTGCGGGTCATGAGTTCGAAGCCAGTCAGGCGCTTTACTTTGTGTAAATTATTTCATCACCACCGGCTCTCAAAACGGTGAAGGAAAATATCGTGAGGAAACCGGCATGTCCTGGAAACAAAAATTCGAAGACATGTGACATCTATCAACCCGCACGGAGCACGGGCCACTCACTCTCACCGAGAGGAGGCCTGTGTCTCAGCAGCGGGAAAATTATAGGCTGATTATGCACCAAGTATTTGCTAAGTGAGGTGATCGTTTATTGCCGTTGTGACCCACGAAATTAAACATATCATATCTTCCACCAAATTTAAGTTAAGATTTTCCACCCGAACAGCAAAAAGATCCCAAATTGGTTAACCACCAAAATCCTATAATAACAAACTGCTATAAACAGTATACATTTATTTTTTCCAGAAACCATTTCGAGCCCTTCAAACAAACACCTGCGAAATCCTGCAGTTGACAGCGTGTATTTTGTAGGTAAAGGGTGCGTGAAAATGTACCCTCTACGTACCCTCTGCGTGCGTGCGGTTTTGACCGGCGCTGACACATCCCTGTTGTTGACACCTTCCGCTGATGTTGTTCCGACTTAAACCTGTATGTTTTTTTTGGGTGCGAAGTTTGTTTTGTGTTCGTAAGTAATTAGTGTTACCTCAGTTGTGTGATGGCGTAGACATGTTTGCATGGGGTAACAAATACAGCTTTGGTTGGGGACAGGGATGCTTTTGTACCTACAGCAGTGAGCCTTAATATCTCAGGGACATTTACAGAATTTATCTAGCCTGGAACAATGTCAGTAGCTACGTATTTAAAAGTTTTCAGAACTGATCAATCCTACTAATAATATAAACGCAAAAGTTTGTGAGGATGGACGGATGGATGCTTGTTACTCTTTCACGCAAAAACTACTGAACGTGTTTGGATGAAATTTGGCTCACAGATAGTATTATAACCACGGCACGGTTGGCGCAGTGGTTAAGCGATTGACTGCTGCGCTGCGTGTCGTGGGTTCGATTCCCGCACGGAACAAATATTTGTATGACCTACATGTATTTGTTCCGAGTCTGGGTGTTTTTCTATCTATAATATGTATGTATTTACAAAAAAAAAATGTATATAAGTAGTTTATCAGCCATCTTGTTACCATAACACAAGCATTAGGTTGCTTAGCTTGGGACAAATGGTGCTGTGTGAAATGTCCAGGGATATTTATATTTATTTATATTTATATTTATTAACACATAGAATAATTTTTATCCCGATCTTCACACGTGATCGAAACTTATGCGAGGGAAACCGCGGGGCGCATTTAGTAAGATATAACATTAAGGAATACCAACACGGAATATAAATGGTGCTAACATAGGTAACAAATCTTTCGAGTCGTAATTTAACATTGTGACGTTATTATAATCTCAATATTTTGGAAGGTTTAGGTTATTGACTTAATTATAGGTAAATATTGATTTCAAATGTTTTAAATAATTGTTTGCGAGATAAATTAGTAGTGTTCACCATCGTTTTCTGGCCTTTATCCCAATTTATTTGGGGTCGGCGCAATACGTCTTTTTATAGATAGAAATATTAAATAACTGTTGTGCTAGCGACGAAACGACGAAGAGAACAAGAAAATCTTCTTCTGCCACGACTGTATTTTAAACGTGATTTTCTCAAAACTTTGTCACTTCCACGGCGTTGTCGGTGGCAGCGCAGAGTTCACTTTGACTGCATGTTTAGGGACACAGAGGGCAGGATCACACCCTATTGCCGTTCGGTCAAGGTAGCCTCAGTTCACCAGGTTGGACTTACATCTTCCCACTTGTGTCCGGAGACGATTTTGAGACTTCCAAGTGGACCCCGGAAGGTTACACCCTGCAGAAAGAAAAGAAAAGAAAGAAAATACATTTATTTGCGGCAAACATGACGCATAAAAAAAACACAAAGACACAAAAAAAATAAAAAGTGGGGGGTAAACATGCGTCACATTCACGCAAAACGGCCATCGCTCAGCAGGGAGATACTCCTTTGGTGGTAGGTAGTAAGTAGGAGGGGGAAGAGTATTCTGCCACAGTTTGCAACGGGCATCGGCCGGGTTTCCTGACAGAGACGCTGTGGATTTTAAGAAGCTGTGTCTGCTTTTTTTTATTAAGTTTCTCCACTGCGCAAGCAACTTCTCTTCGGATTTGTGGTGGAGCTATGCCAGCTGTGGGATATAGTGCGCTGACCGGGGTCGGTTGCAGGCAGCCTGTAATCAGAAATATAGCATTTATTAAACCTAAAATAATATATATGGCGTTATTTAAAAAAAGTAGGATTACATCCAAAAATATATTATGTACCTACCCACCTTTCCTACAATTTCCCTCTACGGAACAATCAAAAGTTCTAAAAGATTCAAAGTTACAATAGTGCACAATGAAGTGCATAAAGTTGCTCTTATCTAAGCCTTTGTTTGTGCACTAAGAACTCCACCAGGCTCGATTATGTGTAGCGGAATCACTTTAAGTTTTTCGAAATTGTGTACACGGAAGTTTGGTACAGAGTGCTGAAGATAGGTGTTGCTGAAGGAAGCTGCACTAGTCAGAAAGGAAAAGTAAGAGACGTCTGAATTTAACATTCGTGGGTGGTTTAAAAAATCTGTGGATGTAACTAGGGAATTACAGTTATAATCAATTGAGGTTACAGTCGTTACGTCGGCACGTCACTTGGCTAGAGTCTTGAGTCGCTTCTCTCCTTTCTTTAACTTTCTTCACAACAGATAATATGTTTAAAAATAAATTATGGCAATAACAATAGAGTTATGACAAGTAATAAAAGCGTCATTTTTTGGAAGTGATAAGTTATTTAGCGACGTTGTGCATTTTTTTTGTGATGGGTAAAAAATGTTAAACTCGCGTCAGGACACGTGACCTGATCGAAAATTTGTAAGACAGAGCTCGCGTCAGGACACGTGACCTGATCGAAAATTCGTAAGATGGAGGGAGAGTAGGCCGCATTCCAAAATATCAAAAATGCACAACGTTAATATTCAAATTTTCACTTCTGCCGGCACTCCCGGAGCAACCCGTTTTTTTTTTGTTGCACTAAGCATACACACGCAAACATCCTCCCACTACGCTAAAACCTGGGCAAGTTACGTACTAATTTACTACTCCGTAATATAAGTGATCTATCTGTCATTTCCATTATTTATTCATATTTCATGATATCATAACATCACGCCTGTGTTCCCCAAAAGGTTAAGCAGAGGTGTACCTACAGTGCTCCCACATCCCACCAATCAAGTTAAAGTCCCATTTGATTGTAACAGGGAGCAAGCTTATCGTCATCCTCCAGGCACAAATCTAGATTCTAGGATGCTACTGAGGAATTCCAGATGGACAAACCCAATAACCATTGGATTATCTTAATGTATTTTTATTTAATAATAATAATATCTCTGGACATTTCACACAGCACCATTTGTCCTAAGCTAAGCAACCTAATGCTTGTGTTATGGTAACAAGATGGCTGATAAACTACTTATATACAATTTTTTTTTTTTTTTTGTAAATACATACATATTATAAATAGAATAACACCCAGACTCGGAACAAATACATGTAGGTCATACAAATATTTGTTCCGTGCGGGAATGGAACCCGCGACACGCAGCGCAGCAGTCAATCGCTTAACCACTGCGCCAACCGTGCCGTCCGTTTGAATGTATTCGAGAATTCTGAAATTACTAACATAGCTTTTAGGACCCCAGTTACTAAAAAAAAAAAATGTTTATTTCTATTACATTGGTCATTTAGATACATGTTTTTTTGGAGATCTCCTTTTAAGCAAGGAATTGCTTGTATTAAGAGACTAAGATTTTATTTTTAGACTAAGGGTCAGTTCACACCGAGACGCGACGCGACGCGACGCTGCGCGCACACTTTAAAAGAGTGACTCAAAATATACTTTATTTTCTACACGAAAAGGTACACATTGCATTGTGAGAGTTCAGAATACGTTGCGCCGTGCAGCTCTCTCTTTTACAGTGTGCGCGCAGCGTCGCGTCGCGTCGCGTCTCGGTGTGAACTGACCCTAACATTTTATGGAATTGAAATTTCTGAAATAAATGATTATTATTATTATAACACTTTGCCCCACCCGGGAAACAACGAAAACAAGACGTAATCTTCTATGATACAAAAAATGAATCGCTGAATGTGTTGCTAAGCGCAAATCTCGAGAACAGCTGAACCGATTTCGCTAATTCTTTTTTTAGAATATTCCTTGAAGTACGAGGATACTTAGGCAGAGAAAAATTTAAAAAATTGCCTGAAAAAATCTAAATACAACTCTACTCCCATACAAACGAATACAAATTTTGTTTCGGGGTGGGTCGGGGGTACAAGAAATTTCACGCAGACGAAGTCGCGGGTAGAAGCTAGTTATAGATATTTTAGGAACTCAATCCCATACCAGTGACAGAACAAGTCTTCCACCAGCATAAAGCCTATTACGATAATAAAAACACGTGTATGCTCCTCTAAATTTCCGTGTAATTGTGGTATTTTTACGAGTGTGTACCGTACTCTGTCACCCTATACACCCCTCCCTACCGTGTTGCATAACTATAAAGTCATCATCATCTGCCTAGCCTTTTCCCAAATATGTTGGGGTTGGCTCCCAGTCTAACCACATGCAGATGAATACTACGCGACAGCCTATCTGATCTTCACAACCCAGTTACTGGGTAACACGAAACCCTGGACTTTCGAGCAACCATTATTTATTACAATTAAATTCAAATACCACGTAAAAGCAGACCTACACCAATGATCAAGCATAAAAAGTAAGACGTAAAGACATTTTATTAACTCAATGTATTCACAATCTCAACCAGTGACAAAAGTACCCCTTGACAATTCAAAAGTACCTGTAATTGGTTTAATTGAAATAAATACTTTGAGTTTGAGTTTGAAAGAATTCCTCAACCACCATAAAACCCATTACGATAATAAAAACACGTGTATTCTCCTCAAAATTCCGTGTAATTGTAGTATTTTTACGAGTGTGTGCCGTACTCTCACCCGACACTCCCTCCCCTCCCTTCCGTGTTGCGTAACTATAAAGTGGTCCCCGATAATTGTCCCCTTCGTTGATTACTTCGATGTACTCGTAACTCGTGATAAAACTTATTAAGACGTGTGTGTCTGTGTTTATTAGGCCAACTGTGATAGGATTATGTTATTCCAGTGGCCATTTTCTTTTCTGTGTGAAAGTTACAATAATTTTGTTATGATCAATCAAATGTTACTTATTTCTTTGTAGCTTATGTTGTCCCACTTTAAAAATAATATGCGTTTATGTGTGAACTAACATAGTTTTAAGCTTTTTTTACTAACAAAATGGATCTTGTTGTCTGAAATATAAATAAAATAAATAAATAAAGGTAGGCTAGGTTGGCTAGGTAGGCTGGGGGTAGGCTTTATTCTCCTCCTTCCCACTTCCAAATGTTACAAATAGAATTGGGATTCGCATTTGAAATCACAACTTACGTAGCTATAAGAAGTTATTACAAGGCTTTTTCTTCTGTTACAATATTTTAAAACATTTCTGTGTAGCTACAACAATCGTCGTAATCATTCTCCTGCATTTACCCCAATTTATTTGGGGTCGACGCAACATGTCTTTCTCTTCGATAGGTACTTTTCTATAAGTTATTAACTGGGTAGTCAGCATTCCTACCTACAATAAGTACTATAATATCTGCAGCATCATAACAAAATACATCACCAATGTTCCCATCCCTCTCCTACGCATTCACTACCAACCAATTTCTTTCTAGAACCCAAACAGTTACAGTAACACAATCCTTTACAACTCACACCAGCCCTAATTGGATCTCTTCCATTCCATGTCACTCACACATTCTGAACAAAAGCCTCGTGTCAAAGTTGAACAAGATCCGAAGACAGTTCTAACCACAGTCAGCACATAGCCTGCTCAAATATTCAATACAGAATGTTTAATAAGTAGGTCGTAGCGCCTTTGTTTAGTTAACAAAGTTCTAGGAATCTAAAATTTTGTGGGTATGACGAAAATATTTGTTGAGATTGTCTTTTGAAAGAGTTGGGGAGTTTTCGGATTCGTGATTGTGAGGGAACTATAAAAGGGTGAAGCTCCTCGTGAACTATTTGTGTAATGTTGATCTGGATCTATATTCTGTAAAACCCTCACCGTGAAGACGTAGGAGAAGTGAGCTTGAAGTGAGCAGTTGCTGGGGATGGACACGATTGACAACCTGTTTTAAGCTACACTTCATCTACGTTTTCATGGTGAGATTTCTGCAGAATAGACTGGCCTGTATTAGAATTACTCGTGTCTCGGTGATTCAAAGATTTTTGACATAATTTTTTGGTCCTTCAAGACCTTTTGTGTTGCACGGAAGTAAACTTGGTTCTCCTAAGAAAGCGATGTCATCTAGCTGCCGCAAAATAACAAAAGGCATGAAAGTGACACTGGGTATTTTTACGGTGTAAAATGACGACACCGCTTTTTAATGAAACCCAAGCTTAAGCGGAAGTATGAGTTCGCGATTTATGAACTTGTCAAATCATTCCGCGGTTTTTCAGTCTCACTTGAGATAAGAACCTAGTACCTATCTATAACGTAAGTAACCAAATGAAGAGCGATGAAGTAGATTTTAATAGGCGTATTATCACTGACTAGCTTTTTACCAATTATGTTGGGGTCGGCTTCCAGTCTAACCGGATGCAGCTGAATACCAATATTTTACATGGTTCGACTGCTTAGGAGGACACATATTAGTAATATTTTACATGGACCGGCCATGTAAAATATTACTAATATTTGACCTCCACAACCCAGTTACTGGGTAATACGATGCCCTTGGTAAGACTAGTTGTCAAATTTTCGGGCTCTTGACGACGTAACGACTGTCAAAGATCTACGAATGACAGCCGGGACCAATGGCTTAACGTTTTTTCCGAGGCACGGAGGATTCTTGGTATTTAAAGATGGCCCATCCACGGACCAACCGCGGCAAGCGTAGCTTAACTTGATCGATCGACCCGTGCGGTTGTTATTACTTAGCCCCAAGTCCCTCTTTTAATAGACGTAATACTCTATCCAAAATTACATCTTACTTAGAAGATTAACACAGAAGGTAGTGTTAGCTTCACGCCGGACAAATGGTCAGCTGACCGCAATGCCAGCCCTCCCGCACCAATGACGAAGGTGCCTGATACCGGCTATATTAAGACACGTTGTAAAGCTTTATCTCGATCATTTTTCGGTCATTAGATTTTCTTTATTCAAATTCTAATATTTTATTTCAGATAAAAATATCCATATAATGTTAGTATAACTTAGCCTAATGTTAGTATCAATTTAATTCAGGATTAATTAAATTAAGGGTGTCTGGACTCTTATCCACCTACGTAAAAGGGGAGAGTCCCACCGCTGCACCGGTCTGAAAACACATTCAAGATGCCATTGGAGGAGAAGCGCAATATTGCGCATTATGCTTTTATATATAATTTATATAAAAGCACAATGCGCAAGGTTTATATAGGTTCTTCCTCGTGATTTTTGGCAGTTATACAGCATGTTCTATAGGTAACTTTCAGGAGTACGAGGCTATTCTTTTTCCTTGTCCTTTGAAGGATAAATCTTTTTCTTCGTCGTATCGATGATTCCCCTTTTATTAATACTATACAAGCTGTTGTTTTGCATCCTCGTCAAATTCAAGGAGGTAACTATGCTACTGACTGAAGCAGAATTCGGCCACTTAAAATATTTATATATTTACATGTTGTAGTCCTTCGGTACCTACACACTTACTCTTTAGCAATTGGTGTCATATTCAACATCCTAGGTAATGCTATAATATCACAAAAAACATCCTTCCATTGTTTTTTTTCCCGTTATCTTGTGTTGTCTCACAATTCTTCCACCTTTCTTTGAGCTGTGCTTTCTCCATCCAATCGGTTAGGAACGAGTCCAAATCGGCACGTCAGCGTTTCTTAGGCCCGCGTCAGTGATGACGCCCGTCTTCAGGCACCCACTGTCTGACAACTTTGGTTCATCTATCTGAATGCATCCTATAGATGTGATGCTTCCATTAATCTATTTATTTTAAAAGACCACAGGCACAAAAATATATTTCACTAAACCGAAATATATCGGTCATATTCCAAATTCACGTAAATCGAAACACGTATCAAAAACGTAACATTAGTAAAATCAAAATATCTAGCGTTTGGCCAAATGTTTGCGGTTTACAGAATTTGGTCGGTGCTCGCATGCGACTGACGGTTTGGGAGCACGAGACCGCACCAAACGGGCCCTAATTGATGCACGGGAGATGCAAAGACCACTGACATGCATCTGTGATTCTGTACATATGTTTATGTTATGGTTTTTGTTGTAAATTTTAGTTTTTACACTACCTACGGCTAATGAGCATGTCTGGTAACTGTGCCGAAGGACCAATATTTTTTAAATTAGATATCTGTAGTTGTGATTTTTCCAGAAAGTTTTTCATCAGCCTCGTAATTATGTAGTTGTTTGTTAGCTTGTGACAAATGTGTTGCTGGAAAATTTGTTGCTTCACTTTTTCATTCCTGCTAAAGCACTAGGAAGCGTTTTGGGGGACTGTCTTAAGTAAGTTTGACGTTCAGAAAGTGCCGATTCTCTGCCTAATTTGCTTAAATGAATTTTGATATAAAAACTGGTAAAGACATAAGAGCATAATTATGGGCATTCAAAATGCCTATGTTAATTTTCAACAGGTACAGCATTTTAATGGACATAAATCACAAATCCGTAATGCCTTTATTTGTGATTTTAAATTGACACCAATCAACATTTGAAAAGGTAATACGAATGTTGGATTAATTAAATTGTTGAAGTTTTAACCGATCAGTTTATTATACGCTTGTGTTTGTTTTAAATTAAGGTGTCAATTATAAAAGCAATCATTATTTAGTTAACTGTAATTATTAGAACTTAATCCACTCGTCAAAATACTGGATGACTGTTAAATGTAATACAGAAACTTGCATCAATTATTAAAATGTCCTGTGAACACTTTCTAGTTGGAATCCCACTGTTGGAGGCCCACTTGAAGAGCCACTTGAGAGCTGTTTGAGAGAATACATATAGGTGAAAAGTAGGTCATGTATTTCCAAGGACCAAGCTAAAATTTCATTAATATTAGCTGTGGGAAATATACAAACAAACATTTTATACAAACTAACATGTAGAAGAACTCATTTTTATTACAATTTGAAAATTAAATGTTATAGTATGTGTCACATATTACACGCATTATTTAAGAATTTCTGCATTAAAATTAAAAAAAAAGTAATTAAAGCCCTACAGAGTAATAAATAATAAACTTCGCTTTGAATGGAGTATAAAAGTGACAAAACAATGCATCAGCTGTTGATCATCCCACGGTAAGGGTTCTCTACCTACTCAAATATTAAAATAAAAATTCTACGTGGGCATAATTTATAATAAACCCTTGACACAATTATGATTTTAAAAGAGTCTGAATGTAGACAATATTATTATATTATTTATCTGACCTAGATGATAATATTCACAAATAAAATAGTCGACAGGTCAGTCCTAAAATAGCTAAGTCTCAAAGAAAATCATAAAATAAGAAGAGAAGGTAATGCCCTCCTTTCTAAGAGATTATTTCACAGATATTTACGAATGTGTACATCGTCAAACCCACACGCGCCCTCCAGCGATACAGGTACAAAACGAAAATAGCACAACAAACCCATTAATTAAGTCCGCATATTACCATATTTTTATACTTCATAAATTAAAAAAAAAATCACCCTCGAGAAAACTCAAGGAGGGTTTCCTTTTTTATGTATTTTTCTAAACAGCCATTACGAGTTGCGTGCAAAGATCATCGGAGGCTGAGGTCCGGGGGTGAGGCGCGGGGGTGAGAGGGGGCTTCATCCCCTTCGCTATTTTTGGGGCTTGAATTATAGCTCGACCAAACATTGAAGACCTTTTACCGAATTTGCCATTGCGTTTTACGAGCGACTGCTAAGCGTTGGTGGGCTAAATTATTCAGAACCAAAGGTTTTTTGCTAACACTTGATGTGGGTTTAAGCTGTGTTTATTAATAATGATACATTGCTCTTTTTTTGGTTGGCACTTTTAGAAGGATTATTTTTGGGTTTATTTTAAATTCGAAGCGGCACAGAATCCGGGTCATACAATTTATTACGACAAATAGAAATGGAAATATAATTATAGTTAAACGTAAGCGAAGTTTATTATTTATTACTCTGTCGGGCTTTTTTTCTATTTTAATTTTACCATTTAAAATTTTTAAAGATAAAATATTGAGTAAATTTTTACAGTATGTATGATAAATTACTATAACCGCTAAATACAATTTATAATACTCCGTTATATTTTATTAAAACAACCGGAAAAACTAAAGAAAAACGTGAAACTCGTATTCATTAAAACTCATAAAATAAGCTTTAATCCGTTCCAAAAAAATCTGAAAAGTAAGTAAACATAATGTAAATATTTAATAGGAAATTCACCTCGCTAAAAAAAATAAAAACAAGCATCATTTCAGTAAATAATCAACTAAAACGCGGCAAATTTTCCACATAATTCAAGCCAAAACCTGCTCGCGTCTCAACACCGTCAACGGAATAGCGAAACAAGAAATTTCAAATAATCAACCTATTCACACAAAGCGAATTTACTCGCGTATCTAAGGGTGAGTGAAAGGGAGGATTGTATCAAGACTGGAGGCTCCCCCATGGCGTGCTATGAGGGGACCTCGGAGGGAATTTTAGGTTAGTGGACATGTAGGCATATAGACGGGAACACGGCGAATTTGTTGTCTCATTTAGTTCGTGTTTTGTGCTTTTCGTTTGTGCGTCAAGTCATGGTTAATCGTCGTCAAGTGCTAATATAAGTTAGATTAGTATTCTAGTGATAAGTGTGTCAGTTAAAAAAATATTTACAATTTTTCTCGTTAACATTTTTCGTGTGTACAGTGACAAATTGCGTGTGAACAATCAGAGGTAAACGGTGAAATAAAAATAAAAAATATAGAAAAAATAACGTGTGTCGGACCGCGGTTTGTTTGTAAACAGAGCCCCGTGCGACGCCGCTCTCGCTACGTAAACACTGACTAACATTATACACTTTTTCACGTGTGAAAAACTCTGTAACAACATTCCAAATTAGTGGAAAAATTTTAAGACATTTCGGAAAACTGTTAGAAAATTTTCGCTCAAAAATCAATGTGTAGAATTAGCGTCGTGCCAAATTTTTTCTCAGTGTTAATTGTAATTAATATTTAAATAATTTAAGTAAATGTTTGCTATTAAGTGTTAAATAAGGTGTAGTTTTTAATTAAATCGATGTGCAATATTTGTTAAATAGTAATATTATAAAATAAAATATTAATAGAAAAAATATCACTCATAAAAAAACTGAAATAAATCCGCGTCAGTGAGAAAAACAGGGGGACGATTGTACTGCCTACTACCGTTACTATACCGATCGATAATATTACGCATTACGGGGTGACTGTGAGAAGAGACGGCACGCACACAACCGCGATCTGCCGCACACCCACACACGCCAGCCCCACCTCCTAAACACTCGCCCTCCGCGAAAAACGAAAGTAAACACGAGTGAGCTTTAAAAAAACTTGCAAACCGAATTTATAGATTAAGGCAAACGAAGTACAAAGCACTGTGATTAAAAATTTGTGTTCATTAAAGTCTGTTAACTGTGATA
Organism: Apamea crenata; assembly: GCA_949629185.1. Taxonomy (NCBI): domain Eukaryota; kingdom Metazoa; phylum Arthropoda; class Insecta; order Lepidoptera; family Noctuidae; genus Apamea; species Apamea crenata. The sequence goes on along the minus strand of OX451360.1, from coordinate 18,112,565 downwards.
AACATGATTGTGGGAGCGAATATGCGTGGCGTGAACCCGATGTTGTTGGGCTACAATATGCAGAATGTGAACATGATGAGCGTTCCTCAAAGTTGCGACTCGAGTATCGGCACCGCGCCGTCGACGCCTGTGCACAGCCTCGGTTCGGATCCGAAGCGCGCGTCGCCGCTGACGCCGGCGGAGCGGACCGGCGCGCCGCCGGGCGCCGGCAGAGACGCCGTCAAACTGTTCATAGGCCAGATACCGCGACATCTGGAGGAGGACGACCTCCGGCCCATGTTCGAGGAGTTCGGGAAGATTTACGAGCTCACGGTGCTTAAGGATAAGCACACGGGCATGCACAAAGGTCGGTAATGATTTATTGTCGATTAGAAATATGTTGCGCGGTAAGTGTTCGTAAATTTTATGTTCGTACCCTCCCAGAGATATGAGGGAATATTCCAAGGATGATAACAACTGAAGCGTCAATTTTGGAGCATATAAAAGAAGTTTTCTTGTCTTAAGGACAGGAAACTTTGACAACGACTGTAATTGGCTGGAGCCTAGTCAAGGTCGTATTTATATTTTTGTTACGCAAACGACACAGAAAGAGACAGATTTGTATTGTTCAATGTCACAATGAAATGTCAAGTTTATGCGGAAAGTAGGTCCCATTTCGTAAGCATGATGCGTCGAAAATGTAATGTTGATATAAAAGTCGTTCCGTTGAATGTAAACAAACTAGGAATATGTTTTTCCTTTCGCAGTAACAGAAGACAAATAATATTTTCACAGCTTCTATTTATACAAGGATTATTGAACTCGTATGGTGACAGTAAGTATTTATCAGATTTTTTCATCAAGTATACCATTGATAGCTGAAGCTCATAAAAACCATGTATTTTAATTTTCTTTTTAATAATAACGGGGTAACGAAAGATAATCTTTAATACAAAATAAATTGAAATATGTTTCCCCTACGCTATTTTATCACTATTCAATAAAATCAAGATCCGACACAGTAACTATTGATCGGAAGGTGAAAGTAAGCCAGTGCACCGGCCATGTATCTACTCAAGTTGTAAAAGTCAGTTGAGAGGAACGGTTACTTACCACTGTTCCGGAGAACTGTTCACATGTAGTGTGCACAGCACTATCGATTAGTGGGTACAACACTATTGTTTCTCACATGATGTATTGGTATTGGTGTTTAGATACGGTTGGTGTTAAATGGCGCTTGAAAAGTGATTTTTATTGTTAGAGATGTTTGTACTTTGTAGTATTGAGCACCGTGTGAAGGAATTCGTTTGGTAAAGTGTTCCCAGTTTATTTCTGCAGCTCAACAACATTGTAATTTTACAGTGTAAAAGGCATTGTGGCCGTTAACTTTAGTACCTGTACTCTGCACCTACAGGTATGTGAATGCAAGTCGTACATGGTACACAATAAACAATATTATTGATTGATTGATATACATTTTCAACGTTATCTCTTAGTGACAGACACAATGCAGAGTTATACGTTAAGCTATCCTCGGTAAGCATGCTTGAGTGGGGTCTCAAGCATGCTTACCGAGGATAGCTTAACGTAACTACGTAACTCATTCACATTACTCGCTTGGAGTAAGATAGATTGATAAAATAGTGAAGAAAGTTATGAGAATATAATCAGCAGGCTCGGACAAAAAAAAACTATATTAGACCTACCATTTACAAAACAAAGGAACTGTAACGTTATTAATGTAAGCAAGTAATGCATCCCTATCCACCTTTTACTATCCTCTTGCTACTCCGAGATATAGTGGGGTAACTTGCGACCCCGGTACAAAATGGGGTGATGCTGCCATCTTTGCCTAGGGGGCACATGGCTAATATAAAAACACTGTAGGATTAAACTAAGGGTTGAAGATAAAAGCAACACTCGGAAGTTACGAACTGTATTATTAACCAAATTCAAAGATGAAGGAAGCTCTTAAATTGAGTTTTTTTTAAGTGAAGTGATTTAGGAGCCCCCTGTGTTCGTTTATTAGCCTATTAAAAAAATCACGTTTATAAATCGTACTGATATTTGAAACAAAATTCACCTATGTTTTTGTTTTCATTTTGACCAGGAGCAGATTAATATTTTTTATCGTTGACATGGTTTGATTAGGTACAACGATGTTTGAAGGAACATTTTCAGGCACTATCTAATTTTTTATTGTCTTTTTCATTAGTGTTAAGTATTTACCTAAATTACTACTACTAACTTACTATAAATAACTTCATTAGCAAAACATAAAATGGGCAGCAAAGACCCCCTGAACTATTTTAAAACCTTAAAAACCGACGTAGTCTTCACAATCGTCCCAGGTTAACGAATCAATGTCCCGCGTGTGACGAATGTCACGTGTGTGACGTCACGGCACAACGTGATTCGTGTTTTTTTTTTATTACTGTACGTCGTCCCGCCATAATCTTCGGGTGACGTGACTCGAGTACCTTATTTTTATTGTTTACTTTGATTTTTCTGTGTTTTTGTGTGGGCGGGGTACTAATGTGTAGTTATGATGTCTTTATGTAGTCGGAATGTGGGCTGGATATTGTAAAACGTGGTCTTGTATTAGTGCTGAAACGGGATGGAAGAAAGATCTATAAAATGTACACATAATATGTAGACCAAGTAAAGTGACTGTAATCAAAATATAGATAGCGTAAGTATATAGTTTCTGTACAAAACAATTTAAACCGTATCGGGATTAAATGATAACTCCCACATCCTAACGCGGGAAAGTGCTAAAACGAGCGAGAGAGTCGAGTCAACGGCCGCTGACAAGAAGCTGATAAACACACCCCGTCTCCCTCACTCCTATACAAAACAAAAATTATTGCGGTGGAAAACGGTCGTAAAAATAACAAAACACCTACACACATACATCAATGTAACACAATCCAGAAAAATAGCTTCATCGTTTTTTCCTCGCGTGCCCGTTGCAACGCTTTTCAAGTTTCGGCTTCATACATTTTTATTTGTACAGTCACACGCAAACTGTGTTATGACGCCAAGTGAAAAATTTGTCGCGGACACACTTTTATTCGTTTTGGTGCAGTTTCGAGTTCCCCTGTTGTTTGTGACTGTACGGTACGAGTAGCTCTATGGTTTTGACTGCCCTCATTATGGTCGGTATTCGTGTAATGATTTTGGTACGATGTAGCTGTGAATTCTTTAAGATGGCTGTAAGGATTAAGTAGCAGACAGTTTGATGGATTTCATTCGTATCAAGCTGACTGGGCGTTCTCGTACTCCCTCAGAATCAAGTCGTCCAACAAAAATGTATGAGAAAATTAATTGTCTTTATATTTTTTTTTCATGATTTTTTCCCAAGTTTTAATAGTTATTCTTCTATTCGGGGTTGACGCAAATCAAAGATCATAAAAATCGGTCCAGTCGTTCTTGAGTTATAAATGGTTATGACTTTTTTTTATGAAGACAACGGTTTTCTGTTGAATCAATTTTCCTAGTGGAATTTGTGAATTCGCCGGAATTCACAAATTCCACTATTACAACAACTATTACAACAAATTACACAATACCATACTAACATACATTAATAATTATCCGGAAAAGAACTGGAGTAACCGACATACATAGCTTGCAGAGTAAGCAAACTGAAGTGGCAGTGGGCTGGCCATGTTTGTCAAAGGAACGATGGCCGATGGAGCAGACGAGTCCTGGAGTGGAGATCGCGTATCGGCAAGCGTAGTGTGGGACGCCCCCCAGCTAGATGGATGGACGACCTATGGGACAGACTGGATGCGGAGGACAGGGTGTTGTGGCGCAGTCTGGGAGAGGCCTATGTCCAGCAGTGGACTGCAATAGGCCGAGGTAAATTACCATACAGTGTGATACACAAATTCGTAGATCTGAGGGGCAATTCTTGTAATTTTAAGAACGTTCACAGTCTGATCTTAGTCTCAATCTGTCAAAAAATCCTCTAATTTCCCTACGTTTTGACAAGTTTTTGACATTTGTTTGTCGCCGAGATGAGACTGCGACTAGATTTTGAACGTTTTAAATTACGAGAATTGGCCTTCAGGTTATGAACTTTATTCTACTCGCCTCTCATCCATCACTTCGCCTAAAAAGTTCAACATCACAACAGTCCTCTGTCCCTTAGCACTTTAAAATCCAATTAAAGGTATGAAAATAATTAACAAAACGCAATTTATAATTACAGCGGACACATTACAGGGCTGCTATCATCATTAATAATTTCAACATCGCAATTACAATAAGTGGGTGTATTGTGAAGAGATGCCACATAAAATTTAATAATGGTTCCGTATGAAAAGGACACTTATATTTATCAAGGGTGACAGGAAAAATGCGTCTTCCTTGAGTATAAAATTTTGTACTATAAATTCTCACCCCTTTTGTTATGGTTACATTAAATTGGCTTGGTCTGAACCCCGTGGGGTTTTGATTTAATGTGTTTTTTAATAGACTTTATTTTATGTGTTAAGAGTTTATTAAGGTTGGGTATTGACGGGTAGGAACGAAGTTTGCTTAGGATTTATTGGTATAGGTATTGGTAATATGTTTGTTGTTTGATGGGATCGTTATTGATTACTTCAGTAAATATTATCATGTTTGTTTATAAATTTTGATCCTGTTTTCGTCTGTTATGAATAAATTAATTAAAAAAATTAACCGGTAACTTTTTATGTTAAAGTTTCCTATTATCCTACCACTGCTCTCAAAACGGTGAAAGAAAACATCGTGAACCAAAAATTCAAAGACATGTGACAACTAGCAACCCACAATGGGCCCGCGTGGTAGATTACGGCCCACACCCTCTTGGAGAGAGAAGGCCTGTGTCCAATCAGTGGGAACATTATAGGCTGAGTATGCATGTATAATTATACTATTCTATGTCAGGGTATCACTTCTAACTCATACAGATAAGACAGATATTATCTCTTATCGATATAGGTACGTAAGTTATGTAGATCAGATGGGTAATTATTGAATTTTAAAGAACAGTCGCTTTCTAATCTCAGTCTCAACCTGTCAAAAGAAAGTAAAAACATATAGGAAAATTGGAAGCTTTGTGCCTATAATTTGCCTATATTTTTTTAACTAATTTATTGTTGCCAAGATGAGATAATGACAATACTTTGAACGTTATTAAATACAAAAACTGGCCCACTAACAGACATTGGCAGAATAACTTACGCCAAATCGCTTGGAGCTTTACCAGTAAACGTTACAACTTACTCCTTTGAGGGAACCAACATGCACAGCACACAATACACTTAGTACCATCAAGTCGTGCACAGCTTCCCTCATACATTCGAAGAGCATTAGATAGTTCTGCAACGCACAAGTTATAACAGCCAGTTCAAAGTTCTAAACCATAAATGACATAAGAGTCAAAACTTGGCCCATAGTTATCGGATACACGGTATACTTAGTTTAAAAGTCACAGGTGCTTAGAAGATTTTGAGAGGCGAGGCTGAGAATTGGCTAGCTTATTTGCTACTGGGTATAAATATACCACTAATATTATGTGTGCTTAATGGGGGCTATTGTTTTTGTGCTCACCAGTTGGCGCCACTGGAGAGTAAGGTCCTATCATTACTTTTAATTCATATGCTTTGGTTACGTTTAAGTACCCATAACTTCATGTAATGTTTAATTTATTACATTTAAAACTTTAAAGTTGTATTTTTTCATTATAATGCAAACATTATCCTTCCTCAAAGTGCTACCAAATTAGATTCTAAGTTACTACTTCAAATTGAGTTAATAAATTAGACCTTAACCCTACTAAATGCTTCGTGATTTCGTTTAGCAGAAAACGCTTTCCACTTCATACCTCCTATAGTCTGAAAGGTCAGCTCCTGCAGAGGTGTGACGGTGTTCGTGACCTGGGCGTATACCATGACTATAAACTTCAGTTTAATGTTCACGTAGAGCAAATAGTGGCTAAAGCATCCAGAGCATTAGGGTTTGTAATGAGACTAGTAGCGTGTTTTAAGAAAGCGAAAACTATCAAGATATTGTATTGCTCATTTGTGAGAAGTCATTTAGAATATGCTTCTCAAATTTGGAACCCGCGTTATGGCGTGCACATCGATCGCATAGAGGGTGTGCAAAAAAGACTTATTAAATTTCTGTGTTATCGTTTGCGGATACCATATCACAGTTGTGACTATTTGGATCTTTGCAGGAAATTTCACCTACAACCACTTAGTAACCGTCGTCGATTAGCAGATTGCACATTTTTGCTCAAAATTGTATCCAATGAGGTGGATTGTCCGCAGCTCCTACGTAAGCTGTATTTTAATAATCCCCAGCGATTACTCAAATTTTTATCTTCTTCCAACTACAGGCAAAACTCATTTTTAGTGCGAGCGAGTAAAGACTTCAATGACTTATGCAAGCAGTTCTCTCTTGACTTGTTTTCAACGAAAGGCTCAAGCGTACGCAATAAGCTGAACCTTGATTTCTTCAAAATTAATTCCTTGTGTTAATTTGGTTCTGGTACTTATTTTATTTAATTTTATTGTAATTTATTCCTTATGTTTGGCGGAACCGATTTGATGGTTGGTGCGCTTATGTTCTTGACAATCTGTCGTTTATAAGATCTCTTACTGTATTATTGTATAGCTAGCCGTGAAAATCTATAATTGGCTTCATGTTTCTTATTCAAGTATATTTATTGTACTTAAGTAAAGCTGTTGGTTTTCCATGAGATAAATAAATAAATAAATTGTTAGGCATAGTTTTCCAGCAATAGCACAATTTTTACAACAATTATGAATAATTAGTAAAAATATGCGATTAAAACTCCCGAAAACAATGAATGTTCGGTGATATTGACATTTCTAGAGACCTTACTCTACACTAGCGCCTGAATGCAAGCGCGATAGCCATCATTATGTAAATTAACATCAATTGGATGATGATAATTTATTTTTTATTTTCGGAAGTAGGTATTTTTTAAAACACTTTTACACGTTATTTTAAAAACTAGATGAGGTCAGTGATTCTACCGGACTACTCTGAGAAGAAAAACCGAAACAAACTCACACGGGTCGGACGAGGTCACAGTCTCTTTTAGAGTCCACATAATCTTGGTCAGATCATGTGAGGATGTAGATTATAATGTCTGAAATGGTTTTTTGAGTAATTCAAGGCATGACTATTTATTTGTTTTAGTCTTGGTAACATCATTCGACAGTTTAGAAAGATTTTCCAAAAAAGTGTATTACTATGTAACATTGACTAAAAAATAATCTTTAATGTTCTATGAGATGAGTTATTTATTCAGGAGGGGCTTGTGGCTAAGTAATAACAGCCACACGGGTCGATCGATCAGGTTAAGCTACGCTTGCCGCGGTTGGTCCGTGGATGGGTGACCATTTTCACATACCAAGTCCCCTCCGTGCCTCGGAAAGCACGTTAAGCCGTTGGTCCCGGCTGTCATTCGTGGATCTTTGACGGGTTGTCAGTAGCCCGAAAGTCTGACAACCAGTCTTACCAAGGGGTATTGTATTACCAAGAACTGGGTTGTGGAGGTCAGATAGGCAGTCGCTTCATGTAAAATACTGGTATTCAGCTGCATCCGGTTAGACTGGATGCCGACCCCAACATAGTTGGGAAAAGGCTAGGTAGATGATGATAATGAGATGAGTTATTTAGATGCATTTTTCTAAGATTCGACTTTGATGTAAGCAAGTGAGCTCATTAAGGCTGAATATTGTCTAACTAGTTGCTTCTTGTAACTATAGTGGCTCTTGTCCGGATCGACATCTCGCTGAGAATGTACTCGTCAGTTAACTTACATGGTCACCAGTTCGCATGGTAAAATAAGCCCGTAGAATTGTTTTCTTATCCTTTGTGATTATCTCTATATCTTCGTTTATCATCATAATAATTTTGACAATGCAGTATCTCCTTTACATCGCATCCACATAAAAAAAAATCTTACAGGAAAAAAGTTACAAAAATCTGCACCATCCTATTATTTCACCATAACCTTTATTCCCTGGGCATAAAGTCGTAATTGCCGGATTATTATCTTTACGGTCGGTAGTCCGGAGGTTGCAAAATTGACGGGTACGTTAACGAACGAATAAGCCGGTTCAAAGAATAACTGGAGGGGTTTAAAGAGAAGCAAAGGTAAAAAAAACGGCGCGTTTTCTGCTCGATTAGATGAAAACTGGTGCTCACAGGGTGTGTGTAACGGGTTTTGTAAAATAGGTTAAGTCATTATTTTATACCTACTTTCATTTTTCTGAAGGCTATGAAGGTTCTCATCTTAAACATTTTCTGTGGTAAGTAAAATTCAGAAAAAGCTATCTAAGGAAATAATTATTCAAATTTTGCTTTTATGAATATGACATGTATTTTTTCAACTTCCCTCGAAGGCATTACCGTGACCTATATAAAAATGAGCTCTACGATTTCAGTGTAGAAATAACTTGAACCCACACAAGTAACTACCAACACGCTGCTCAATCGGTTAGGAATAACTTAGACTGTTATTTTAAAGTTGTACGCATAGTATATTCGATAGGTATTCTAACGTTTTCCTTTGCGGAGCAGTGGTAGCCCAGTGGTAACCCAACTTAGGAGTTGTAGGTCGTGGGTTCGTACCCAGACAGGCGCTTTACTTTGTGTAGATTATTTCATCACCACTGGCTCTCAAAACAGTGAAGGAAAACATCTCTTTCGCCTCTTCTCACAGGGACGAGGCTTGGTTATGCTTGCCTTTGTGGTGAAGATATGTAACCCACTATCAATCCTTAACGAGACCAACAGATAATTCTAGAAGATGCAGTGATGTTAATGGACTTTCTCAAATTGCCATGATTAAAATTTTATTTTTGAACAATACTAAATTCTGACAGTTTCTCAGCTTGACAGTGTTCATATTTTTATTGTCTTCAGCTACTGACTATTTAAAAGCGCAAATAAGATTTCACCCATTTTAATTACTCGCAAAATTAATAACAAATCCCAAAGTAAACACCACACAATACTGATATTAAACCATACGTTATGATTGAGTGCTGTGTTGTTATTATCAGACGTAATTATGCAGCTAGCTTGAAAGTAGGCTACCCTATCTAGATCTAAGCCAGCATAGCTAGAAGCCACGCATGGCAATAAACGCTTGAAATATTGCAACGCATAATTGGTGACGGGCTGACTTGCAATCATTATGGGATATGTGGTGCAGCGATATGTGGGTTGGTGGTGGAGCAAATTGCAACGGTCGCGACGATTCTTACATACGCCTTTTGCCTCATTCATTTATTTGACCCTAAATAAGATCAGAGCGAGAGAATGATAATGATGAGAATTAGAGGAATTCTCATCATTATCATTCTCTCCCCTATCTAATTTATTTTGGGTCGGCGTAACATCTCTTGCTCGACTGTACCTAACTCTAAATCTAGTAAATTAAATTTGATCGAATAAAACTAAAAGACTACCTACTACTTGAATGACTGTTACAATTTCCTCCATCAGTATGCCTACAACGATGCACCAATATATCAACTCCCATAATGATTGCAAGTCAGCCCGTCACCAAGGACACACTCCACCATCACATTTTAAAAACAGAGTCACAAGGTAACTTTTAAAAATTCATTAAAAAAATAAACACGTTTCTCTATCCATTTTAGCTTTATCAGCCCACGTAATGTTCTCACTGTCGGGACACAGACCTCCTCTTGGTAAGAGGAAGTGGGCCATAATCCACCACGCGGGTCTAGTGCGGGTTGATAGATGTCATTATGTCTTCGAATTTTTTGGTTATAGGACATGCCGGTTTCCTTACGACGTCTTCCTTCACCATTTTGAAAGTAGTTGTGATGAAATTATGTATAAGAAGTTCCGCCGGCTAGGGGTTGAACCCACAACCGTAACTCTGTAACTGGGGCAGTTAGTGCATACATACGTAATCAGCCTATAATGTTCCCACTGCTGGGACACAGGCCTCTTCTCGGTGAGAGGGAGTGGGCCGTAATCCACCTCGCGGGCCCAGTGCGGGTTGGCAGATGTCAGATGTCTTCGAATTTTTGGTTCTAGGACATGCCGGTTTCCTCACGATGTTTTCCTTCACCGTGTTGAGAGCAGTGGATTTAGGCTCAGTAAAACAATATTATGCTTCTTAGTAAATTGTACTTTTCAGTGTTACGGACATGCTCTTTTTGCATCGTCGATGCTCAAAATTAATTGCATTTCGTAGTTCAGAAGGCCAATTCTCGTAATTTAAAACGTTTAAAATCTAGTCGCAGTCTCATCTCGGCGACAAACAAATGTCAAATACTTGTCAAAATGTAGGGAACTTAGAAGTATTTTTTGACAGATTGAGACTGAGATCAGAAGGCTAATTCTCGTAATTGAAAATGTTCAAAATCTAGTCGCAGTCTCATCTCGGCGACAAACAAATGTCAGAAACTTGTCAAAATGTAAGGAAATTAGAGGAATATTTGACAGATTGAGACTGAGATCAGACTGTGAACGTTCTTAAAATTACGAGAATTGCTCCTCAGTTCTGGGCTTAAATAATCTAGGTTTCAATCGACACGCTAAAAAGAAGAGGAATATTGCAACTTTAAATTCGAACATGAGGATACAATAAGTCGTTTGACGATTGATAGCAAGTAAGAAATCAGTTCGATTTAGCAAAAGTGCTCCTTACATACAATGGACCAAGACGACGGCGAAAAGAAACAAAAAATGTCAACCAATCAATCCACTTCTGGACAAGTGGTTTTCTCAAAAGGATATTGCCCGAGCCACGCAACAATGATCCACTCCAGGACAAAATTAAATACCTTTCTTTTATAGGAGAGTCCCTACCTACCTACAAACATGTTACAACATATAGCCAGCAAATGAAACAAGTAGGAAAAAAACAGGCCCAGTTCGTGTCGGACCACGCACAGTGAACGGTTCCGTTGTTGCGATGGATATTTACGCATGTATTATTTATTGATTTTATCGACAGCAAAACAAAGTTTGTATTTCTTAGTATTTCTCGAAAACACAATGAAAAATAAAGTTATTACTGCGGTTGTAACCGAAAATATCCCACATCTTAAAAACTTTTGACTTAAAATCAAACCTTGATAGTTTTTACGTGATTTCACTACATTGTATGAAGGGTCAATAGTCTCCGAGTAAAATTACTTTGTAACATTTGGATAGCCGGGCAGACAGTCAGGCGGACATAACGAAATTGTAAGGGTTTCGTTCTTGCCATTTGGCTACGGAACCCTAAGAACGGCTTTTTTTCTTAATTTCCTAAACTAATACAAAGATCCTTGAAGCATGTTTCATAATATCCTCCTCAAGTCTCGCGTAAACATCTTAATAGTTACTTTTTGCCAACAACATAATACGCGACGAGGTCGATCAGGTCAGACGCATTAAAATTAACGTCACAACCAAATCTGGCTAATATCCAAAATACTATAATGTCTTTGAATATATTTTAAGACACTCTAGAAACTTTTTAAAATAGGAAACTTGAATTTATATTTTTTGATACAGGCTGCGTCGAGGCTAGAAACGTGACTGGAATAGGCATAAAATAATAAGATATTAAGGTTAAAATCAATTAATTTTAAAAAAGAAAATACATAATACTTTGATTGAATAAAAATATGTGATAAAAATAACTGCGTCCTACAAAAAAAAAAAAACTTGTCTATGTTTGTAAAATTGTGTATGACCACTCAAGAGTTTCAAATAATGTTTTGGTATTGTGATACGACCTTCAATCGCATAGTATTAAGCACATTTCGATTCAAATAAACACCCTGTATGGGTAATGCTACGAGCCACCTACGGCGTAGCTGCACTACGAAGCTACGGTGCTACGGTGCTACGGTTTCACAGGTATAAAATGGGTCAATTGCTTACGTATTTCTAAGATCATATTATTTTATGTAGTGTACAAAGTTCTTTAGGAAATTTGAGTGCTCAAAGCCATTTATTCTCGTTTTGGTCGAAGGAAAATGTGTGGAATATCATAATGTGTAACAAAATATCAGCAGACAATTTCTTAAAGTGCCTACGGATGTCTCAGTTTTACATCTCATCTGCAAAGATGATATTTGGTACGTACCTTGCCTGTGTCAACGACTTTTTACTTTCGAGATACGTCGCATAATCATATTATCTAAGATTAGGGATGATTTAGGGGAAGCAAGCTACATCCTTAGGGGGTTGTAACCTGTATATTTGATGACTTCTATTGGACTAAGGGTTCAATACTGTGTACTTATTAGTTACTTAAAACACATACTATCACATTGTACTAATGATTTTATTGTCATGACAGCATTAGGCTTGCCTTCTATAAAACTAGATTTAAAATCTATTTTGGGACTACATCGGAAAAAGCTTGACAGATGATGATGGATTTTCAAGTATGCATACTTGAAAATCCATCATCATCTGTCAAGCTTTTTCCTAACTATCTTGGGGTACGCTTTTAGTCTTACCTAATGCAGCTGAATACCAGTATTTTACACAGAGCGACAGCCTGTCTGCTCTTCACCACCCAGTTACTGGGTAAGATGATACCGTTTGGTAAGACTGGTTGTCAGACTTTTGAGCTTCTGACGACTCGTACCGACTGTCAAAGATCTACGAATGACACTTTCCGAGGCACGGACGGGTCCCAATATGATGTAGTAGATGGCCACCCATCCATGAACCGACCACGGCAAGTGTAGCTTATTCTTCGATCGACCCGTGCGGCGGTTATTACTTAGCTAGGAGCCCTTAACAATACTTGAAAATACACTGTATTTTATAACAAAGCACCTCACCAAAAACAAAGTCATTCCAATATAATTACTCCATAATCTCTGACACATAATCGCCAAATGTTTGAACAAAACTGTGAATTTCTTCGTTAATCCACCCTTATTAAATAAACAGGCCTAACCTCTACAAATACGATCGACCCTCAGAACTGTTATGACGTCATTGTCATCCTACCCTCAAACAACGTAATCAGAATCAGGAGCGTACGTGTGCTTACTACTGAATTTGACAATGGTACTTGTAAATGTAAAGGATTAGACTAGGCTTGGCGTGCGATGTTTCTTGGTAGGTAAGGAAATGACAATCGAGGAAACCAATGGGTATGACATGTGACATTGAAGATGTTGATCACGGACGTTTTTTTACGTAGTTTTATGGAGTTACTTAAATATTATTTTTATTTACTGAAAAATCTAATTGAAGATAGGCAATTTTGCCTCTCAAGCAACAAGGAATAGGCGACTTTGAAAAACAAACGATGTTCAGCACACTGGACAGCAGAACTAAGTGCTCTGAGTAGAATACCTCAAAATACACCACTTATAGAGAAAAAAAAGAAAGAGTTTCTACGATTACCGTAGCAGTTTGATAGTTCATTTTTAAAAATGGACTTTTATCGACAAAATTATGATTAAAAAACAATCGACTTAAATCTATCAATAATCTGATTGATTAAACCAATCTCACACACCAAAAACCCCGTCAACATACTCATACATAAACAAATTGACAATCACAACCTCCTCTCTCTGACTTTCTGTATCTGTAACTCACGCACACATACGACGCACACGTAATTGACTCACACACACATACTTATAGACTGTTGGAGCAAACACACACAATCTCATAGAAGGAAAACGTTTCATGCACACAGAGGAAAACCACCAAGTTTGTTTGTTAATGTGAGCAATGTTTTACACACACAGATGTATGCACAGGGGCATTCGTGTAAGTATAACTGGCCACTCGTGACGAGGTAATTAAGTAAGGCTGGTAGCTGATTGACGGCCGCTTGATTGCGTCCGACCCGATCTGCGACCCGCTATGATCTTTGCTCACCCCTCCCGTGTTACGTTTGAGGTATACGTATGTATATTGGGGAATAGTAACTAGTAATCCCTAAATTCTCGACATCAAAGCCATCTGGCCCAATATCAATTTTTGAAACTTTTCAGGAGAGTAAATAAATAATTGTACTATAATTTTGAAGATTACACACACGAACATGGAAGACGGAGAACACGGCAATAATTATTATTATAGCAGTGTTCTCCTTAATCTACAATTATTTATTTTCAATGTTTATTTTCGCTGTCCTGAAAAATTGCAAAAATGGATATCGGACCAGATGACTCTGTTGTAGAGAATTCAGGTTACGTTACGTGGATAATTAATTGACCTATTGATAACATGACGTGGAACACAATTTCAGTGTTTATTAAATGCTGTTTGGTTTCTCGAATCTGTATTTATACACATTATAGAATAAAGTCTGTTTTTGCGGACTGCGTTCTAATTGTAAACTACGCAACGGATTTCGATGCAGTTTTCCCATCATTTAGAAAGTTGATATAATACACTAAAATTAACTTAAATACAGCTAAAAACTTTTGATGTTTTGTCAAGTCATAGAAACCGTGCGAAGCAAGAGCGGGTCGCTTGTTTTTCATAAGCATTAGCTTGTGTGTTATGCAGTATAGTAAAAGCTTATGCAATATGATCTGTAGGCAAATCTCGGATCACCTTACCCATATGTTAAGTCGTTGTAATTTTGGTGAATCAATCACATCTGCCAACATGCGTTTTGGCATGTCGTTTACTTATGAGAGATTAGAATGTTTGTTTGACGTAAGTATACTCAGCTTATATTGTTCCCATTGCCAATGCTGTGACACAGACCTCCTTTCGGTGAGAGGGAGTGGGCCGTAATCTACTACGCGGGCCCAGTGTGGGTTGGTAGATGTCATATGTCTTTGAATTTTGATTCTAGGACATAGGCCGGTTTCCTCACGCTGTTTTCCTTGACCGTTTTTAAGAGAAGTGGTGATGAAATAAATTACACAAAGTAAAGCGCCTGTCTGGGTTCGAACCTACGACCTAGAACCCGTAAGTCGCAACCGTTACCGCTGGGCCACCACTGCTCTGCACTGCACTGTTTGACGATATAACATACCTTTATGTTTTTTGTTTGTTAGCGTGCACTGTCCAACTCCTGGTATAGGCCGCCCTCTTTTCCAAGAGTTACTTACTTTGCAGGAATGATAAATCAAAATCAAAAGTAATTTATTCAAACTAAGCTGAGAATCAGCACTTTTCGAACGTCAACATTATAAAAGACAGTCCGCCAAAACAACCGGCCTTTACCAGTTTCTAGTGCCTTTGCTGGGGAAAAGAAGTGGCGCAACCAACTCCCCAGCTGCACAGTTGTCTGTTCAGTTAGAAAATACTTGATTGTGTACAATACTAGATAACTAATCTTACTGATATACATACTTATTTCATAAAGCGTCCAATCCACTTAAGAATCTATAAATTACTGACATTTTCATAGACCTTACCTAAAACACAACGTTTATCATTTGAAAGACCTAGTTATACCTAGATGAGGCTAAACTCTATTAAGGATCTTATTGATCTAGTTACAGTTACTGGAAGCGGCCACGTGGGTGAGCGTGGAATGGAGAAGATAAAGTAAGCGTAATGAGATAGGGGTATACGTACATATGACTAGAGAAGTTGAGCACAAGGCACTATCTATCTATCCGTTTGGGAGATGAGCCGGGATAAACAGACAGCGAACGACAAAAAAAAATAAAATTGTTTTTTTCTTATAAACACCGTATGTACTTCTATACGCATTTAAAAAAAAGCTGTTATTTAGACTTTAAAAACAGAAACTTCAATTTTATTTGTAAGTATGTACGGACGCCAGCACATCAAGCTACTACAATCTGTCAAAATTCTTTAATAGATTTTCAACTTTATCGTTAAAGCATTAAGGTTCAAGGTTGATTGGGAAAATTTGACAGATTCGGGTAGCTTGACCTGCTGGCGTCTGTACAGTATGTAGTAAATGCATAAACATTTTTTAATGAACGACGATGTCTAGTACAATTTCACAATTTATTTAAATTGGTATCACTTATTTATTTACTAAGCTCACTAACGACATAATTTCAAGGATAGTAACAATAGGCAATCACGTTAGTTGTGATTGAAGTATGAGTGGACTTTGTATATAGGCTACTAGCTTCTGCCCGCGGCTTCGCCCGCGTGGATGTCGGAAGTTATCCCACGGGAACGTGCTACCAGATAAAAAGTATGTGCTTCCCCAGGATGCCATCTATCTCTTTGCCAAATCAGAAGTTCAGTGGTTTAGGCGTGAAAATGTAACAAACAGTTTCAAGTTCAAATCCTGCCTTAAAAACTGAATTACCCCTTTTTGCCCCGTCAGGGGTCAATTTTCGACAACTTTACATACTTATTATTAATTATTTTCTGTCGAGTATCAATACTGAGTTTCGAGTTAATCGGACCACGAATTCAATTTCTTCCACACAAACTTCAACACCCCTATATCCCCCTTTGAGGGGTAGTTTGAAACTTATAATGATAAACTTTAATACTTACTTAGGCAAGTATTGTTGCCAAGTTTCAAGTTTATTAACTAAATTAATAAGATTTTTCATATAAACTGTATCCCCGCTTTTCAGGGTCCACAGGGGTGGAGTTTTAAAAAATTCACAACATGACTCAAAGATTATTTATACCAATTTTATAATTAATCAAGCACCTTATTATAATCCTCCCCTGTAAAATTAACTACCCCTTTTCACCCCGTTAGGGGTAGATTTTCGAAAAACCCTCATACGTGTTATTATTTATTTTTAGTCTTAAGTACACACACAGTACACTGAGTTTCGAGTTAATCGGACCGCGCGTTCAAATTCTTCCACACAAACTTTAACACCCCTATATCCAATTTGAGGGGTAGTTTTGAAAAACTAATAACGATAAATTTTATTGCTTACTTAGGCGAGTACCTATTCATGCCAATTTTCAAGATTATTAACCTAACGAATAAGATTTTTCATATAAACTGTATCCCCGCTTTTCACCCCCACAGGGGTGGAATTTTGAAAAATCATTTGGGATGTGTTCATAACTTGACTCAAAAATTATTTATACTAATTTTCGAGTTAATCAAGCGACGCTGTAAAATCCTCCCCTGTAAAATTAACTACCCCTTTTCACCCCGTTAGGGGTAGATTTTCGAAAAACCCTCATACGTGTTATTATTTATTTTTAGTCTTAAGTACACACACAGTACACTGAGTTTCGATTAAATCGGACCGCACGCTAAAATTCTTCCATACAAACTTTGAAACCCCCCAATCCCCTTTTAGGGGGTAGTTTATAAAAACAAAAAATGCCCAACTTCATAATTTACTTAGATAAGTATTCATGCCAAGTTTCAAGTTTATTAACTCAAGGAATAAGATTTTTCATACAAACGAAATCCCCCCATTTCACCCTCTTAGGGGTGGAATTTCGAAAAACCCTTTCTTAGTGGATACCTACTCTTCACGAAGAATACACCCTCCAAATTTCATGTCTCTAGGACCAGCGGTTTAGGCTGTGCGTTGATGTCTCAGTCAGTCAGTCAGTCAGTCAGTCAGTCAGGACTTTGAATTTTATATATATAGATAGGACGATGATGAACAATGTAAAAAAGTTTTCTTCAAAAAGTTCGAGTATACAGGGTCGCAGGGAAATGGACACGCAAACTGAATCCATGAATTCAGAAAATGATTCTAGAATCATTTTCTGAATTCCGAAAAAATCCTACCCTGGGTCTAGACCCAGGGTAGGAATAGGGGTATTTATGATTTGATGACATTGTATTTATTTTTATATTAGGAGTTGTATTGTGGTATTGTGGTGTATTATATATTAGTGTTGTGTTATATAATTTTAGTTTATAAAAAAAAAAAAAATTGCTGTTTCTACTACCACTACTGCTGGGTCTAGACCCAGGGTAGGAATAGGGGTATTTATGATTTGATGACATTGTATTTATTTTTATATTAGGAGTTGTATTGTGGTATTGTGGTGTATTATATATTAGTGTTGTGTTATATAATTTTAGTTTATAAAAAAAAAAAAAATTGCTGTTTCTACTACCACTACTGCTGGGTCTAGACCCAGGGTAGGAATAGGGGTATTTATGATTTGATGACATTGTATTTATTTTTATATTAGTAGTTGTATTGTGGTATTGTGGTGTATTATATATTAGTGTTGTGTTATATAATTTTAGTTTATAAAAAAAAAAAAAAATGCTGTTTCATAAAAAAGCCCGATAATGTATGGAACAGCATTTTTTTTAAATAATGAACTAAAATTTTCAACGCGGAGATTCAGAATCACGTACTGAATCCATGGTGAAAACAGAGGGCAATTCTCGTAATTTTAAGAACGTTCACAGGCTGATCTGTCTCAATCTGTCAAAAATCCCTCTAATTTCCCTCAATTTTTGACAAGTTTTTGACATTTGCTTGTCACTGAGATGAGACTGCGACTAGATTTTGAACGTTTTAAATTACGAGAATTGGCTTTCAGGTTGCGCGTCGATGTCCTTGCCACTCTGTATGTAGAAAAACCTGTAATATAGTAGTGCATGTTAACGTCATGTTCAAAATGGTTTGTAAAAATATTATTAAAAATAATTAATAAAAGCCTGTGATGTCCCACTGCAGGGAAAAGGCCTCCGTAGTCTCTCTCCACTTCTCTCTGTTTAAAGCTGGTAAGGACCGGTTCTTGTTGAAAGAATCCAGGTCATCCCGCCATTTCCGTCTGGGCCTGCCGCGATGTCGATTGCCATTAAGTAAAAATATATTTCATATTTTTATCAACACTTTTATCTTTAAATAGCTGACTATGTATATTGCATTATTGCAAATCCAGCTTAATTAAGTAGAAAACAAAAAAACATATATTTCGACCAGACTGAATTTTCAAAGTAACTAAATTCAAAGAGGTACGGAGCGTTAGCTTCCGGACCAGGCGCGAACTTCCGGAAATCGCTAGCGTGAGTGTGCGTAATATAAATGACTTGATTTAATTCTAATGCGGTAAATGCAATTATCTTGAACTGTTCTTTATTAGCCTCTGAGGAGCTATTCACGATAATGTTATAAGGATAGTAAAAGAGTAATAAAAAAAGTCGTAAAATTAAATAGACCCCATGAGTGAGCTCTGACCAGTCAGCCCTATCTAACCTATTTTCATGACATCCTCACTTAACATGACATGAATGTTACCAGTCTGTTTTGGTTCCGTTGCAGGGCTAAGGTCTCTCCGCATACAGAGAAGGGAAAAGCATTGATCATTGTCAAGTCATTGTTGCTCAAGGTGGATAGGCGATTTTAGGCTTATATCGGCTTGAACCATAATTACAATGCTACTGACAATATCTTATAGGTACAGTAGGGGGTCATTAATTCATAATCACCTTAAGGACTGTATCTTAGTAATATAATCGACGGCACGGTTGGCGCAGTGGTTAAGCGATTGACTGCTGCGCTGCGTGTCGCGGGTTCGATTCCCGCACGGAACAAATATTTGTATGACCTACATGTATTTGTTCCGAGTCTGGGTGTTTTTCTATCTATAATATGTATGTATTTACAAAAAAAAAAATGTATATAAGTAAGTTTATCAGCCATCTTGTTACCATAACACAAGCATTAGGTTGCTTAGCTTGGGACAAATGGTGCTGTGTGAAATGTCCAGGGATATTATTATTATTATTATTATAATAATATTGTGCTTTAACTACTAATGTGTGTGGGTACTCTAAGAAATCACAACTAGCAAATCTACCCACGTAAATAAAAAAAAGTGTGAACTCCTTGTCACAACACAATTAAATTACTCAGTTGTAGGTAGTCAGTACTTTTTGTTTACTGCCAATGTGTTCGTTTTTACTTTAGTTGCCTATGTCAAACGTCAAAGTTAACAAATCGTATTTAATAAGACTTATTGCGGTTATAGCTTAAGTATTCATTTTCATTATGAAAAGAAGATTGAAACTAAACCTCAAAATAATCCTTATTACGGATATGACACAATATTATTTTAATATTACTAAAATCAATTTGTAATTTATAACTTAATACTTTGTATAACCCCCATTATTATCAATGCTATCAAGTAAACACTGGCGCATGAATCCAACAATATTGAAACATATATCTGTTCCTCTTAAATGTTCCCATATTTCCATGCAATGCAATTTCAACTGCTCGTCAGATCTCTCATTCCGTGCTTCCCATCGCTGTATCGCAAAATGTAAACGTTCTTGGTGTTGTTTTTTCAATCAAATATGGGCGTTTGCACGGCGAACGGTTCGTAAAGATGTGTCGAATAATTCGGCAAAATATCTCGTTGGTATGAAACCACTTGTTTCATATTCACTGACTAGCTGGGGCCTTCCACTTCGCTTTCGACTGGCAAGGCTTTTCCTCATGTCTTGTGATCCTCCGACTCACAGTACGTTTTTCTCTTAAACAAAAAAAGAGTACTGTAAGGCTACTAGCAATATACGAATATTACCAATTTGAAACAAAATTATTTTGAAAATAGAAATGTTACATATTACCTATATGTATTATTATTATACTTAAT
This sequence comes from Apamea crenata, assembly GCA_949629185.1. Lineage (NCBI taxonomy): Eukaryota > Metazoa > Arthropoda > Insecta > Lepidoptera > Noctuidae > Apamea > Apamea crenata. The sequence continues at coordinate 18,092,054 of OX451360.1, read as the reverse complement.
GTTATATTTTAAATTCATCATTAATTTTCTTTTCTTCTATTTAGGCTTTATGATAAATATTAAACGTTTAAAAAAATAACTAAAAGGATCAGCTCTAAAGGGATCAGATCAGATCAAGATCATCAGTTATACTTTAATTAGAAAAAAAATCGATAAAATAATTAAATCATAAACTCACACTTAGGCCGGTTTCATCAAATATCTGTGATATAATATTAAGTCCACTTTTACGCAGCGCGATAATATCTGCTATCATCTCAATACTTAAATTTCCTTGCATTTCAAAATGAACTACAACACCGCTAATAGATTAAACACACGTCACTAATCTACAATAACAACCAACCAAAAACAAATAACGTTCTATTTAGTCGCGGTGAATGAGTCGTAAGTGTACTGCATCTGTCTACCTTATAATTTATTTATTTAGATTTCTGTGGGTATAATCATAAAGTTTAACGAATTATGTGAACAAGGCGAACATGATACAGAACTATATTCATTATTCGAATAGGTAATTATAAAAACATTAAAAAAAATGATCACCGCGCGTGAGATTCGAACCCACGGCCACGGCTCGCTACGCATGATATGATAACCGCTAGGCTATCATGCCATATAACCTAATGGTTGAATTTATGAACGACAATCAGTTGCAAACGAATGTGAGTGTGTGTCTATAGTATAGAAATTACTCATTAGAAGAAGGTCGTAAGTTAAACAGAAGTGTCAATCTAGTGCTTCGTGACAATGCCACTCCACTTTTGACCATTACTATACTATAAAAAATATGCAACAGTGTTTTTCACGAGAAGTATTTTTGCATCATTTTTTGAAAGTAACAAAATTATTATAAAGATTTTATCTGAAACAATAACTACGTCTCAAGCAGTAATAATACAAACTAATAGTTAAACATATCACTAACACAAAAGCAATTGGAAGGCTTTAACCATCAATAATAATTTACAGCGGAGAAAAAGTTCATTCAACTGTATCGTAGCGACGTGCTACGCGTTCGTAGCGGCGTGCTACGGCGTAGCAGCTGTAGACACTTTATTAACCGTTTTTTTAGACAGACAACTACCGTGTTTGATATTTTTATTTCATTTTATTTTTGTCTCTTTAAAGATGCGAAATGTTATTGGTTTTTTTTTTAAGACTTATTTATTTTCGATACAAGCATTGAAGTTGACAAAAAATAATAACACGTTATGGTAATATTTATTTTTAGGATATATACCATTTTTATTTAACTGTGAAATAATAATGAAAACAATGTTTCTATTCTAAAATTAATACATTAAACTTTTAAATAAACACCACTATTGTAAGAATTATGAATCTGATATTTAAATTCTGCAATGGAATTAACATTTCTGCTTACCCTTTGCGAAAATACAATCATGTCTTATCAATAATCCAAACAAAACCAAATCACAATCCTTTTACATTATCATATAAAACAAAGAACATAAAATACAGACTTCAACACAACACTCTTTCAGACTCTATTTAGAGTTGACTCTATCTACTATGTAGAGCTCTATCGGACTGCTATGTGCTTGGCTAGTTAATAATGCCCTTTGTAACGACTCTACGTGGGAGGCTCTATTCGAAGGGTCAAGGTCTGCGAAGGATGTGTCGAGGCTCTTAACGAATTTCTTGTTTTTGTCTTTTAGGGAATAAGGAAGGCTTTTTAAGAAATTGGTTTATAAAGAAAGTGAGGGAGTACAGAATTCTAAAATAATTGCAATAATTCATTCATTGTGACAGTCATTTTTTTTCTATATAAGATAATATTCTTGCCGACTCGTCGTCACACCTGAGTGGCAATTCTCGTAATTTTAGGTCTGATCTCAGTCTCAATATGTCAAAAAATAATTCTAATTTCCCTTTATTTGACAAGTATTTGACATTTGCTTGTCGCCGAGATGAGACTGCGACTAGATTTTGAACGCTTTAAATTACGAGATTGGCCTTCAGATTATCACACCAGTATGCAGTATGACATAATAAATAAGCTTTTGTTTTAAAAAATAATTACAATCTTAAATAACAGTCTTAAAAAAATTATAATATGTACATAAATATAAAGTAGAAGGGAAAGAATCAAAGGGCATCAAAAAATCCGTCCGCATTGCTGTCAACAGGAAAAGTGCCAATAAGGCTGGCAGCATTGCCACGTTGTATGAAAATGCTGATTATTTGCCCAAAAAATAGGACAGCCCTCTGGTTTCATCATTACGTTACTAGTCCAGTTACGTCTTTGATGAAAATAAAGGGCGCCAAAAAGGCGTTTACATTTAACCAATTCCTGTAAAAACGAGTCCAAATTAATCTTAGAATTTTGAGTATAAATTATTTTGCGGCTTCAGTCAAAAGGAGTCAGTAACTACAGAAATAGGTTTGGGTTTACCTGAAAAGTAACAATAACTGAGCAACTTCAAGTTTGACAGGAGCCATGTGAACTATTCCAACCCAACAATTACCTACATCTCATTCCATCACATCAACGCCAACTTAATTAAACTAATAAACATAACTTTCAGCTTCGTTTGCTCTGCACACCGTACATAACTCCGGCACTTCCAAAACTTGCCTAAACTAAGTTTGCGTAAGACGCACACTGTGTGTCACTCGTCGGCACGTGCGTTCTGATCGGGTAGCGCAAGTGTGCGTGCGGACGCATGCGCTGTGGCGCGCGATGCTGAGTGTCATCTGACGTCACGGTCGCCTCCAACATCAGTCCAAAGCAACCAACGGCCGCGCCACACGCCCGCCGCTCCGGCCAAACGCGAAAACACGCGCGTAAACAACAATAATAACAAGCCAATATGAACGCACATTTATGATACTACCTACGACGCGCTAAACCTATTCGGTGTATTTAGTTCACAATTTTGATGTATTCATTTCAACGTTGATATTAAAATAAAATTATTATAAAATAAATTATTGTTTTGAGTGTTGACGTTCGGCGGCGGTTATTGCTGTGTAACAAAATCGATTATAAATCGTGTCTTTTTAGTGCCATTTTTAATTCTAAAAAGTGATATAATAGTAGTAGCGCTAACGATACTTATCGCCAGTACAAAGTTTAATATTTCATTGCCTTCACGCCTCTAAATATAGAATTTAAAAATCTCTTAAAATAGCCAAGCTTTCGAGTTAGACGCGCTAGTTAGATAGAGACATAGTCAAAGTTAAATTAGTCGATTTTATAAATATATCAATCAAAATTACCTCGATGTCTCTAATCTGTGGAGGTAAGTTAAGCAAAGTAAAAAAAACCTAGGATTTGTTACACGTTAACCTAAAATCATGTTTTGTGTATAAAGCCATCATAAACTCTGCGACATTGTCTGGCCTGTGCGTCATAACATAATAATATGAAAAACAAACAAATCATCACTCGCGACAAAAATAATGACAACGCAAAAAAACACAAAACTCTAAAATGATGTTGTGTTTTAAAAGTAACTAAAAACACAAAATAAAGTTAAAGTGACGGAATGGAAATGTGTTAAAAGGCTTAAAAGCTTTCTTGAGTTAGCAGACACGTCAGGGAAATGTAAAAGGAAAATATTAAAAATTAAGAGTAGCGTGGTGAGGTTTTAGACTTTGAAGGTAGTTCCTTTCTCTTAAAGACAGTGAAATCTTAAGATTCGAAGAATAACATTTAAAAACCATTGAAAGGTCTTTGTGAAACAGATTTTAGAAAATAAATATAAAATTAATATTTATTTATTTTTTCCTACAAATAACAAAATATGTACACAGTTTATGTTGAAAAAATTCTGAAGAATCCCGGGAGACAGGAGCAAAACAGAAACCATTTATCATATCAATTTTCAATGGTGATCTTGAAATTCAATATTCTACAAGACTATCGAGCATTTTGGTAATACAAATAATATCTTATAAAATATGTATTGAGGTTCTATTCATCCTTCAAGACAAGAAACCACTGAGATAATTCGAAGGAAAATAAATTTCTTGATGTACGAGTACCTCCCGCTATCTCAGTTTAGCCTACCGACTCCAAACATAGTCTGGAGATTTATGGGTGTACTAACTATATTTGACCTGAAAATTAATTAGGGAAACTTCACTGAATTTCGTAAGGAAACTGTTTATAAATTAAGTTTTGTTTAATTAAAGCAGTGTCTTGTAAGACAATGGAAATTATGTCGAATGGTGAAGTCAGTTTTATAAGAGAACATCAACAGATCATTTTATTGTTGTATGCATTTTGGAAAGTAAAGTTTCTGTGACTCTGAATTTTCACACGTGATAGTGAGTTTAATTTTCTTAATAAAGTGCCTGTGAAACTGAATTGTTCCTTTTTCTAGTGTTATATATATACTAAATAAGTGTGTAATAAAAACATCCTCACAAAAACGAAAAATAATAATAATAGTAGTTTTAAATTATTGAAGATAATCGTTAAATCAGTAAACAACACCAAAAATAAACAGTGATATCAAATAAAAACATTAACCCTAGTACCGCACAACATTTCCTTAACACATTTCTCAATAAAACCACAGTGCAATAATGAAAATTTAATAACAAAACAAACGTTATCGCTAAAGTGAATGTTTTCCTGCTACACCTTCATAATAAGATTTCAATTAAGATAAAGTTATTTAAATGTTACGGATGCATCATATAATAATTCGTGCCGAGTTTCTTGGCAGATGCTACTGGACCAAGTCTGGAGCTGGAATAAATGTCATTATTGCAGGAACGATGGAAAAATATTTTAGAAAGTTTTATTTCGTTATCACACTGACAACGTGGTTGCGAGTGGATGGAAAAGTGTGTTTTATTGACTGTCGGTGCGTCATTGAATTGTGGGTTAAATTTAAATTGATTGTAGACAAAAATGTTTGGTGGTTTTGACTTGTGCTGCTGCGGTTTTTTGTTTGTGAAAATCGTGAAGTGTGTTGTGATATATTGTTGTCAGTGTTTTTATTAAAAAGTGAAATAGCTCTTTTAATAACAAAAATCCATTTGCGAAATTAGTTTACCTATCAATATATCTCGGTACCCGATAACTAAATAAGTCAGGTATAATTTATTATTCCTTATACGAAAAATTTCCTCTAAAAAAGGCCTCAGGGGACCTTGATAAAATCGAAGAAGTCTACCGTATTTGGATCGACAAAGCAATTTAGCTGGAACCCGTCTTTACGAAAACTTGCTTAAAGGGTCAAATAGATTACCGAATAAAGTTCGATCTTTCAGGTAGCCTTTTTAATAAGAATATGGATGAGAATTGGTCGAAAATGTGCCTACATAAAATACGAAATTGTTATTAAGAGTGATTAATGTTGTTTAAATGTAAATAATTAGCGTTTCCGTGAACTTAGAATAAAAGTGTTGTGTTGTGTTGAATAATTAATAATTTTACCGACTCATGAATAATTTGTTGAGTGCTGTGGAATAAGTGAAATTACGAGAAATTATGTTTCCATTTCGAGTCGTTACATACGATTTTCCTAAAAGTGCCTAACCGTTTTTCCATAAATGAAAAGGAATAACTAAAATATTTTGAAATAGATGAAAATAAATAAAGTCAAGAGATAATAACATGAATAATGAAACCACGGTATAAAAAAATATTAAACGTAGAAAAAATCCAAAGCCAATGACAATGCCGCAGTTGACTAAAAACTCTCATAAAAAAAAACTAAACAAAAACCTATCGTGTACAAAACAACGTTTTTACAGGTACGAGGTAATAAATACTGATATGATAATATCATGTTCATATTCAAACCCCTCGTGAGATAAGGATCGAACATTTTGTCCAGCGATAACACAATAAGTGGCTAACGTGTAAAAAATCCACAGCAAAACGCTGATATTCTGTGTTTTTAACCGACTACGGTGAAAGAATGCCTGTAATTTCAGGATTGTGTTCGGTAAATATTGTGAATATTTTTCTATGAAAATAGTGAAAACAGTCCTCTGTGTTTTACAGTGTAATTTTTGTTTTGATATTTAAAAACAGCTTGTTATTTTTTTCGTTACATTTTACAAAAAATAAACATACTTTACTCTTAAAAGCATTTTAAAGACTCCAACAAGCAAGGAAGAATAGAAAATTATTCATTCATTTTGCTTTTTGTTTCAATGTTCCATAAACTTAAAAGCTTCCCATCACGTAAATACTTTTCCTAATAAATAAATTAATATAGAAAAACGTGTAGCACGTAGCACCGTAGACTTTGCTACGCCGTAGCGGCGTAGTGGCGTAGACCACGCGCGTCTACGTGCATTTAATCCGATACATCTGTAGGACTGAAGTGTCTTTAAGTTTACTTCAAGGACAAAAGCTAGACTTCTGAGTTTATATAGTCTTCTGTGGTTTTTCGACTTGCAAGAATATGATAATAATTGTGGTTTGATGTAGAGTTTATGTATGGAGATATCGTAGTATTATGAATCTCAAGTTTTGTTTTTTTTATTTAAATATAATTTTTGTCATAAATGATAGTAAATGGTAGTGATAAAAGATCTTACTGCATTGCGCTACCTATACAACCTTATTGATTATAGAATTTTTAAGACTATAATTTCAATATTACCTATGGATGGAAACTTTTTACAAATGTTGTGGAAAAGTATTTACTTTAAACGGTCTATTCAAATGTGATCCTTTGTTCTTTAAAGCCTAAAAATATAAGCAAAATAATATATTTTGTTAAGTATACTTACTGTTAATAAAAAATCACAAACTAAAAAGCAACCAAAAACAAAAAAATAAATTATAAACCAAATCCTTCAACATTCACCGTAGTCGGTTTTCCACTAACAGCAATATTTCCAGTGTCAATACAACAAACAAACAATTACTTTTCAGAGCCAACCGGTCTGATGACAGAGCCGATATTGAGCCTATACAAATCCCCCTTATCAGGTATGATAGTGTATCTCTATATTATCGTATTTCTACCTAAATATATTAAGGTTTAGATAAAATAAGTACGCGTTAGTAATCGTGTATTCATTGTGTTATGTTTTTATAATGGTGATGTTTTTATGTTAATTAATGAGTGGAGCTTCTTGTTAAGGGTTTTGTTTTTTCGTTTTGACACAACAGGTATATACGGCATTTTGATATTGTATCCAAGAATGCTATATTATTGCAAGCCCGATGGTGTAGCACAGGAGATTCAAGAAAGAAAGATATAAGAACAATTGTTTATTCTGCACAAACAAAACGTACATTAAAAATAAAAAAGACATAAAATATACACATACAATGTAGTCAAAAGCCTCGTACTCAAGCATATAAAATGTTGTCAATTTTGTCCATAACGTGCCCAGTGCTGAGACTCAGGGTTCCTGTGATCTCTATGGGAGGGCGAACCACCTCGCGGGCCCAGTGCGGGTTGGCTTGTAAACACTTCATGATCTTAATTTTTTGATCATCAACCGTGGCACATATTCTGTTTTCGGTTTATAATGTCCAAATAATCACCTTATACTAAATGCATATGCACAAACAAAAAATAACAACAACAAAAAAAACCATTTTTAGATTTTTTGGACTGGATTGATTTTGATGAAATTTGGTATGAAGATACTTTGAAAACAACGCGGCCGAAGTCGTGAGAAACATATATTCTGTATTATACTCATACAATTGTTTCTATTTAAAATTACACAAGCCTACGTAATCTTTATTTTGTACTAACGATCAATATGTGTGCTATACTAGAAAATACTTTGACGTAACACGTTTACAGTTTTATCGGCAAGCGTTGCATCAAAACATAACTCTCATAACTACTATTCTCTAGATAATTTCTTGACATTGTTGGATAAGTTTTAAAACACTCTCATCCAGTAATAAGAATACTAAGGTCACCTAAAACTAGACAGTATTACAAGAAACCGCTAAAATACTTGTAAAATATAATCAAGGTTGGCAGTAATTCACTCTTAACGTCTTTATTAAAAATACAGTTTCACTTCAAAAAGAAGCTCTTTCAGCTATCCCTGTAATTAAAAACTCGGGATTGAATGGGATGAAGCGATGCCGCACATGTCTACATCTCCTGTCTGGGAATTTGCTTAGAATTTTATGTTAATTTTTTAATACAAAAGATGGGGAAATGTTTTTGTGAAGCTTTAGAACCTAGTCGTCAAAGTATTTACAAATTCTATCGGACTTTTTTCTAGTTAAATGAGTTGTTTTAGTGAAAAGTTTTTAAGCTAAAAGAGAAAAAAAATATCGTGTTGTTTAGTATACAGCCACGAGCACTAATATGTCAACACCTGGAAACTTTCAATAGCGATTTTTACGTGAAATAACGAAAACAACAATGAAATACGACACATTGCAAAAACCTACGGATTCGAAAAGACTATGTTAGTAGCAAAATAAAATAATAAATATAATAAAATAAAAAAATAAAGGAGTAATCCACTTTTGAATAAAGCCAAGTGTATATATACATACTTATGTTCGTGACTATACATATCACTGCTACAGCCCATCTATTTCAAACATGGTAGGTAAAGTAAAAAAACATGCGGAAAAAGAAATACAAATACTGGCTATATATTACGGCATAATAGTCTATTCATGTGTTATTTATTGCTGCAAAAAATACCTTCCGTATTCTTCCCCACAAGGCAACAGATGTCGATAAATCACCACTATCTTGGCTTAAAATTACCGTAAAAATATCCCAGAATATATTTCTCCAACAATATGTACATGTCAATCACACAATGTGCAATGTATATCATTTTATTGCCTTTATTTTGTATACAGTAAACACGCCGTCCGCTGGCCCGTGTCATCAATCACAGGCCTTTCAATTTATTACAAAAATGCCTAAACTCGTTCGACGTGAAATTTTTAAATTTCGACGTCGCCATCTTTTTATTTTGCATTTTTTCGATTCGCGTTCGTTTTTTGACGGATTTTAGTCTTCTGTGTTATAACTAAGTATTTTTAACATACGTTTTGTTTAGTTTTCATATAAAGTGAGCCAAAATTATTTTAGGTAAAAGTTTTTTTTAAACTTTGTTCTAGACGAAAATAATGACCACTTTGCTTAAAATTTGGTCCCTTTCAGCGACCTACCCTAGCTTTTTCCTAAGTATATTGAAGTCTGCTTTCAGTCTGGCCAGATGCGGCACAAAGTTGGGTCTTGCTCGCTAAGTAGTTTTTCACTTAACCTGGGAAGTAATTACTGCTGAATTGGATTCAAAAATCCATATTATATGGAACCATCAATTTTAAACATGATGACGGCGTCAGGAGAGCTTGGTAATGATTGTGGTTTGAGCATCAACCACTACAAATTGACTCCATTCATGAAGTGCTGCAAATTTGATGACAGCTCCACAGTATGTATTTATTGCTTTGTGGTGGCGTCGAAAAATGTTTGATGCGAGGCTTTATGATTGTGAAGTCATTATTTCTGTGCTGTTAGTGTTACGGAGTGTGCTTCGCGATGATGTTTAATTAATGTTCGTGGTCATTTTCAGTAATGGTGTTGGTAAGCAGTAATTTAATAGTGTTCGTAAAGCATAATCAGCCTTTAACGTTCCAACTGTTGGGACACATGTCTCGGTGAGAGGGAGTGTGCCGTAATCTACCACGAGGGCCCAGTTAGGGTTGGGAGATGTCACTTGTTTTCGAATTTGTGGTTCTAGGACCTGCCGGCTACCTCACGATGTTTTCCTTCACTGTATTGGCAGCAGTGGTGATGAAAATGTTTACAAAAAATAAAACTTCTTTTACTAAAAGGGCTGTGTTCCAATCCACAACTTACAACTCGTGAGTCGGGGTCGATATCACTGAGCAATCACTGCTCTAAAGCTCATCTCTACTCTATCCCTGTTCGTAAAAGTTAACTGATAATACAAGTCAACAAAGAAGTAGCCCGTCCCTAGTCATGTAACTGAAATCTGAAATGCTAAAACGACCTCGCGGTCACACGTCATAGGAACATAGTAATGGCAAAGTACTGCCACATAATATAGGGGAGGTTTATGTTAATCAAAAGGTCTTTAATGATTGATAAAAATCGCAGTACTTCAAAATTCAAGCAACGCGGCCTACTCAAGTAAAGTTCCTTTCTTTGGTATTGTCCGTCAAATCGTTGTGACGATTACTGACAAATGCGTGCACTGACAGGACAAGTCCCCTCAATCTGTGTTGTTCTTTCCTCAAAAGACCATTTTAACCAAGATTATGTCTGGATTTAAAAGGGACTGTTACCGCTTAGTTTATTTCGGCCTTTCTTCTCAGAGTAGTAAGATCTCATCTAACTTTTCAAATATGATTAACGTGTAAAAGTGTTTGTAAAAACCTGCTTAAAGAAATAAACTCATTTATCAACATTTGATATGACAAAACAGTCAATCTCTAATACATAATCACACATATAGCGTAGCGTATACAATCCACACACACAGATATTTATTACATAAAACTCATATCTTATCAAAGAGGAAAATATCGTCGGTAAATCCACACGTTAACAATCATTTCTGTGAATTGCCATAATCAGCGGCACCTGTCACCTTCATACAAATTGTAGGTTATACATCCGTGCCAAGTCTCCTTATGAGTTGGAAGCGGATCGCGACAGGGGATGGGCTTTAATATCTATGTTTAATTGTAAAGGTAATTGGGTTGTTTTACTTAAAACAAAATCTTAATACAATGACGATACGTTTTTAAAACAAAGTAGCCTTTGCTGTCTGTGAGGTCGCTTTGAATTTAGATATTTAAAATATCTAAATTCAAAGACTACTACTACTACACTAGATTTTAATGATTTTAATTCACCATAATTTAGAGTAAATAGAGAAATCATAGAGAATCATATCGAACACTGCAGTCTATCAAACTGTGTTCGATATGATTCTCATATAAATTATCTGTGTGGGTCTTGAGGTTGAAAAGAATTTATATGGCAAATTTAATAAAATTCTGTCTCAAACAAATGGTGATGATGCGAAGTGTCTGTTCAGGTTCATGGCACACATGTAATCCATAGTAGTATGTATCTAAGGTATAGTGGGACTGCCATACGCATTGCAGTCATAAAAGTCTCGAATTAAATAAAGAATAATAAAAAAAGAGTGTTTACTTAGAAAGGTTTATGTTTATATACAACATGAAGAAATTTCGATTTTTTACATGTCGCCATCGTACCCGTGCGAAGCAGGGTCGTTAGCATATATCGGTATTTGTTATAATCGTACCTAATTATACCGATTAATTTAATCTTCTTAATTTTACAAAAATATTTTACGAGTTGTATTCGATACGTTATTAGACATAATATGGAAAAGTGGTCTTATAATTAAAAGCGTTCTTTGAATTTTAGTAAACGCTAAAAGAAAGGAAAATAACTCATACCGTACTAACATACGTTAATAAATAACCATGACTAAACTTTGAAGTGAGTAGCCATCTCGCCATCTTGCGGACCCCTGCGGCATACATAAATTACGGTCCGATCACATACCTAGATTAGACGTCAAAGTCGTTCACAGAAAAAAACTTTCTTCAATATCGAGTTCTCTATGTTATCCCAAGTCAATTGGGAGTCCAAGGATGACATGAGGACGTCATTACACCCACGCCTTGGGTCACCCCTTCGCTGACAGTCGATTACAGACATAATTTGATAAAAAAAAGTAGGTTAGCAACGTAGATAACCGACGAATATCTCAGAGGAGATGAAAAAAGTAATTTGTTTTAGGTAGGGAAGTGTTTTTATTAAGAGCGTTATTAAGTTTTGTTTTTGATGAGGATGCTGATAAAACGATAAAAAGAGATTAGAGAATATTGAGCGGCATAGGCTGGTACTTTTACAGTCACGGAATTTTTTATCCGTGTGCAAGGAAAGGCGTAAACCATTATAAAAACTTTGCTCTTGACCTTACAAAGGTCATTTAACTGCCCCGTTAGTCTCGTGGCCGCAAGCGCTACTGCTGAACGTAGTCCTGGGTTTGATTCGATCTGGTAAAGTGTTATAGGATTTTTCCATTGAGACTTTCTTAGTCACATCCCGGAGTTTGGAAGTTGGCGGTGTGATGCCTACGTGGCTCGGAAAGCGTGCCCTGCGCTTGATCTCTCTCCGGTTGTGTCGTATTGCAGTCCCCCAGAGACTATGAGAGTGAGAAAAGAGAGAGTGCACCTGCGTCTGCGCGCACACTTATGCTCTATAATATCTCCCGCGCCGAAGGTTGGTCTTTGCCGATTGGTCGCCATGGCTGAAATTTGGTCTGGAGGACTTTATTTATAGGTAATTTAGAGACCCATGTTCAGTGGTGAAAGTACGCAGGCTGAAAGCATGATGATGATGATGACGATCATCAACCACGCCAAGTTAAAATACATCGAACATAAAAAAACTAATTTTCTTAATGCCTTAAGCCTTCCTTAAGAAATTAGAAAATCCATTCCTAGACCATAAAATCGTTCAAAAACTTTTAAACGGAAATGAATATTGCTTCCAAGACACATTAAATATTAGCACTCACAAGATCAAGCTATAAATAATAGAGGTTATCCGGAGCGAAAATCGGCAAATTTGAACATCGTAGATACACAAAAGTTCAGCTATTAACTACAGCTTACTATGAACCCCGGTCTGTTATGACAAACGTTCTGCAGTTCCAGCTAATAGATCACAACTGTCGAATGATTTTAAATGTATTTATGTGATCGGGGAAAGTTTTGATATATTAAGTGATGTTCAGGGTTTTTGTTCGTTTTCGTTTTTTATGTAGGAAGCTGGGTAAAGTTGGCAGAAAAGGGAGATTGTCCTATTGAAATCTCGCTGATAGTAAAATTATTATGTTCCTACTTGACGTAAATATTAAATGTAGAGTTACTCGACCTGGCTCGCGAGTTTGTCGACATGTGAGATGTGGACTCACCGATCATTGTGCCGATAGTCGTGACAGCCAATGAGTTTATAGCCAAGAGCCTCGACAACACCTGAGGAGGCTCCCGTTGGGCCAAGGGCTGGATCAAGGGCTTGATTCAGAAAGCGATACTTCTTGACACGGTTCGCATTGTCAGGAGGTTCCTTTCTCCGGAACCTTGACCGCCGGTAGCTTGGACCCTGTTCCCTGTTACAATACTGGTGGACTACTATGTTTTATATATTTTTTTTTTGTTTATTAAAATATTTAAAAATGTAATTTATAAGTACGAATATTTAATGATATATAATAAAGGAAACCTAGTGCAAAAATTCTATGAATGGTCTCCAAAAGAATTATTAAACATAAAACAGTAACAAGCCAATTCATAAAGTGTAAACAAAGAAAGGTCCTAAAATTACAAAGGTTCATCACGAGATGAGTCCCAAAATATTTACACAGACGGTAATAACGACTTTTTTTAAATAAAAAAGAGGTTCTATTTACACTGGCAACAGAGGGTCTGATCGAACTGAGATAGCGCGTTGCAGCAGCCGCTCCAAATGAAGATTTTAAGCAAAGAGTTAAAATGGCCGAAACATAAATTTTGGGAATAATTCTTGAATAAACTTTTTCTGGAGAGACTAAAGTGGAAATGTAAGAGATTGTTTTGATGCGGATCTGTTAGTGGAAGAAATTAAAGTAGGTTTTATTATAATAGCTACTCAAGTTGAAAGAGTTGAAGATAATGAGATATTTTTGTCTAAATTAGTGCTATAAAACTTTAACTAATTTAGTCGGTCTTGATAATCGTTTACCGTTGACAATGTTATCTATGAACTACTTACTCAGCATCGCCATACAACGTGGCAATGCTGCCAATCTTTTGGGCACTTTGCCTGTTGACAGCGATACGGACGAAGTTTTTGATGCTCTAAGATTCTGTGCAGTGATTCTTCCTTTTTATATACATGTACATATTATTATTTTAAGTCTGTTAGCTTTTATATGTACGTAAATATAATCTTGTTTGAAAAAAAAACTTACTGATTGACATTCTGAATGAATCTATTATCCTATTGCCTGTCGATTATCTGAACACAAATAATCTACGTTTAATCTTGACTCAACATATGATAATAAACTACAGAAATTCTCATCTAATTCCACGTCAAACTCAGACATAAGTCACAGAAGCAATAAAAACGAAAAGGACTATCTGCAAATCGGAGAAAATTATAAAATGGGATTCCATTTGTGCTTTAATTCAGATGGGAATAAAATCCTGTGTGACTTCCCGACCTGGGGTGGCTTGTGCGATAATTGAAAATTTTCTTCAGCCTCAGTGGCACGCAAAAAGTTACGAGATGGATGGAGATAAATGTTTTTCTGCGGTTGTTATTGCAAATTAGTAGGATTTTTGGGAAGCTAACGGAATGTTCTCGATTGTGAGTGGTGGAGATTTATGTGGAGTACCTCCAGCAATTTTGATTTCAAGATTTTTGGCATGCGTACCTGGCTCTTCTGGGTGAATGTAAATTTTCGGATGGTGAGATATATTGGTTTCAATTTAACTAGTCCTTGACCGTCGTTTTTTCAGTTAAATGGTTCTACGATTCTTTTGCACAGTATAACTAAAATTTACACTTTAAAATTTGGCACCGGATGTGGTAAAACTCAAGTTGTCCCTGCCAATTATCAGATGTTATCAACCTTTCGCTTCGGTTCCAAATTTTCTTGTACAAATTATTTGGATTTGAATTACTTTGAGTTCATTCCAGCTAAGTGACTTTTCGGACATTTTGTTGTTTCCAATTTACACCAAAACCTGCAACCGAGTTTCCTTTCACTCCTTAACGGGCAGTCATTAAAATAACTCTACATCCGATCGGTAACCGCAGACACAGCGTGTCTTATTTATTTTCCAACTGAGGGCAATTCGCGTTCCGTATTTATTGGCTGTCGTCGAACGTTCGTATCAAGATTTATTGGAATACACGTTATGGGATCTGTGTTTATCGTGGAATCAGTCTTCGGTTACATGTTGAGTGATCAGACCATTATTTTGGTGGTACATGTTGTTAAAATTGGTGCTTGGTAGCTGCTGACAGCTTTGCCTTTTCATTTTAGTAACTTGCGTTATCATTGCTCTCGAAAACGGTAAAGGAAAACATCGGCTATCTAAGGACCAGAAATTCAAAGACAAATGTGATATCTACCAACCCGCACTGGGCCTGCATAGTTCTGGATTGAATCTTGCAGGCCCTGCATTGAACTATTTTGCCAGTGAATAATAAACAAATCAGTTGTTACATAGAAAAGTGCAATACCTACGCGGTCAAAATGTATTTTATTTAATAACTGACGAACATTTTCATCTGAGGGGTGTTCAGAACACTACTGAACTACGGTATACTGAATCCATGGTTACAGTTTGCGCGTCGATGTCCCTGCCAGCCTGTAAAATAATAAATTAGTTTAACATTTCAACAAAAGACAATGTAGGTAGGTAGTACATATGTCTCCAGTGTCCGAGCAAATAGCGACGCCTTCTCTTATATCTCCTATAAACCCCTTAATTATGGCCCAATCAGCAGTGATTCCACCCTTACATTATGTTGACAATATCATAGTGTCATCACCAAATTAATATAGATGGCTACTGAATTTTGATCCCAAACACACGTTCATCATGACAGATCGCTACTTCATTATCAAGTCATAACTAAACAATGGCTATGCAACAAAGCCTATCATAATACGGCTATATGTACTCATATGAGCACATATAGATAATGTACTCCTATCTGTACTAATAATAAAGCTGAAGTTTGATTGTTTGTTTGAACGTGCTAATCTCTGGAACTACCGGTCGGATTTGAATACCTACTATTGTACAGAAGCAAGTTTTTTTGGAGTAAAAACTTCTTTAGCGGCGTTGTGCACTTTTGTTGTGATGGGTAAAAAATGTTAAACTCGCGTCAGGACACGTGACCTGATCGAAAATTCGTAAGACGGAGGGAGAGTAGACCGCATTCCAAAATATCAAAAATGCACAACGTTAATATTCAAGTTTTCACTTCTGCCGGTACTCCCGGAGTGCAACCCGTTTTTTTTTTAACTGTACAGACAGCTGTGCTGCTGAGGAGTTTGTTACGGCACTTCTTCTTCCCAGTAAAAGCACTTGGAAGGTGTGAAGTGCGGGCGTTTTGGGGGACTGTCTTATGTAATTTTGACGTACAAAAAGGGCTTATTCTCAGCCCAATTTGATTAAATGACTTTTGATTTTGAAAATTCTTTTTGTATAGAAATCAGAAAAAAACGCTTAGCGAAAATGAAGTATATTAGCACGGGCTGGCGATGCGAGGTGACGGGATGGGTCGTGGAATCAAGAAATTTCACGGGGCTGAAGTCGCGGGCACAAGCTAGTGAGTTCATATTACACACACATTCACGTTCTCACATGAGTACATAATGTCAGTTACTCTCATTTGACTATAACAATACGCGGGCATCCTCCGACGCATTGTTTTCCTTTCATTTCAATCAGACTGGAGTCAATACAATCAATTTGATGACCATTGTGGCATAAAGGTGATTGGCAGGATTTTGGAATTGTTTTGCAAACAAACCAATTCCAAAATCCTGCCATTCACAATCACAATCCAAAGATTGTGATTATACTTTTTTGTGTGGTATTATTTTATGAAAAGCTAATGGATAAAGTGGATTTCTAAAATCAGTTTTACCTTGTGTGTACCTTGTGTGAACAGAGTTTGTTTAATTGTACGCCAAATGAACAGAGTTGAAATGTTCTGCAGGCTAGATGCAGGCACAACTTATCAAGCAAAATGTACAAAACAGGGGCAACTAGAATCACTTCTATTTTTTACTTCTTCTTTTTATGTACCCTTAAGATTACACAAAAACGTCAATACAAAGAAGCGTGGTCATACACATTTGTGTATGAAAACACGATGTTTTTGCTTTCCGAACTGCATGGAAAACATTCTCCGCGCGGGTGACGCGCCACGCGCACCGCGCATTTGCATTTAGCATTTTCAAAGCTAATTCCAACTGACACAGGTTTTGAAGTTATATTGTATTGACGGCACGGTTGGCGCAGTGGTTAAGCTGATAGACTGCTGCGCTGCTGGTCGCGGGTTCGATTCCCGCACCGAAAAAATATTTGTATGACCTACAATTAGTTGTTCCGGGTCTGGCTGTTTGTGTATGTGAGTGTATATGTCTGTAAACGCACCCACGACACAGGAGAAATTCCTAGTATGGGGCAACGCTTAAAAAAAAAAAAAGATTGTCTTGTGAATAGTTGACACTAATCTAAAAATATTTTAATACAGGAGACAGCTTGTGTATCAAAACAAATGTTTATATGTAAGGTTTTTTATGTAATGTTTAGAAAAAACACGCACAGGAGTCACGGCTTTATATAGACATCGGTAAATGTTAATTCCGCTATGATTAGCTGCGATGTAGACACAAGATTACCTACATACCTATAAGATTACCTATTTACTAAAAATATTGAAAGAAGCATAGCTTAAGTTAATTACATTAATGATAGGACTATAAAACAGTTATTTTTTACAGTCCTCTTAAATTTTCTTAATATTAGCACAAGTAATTGGAGGGCCCAACAAACGGTGGCCATTCAGCAGCGTCATTCAATAATTAAAGTACAGTGTTCGCCGCTGTTACAAAAGACGTAATTGCTCCGATAATTACAAACACAAGAGTGCAAACAAATGACCACGTAGTTTCACGAAACTTCAACTTTTGTAGTACAGAGGTAAAGGTGACCTTGTGTTTCACCCTTTGACTTATATTGTTAGAAATAGTGACAGTCCATTTTTCATAGTAAGCAATCTATCATTAACATAAACATCGTCATATAGTAAAAAGTTCAACGGTTCAGAAACTTGCTTTACTATCTTAAAATATGACAAAGGGATGACGTGATAATGCAGTACAATCGCCTCCTATTCTGTTACAAATAGCTGCAATCATCAGTCCGTCTGCAGCTAAGCTCGGAGATTATGGCAATTACGACTAAAGTTAATAATTAATTTAAGTAATTTCAGCGTCTGATTCCGACATTGACACTTGGTTAAACTGGACCAGTGGGGTAATTTCGTAAAACACTTCATTTTGAAAGTTCAACGACATTTACGTTTTTGAGCAGAACATTTTTCGAATTTATGAAGCAATGGATTAGCAATATCTTTTAAAATGATTCAGATTGTCATTGATAGTGTGGTATGCAAGTACTGTACTGGTGCTGTTTGATATTGTCACATGACCTTTTTATTTTTTTAACTATATCTTAAATAACCATTTAATGTGTTACGTGTCTTTGCAGCCCAATAACAGTTAATCTCCCATATAAACAATATAAAAATACTGTGGTTACATTTAAGTAACACAAATATTCAAAGCTATTTTTAAAGCATATTTTTCATTTAACACCGAGTGTTGAATGTTTGATTGATTGAATGTTGAATGATTTCAAATGTTAAATGGAACATAACTATATTTAGATGGTGTGATCTTGAATGTCTGAGACGGCACAATACACAATATCTAGGTATACATAGGTAGGTGTAGAATGTAGGTTTGAACCAAAGCACGCCTGAGTGAAGCGAGTGTGTAATAGACAATCGCTTTAGGGAAGGTGGGTTTGTACCTACCTACTTTTCTGTTGCAAAGTTTATACTTGGGTAAAGTTTGAGTGTACGATGCTATCTTTGTCCAGTTAATGAGCATATGACTTAGGAAAGGTCGCGAAGGTCATTTGAGTGATAGCAATAGGGTATGTAAGCTGGTGGTGTTCTGTAGTTTCTGAAATGTGAAATGAAAAATGAAATTGTTTAGTCTGTAAATTGTAAAAAATAAAAAATAAGCTAAATGAGGTCGGCGTTTCCTATCTGACTGTCAGAATTTATACTACGGGAACGCGCTACCGGAATAAAAATGTGTTAATCCAAGTTATAAACTAGTTCATCCAAATCCGTTCAGTAGTTTTTGCGTGAAAGAGTAACAAACATTCATCCATCCATCCTCACAAACGTTCGCATTTATAATAATTATTAAGTAGGATAGGATTATTAAGAGAGAGCGAAGACTTGTCAAGGACATGTTTCCCTTTTTCAGTTGTTAATTTATTTTGTTATTATTATTATAATAACCTTGCTGTGTATTTCTAGATGATAATCATATCACGTTACGTATTACTTACGGAACCACTCGTGTGAGGGGGTTAGATCTGCGTTTACCAATCTAGTGGGCGTGGGAAAATTCAAGAATTTCGAATAATATTTTAGACTTTAGAATATTCGCATCAACATAGATAGCTGACGTGGCTCAAAAGGCTGCCCAACTGAAATGGGACTGGGCAGGACATGTCTGCCGTATGCCGGACAAACTGTGGGCTAAAATAGCACAGAATTGGTGCCCTGAGACAGCGAGGCGAGGTCGCGGCAGACCACGTAGGAGATGGCGGGACGAGCTGGATAGGTTCCGTCAAAACTGGAAGGAGGACGCGCGGGCTCGCGGAAGATGGAAGGAGTGGAGGGAGGCCTTTGCCCAGGAGTGGGACAGCGTAGGCTAACATAAAAAAAAAAAAAATAAGAATATTCAGGTCCAAAATTCTGAGATAAGTGAACCAAATATAATGATAATAAATCTTCTAATATTTTTAATATGTTCTGATATATTCTTTGAGAGTTACTAGGTAATACGAAACCCAGACCACTAAGACCACTCTTACCAAGGGATCTCGTGTTACCCAGTAACTGGGTTGTGGAGGTCAGACCGGCAATCGCTCCATGTGAAATACTGGTACTCAGCTGCATCCGGTTAGGCTGGAAGCCGACCCCAACATAGTTGGGATAAGGCTAGGCAGATGATGACGATCATGATATTCTTTATTTTTCTTCAAAATCCTAAATAGAAAAGCAAATGACTTCCTGACTATTACGGCATATTTTTAAAAGTTAACCATCAAGCCAATTTTTATTGAAATTAGCAAAGGTACTTTAATATAATTTCTCCCTCGGTATTAAAAAAGTACATTATTAAAACATAAAGAAATATCCTGACAGTAAAGATATTTTTCATAGAGTCAAGGAGAGCTCGTAAATGAATATCTTTTTATGTGTCAAACAGATGTTACCCTCACTTGATTGAATGAGAACACGACCTTTTATTCGGGAAATTATTTTGTTCCCATATTAAATTTCCGTTTTATTAGCTACGAAGAAAAGTTAATATGTACGACTATGTCATACGTCTCGTTAAAATTATTTATGTAATGTACTTTAAAGGTTATGTAATAAAATTATGACACGACTCTGGTTGGGTACATACTAACGCAACATTGTATTAACTAGACCAACACACAATACCTTATACTTGACTACTATTATAACAGTCAAGTATAACTTATATTATGGTTAAACTTGATTTAGTATCCTTCATACTAATATTATAACCGCGAAAGTTTGTATGGATGGATGTATGTTACTCTATCACGCCAAAACTACTGAACGGATTTGGATGA
The DNA here is from genome assembly GCA_949629185.1 of Apamea crenata. Taxonomy (NCBI): domain Eukaryota; kingdom Metazoa; phylum Arthropoda; class Insecta; order Lepidoptera; family Noctuidae; genus Apamea; species Apamea crenata. The sequence goes on along the minus strand of OX451360.1, from coordinate 18,071,554 downwards.
AATTTGGCACACAGATAGCTTATAACCAGGATTAACAATGGGATACTTTTTATCCCGATATTCCTACGGGATTGATACTTGTATGGGTGAAAACGCGGGGCGCAGCTAGTAAGTTATAATTTTAGTTTGAATTGAATAATATTCAAAAGAACTATGTTGGTATTCATATCGTATTAGTTGTAATTTTAGTTTGAATTGTAATAATCAAAAGAATAATGAAGGTATATTTTTTCGCGTTTTGTCCTTTCGCGAATATTTTAGAATCCATCTTTGATAACGGTATAAAATGTCCATTTACTTAATGCCATAATTACGCATCTTTATAGGGTAATCAGTAGATTAATAGTGATGTTCAATTCATGACAGTCATTTCCTACAAAACAGTACGTTATGAAAGCTCCCGTGTAATAAAACTCCGCGGTCACGACATTTCAACCTTTCTCTCTCTGAGTCGCATCATGATTTACACGCTTAGTTCTTTTTTTGCTTCTAAATCTGCCTCGCCTTATCCCAACTATACTGGGTCGGCTTCCAGTTTAACCGGATGTTGCTGAATACCAGTATTTTACATGGAGCACGAGTAATTGTTACACGAGACCCCTTGGTAAGACTGGTTGTCAGAATTTTAGGCTTCTGACTACCCGTAATGACTGTGGAAGACCTACGAAAGACAGCCCGGACCAATGGCTGATCACCCATTCACGAACCGACCGCGGCAAGCGCTGCTTATCGTCGGCTGTTATTATGTAGCCATGAGCCCCTCATCCGCTTCTTTTATGCTTACCAATAAAATCCGTCCAAAACCGGAATCATTCACAAAAAAAACCTAAAAACTCAGAAACGAGGCACCATACAAAAGGCCTAACAAATACAATGTAAAGTTTGTCGCGTAAAAACTCCAAACTTGGAAGTACTTTTAGTTTTTTACAACACTTTAAGGCGCAAGGTTCTTGTAAAAAGAAACAAGAAGCCTATATATAGCAAGCGTAAATGTTGCTTCAATGAAAGTTTTGCCGTTTAAACTTCTCTATCGATATATGTTTATGATGGATTTGGAAGAATTGTTCGAGAAAGTAACATGTATGTATGTAGGGGGAATGATTTTGATGGATTCGATTCCCGTTTGTACAATTTCTGGAAAGTTTCAGTGATAAATCAGAAATTCCGTGAGAATTATACGTCTATACTTTTTCGTAGGGATTGTGATTGTTTCCGTCTACTCCTGAATATATGCCTCTTAAACGGTGCAAAATAACAGTCAGTTTTCTTTAAACTACTTTCGTTAGATTGATCGATCTATTCGGTTTTATTGTACAGTCACTAAACGTGATAAGTAACCAGGGTCGTCGGATATAGTTGTAGTTTATTGAGAAACCGATGGGTTTTTTCTAATGAAATTTAATGTGATAAGTGAACTGTTGGTTTTCTATCAATTCAATTAAATTTTATTCGAAAATATCCATCGGTTTCTTACAAATCTTCAACTATATCCGACGGCCCTGGTTACTTATCTCCTTTGTTGACCGTACATAATACTGTTTATCTTATGGTGATTTATATGATTTTAACTATATCTGAGCTCAGAACAGATGGCCGATGGGGCCGAAAGGTTCTGAAGCGGCGACCGCGTACCGGAAGACGTAGTGTTGGAAGGCTTCCCACAAGGTGGACCAACGACCTTGTGAAGACCGCAGTAACCCGCTAGATGCGGGAAGCACAGAACCGGTCGAAGTTAGTTTTCTTTTAAAATGTCCAATTTATACAGCGTTAACTGGATTCATGATTTAACTTTGCAACTGTTTGCCATTAAAATGAAATCACTTTTTCTTCTTAGCGTGTCGATAGCAATCTAAATGGTCTCATCCCAGAATTCAGCCACTTGTTTGGCGCCATCACCAGCGTCCATCAGTTCTTTTATCGTGCAGCTGACAGGTCACGCAGGACACGATATTAAGTGTCCCATCGTTTATGGAACAGCACCACATTTACACTCCAAGGCGGAGTCGTCTATGAATCTCCACCTTAACAGGTTTTCCTTGCTTCGGCCAACCTGGATCTGGAGAGAATGAAATCACTCATTGAAATTCATTCACCTATTATTACACACAATCAGTAACTGCACACTTCAACCCAAATTGCCAGAAAAAATAAAATCGATCGATAATCACCACTCAACTCACTTGTTAAAACATAATTAAAGATGCAATCACTGACTAATTGTTCGCGAATAATTACCGCGTAAAGTGACGAACGTCCGGACGTAACACCTAGTACAGTAGGTAAGTATGGTCGGTCACTTATCGAGTGTCGAGTGGCAAAGGTATTCTCGACTGAGGACACCAATTAGGGATGTCGATGACTCGAGTGTAACGTTATTATTAAAATGGTGATGTAGTACACTTTATCATTCGATTAACTGCCTCTGATTGGCTATCTTATTTCTTTGACGATTTTTTTTTTAAATGAATTTAATAATCACCAGCGTGCGCGTCTGACCAGCCAGTCTACTCTGCTAAAATCTCACCGTGAGAACTTAGGTGAAATGAGCTGTCATTTCATTTGATGCTAGGGATTGACACTAATGTCAGCTCACTTTAAGCCCTCAATTTCTTTAAGTTCACCCAAGTTATTACGGTGAGTTTACAGAATAGCTACAGATGTATGAACGTAATCGAAGTAAAAGGAGTATAATATATGGATCATAGCAAGGGGCATTCTGTAAAAATCTAAGAGTAGTACGTTTCTGTATGTATAATAATCACAAGTAACCGATAACCTATTTTGTCAATATCAGCAATAGACTTGAACAGTTCAACAGCGTGAGCTTTTTCTGACGAATTCTGAAATGTAATTTAATTTTAAGTTACAGTTAAATCTCATGCTGATACGGTTTCTATGTGTGGCAGCGACAAGGAAACTTGTATGGACATAAAGTTAAGTGTCCTTTGAGAATTCGGGGGTTAGGAACCTTCTGTTATTATCTGCCAAGCCTTTTCCAACTATTAACCAGTATACCAGGATTTTATATGGAGCAACTGCCTAAATAAACTGGGTAATACGATACCCCTTGGTAAGGCTGGTGGTCAGACTTTCCGGTTTCTGACTACCCGTAACGACTGTCAAAGATCCACGAATGGAACCAACTGCTTAACTTGCTATCCAAGGCACCGAGGGGTCTCGCTATGTAAAGATAGAGGTCACCCATCCACAGACCAACCGCGGCAAGCGCAGCTTAACCTGATCGATCGCCCTGTGCGGCTGTTATTATTTAGCCACGGGCCCCATAGGTACAGACGCCAGCAGGTCAAGCTACCCGAAACTGTCAAATTTTCCCAATCAACCTTGAACCTTAAAGCTTTAGCGATAAAATTGAAAATCTATTAAAGAAATTTGAAAGATTGTATTAGCTTGATGTGCTGGCGTCTGTACCTTCTGTAAAAACATATTAGCATTCAGTTTTCCAACAAACACTTTATGTTGCTCATAGTAATTTAGCATATTTACTGAAAATACTTTGACTATCAACATTTTCCAAGCCAAACTATAAAAAAATAATTGCCCCACCTAAACGCCTTCTAATTGTCGGCTATTAATGACGTCACGTCGGTGTACCCCGTCACTTATCGACGTCAAGTGGCTCGGGTGGCTCGTGGGTCGGGTTGCTCAGGTGGCTCGTCTGACAGCCACAATTAGGGACGTCGATGGCTCTTAGACTTGGGCTGAAGAGCGATTCAACTGTTAGGGTCTTAAGGATGGGAACGGGTAACAATGGGGTGTAGTGATGTGTGAATGCGGGTTTTTTTGGCGTTATTTTTTGTGTGGAGTATATCTAGTGTTAGCAATATTGCGTAAATAAATAATAACGTATCCTGTGTTTTTCTGTTAAAAAGTAGTTAAAAAATAAATTAAAAAAAAAACATACTATAAAAGTTTCTTCACTTTTAACAATTTTTTTCACATCTATACTAGTAAAGAAGCTAAAGAGTTTGTTTGTTTTAATGCGTTCATTTCTAGAACGACTACTCAGATTTGAAAAAATCTTTTTGCATTTGATAACACAACTCTTGAGGAAGGCTTAAGCTACTTAACATACGCTAAAACCTTTAGGAGCCGAGCTAAAGCAAATAAATGAATCTGAATCTGAATCTAAAACAAAAAAAAAGTCACCCAAAACGCTAAGCGAAAACGTAGTAATAGCGGGGGTTGGTGATGCGATGCGACGGGGTGGGTCGGGGACCAAAAAATTTCACACAGACGAAGTCGCGGGCAGAAGGTATTCATCTATAAAATTACTTGGTAGTAATAGTATTGTATTAGTTATTCGATATAAAAAAATGTATTGGCTACTTGGTAGACAGTCGCCATTGTCAATACATAGTAGAATGTTGTTTTATAAACAAGTTTTAAAACCTGTATGGATCTACGGTATTCAGCTGTGGGGTTGCACCATCCAAAGCAATCGTCAAATTAGACGCTAATGGACGATTTCTTAATTGTATAGTTACTTAGAAGTTTAAGTTATATTTAACTTACTTATTAGCTAATAGGCTAGGTTGTAATGTAAATAAAGTATCACCAATTGTGGTATTTTATAAAAGGGCAAAAAAAAACTTGGTAGTAAAAAAAAAGATTCTGAGTTGCCTTTTTCCTAAAATTATCACTAAATATTCAGGACTCATTATTTAACTCATCATATTTTTATTCTGTATTTGTATCGTGTTTATACCAAGTTATACTCGTCCCTATGTGCATGCTGTGGTCTTCTGTAATTGAAGGAGCACAAGTAAAAGAACCAACAACAACAACAATAAATAAATAATAAAATGTAATGTTTCCACCCAGACTAAAATTACTTCCAATCTAATTCAACATTACTGTAGCGTAGTGACATATTTTAAAACCATGTGTTTTAAAATGAAAAAATAGACGGTTTCCAACGCACTTACAAAATGAACCCCGTTCAGTGAATACTAATGTGAACAAACCCTGCTTTGTTTGTAGTAGGTATATTAAGTTTGACTACGCTATTAAAAGTTTGCCTGTATCCACCGTGTTGCTTTTGAAGAGTTAATTCGTATCTTCCATGTGAACGCATCAGGTTGTCTTCTTTGTGAGATTAGATGTTAAGCGAAGAGGAATTTGAAAAACAGGGAGTTGTCAGGTTGTGTTCACCTCGTTTATCTATTTTTGGAACGAAATTCTCTAACGCGGCTTGTGGTTGGAGTAAACTGGTAGAAATCTTCACGTAACGAAAAAGTGATATGCCTCCTTCATGCGACTTTCTCTCTCTCTGCCTTTTTCTATATAATATGGGAGTATAGCGCAAGGAACTTCGCTCCTGACGGGGATGGGGGATCCCCGTCAGGAGCGAAGTTCCTGACGCGATCGTTTTTTTTTTTTAATTTTTGGTCTGATTATTTAAACAGCATCTAATATCAAAGATGAAGATTATTTATGTGTCTAAAACATGAATATAAACACAACGCATGCAAGATGGTACAATAAAAATTATCACAGTCCTGTTTAATATTGTGTCTTCAATCGTGGATCTTCATTCAATCTTTGAATGTAATCTTTGTTCTTAACTCTTATTTAATTATTAAAACTATACGCAGGCATACTTTCACATTTTATTAAAAAACCGCAACATCAAAAATGAAAACTTAAACCAACCTTATTAAACCCGCTGTCACCGTTTCAACATCATTAACGAATTTAAATTCGGAGGCGTTCACGACAACCTCAATATTGAAAACTTGCATAATTTCATTCACCCTTCTATTCAGCCTAGATTTTTATTTTATTTTAATCCAGAAGGTCAATTCTCGTAATGAAAAACGGTCAAAATCTAGTCGCAATCTCACCTCAGCGACAATCAATGTCAAAAACTTGTCAAAAATGTAGAAAAATTAGAGGTATATTTGACAAGATTGAGACTGAGATCAGACAGTGAACGTTCTTAAAATTACGAAAATTGCTACACTGAAGAGACTGTATTTCATTTCCGAATTCACATCACATCGCCAATCGGGGTAGTCTGTACAAAAATTGTAAGGAGCAACAGAGAAATATCAGTGAATTAAAGTAAATACAAGATGGCTGTTCGGATTCTAGTCACACTGTTTAAATTTGAAACTGTGGTACAATATGAGAGAGGTCCAATCCACTTATCATCGTCGTGGATAGTATTTGTTCTGCCAAGTGGATTACAGATAGTGTATGTACTGGAAGAGTCGCTCGCTAGTTGTGTTGAAAGTAAATTGTAGATTGGATTTACTTTGTTGGCTTTCTTATCATATCTTTGAAGTTTTCTTTGTTATGCTATATTTATTTGATCAAAATTAATCCACCCAGCCTTTTTTCAACTATGTTGGGGTCGGTTTCCAATCTAACCGGTTCTAGCTGAATTTATTTTACACGGAGAAGCCCATCTGCCCTCCATAACCCAGTTGCTGGGTAACACGATACCCCATGAACTGTCAAAGATCTACGAATGACTGCTGGGATCAACGGTTTAACGTGCTTTCCGAAGCAAGAAGGGGAGTCAATATGTAAAGACGGTCACCCATCCATGAACTGACCGCGGCAACCGTAGCTTATATAACCTTCAATCGACCATGTGGCTGTAATTGTTTAGCCACGAGCCCCTTCCCAAGCTATATTTATTTTATTTGTTAATTCTAAAAAGTCTACTGCTGAGTTTGAGCTAGAAGAAAACACAGCCACAACGGTTTTAGTCGTGGTTTTTATCTTCAATAATTGTCTCCAAAGTATTTTATTACGCTTTCCTAGAAACCACTGGTGTAGGTAACTAACGTAACGTGGCTTTAATGACAGTACGAAAATTCAATCTAAATCCTGATAACCGGTACTTCAAGACATTTTTTTTAAGATGCCTTTAAGCAGACATAGGATATTTACAATGTATTCAAACACAAAACGCAAGCTCATTTTCATAAATATTTAATAACCCGAGCTCTTCCATGTCTTCTCACATCGGCGTGCGCTCGTGAAATTCCAAGATGCCTTAAATTCTGGCGACCCACTTGAACTCAGTTCATTGTAGGATGACACCTGAACTCAGCCAAGACCGCCATCTCGGATTCCACTGAGTATTCGCTATGATAACTGCTCTAGTCTGTTACCGCGACGGATTTATTAAATTTTGTTGTGTCACAGAAATATTTTAATTATTTCGGAGTGCTAAAGTTGGAAGTGTGCGTGAAAAATTTAATATATTTTATATATTCTAGTCTTGTGGGTGTAATGACTTTTGTAGTGTGTGGACGGTTGACAATGTTTAGTGTTTTTACTTTGAGCTGGATAACTGTCTTCCAAGCTAGGTTTTACGAGACTTTGTATACATTGAGGTTGATTGATAATTTTATGTTCTTTCATAAGTGTAGCTATAATATTAACGTTCTAGAGCTGTTTTGGTGTAAGAGAAAGTAATCGATCGATTGATGTGACGCATATTTTCCCAAAACTTGTTCCTTTTTTGTGTTTGTGTTCTTTCTCTGTGTCATGTTTACCGCAAATAACAGTATTTTCTTTCTTTTTTTATAAATATGCCAAAAAATGTAAGCGTATAGCAAATGCTGTTAGTGGCACCAACCCGTTGTGAAACTACTTTAGTTATCCTATTCAAATTCATATCATACATTCAATCAATCCTTAGCAAAACACATCGATATGTACGTATCTTTATATACCAACCTTTTTATAGGAGGCCTTGCATCTCCGCCGCCACACATAGTCGGCGTCCTCCCACTTACGTCTCCCATCAACACACAATCTACTTGTGAGCCATTTACGTAGTTTCAGCCGTCAAATTGACGCCGCGCTGAAGGCAAGTAGGTACTAACTACTTTGAGAATGGAAGAGTAGATCTAATATGGTGGAATTGGTAAAATGGGTTCAATTTGTGCGTTGACGTAGGTAATTGGCTCAGAATATTGGCTGTAGAAGTCTAACAATAGATGATAGTCAGATAGTCGTTTCATGGAAAATGTTAATAGTCAGCCGCATCTGGTTTCTTGTTAAACAAATATATAATTCATTTTATGTCCATTATTTTTCCATCAAGGTAGACTAACTAAATGGTACCGTTTTCAGGTGCCTTATAATTACAATTTGATGATCAATTTGTGCATAATAGAATGCTTAGGTACTATAAAATTCAATGTTAATTTACTACAAAAACAAACTAAATAGCCGGCTATGTTTACTACACTGGCGAGGTAATGAAAATACTCGTACGTGGCATTTTTCACACTATTTATAAAGCACTGCATAATTACACTGGCAATGAACAACGACTGGTTAAAAACTCTACCACCTCTTTATAAAAATTTAAAGGCAACACTGTACCTACCTGCCAGCCAGAAAATATTTAGTTATCCATAACCTCAATCGCATAGCATTTATTTTAATTAAACCATTTACAGGCACTTTTTAATTATCAAAGGAGTCGGTCAGCTTGTCAAATGGTTGAAGCTGGTTGCCCGTTTCAAAATGTAAATCTCTAAGGAGAAGAACGGGCAAAAATTAGACACTCTTTTAAATTAAGACAAAATCCTGGGCACATTAACAACAAAACATGAACTCCGATTTTCAATTCATAAATCACCCTTCACTAACACTTTTACCACTCTCCTAAATTCTTCTTTCTTTCTTCCCAATCGAATGCAACAATCGTTTTCGTGAACAACAATAATATGTTTTTAAAAAAACGGGCGTTAGTTGGCAGTGCGCGTAATAGTGTCATGCATTGCGCGCCGGGGAGTAATAAAGGGGTAATCGCCCCGCCACGGGAGGGGGGAATTACTTAGGGCGAGTTGAGTGGACCGAGAGATGAGTTGTCGCGATTTTGAACTACTGTTTTATATTATGACAGTACTAAGCTTTACCCCTGATGTCCAAAACAGTTGATCCATGATTCGTCTTGATAATTTTTATCAGACAAAAACCGGTCAAGTGCGTGTCGGACTCGCGCACCGAGGGTTCCGTACAATTTAAAATTATTCAAAATATTTTTATTATATGATGTAACTAAAAATTTACGGTTTTCTCAATTTTTTTGTGCTATAAGACGTTGCTTCGTACCAAATTTCAAGATTCTGAGTTCACGGGAAGTACCCTGTGGGTTTTGATTCCCTTGAAAGTGTCGAAAATTTGCGGGAATTTGCGGCATAAACGGCTGTAGCTTTTGATTGCGTTGGCTTAGAAGTTTGATTTTTTCACAGCTCCAAGGGTCAGTAGACTTGAGTATTTGATATAAATTCCAGCTTGATACCTCTCCTAAAAAGGGTCTTGACAGACAGACGGACGCACAACAAAGTGATCCTATAAGGGTTGGCAATGGAAAAAATGACTATTGATAAGGGATGACCTCAATGCCGTGACAGCGTTACCAGTGACCAAATTACAGATTTTAGAGCTAAACCCACTGCATTGCAGAGCAGTAGTGGCCCAGAGCTAGTGGCCCCGATTTACGAGTCGTAGGTCATGGGTGCGAATGCTGACAGGTGCTTTACGTGGTGTAAATAATTTCATGACCACTGCTCTCACAACGGTAAAGGAAAACATCATGAGGAAACCGACATGTCCTAGAACCAAAAATTCGAAAACACGTGACATCTACCAAACCGCACTGGGCCCGCATGGTGGATTACGGCCCACTCCCTCTCGAAGAGAGGAGGCCTGTGTCCCAGCAGTGGGAACTTCACTCCAAGGAAATTTTCCCTTACCTAGTCTGCTCGCAACCTATTCGCTCAAATGATGTTTTCTCTGAGTGATGAAAACTGATGGTATTCTTAGGGTTGGTATCTTTCTGCTATTCCCAGCTCTACTGATCCTCAATTACTTCCTGCGTGTAGTTATTAGAATATATTATGTTGCTTTTGCAGACCTGCAATAAAATCAAAGAAAGGGTGCATCATGGGCCTGCCAACTGAATGGTGTAGACAAAGCACCTCTTCTCGCTTCTCCTATGTCTGGTGCCACGCTCGCGTTAGGCTAACGTTTAACTCCAACCGGCACTGGCCGCTATTTATTGTATTGTATCAGATGAAACGTATAATTTCTGATTCTTGTCGCTTACAATACTGTTTTATTGTAAAGTTACTGTATTTGTACATCTTTTTTGTAGAAGTTCATATAGCATTTATTTTCTCTCTATCCCTGAAAGAACTAAAAAACTTGGCCACAACTATTTTTTTCCAAGAAAAACTCTTCGAAACGATTCCATACAAAGACATTTTTCGCGTCTGCCTTTGTGATTGTCTGTCTGTCTGTCGAATCTTCAAAGCTACACAATCGATTTTGATGCAGTTTGGGCCATTATTGAGAGCATTTGTTCCGAAAGGTGTATGTGTGTAATATACTAGTAGTTAAATTAGATATAACACAGAAATCGCAATGTTTTGATATGTCACCACTACACCCGTGCGAAGCAAGGGCGGGTCAATAATTTGTATACAAATATTATAAAGCAGCTTCTGATTTCGTTTCACTCTCATTTTTAGCTTTATTCGAAAAGGCTTATGGAGAGTATTTCGTTTCCCATTGCTAGAGAATTTTGAACCGTTTAAGGATCATTCCGTAATAATACTAGTGAAAATCAATTTCAATTACAAATAGCTTTTATTAAAACTAGTTTTACAATTTATTTAAATTAAATGTTCTAAAATCATTAGATTGCTTTGCTCTTTAGTAAAGGCCGCGCCCAGGGTTTTCCGAAGCTTACGGTCGTGAGTTTTTCTCCTCCAGGTAGTTCCCCTCCCGCAGTAGTTTTCAAGTCATGCTCTTTAAATGGTCTTCCTTTTTCCCTCTTTCCTTCTCTGGGATACCATTCTATTACTTCTCTGACCCGCAGAAAAAACGTAAAAATCAGTTAATTTACGACAAATAATCTTTATCCTTTTTCGGATAAAGATTCTTTCGTCGTCTCGTGAGTTCAATCTTATAAGTACTTACTTATCGCACTTTTGACGTGAACTAACATTCATTACAAGCGTACTTGGAAAGGTTAACAGGAATACCATTCATATAAAACCCATAAGTAATGCCGTTAGACTTTTTATTAACTCCTTTTTGTTTCGCCTTTCTCGTGTTCCGTGTCACACGCACAACTCCGTATTTATTGTATCTGATGAAAAGTAGAATACCTGAAGGCCAATTCTCGTAATTTGAAACGTTCAAAACTAGTCGCAATCTCATCTCAGCGACAAACAAATGTCAAAAACTTGTCATAATGTAGGGAAATTAGAAGTATTTTTTGACTGTGCACCCTCATTTTTCATATAATTATAATAATCATATATATTTATAATTCATATATAATTGCAAGATTAGAGGTACCCCAATGGGTACCTCTAATCTTGCAATTATATATGAATTTGTGTGGAGTAGGTAGGTACAACTAAAAAAAAGGAAAAATAAAAACTTTTTTACAAAAAAAAAAAAACACAACAGACTGAAAAATGACTTTAATTTCGGAAGTCGGTGTCGTTGGTTCTGCATTTTTGTTTTTTGAAACCGACTTCCGAAATTAAAGTAATTTTTCAGTTTGTAGGTAGTGTTTTTTTGGAAGTCGGTAGTTTTTTTTTTTGTAAAAAAGTTTTTACTATAGTAGTTTTTAGATAGAGAACCACTGATATAGAAAAAGAAAAGCTGTAAGTTATAACATAAAAAAAAATACTATTCATATCCCTCAGGCTAAAATAAGCAAATAACAATCAAGTGACCTGTTCATTCATCTTTATAGAATTTCATAAAAAAAAACTAAAAACAACAAAAACCAATAAACAGACTAACAAAGCACTGCGGCGTGACGTCATTGTTCACGGCACCATCTAACTTGACCTCAAATAAAACCTATTCTCTATGAATTCTATCACAAACAATATTCTAAAACATGCCAATCGACCACATTCAAATATTCACAACTGTTAGGTACTAGGAACTACATTTTAGGCTTTATTTTTAAAATCCGGGAAAGCAGAGGTATTTCAGAAAACTAACACGTGGACTCAGTCTGTTATTATTTACGTTTTTACCAAGGGATATCGTATTACCCAGTAACTGGGTTGTGGAGGTCAGATAGGCAGTCGCTTTATGTAAAATACTGGTATTCAGCTACATCTGGTTAGACTGGAAGCCGGCCCCAACGTGGTTGGGAAAAGGCTAGGCAGATGATGATCTTAATAGTTAAAACTCGGTTTGTTTCGGCTTTCTTCTCAGAGTAGTCAGATAGGAAATGCAGACCTCATCTACTTTTTAACACTATGATTGACGTGTAAAAGTGTTTGTATAAAACTACATTGACATATATAAATAAAATTATTTATCATTTACCCCGCTAGTCAAAAAGTAAACGTGAAAAGCTAAGGTTATTTAGTTACAGAAATTGGAGTAAAAAATAACAACGAAACTTATATTAAATACACAATAGATCTACATTCTTTTGTTTTAAAAATCCGACAAAACATTCGTGACGTCAGTTGTCATGATCTAACATCAACAGACATAATGTATTCGCAATGAACGCTGTCACAATACATATAGCCATATATTGTGGCCGGTTGGCATCGCGGGATGCGAATTTAATATCTGTCAGGCACAGAGTGTCCCACGAAGGGTCGACTACCCGGTATAGTCTGAGCATTCGAACCGAGCGAACCAAGCGTGTACATATAATTAGAACGTGTGTGTGTGTGGGTTTGTTTTGTATGTGTGCAGGCACGTGGAAGTGTAGGGCATGAGGCTGGGGAAAATATGTGGGTTGTTTTTTAATCGGGTTGTGATTTTTATTGAGATTGGATTTGGTTGGGTGTATTATAAGATTATAACTCTGCAGTATCAGTAGATTTATGTTTTGAGGAGATTTTCTGATAATGACAATTATATTTCCAGCTTTGACAATCCGTTTCGAGTCACATAACTAATAAATAAACACAAAAATAATATTCGTAGGAAGTTGTGAAAGATGCATCTAATGCGATGACGTCACAGGGCAAGTCGCTGTGCCGACGCGTATGCTTGTGTTATGAGACATCTCTTTTCATTTGTTTTTTCCTATTGTCTATACATACACTATATGCCCTAATACGTGCCCACTAAACTTAACACACATACTTAACTTGTAAATAAACAAAAGCGAAGCAAGTCGTGACAGAAACATCTAATGCGCTAACGTCACAGAGCATGACGTCGTACCGACTCGTATCGGGTGTTAGTAGACATCTCATTTAACATGTTCTGACCTATTGTATATTCATCGTCTATCTTTAATGTCTTTCACTGAACTAAAAGTGAAGCAAGACGTGACTAAAGCATCTAATGCCCTGACTTCACAGAGCACGACGTCGTACCGACTGATGACCGATGTTTTCTTCTATTGTAAATACCTTTATTTTACATACCTACTTTTAAAAGTTTTTTATTATTAATCAAATAAAACTTAAAGATACTGAAGCAAGTCCTGACAGAAGCGTCTAACGCGATGATGTCACAGGGCGCTTGACCCCGTTGACCACTGGTATCTCTGTCATGATATGTATCATTATGTATCGTCTCTCTTATTGTATATATTTGTCTCTTCATCTTTAATATAACACATTGAACTAAAAGTGAATCAAATATTGACAGAAGCATCTAATGCGCTGACGTCACAGGGCACGACGTCGCACCGACTCGTATCCCTGTGTTATGAGACATCTCATTTCACGTGTTCTCTGCTATTGTACCCGATGGGAGAACTCTTGTTTACTAAACGATTTTGTAAGCTCATACTATTTTTATGGTACTGCTTCGAAGGTGAAGCTGAATTGCTTAGGGATCGGCGCCTTTCGAATAATTTTACGGATATTGGTGTGCTATCTTCGACACATAATGTTTTTATACTACCTGTGTGTAGGTTGTTCTTAGTGTTATGGTTTGTTTGCCTGCTTTGCTGTGTAGATAGCTGTGTACTGGAACACACACAACAACAAATAACGCAATGGATGCGGTTGGACTGTCAAAATGAAAGCGATTGCTAGTGACAGTTTGTAACGCAATTACCGCGCAGGTATTGTAAGGGATGTTTTTATTTATACTACGCTTAAATAAATGCGTTGGTACCAGAGGCAAGATCAATTCCACGTAATAATATTAACAAAAACCTAGCTTAACGTTAAATTTAATAAGTATAACAAACCAAGAACACATTTTCCAACGCCAGTGAAATAAAATAATAGATTCAGAAAGACTTTTCTAGAACATCGCCACTAAACCCAAACGGGTCAAAGCAACTGGATTACATATTGTATTGAAAAATAGTGCTTTAGTTCAAAATATTCAGCGGCACACAGATAGGAGATAGGTATTGTCGCCATATTGACAGCTGCATTTTATTTTAGCTGCATGCTTTAGTTTTAGCTGTACCTTTCGGCGATAGCGTCGCTTGTCATGTTCGATATGAACGGGCGGGGGATGTAGTGTTACAGCCGTTTATTGAACAATTATGCGTTCGGTTTTTGTTTTAAATTTATTAGCCCGCATGTTGTTGTTGTCTGAGATTAGTAGAAAATAATATTTCAGCCGCATAATCAGCCTTTAATGTTCTCACTGCTGGGTCACAGGCCTCCTTTCTGTGAGATGGAGTGGGTCTTAAACCACCACGCGGGCCCAATTCGGATTGGCGGATATCACATGTCTTCGAATTTTTGGTCCTAGGACATGCCGGTTGCCTCACAATGTTTTCCTTGACCGTTTTGAGAGCAGTGGTGGCCCAGTGGTAACGGCGTGGGTTCGAACCCAACCATACACTTTACTTTGTGCAAATTACTGCTCTCAAATCGGTGATTTCAGAAGTACCTCCTAAAAATAATAAGTAACTCATATGTTATAACTCATTAACTATATGGCTTTTCTATCTCACTTAGCATGAGTACGAAGTCTACTCGAACGGCTTTCAGGCATTTCTCATTTAATTCGCTACATTAATATCCCTAAACTACTAAAATATCATATACCTGCACAGTAAAGGAGTGGAATTGTCTGCCTGCGTCTGCATTCCCGAGTTCATACAACCCTAATCTCTTCAGGGCGAGAGTGAATAGGCTTCTTCTGGGCAAGCTCGTTCCACCGTAGATCTCAGCCCTGCCTCTGGGCTGGATTGAGGTCAAGAGTGAGCCCATTGTCAATAAAAAAAAAAAAAAATACCTATGATCATTACCAAAATGTTTAAAATGCATTTATATCAAATCTCTCATCAATTGTTGTACCTACTTCAATATAGACAAAATTATTTCCTGTCTCCACAAATATTAACCTGTAAACGACCATCAGTTCTTTAACATTTGAATCCTTGTAAAAAAGACATGTAACCATAACCACAAGAAAAACATTCAACGTAAAAACATTGAAAGCTTTAGTAGGTTATAAAGTACTAGCAATGTGTAACCCACATTTTTCACACAGCTCATAATTTCGCTGGAGTTGTAAAAGTTAACGGAGATAAACACGTCACTATTGTGTTGTGTTGACTAACATCTCTTTGTGGAGTTTGCGGTTCAAATTCAACACGCAATCATTGTGGCATCTCTCGTTTATTGCGATTGAATGAGAAAAGGATTTTCGATTTAATCGCTGAATTGAGCAATTATGCACCTCTCAGTACAGGACAGTTTGTCCAAATTGGGGCTTATGACGTCATGACGTTGTCTACGAACACCACCAATGTTTGATGTTATGCAGGGATAAAGGTGCCAGCAGCTGTCATAAATTCTATGTATAATAACAAACTTAGCATCTAAATATTTTGCATATACTATGTCAACATCAACCTACAAGTTTACAAACATCAAGTTTTATTTTATGTTCCTTTTTTTATGTTTACCTTCTGCTTTACTACGTTTGTTGCTTTGTTATTAATAGCTAAAATCCTTTTTGTTATTAAAATAAACATTTTGTCACAAGTCTGCTACTATAAATACATTTGCAGAGAACGAGGAAAACTGTTCCACCGTAATACAGTTTAAACTTCGTGTTAACAACCAAAATAAGTACGAGTACCGATACACACACAACAAAAAATTTACCCACCTTTACTGCTTATTTGTTACTTAGATAAATTGTGCAAGGTTGTTATGATGATTTGGGTAAATAAAGATGTTTTTTTTTATAAATATTTTGTAAGATCACGACACTTATCACGACATTGATTTATTAAAATTCGAATAAGAACACGTCTATAGGTATACGTACCATTATTGCCTTCCACACAAGATGATTATATTCCAACCGCTATCATTTCTTTGTTGACATTTCTGACACGCAAAAGATGAGGTTACCGCACACATAACCCATGGGAGAAATCCAATCTTTCACAGACATAACAACTCCAATAATAATAGCCAGCAACAAAGCAACATAAACTCCCCCAACAATAACCCTTTGAAATATTCTAAACCCTCAGAATTTCAAAACATCTAACCTCATTAACAGCGTACAATATTTTAATTCGTCTCAGTAACAAAACTTGTATCGTAGATTTTCATACAAAGCGTTGGCGGTGCGTCTCGTGAAACTTTTCGATCCCGGGAACAACTTGGCGGATAAAGGAAACATTATGTAAATAGGCTCCAAGGTTCATGATTAACTTCGGAGTACGTAGGGGATCTTATCTGGGAACGCCTGGTACCGTTTTAATACACGCCTTTTAGTTCCACACTGGTTCTTTTTTGGGTTCGCGTTTCATGTAATGTTTTTGAATTGTAATTTTATGGATTGTCCGATTACTAGAGTCAAAACATAAATTAAATTAGTCTACATTGGGCACAAACGGATGCTGAATACGACTCTGCTCTAAAGTATAATAACGCCATGATTGTTTTTATCCGAAACGAACACATTTCTATCTTTAAATACGCGCAAAATAGAAAACCAGTCTGTAATTTTTCTGCTGCAAGGACCACGCATGTTCTCTTATAGGATCTGTTTCGTATCGGGTCTTAGCATTATGCTGAGCAATGGCTGCTTTGTGTGGATGTGACGCGTGATTTCCCCCAAACTTGTTAGTTTTTTTTTTGTGTTGTGTTCTTTATATGCGTCATGTTTTACCGCTAATAAACGTATTTTCTTTCTTTCTTCTTTCTTACAATGAGCATTGATCACTACGCTTGGTGACTGCGTAAAAACTGCTTCTCTCAAGTCATACTACACGTAACTACTCAGCGTACACGCCAGGGGTCAACTTTTAGACAAGAAAAGAAGATGACGGGCGTCGTCGCCGAGACAGGCCTAGGAAACGCTGGCGTGAGAACCTTGATGAGCTTACAGGAGATTGGTCAATTGGAACAATGAAGAGCTATGGGAGAGATCTTTACTCAACAGTGGGAAAATACAGGTTTTAAAAAAAGTAGAAGGGAATCGCAACATTCAAAATGATATTTGTTTGTGTAGTTAGCCATTTAATTTAGTACCTAGTCTAAATAGTTAATCTATATGTTACGGTTAATAGCCGAAGTACAGCTACACCTAGTTTTAGCCGGCTACAACTAGGTGCAGCCGGTTTTATGCGGTTAAACTTAGATGTATCCTGCTTAGCTTCGGTTAGAACTAGGTTTAGCCTTCATCATAGCGGCCAGAACTAGGTGCAGCCGCACACCGGTGGTTAAACTTAGGTGTATCCTATTTATCATCGGCTAGAACTAGGTGTTCAGCCGATTGATTCTGTAAAAATCTCACCGTGAAAAGTTAGGTGAAGTGAGCTTAGAGTGAGCTGTCAATAGTGTCAATCCCTTAGCATTATTTGGAATGACTGCTCACTCCACGCTCACTTTTACAGAATCGCACTGCAGGGCAGTTAAGCATTTTGGTTTTGTTTTGAGATGCTTATCTTGTGTAGCCGCACTTCGGCTATTAGCCGTAATGCATATACATAAAATAATGTTACCGCTCAATAAAAGGAATAGTTATATAAAATAGATAGTACAACTAATTTTCATGTAAATGAAAATTCACTGTTGCCAACAAAACCTAAAATGGGCATGTATTCAAGCACATTACATAAATATGTAGCAGGAAGATGGTGACGCGAATTAATTCACTTCACGTGGGATAAAAAGAAAATTATGATAAATGAAAGCGAGTTAACAATGCAATGTTTGTGTGAATTTTAATTTATGTAACTAAATAAACATGTCTGTGTCCTAAAAAATAAAGCTGGACGTTTATAATTTTATGTGCCTGAAGGGGTTTGTAAGTATTTATGTTTTTCGTTATTGTTTGTGACTTTTACTTGTCGTAGAAAAAAACTTTAATAATGACTTGGTTTTGAATCATTTGATTGAATTTGTTTCGAACTCGGTAATAGTTTTAATGGAAGATGGCCAGTCGTTGTCCCTTTAAAGTAAACTGATGAAATGGAATTGCATTTTATGTTTCTTTCGTTTCTCTAAAAATTTGTTGTTTGATTTTAATCTTGTAATGCTTTAAAATTGGTACTTGTAAATTCGAGTAACGGGTTGTGGAGTTCAGATAGGCAGACGCTCCGTGGTATTCAGCTGCATCCGGTTAGATTGGTAGCCGACCCCAACATAGTTGAGAAAAAGCTTGGCAGATAATGAATTCAAGAAAACTCTATTGATATGAGAGCAAGAGAGAAAATCACATCCTTCATCACATTCTTAATAGCATGGCATTCTTGTAGCTGTCACAAATCCTAAAAAAATGTTATATGTCCCGCCCAACACCAACTGACAAATCGGTGAGTCTCTTGGACCACGCAATGTTTAGCATCCACTTGTATTTATGTCGTCGGAATTAGTAGCCAACGGATTTACTACGCTTATCTAATTTGCATTCCATTTAGAGCTTTATTATTTTCTTAGTACTTCCGAACTGAATTTGGTGTTTTTTCAGTATTCTGTAAAATGTTTCTCTTTCTAATGGGTTGTAATGAAGTGAATTTACATTTTTGTGTCCAATTTGTCTGTAGGTACAGTCGCCAGCACATCAAGTTACCCCACTTTGACCTTGAACGCGTTATGAGCAACAACAGCGAGAATCGTGCGAAAGAGATGTATAGCTTTTTGTCAGTTCTTACTCGTAATATTTCGTGCTGCAGCGCGTACGTGAGGGTGTGTGCGTGTGCGCGTCGTTGTGTAGAATAAGACACTATGCGATAAGAAATAGCGTAGCAGGTTGAATATTTTTGAATTGAATCGAATAGAAATACTGGCTTGGTAATAAAAACAGGCGGCCCGCGCAATGATTTTTATTGAAATGATATCTTCTTAATCCTTCCTTTTTACATATTTATTTCTATGTATTACCTATAATTATTAAGTAGGAGGTAGGTATTACCTACATTTAAACAGGTAGGTAGGAATGGTATACACCGTTACACAATTATGAATGTTGTTAAGTAGCCAGGTAGGTATAATCCGATGTGAGAAAAACATTATTTTTTTTCATTTCAAGCAGCTTTTGATAACCTTTTCCGGGTTTTGTTACCTACTTACTGGCGGGCTGGCGGTCAACAGTTTTCTTGCGTTCCTTGCTCTTTTATTGCTGAAAGCCCATAACACAATCTCCTTGAAATTTTGAAATAAATATGGATACTTACCGCATCACGAACCTGTGTGAAGTTTAGCCAATTAATTATACCTTTAGAGTCTCTTGTCAGTCCGCCGTGTTTGAGATTAACGTTACGTCCGCGACACGATCTTATTATCTACTAAAATAATAAGTTTGAACTTAGTAACGTAATTATCTATACCTACCGAAATTGCTTTTACATGCAAGTTCAACCTTATTGCGCTACTAATAAGATACGATTTCGAAGATTATGAATTTTCAAATAAAATTCTAATTCCACTTCAGAAGTATCTCCTTTCGAACAAAAAAAGAATTTTGGAAATCGGTTCACAATTGGCGGAGTAATCGCGTAACAAACACACAAGAAAAAAAAAACATACCGTTGAATTGAGAACTTCCTCCTTTTTTGAAGTCGAAAGTAAAAACTTTTTTACAAAAAAAAAACCGACTTCCAAAAAAGACACTACAAAGTGAAAAATAACTTTAATTTCCGGTGGCGAACAACGAAAATGCGAACCGACTTTCGAAATTTATTTATATAATTTTGGAAGTCAATTGTTTTTTTTTTCAAAAAAGTTTTTTTAGTAAGTAATAAATAAATATGCCGTCGGGGCCCCGTATAAAGCGCAGGCCACACCGCCAGCTAGCGGGCGGGCGGGCTAGGCGGGCGAACATCGTTTCACCTTTTTTCATACTTCGGTAGCTTATCTCTGTAGTTCGCGGTGTGAACCCAAGTATGAAAAAAGGTGAAACGATGCCTCGCTCGGCTCACCCGCCCGCCCGCCAAGCTGGCGCGGCGGTGTGGCCTGCGCTCCGACCTCTGCTTTTGGCGCCTTAACTACACAACCGATCATCATGGAATTTTGCATACCTACGAGTACCTATCAGAAAAGGACATAGGAATAGGATAGGTTACTACGGGAACGCGTGTGAATGTTCGAAAAAATCTCAAAATAAAATGGGGAATAATAATCTTAATCTTTTTATTTAATATTAATTGAAAACAAATAAACTTATACCTACTCTAAATTTAAATATACCTACTTACAACAAAATTTATAAAACCAAACTATACAATAGATTAAAAATAAGTAGACAATATTTATTTATTACAAGCTTTTATTTTTAGAAAGAAAGAAAATACGTTTATGTTCGGTAAACATGACGCGAAAAGAAACACAAACACAAAAATATTTGATGATATTTGTAACAGATTAATTATACCTACAGTTACATCTCTATCAAAATCAAATGCTGCCGCCAAACAAAAGTAAGCTTTTACCTAGATTAATATAATTTGACTGGGCTGTTTAAGGCCGTACCCACAGGCGGCGCGGCACGAAAATTTCATTGATATGTCACAGCCTGCTTTGGACACGTTCTAGCATGCCGTGGCATCCCGAAATGTGAATGCTAACCATGATAAAATGAGATCACAAATCATTCGCGCTTACTAAAATCCCTTGTCGTGCCATGCCGCCAGTGGGTGACGGCCCTAACTTAAATGATCACTAACAAATTAGTACTTAAAGGAAAAATGCTCCAAAATATAACAATGGTGCGAAAAGAAAAGAAATTTCAATTTACACTATCTTTATCACGTTATTAGAAGAATTATCCATACTAATATTATAAATGCGAAAGTAACTTTGTCCGTTTGTTACGCCTTCACTGACTGCCAAACCGCTGGGCAATTGTGATGAAAACTATGGAGATAGTTTGAAGCCTGGGGCAGGCAATGGAGGAAGCTAGTTTATTATGACACAACATCAACGAACGACATATCTGGCATCTTTCCCAAATCGAGCAATGGAAGAATAAGCGTTTGAGAAACAGTGGTTGGAAATACCTTTATTTTGATAAATAAAATAATTACAATATTAAAATATACCTAACCTATGGATTGTAAAACTGTGCTACTATTTAATGTGAACGGAAACCCGGGTGATTGAAGTGCATTATTTAATAGTGCCGTAGAATCGGAGTTCGTCATCTAATGGTAGAGTGTTGTAGACTAAACTAAGTTCGCTCGGGTCTTATTAGCGACATAGAATATGCCATGACCTAAAAGAGCCCAAACTTGACCTCAGAAATACGCACCAAGATCGGCCTTTCAGTTGTTATGAAATACTACTACATGGGAGCATAAAGCGTTGCCAAAACAATACATATATTATTATTAAATTATAAATAAAAAGTAAATTAAACTCTAATAACTATACCTAGAAGATACTGCAAAATTGTAATAACATAACAATACAAATATTTAAGCAAATATAGGTATTTATTTATTAATATAAAATGATTGTTGAAATGAAATGAAAATATATATACTTTACAATATAATATAAGTATTTAATATTTGGTCGGACCACCTTGCGCGTATAAAACGGCAACCAGCCTGTCCTTCATGCTGGCCACCATGTTCCAGCAGGTGTCCTTGCCTCTGAATTGCTCCCATGTAGTATGGGCTTCTCGCCGCAAGTTTTCATTGTTGCGGATTTCTGAAGCATCCTAATCGAGAAACATGAGACCCCATAGATTCTCGATTGGGTTTAAGTCGGGGCTCTTTGCAGGCCATGGTAGGCGGATGACGTCATCCTGTGCCGCGAACCACGCCTGCACCACCCTGCAGGTGTCCACGCGGCAGTGGTCTTCCGGCGTCCATAAGGCGCCTCCTGACTGTGTCCATTGAAATCTAAAACAAAGAAAATTTTGTCAATTTAATACTTACCTAGGATTCCGTAATATGACAAATAGTACGGGCCAATTTAACTAATCTGCATTCGCGATTTATTTGCGAAAAATGTAAACAAATATGAGTTTATGGAAAAATAACTTTAATTCCTACACTATAAAGTTCAGTTTACGCAACAACTTCAAACATTTTATTACTGCTAGTCTAGTAGTGCTAGTCACTCTAACATCAACCTAATAACTATTGAAATAAAGTTGATATTTGTTCAACTTGAAATAACATCAATTTGAAGCATTAGTTGAATAGACTATGAGTATGGGACGGTAAAAAAATATTCTTCAAATTATAAACATAAACAAAAAAACAATTTATCGAATTGAGAACTTCCACCCTTGTTGAGGTGGGTTGTAAAGAACTGAAGATGTATCTAATACATAGTAGGTAATAATAATAAGTAGTAAGTAATAACAATTCAGACTGGCCGCGCGGCGCGCGTCAATCCGGTTTGCGTGAGTGCCGAGCGCCCTTCCAACTACTTACTACATGTCTATTAGGTAGTAGGTATGATTTTAATCACAATTTTGTTATTCACTTTTTAAGAAAACCATATTTTATGAAAGTGATGAATAAGTTGAGCTGATAAGGTATGATTACAAGCTACAGATGGACTCACCCTGTACGAAGTTGATGTTATTCGTGTGGTCAGAAAAGGATCGGCAGAGTGTGCGGCGTCTGCCGTCGTACCGTAGTGGATCTCGCGTAGAGTTGGCGACGATGGGCTTCTATGGTTCCGCTTTCTTCCCACCGCCGAAGCCAGAAGTAAACATATTTTTTCTGGAACGAAACAAATAGCTATAGTTTATTTGCCCATTATTACTCAATGACTATAGGCAAAGATGTATTAATACTTATAATTCCCTACACTACAATAATAAAGTTATTAAGTTATTTAATTACACACAAACAGGTCAGTGGGTCATCTTAGGGGCGGAGTTTTAGGAGTTGGAGTATACGCTTAGGGGCACTATAAGCAGCAAAGAAAACATACAAAAAAAAAAATTCAAAAAAAAAAATTTTTGGGACTTGTAAATTTTTCGGTTTTTTTTTTCTAAAATTTGAATTTTTTATTGCACTTTCGGGTTAACCTTGACCATAGAAACCATTTAGGATCTGAGAAGCATGGCCATACGACGCACCGTTTCCGAGTTAGGAGCTTTCTATTTTTTTTTATTTTTTTACAAAACACTCTCTATTTCCAAAATGGTAGCTTGGATGAAAATCTTATCTGGAAAGAAATTGTTGCTCTAGTCGAAGACCATGACATTATATAAAAAAACACGGCGAATTATCGAGAAAAAAAAAATATTTCAAAAAAATTCTCAAGTGTCGGTCGATTGACCGACATAATTTTCTAAAGTTTTTTTTTCTTGATAATTCGCCATGCTTCTCAGATCCTAAATGGTTTCTATGGTCAAGGTCAACCCGATACTGGAATAAAATTGGGAAATTTCCGAAAAAAAAAAAATGAAAATTTTTCTAAGTCCTCGCGCTATAGCGCCCCTAAGGCTACACTCCGACATTCATAGCGATCGCTTTACGACCGAATTCGGTTGCAAAGCCCTGTCACTCCATACATTACACCTGTCAATCCGGGACTTTGCGAGTTGCGACCGAATTCGGTCGTAAAGCGATCGATGAATGTCGAGACTGCAGCCCCTGGGCCCTGGACAAAAAGAAAGTGCGTAATTGCTTAGATATTTACTATAGAATCCAATCACTACCTACTGGATTAACTTTTGTTTAGAATGTGTCATGACTAAATGGAATCAAAAACAATAGTTCATCGAATTCTGTTTACATAAGTATAATTATTTCTCTGAATTTAAGCTTTCACGGTTACTCTACATTTTAGTGACGCTTGGAACAGCGCGCAGCATTAACTAATTTCGAAAATTCTGTATAAAAACACCATTGATACATTTTTTCAATATTAGCCTTTATAATAGGTATTATGATTACAAAAAATATTACTCACCGTTATGCCCGTCTGCCGACAAATATCTATCACCATTCACCCGGCATCCACTCAATCGAAGCGCTATGATGCGCTCTCTTTGAATTTGCGTCAACTGAGGCGCCATTATATTTATAAATTGTTTTAAGAAAGTTCACAGCACAGCACAGCACACAGTACGATTCCAAATCACAGAACTTATATACCCTAACGGGTTCCAAATGCGTACGCAACTGACTGACGTAAACTAACGATGTGAATTGTGACGAGTGACTTTCGTTTAATTTCGTGAAGGATCGGGGAAACTCGGGAGCAGCGGCGGACGCGCAGGGGCGAGTGGGTGTGGCTTGTTCCTAGTAAAACATGATAATTGGCTCCCAATTTTTAGTATGTGCAACCATTGGGCAATTTTAAAAACGTTGAAAACTCCACCAATCGTGTCAAGGATACTTTCTTTCTAACACTCCGCAGCGCGTCGTAGTTATATTTATGTAAGCACATTACATAAATATGTAGCAGGAAGATGGTGACGCGAATTAATTCACTTCACGTGGGATAAAAAGAAAATTATGATAAATGAAAGCGAGTTAACAATGCAATGTTTGTGTGAATTTTAATTTATGTAACTAAATAAACATGTCTGTGTCCTAAAAAATAAAGCTGGACGTTTATAATTTTATGTGCCTGAAGGGGTTTGTAAGTATTTATGTTTTTCGTTATTGTTTGTGACTTTTACTTGTCGTAGAAAAAAACTTTAATAATGACTTGGTTTTGAATCATTTGATTGAATTTGTTTCGAACTCGGTAATAGTTTTAATGGAAGATGGCCAGTCGTTGTCCCTTTAAAGTAAACTGATGAAATGGAATTGCATTTTATGTTTCTTTCGTTTCTCTAAAAATTTGTTGTTTGATTTTAATCTTGTAATGCTTTAAAATTGGTACTTGTAAATTCGAGTAACGGGTTGTGGAGTTCAGATAGGCAGACGCTCCGTGGTATTCAGCTGCATCCGGTTAGATTGGTAGCCGACCCCAACATAGTTGAGAAAAAGCTTGGCAGATAATGAATTCAAGAAAACTCTATTGATATGAGAGCAAGAGAGAAAATCACATCCTTCATCACATTCTTAATAGCATGGCATTCTTGTAGCTGTCACAAATCCTAAAAAAATGTTATATGTCCCGCCCAACACCAACTGACAAATCGGTGAGTCTCTTGGACCACGCAATGTTTAGCATCCACTTGTATTTATGTCGTCGGAATTAGTAGCCAACGGATTTACTACGCTTATCTAATTTGCATTCCATTTAGAGCTTTATTATTTTCTTAGTACTTCCGAACTGAATTTGGTGTTTTTTCAGTATTCTGTAAAATGTTTCTCTTTCTAATGGGTAGTAATGAAGTGAATTTACATTTTTGTGTCCAATTTGTCTGTAGGTACAATATTATATTTTATAATACATTTTATCTTATCCAGAGTTTCAGATGTAAGTTTATAATATTATTTGAACCGCTTCCCCACGGTTTTTTGTTGGTTAGTAAAAGCATTGACCAAATCAACATAACTATGTAAGAAACGCGAAAGGCAAATCCTGATTATTTTCTGAATATATTATTTTAAAGCTAAACCAGTGAATCAAAATGTTTTCAGATTCAAACAAACTTTTATACCAACATCCATCTAAAATCCTGATCGCCGTAACTAAAACGAGTTTCCCCATAAAATCGGATCACAGTTTGCACAACAAAAAAAAAACATCGAAAACATCCCTTACATCGATGTAAACCGAGACCACTAGCGGCCAAAAATACCACACAGGCCAAAACAAGAGCGAGAAACAGAAACAAATTCAATTGGTTTCCAAAGGCACGCATCAAACGGGAGGCCGCGTAAAGAATTTCCAATCTAACCGGGTATATAGGCTTAACGTGTACCACAGAAAGAAAAATATATTTTATTGTAGACGTGACAGAATTAGGAAGATGAAAAACATACGTTTTTTTTTTCTTCAATTACTTGATTTAGTGATCTCTAATTAGACATAGGGCTGATTTCTCCATCGCCAGATAACTTTTATTCGAGGAATAAAATTGACGTTTGACAGATTTTGTATGAAGTAACTGTCAACATTTCAAAATTATTCCTCGAATAAAGTTATCAGATGAGTGAAAACTCAACCCATGGACATTTAATACACGCCTTTTAGTTCCACATTGGTTCTTTTTTGGGTTACCTTTTTGAGTAATGTTTTTGAATTGTAGTTTTATGAATTTTCTAATTTCAATCAGCAGTGGGAACATGATTGAACATGGCTGACTATGATTATGAAATGATGAATTAGACATTTATTGTCTGTATGGAGATGATAATGAAGTAGAGAATGATAAGACAACATGTGCTGATGTTGTCTTCATCTATGTTTGTGTTAATTGCATAAGTAATGACAAATTGTCTCAACTTGTTAATGACATGAATTTCGTAGTAATTAACTGTAACGCGACATGATTTAAACCGTTACACGATGACGGAAGATTTGGCAGAAACTATGAATTATCTATATCTATACTTCATCATATTATAAAGAGGCAGTATTCGTTTGTTTGTGTGTAGAGGGTAATTATCTGGAACTGCCAGTCAGATTGGAAAAATTATTTTAGCATTTGAGCCCAATTCTTGAGGATCACGCTAGAACCCGATGGAACCGAGAAAAAAAAACAAGAAAAAACGCTAAGCAAAAACGAAGTAATAGCGCGGTTGGGGGAAAAATAAATTTCACACGGACGAAGTCGCGGACCGAAGCTAGTTGCCACTTTGCAGATGATTCTAATTGTCATCCATGCAGTGTTATCAAACAGTATTAATTATCAAGCAGTATTTTAATAGAAGATCCAGATTGATCAATGATGTTGTCCATAACAATTGACTTAGCAAAAACGCCTGGATAATAATATCGTCCATGTAAACTTTAGACCCCCGTCTACATAGTTTTATTAGTCTGTACTCAGCCTCCAAGTGAAAAGGACTGCTCGTCGCTCATCGAGGTGGTTAGGTCAGCGAAAACGTGTGTAATAAACGTAGAACGAGCCTATAAGGGTACCCGCAGATGAGCCGATAGCGATTTGGGAATATCCGTGCAGTTGATCCAAGATGGAGGCGATAGCTTTAATGTTATGGACGAGATAAGTTTCTACATGGTTGAGCTGATTTGTTGCACGATATTTTGCAAAAGTCCGCTTTTATAACTGAACATTTATTTTGAGAAATGATAAAGATGAATATTATATAATAAATTATTATCAATCAACTCAGCCTATCGCAGTACACTGCTGAATATAGGACTCTCCCAAGCTTCGCCACAACACCCTGTCCCCCCTGTCTGTCCCTGCCACCTTCTTAAGGTCGTCCGTCCATCTAGCTGTTAGCTAATAAATTATAATGTCATCAATAAAAGGTAAATATAAATACGCCTTCTCCTCCAACGCGTAAAAACTCAATCAAAAGATACGTCAATTCGTTATAACGCACTAGTTCCCACAAAAGTAATAAAAATCGTCCACCAAGCTCTCAGGCAGTTATTGGAATTGACTGTTCATTATAGCATAAAATACTCAATACACAACTCTGAATACATTTCAGTAAATCCATTTCGAAATATAAAACCCATTTCCATGCATCGCACGATTCAAACGCTTTTCTAAACCGATACAAAAGTGCAACACGCGGCCGCCGTACACTTCCGTCTGGAGCACCCTTAACAATACTATTTCATTCCAACATACGTACCATGGCCGGTCTTCATTTCCCGTCCATTGTTTCATTTTTAAAACTGCCAGCCTCCGCACCGGCTGACCCGAATAGGTGAGCGTACATCGATGATTTTGCATAATTAAAACTGTCTAGTGTTCTTTTAATAGAGAACTTTAGCTGCCGTGTATAGGAAATGCTGTGAGCTACTTAGATTGCTTTGAAAGGCGAAGTAGTATTTTAAGCAAGTTTTTTAACTGTTTTTTTTTTAAATTAAGAATTCAACATGAGAGCAAGGAACATACCCTTAATTCTTTGTTTGTTGTGGAGAAAGAATATGTACTGGCAAAAATTGGCAATGACATTATTTAATTTTAGTCTCATGAAGTAAATAATATATCTGTGTTTTTGGAATCAAATTCCAGTGCAGATTGTCGTCAAGTGACTCATGTCAAAATCACCATCTTGCTTGACAAAAAGTTATGAAAGAAGTTTTTTACGATTAAAAGATCCATGAAAACACAGGGGACTTGAGCATTTTTGCAAATGCTCTAAGGCTTGAATTACTTAAGCATAAGCGTTGGGCTTAAGTGGGCCAGTAAGCAGGCTACTTAGTAGTCCATCGCCTGAGTGCACCATTAAATAAACCATTTCCCCTAGTTGAGTTTTTAAGAATATCTGAGTATGTTTCTTGATCGTGGATTTTTATCTTTATTTTTCTCTGAAGACGTAGGTGTATTTAGGTTTTACAGTCATTTTAGTAGAAGTAAGTTAGGTTAGTATTTATGACACAAAACCCATAAGTACACACTTTAGCAATAGTTTTCAATGGCATCATTTGACTTATCTTTTGCTCGGTTCCTATAAACAAAAACTAATCGTTTTGCTTACCAATGGAAACTTTTTTTCATAGCCAAACTGGGCATATAAATAGATTCGTGCGCTAATTTTACTTCCATAAAGGGTTTACTATGCAAAGCTATGGATGGGGTCTGCTTCATTATTGGTAAAGATACGAGAGTCTTAATATTAACCAATAACGGTTCGTTAATTATAGGAATCGGCCATTAGAGGCACGTGGCATAACTATTTACGCAAGTGGAAAACTCCCGCAGTTCTTTTGTTTTTCATTCCTTTGCCATTTAAATTTTTTATTCGTATTCTGACTTTTTTTTTTGTTTTATTTCTGACAAACTATTCGCCTGAGTTCGGGCCAGTACCTCAAGCCGCGAGCGAAGCGTTAACTTTTGAAGATATTACTAGAAATTCCGCTTTGCACACTGAATTCTGTTTCGTCGTTCAACTAAAAAGGCTCCACTGGCAAGTTTCTGTCAAGGAGAATAAAACTTACGCCAGATTTTGTCTCGCGTCTCCCCGCATGGGAAATCTGCTGACTTCCATTCAAAAACTATATTTTTCGTAGTGTTTCAATGAAGCTTTACATAGATACTGGTGTATATTTATGCTGTAAGGCGGTGATTGGTTGTTTCCAGTTTGTTGGGTTTATATTTGCCGATTCATCATCAAGCGCTTTTGCTATTATGAGCAGGAAATTAAATGTTCATTGAAAATGGCGTGATCAGACAACGTCGCGTTCTTTGCTGTAATTATTTGGACGTGCAGACATTTAATTTAAAACGTTATAAATTCCACTAACACATTAACTTTACCAAATCCTCCGCGTAAATATCCGCGTTTCGCTATGCGCTTTCATTCCATAAAGCTGAATGGAAGTATTTAATCAGTCGGCATTGATAATATAAATTGCTCCAATACGCTATTTCCTTTTTAAATCCACACCGACATGGAAATAAATTGACGCCACTATCCATTTCAGTAGGTATACAGTTTTTCATTAAAATTTCATATAAAAACAAAAATCTGATGCTCTGTAACGGAAACGGCCATTCATAAAACACAGACTGGCGGACCTTTTAATAATATTGTTATTTTATTTCATAGCCGCTTTTCCTTTTAAAATTATTAATGAGTGTACCACCATTGCTCATTTCTGCTCGCGAGCAAGCAAAGAGAGGACCTAAGTGCTTTATAATTTACTTGTTCAAGGCTTACGTTTTATTCCTATGATCTGTGTTTCTGTGAAAAGTTGTGTTAGTTTTGGGTAGTGACATTAAAGTACATTAACACTTCCACTGTCCATAAAGTTGACAAACATATAAATAATCAACCTGAACCATATGTGGTTTATGGGACCGAGAATGGGTTAAGAATTGCCGTAGCTGTAATTGACGAGAGCCATTTCATGTGGGTTATATTACATTCTTATAATATTCCTATAATATAACAAAATATAAAAAAAAAATCAATATATAATATATTCCTATATTAAGTGGGTTGTGGAGGTTAGATAGGTATATAGTCGCTCCATGTAAAATACTGGTATTCCGCTGCATCCGGTTAAACTGGAAGCTGACCCCAACATAGTTGGGAAAAAGCTAGGCAGATGATGATAACCCATTTCATGCATAGGAAAAGTATTTTAGTATGTGTTTATAATAATAATCGCGTTCATGATTGAAATGGTACATCAGAAGCAAGTAATACTGCAACTAAAAACCAAGTATGATATTTCATAACATACTTTGAACGCAAAACATGAATGTTGAAAATTTCTACAATATCATCCAACCACTATAACTTGACTGCTCTAAAAAATCTGGCAATAGCCAGCATCCAAAACTTTTGTTTAGAAAATACGGTCCATGTCCTTTACATGGGCATCGACGTTGAAATATGAGGAGCCGCTTCCTTTCTTCGTCCCGCGCCAGAGGGGGACGGCAGGCTTTGAAGGCCTGCCGTCCCGTTTGTTATACGTTGTCGGCACCGGCCCATGCTTTGTCGGCTTTCGGCCTCAAGATGATTAATGAAAGGAGGGAAATTTTAAATTTACACGGCCCTAGCTATTTTTCTGTTTTAATTACTCTCAATGGGTTGGTCCCTTTTCAATCTGGGGAGAGTTGATCACGTTGGAACAGCTGTTGTGGTTTACGTAATTTATCTTATATTTTGGTACGTTAATGTTCGCAAATTATAATGATCTACAAGACAATTTGATGTTGACAGAAAATTGAATTAGTAGGTAAGTATCAGTAGCAAAAATCGTTTGTGACAAAGTTTTTATAATCCCAATAGATTCAGAAGAAAACCGAATAGAATAAAATAGTAGAATAGAATAGTTCTTTATTTGCACAGAAAGTAGGTACAAGTTACAGATGTTAAGTTTAGAATGATCCTTACACTAACTACCTTAACTATGGCTGCAAACAGTTTTAGCTATAATAATACAGAATAATTAATAAATATATTATTAACACATTCAATTAAATCATTTTAAGTTTACCATGCCAAGATGAAATTCAGTACATAATTTGAAATAGACGATACATAATGTCAAGTTTAGTAAAATGGGATTATAAATTAAAATAGAAATAAATGAAGCAGGTTAACCGAATTTACGGTTTTAAATCACAGCTTTCAGGGATCGGAAGTCCACAATCTGGCCACCTTTTCATTAACACAATAATAAATTCTACAAATTTGGCACACAAAGTAACCATTAAACTAGAAATGGCAAAAATAAATTGTGTAATTATTGCAGATTTTAATGTATAGATATCACGTGATCAGTTTCTATAAGTTATTGTAATGCCAATCCGATAGACGTTGTTTTTGGCAATAAGGAAATTGAACTGAAACTGAAAATATTGAACTAGAAAGTACTGGAACAATTTCAGACTGATATTTTTCTAGACCTATTTTTATTATTTTGCTTTTTCAACGCAATTTTCCTTTATTAGGCCATAACTTTTTATAGCATAACCAAAATGACGATTTAGATCATTCTTTGAGATATTACTATGCCAATAATAATGCCATGGTAATTTCAAATGGTATTTGAAAATTATAGTTGTATTAAAATATAAAATGTTACTTACTGAGTTAGATATTTATTTTCTAGCTGTGCCTGCGACGTCGTTCGCAGATTTCAAGGTTTTTATTTTTTTTCCAAGGAACCTTATTTCTTTTTGCTAAAATTAAAGTAGCCTAAGTTACTTCATCGTCAAAATCAGGCCCGCCGCCGCGCCGTTTCGGAGATTAGCCGGGACACAGACAGACAAAAATTTTAGAAAATGTTTTTTTGTTATAAGTACCGTATGTACTTTCATATGCATTTAATAAAAAGCTTTGAATTTTGATATTACAAACAGACATTTCAAATTTATTTATTTAATAGATTTTATAGATTTAACCATTTATGTACACGGAACAGAAACATACAAAGGTACAAAGATGATGCTTTTTTTTTCTGGATGGGAAATCATCAAATGCCCCCTCCCGCTCTGGGTGGAGCGGAAGGGAGTGTCAGACTCTTACTGACTAAAACCCACCCGTGTTCCTTCCAAAGATGATGCTTAAGCTGATGTTTTAATAAAACAATAAAATCTGGCTTATGCCAGCATCAGCATTATTTTGTATAATTATGATAATTTTAAAGATGTTCTTGAATTTAGAAGCAGCAGCCAAGTTGTAAAGTTAAGTTAAATATATATTTCTACTTAATCTAAAAGAGATTTGGCGTGAGGATTGATTTAGTTGCTCTCCGTGTAAAATGAGTCTTAAACAGTGCCAAGAAATTACACGTGCAAGTGCATGCTATTTGAACTAAAGTAAATTATCAAGTAAACATTGTAAAATGTGACAGAGTTGTTTTCGTAACATGTTCAACTATAGTTGATGAGGTAGAGATAAAAGATGAACGCCTAAGCAGAATACAATTCAAGAATCACTAGCATCGCAAACCCAAGAAATAATTTTATGTCCTGTAATCATAATAATTTCACAAACAAAACCCTTTAAACTTACGACAGTGATAAGCACAGTTTACGTCTCCTCTCCCCATTCCGAGACACAACTTAAATCATTTGTTACTCCTTAATGTCTGCTCCAACAGCGACCTCTAAGTATCATTGCGATATCATCACGGAAACTTCCATTTCTCCTTTATTTTATTAGTAATAGTCAATAAAAACGTTCACTGTATTCCTTCGCGCGGACATAGCAGTTTGACACTTTTATTAGAGCCATCGATATTAAAAGCCTTAGTACCGAGAGCGAGACGGTCTAAATTAAACTTTGGTACGAAAGAATAAGGTTTGGAATTGAATGTGTGGTGGTGATTGAAAGCAGGACCAGTAATGAGCCGGTCAGCAGTTATTGATTCACGTGGAACCATTAGGCCGGTTGTACACAGTGCGAATTCAGCGCGACTGGGAAGTTAGTAGATAGTGATCGTATATGTTACTCTACAGGGGGTGGCATTGTTGTCTACCCACTTTTTGTTTTAACTGCCCCTTTTCTGCTGACGTTGCTACCTATGCTTTTTGCCGTTACGTCTTACTTTAATGGTAGTTTATTGGGGAACTCGAATTAGTTTTTATCTGACACCCAATTGATCGGAAGGAGATTGGGAATTTGTGGACGGTTTTTGGTGAAACTTATGCAATTAATTTTGGTAGAATGACGTAATGTTACAGTGTAATATAATATATAAAAACATAATTAGTTAGGGCTAGTTGGTACTACAAAAATGAATCTATGGTATACCAGCATGCGGGCTTATAAAGTTTTAATTGGTTGATAACTCTCTCAACAAAACTGTGCAATACATTGCTACTAGAATTTCAACCTACTCGCTTCCAACCGAATACTATCAGCGATGTTAATAACAAAAACAAATTATGTAATTTTCTGCAAGCGTTGATGTAAAGGCGTCTTCTTAGGTCGCAATGAATTTCCACAAAAAAAATAATTAAAACAAGGTACATGACATTAATTAGTACGCATCTGATAAAGAATGGGTACCGGCTAATTGGTTTTTCCGACCTTTGGAATCTAAAAGCTACCTACTTTCAAGTTTCTGACTACATTTGGCAACTCTTCCATTTTCACCAATTTGCAATGTTGAATTCAAAGTAATTAAATCGAGACATTTTATGAATCCAATTACTGAATGTCTTACTTAAGCCCAAAATAAAATTAGCAACACCAAACACCATATAAAGGTATAATCTCACCCATAAACTTGTACTTAAAAGTACAATTAAGGATAATATGATCCGCCATTCTTAATCCGGCCAGTGCACATTATACCTATTTAACGGGATACCCCGGGATATCCCGGGACTGTTATGAGTCCCGGACGTAATCCCTGTATAATTGTTGTCCGAGAAATGCCTCCGAAGTTGGCGGTCGTAATTGAGGGCATAAATATGCGGGATTCGCACTTTTGAACCCGGGATTTCGGGGTTTCGATAATTTGAATTAAATTATAGATTAGATTGTTCAGGCATTAATCAGCCGACCAACGGCAATTACGAGGGAATGCGGTAATGTTCCCGGTATTGTTTGGGAATGGACGACAAATAGAGCATTAGATATTTAATTTTCGTAGTTGGAAAAGTAAATAGAAAGAAAAATAAGGTAGGAGACATGTAACGTGGGTTGGTTTTAGTACAAGATCGATACTAAAATAGTTTATACTACTCAATACAAAACTCAATTCATACTCAATTACATATTATAAAAAAAATCAGCGGTTCCCTACATTTTGACGAGTTAACCGAACATAAATTTAGATAAATGTGTGGGAATAGCTGATTTTTTTTCAGAGTGTACAATGACCTCTTAAGAGGTTGTTGGTGTTTTTCCAATAACCCTGTATAGAGCAATGGTGGCCCAGTGGTAACGGCCGCAACATACGAGTTGTAGGTCGTAGGTTCCAACCCAGACAGGCTTACTTTGTGCAAAGTATTTCATCACCACTACTCTCAAAATGGTGAAGGAAAACATCGTGAGGAAACTGGCATGTCCTGTAACCATAAATTCGAAGATATGTGACATCTACCAACCCGCACTGGGCGTGGTAAAATTACGGCCCATTCCCTCTCACAGAGAGGAGAACGTTATAGACTGATTATGCAATTACATCTCGTTATAGATTATCAGTAGGTATTTGTCATCATCATTATTTCAACCGAAAGATGTCCACTGGTGGACATTGGCCTACCCCAACCATCGCCACTTCGACTTGTTTTGGTTTTTCGCAACCAACGGATTCCCGCG
Source organism: Apamea crenata (assembly GCA_949629185.1). NCBI lineage: Eukaryota > Metazoa > Arthropoda > Insecta > Lepidoptera > Noctuidae > Apamea > Apamea crenata. The sequence continues at coordinate 18,036,369 of OX451360.1, read as the reverse complement.
GCCTTTACCAGGTTATCGGTCCATATTGTGGGAGGCAAAGGTATTTATAATAGATATAAAAACACAACACTGCCAAAGCCTTCGGAAATAATAGACACATTTTATGAAATAATGCGAGAAAATAACCCAAAAAGTGTACTAGATTAAGGAAAAATGGTTTCTTTTTTATTTGCTTTTTGTGTAATGATCCATACCTAAGTATCTTTCGTATTCTAGGCTAATAGCGGTTTTTATACTAAGCAAAAGGTCTATTTAATATTTATTAACGAATTACTACATTCTACATGGACACTAATGGATAGCTTAAAGTAGGCAACATTAGATACAACTGGTTTGCTGATAAAATAAAAGAGATATATACTGGCAACTAACACGGATCAGTTTATTTTTTCAAGAACTCGCATCTCTATGGGAGAAAAAAACTTTAAGGAGATCCGTCGACGTAGTCTGTGATATTCAAAATTACTTGTCATCAAGCTCTCGAAATTATATTTGCTGCTATCGTCATATTTTCATCAAATATTTTTTCCAGAGCTACATGTGCGTTAACAAACATTTAAACTCACATACACAAACAGCCAGACCCGGAACAACTACTTTTAGGCCATACAAATATTTGTTCCGTGCGGGAATCGAACCCGCGACACTCACCGCCGCAGTCAATCGCTTAACCACTGCGCCAACCGTGACGTCAAAACATTTTACCCGCGTATTGAATTTTGATCAACATACAAAACAGCGCAATTTCTCGCAAACCACAGCGAATGATATAGAATAGACAAAGGAATATAGGTGGGTAATGGGAAAGAAAAGAGAATAATATCTGTGCTGAGAATACATTTAATATTGTATAAACAACTAAGCCTATCGTATTCCACTGCTAGAACATACATAGTCCTCTCTCAAGCTGAGCCGTAACACACAGTTCTCCGACTTCGGACTGAACTATCAAAACCACAAAAACCAATGAAATGTAAAAATGTATGTGTAAACGTATGTGTATGTATGTGTAAATGTTATTTGTTTAAGTAGGATTCGAAATAAGTTATCTTTTTCATATCCGCATGTTTCTGTGGCAGTAAAAAAAATCCTTTCTTTCAAGTGATTTACTGCACCCCCAACACAAAAGTGTTGCTCAGTCCCCTAGTTTTAGACAATAATGTTGCCATATTAAATATAAATCAGCTATAAATAGCAGCCTTTCCTCACTCCCATACGACAGGCACGCTATGATAATTGGAGTGAGCTGTTTACAAGACGTTGAGCTTTCTCGTTGACACATTTCACATTACGTTAAGAAAAATATGTTTAAATTATTTTGTGAATGTGTTTTTGAGAAATTATTTCGTTTATTTTTTTGACATGACGGTTAGAACTGCGGTATCGCTACTCTGGCTGGAATTAGACTGAATCAAAATTCACTGAATTTATTTTTAGTGTGACATCTATCAACCCGTACTGGGCCCGCGTGGTGGATTATGACCCACTCCCTCATCAACAATACAACATTATGGGCTGATTATGCTATGCATATAGTAAAGGTATCTATACGATCCATTTATGGTATCGTATAGATACCTATGGGTTATGTGCAATCATTTTAAAAAGTACGGTTTTATAACATAACATAACATCACGCCTGTAACCCTCGAAGGGTTACCAGTTGTACCATTTCACCAGACTTAAACATAAGTCTTACGTAACAGAGGGTGAGTCTGATGCCGTCAACCAGGCAGAAATCCAGGCTCCGGGTTGCTAGTAAGAAATTCCTGATGCAAAAACCCAATAACACTGCCCAACCTTGGAATCGAACCCATGACCTCATGCTTAGCAGTAGCGCTTGCGACCACTTGACTAACGAGATAGTTCAGTTACACTTTTATAATATATTATTTTGTTTACAACAACAAGATAATCAGCCTATAATGTTCCCACTGCTGAGACGCAGGCCTCCTCTCTGGGAGGATATTTTATTTACTAAAATCTTTTCAACGCTTCCTTCTATACCATGGGCAAATTAGTCAGAAATCACGTTTGTAACTTAGATAGAAATATGCGTTTATTGATATTACAGCAAAAAAAAAATCACCTTAAAACTATTAAAAAAAAAAACAGAAAACAAAGATTATAATTCTAAAAGGCCCTCAGCTCCATAATGTCAGGTGACAACACAAGGTATACCACCTGAAGCTGATTTTCAGCTGCAACCCACGAGTGCCATAGGCTAGGATAACAAACACACTGGCGTGTGTCCGTTAAAATAAACTAAGGGTTGATTTCCAATCATCTGATAACTTTATTCGACGAACAATTTTGAAATTTTGACAGTCATTTCATACAAAAACTGTCAAACATCAATTTTATTCCTCGAATAAAAATTATCTGGCGATGGAACAATCAGCCCTAAGAGAATTAATTAAATGTGATAGTATAAAAATGCTTTCAAAGTTTACATCTGCCTTTTTAAAAATAATTTGAAATTCTTGTTGGTTACATATTTACGAAGCAGAGCGTTGACGTGTCCTCTATCAAAATACACTTTAATTAATGGTTGACATTTTCAGCCTACACGACATAATGTTCTCTGGGTACTGATAAATTCATGGACTGGTCAAGACCAGTCCATGACGAACCAAGGTTCGTCGTCATCACAGGCCAAGAATAGACTGGGTCGTTTCTATCAATATTCGATTTGTAGTTACATATAGACTGTTATAGGCAAAAGGGATGTACTGCTTAGGTTTTTAGAGTTTCGAATCAAAGGGGTGCCAACGAGACCCAATTACTAAAGCTCCGCTGTCCGTCCGTCTGTCACAGGGCTGTATCTTTTGAACCGTAAAAGGTGGACACTTGCGAGTGTATACTTCTATCATATGTATTTAATACATCTAATGGTATTTGTAATTGTATTTTTTAATTGTTATTATTTTTAATTGTAATTTTGATTTTATTTTTAATTGTGTTAATTTAATTGTTTTAATTGTGTTAATTTAATTGTTTTAATTGTGTTAATTTATTCAGGATTGTATTTTAAATTGTAATTATGATGGTTGTTTTTAATTGAATTCTTTGGGTAGTAACATCGCATTGGCGTTATAGCTGTTAAGGTGTTATTTACGAAATTTGGTAATAAATAAATATGGACCTTACAACAAATAATTGAAGGGATTCCCCCGACAAGAAACGTTATTTACTAAATTATTTAAAAAAAATATATGTATAGTGCTAAATATTGTGTGTTGGTAGGTAACTCTTTGTGTGCGAGCCTGACTAGCAATTAGTCGGTTTTTAATTCTGATACGAGTATCAGTATTCTCACCAAGGAACCTCAGCCTTCGAATCATGAGAATAGAATAGAAAAAAAAAAAAAAAAATAATACTCTTTACTATGTAGACCATGAATATTGCAGATATAAATGTTGAAATTTTACAAGGGGTGACACAATGGGCGGTCTTATTGCTAAAAGCGATCTTTTAAAGACAACCTTTGGATGGATTTAGAGTGAAAGGAGAGACAGTACCTACTGTAGGTAGTCTGTGGTTTACCATTTACGTATATGGAATAAATATATACATACAATTAATAATCTTTTTTTGCGAAAGCGACTCCCGGGGATTTAACGTGCACCAATAAGATTAAATAATTTGAGAATCGAAAGAACCATAAAAATGTTTCGTAAAACAAAACACAAACGAACATCGAAACCAAAAACAATCTTCATAAAGTCCTCAAATCTCGCTCAATAGAGTCCAAATAATTTTAAATTACCCTCCTTTAGTATGAAAACGGTCCCGTTCCCAATTTAATATTAGAAAATGCATAGAACATAAACAGTAAGAAGTTCAGCCGATAAGCAATACGATTAGCGATTAGAGTTGGCAAAATTTTGACAATGCGCATGGTTCTAGTGATAGCGGCTTATTGCAAGCGGGAATGGGTTCCGACAATTGTATAATGGCTGTTGGCTTGCTTCGCTTTTCTATGCACTTGTAAGATATAAGTACTGATGTCGATACCTTTATTGTGGACGCAAAAGGCTGTGTTCAAACAACCTGGATGCTTAGCTTTGTATGGTGGATGCAGAGTCAATAATTCGGGGCTCTTAGTACCATTATGACTTCGGTACTAAAGCGGTGGTTTTGTATTTGTTTCAATGCAATGCTTATTACATCGTGCTTCATGAAACTTATCGTGGGTTTGCTACTACATAGTGCATTTGAACTTTGTATTTTCGGAAGTCAAAGTTTCCTAATACAGTTTAATTTCATACTCACTATGTACGTTGTAATTGTCAGTTTGTGAATGTTTACAATGTCATTGTCATCTATGCGCATGTATTGATGAAGGTATGAAACTTCTGCTGCACCATATCAATGATTCTATAAATTATTTGAATATTGACTTAGACTTTTTGAAGGCTTTATAATGTTTTTTTTTACAATCATCATCATCCTCATCGTTGGCAGCTTTGTTACCACTGCTATGCTGAGTATTTCTCCCTTTTATGCCATGCTTCTCTGGTCTGTGCGAGTCTCATCCTAAATAAGTATATTTTTCTTATTTATATCCAAGTCTATACAATAGGTATCAATACTAGATACTATTGCTTTCTACACCGCCATCAATTCCACCAAACCCTTTGTTGCCCAAACGCTGATTGTATCACGGCTCGGCTGAACGCCGAATATTATCAGAACAAATTGGTACAGTCACGGCATAACATTTGTTATTTTTATTTATATTACCAATAATGTTTTGGAGCGCCAACGCTGTACCTTTGACAATAAATCTATGGGTTCAAGGTTGAGTATCATTTTGAAAGTAAATGGAGCTTGTTTTTTGGTTGGAAGGGTGTCAGCTGTTAAGCATGGCTTGCAGATTATGGGTGGCAACATGGCGGTTTATTTCATATTACATTTTTATCATTTGTTTTGCGTTATTTTACAATATACTGTTGAAAGCGTTCATCTTCATTTTAAACAACATAAATAATATTTTAGCTGCATTTTTTCTTTAGTCATTCTGGTATCTACATTCTTACTTGTTGTTTATTCGTTTACTTATTTCCACTCAACATTCACTCTGCCATGCGTTCCTTTTAAAAACCCCTTGTCCACAAGAAAAAATGGTTTAAGTTCCTGCATAAACTTTTGTGGGGAAAAAAAAAAACAACTGTTTATACTAATTGTAAGTAGCAGTAACTGCGCGACTATACAAAAGTGCCACGCACGCGATAAGGCTCACGCACTCGCGTTCCTTTTTTCTTTTTCTTTCCTGCAACGCGACGCAAATGCAATTCAGTTGCCAGTGATCATATCGCAGCGTTATTGATTGCCACTGCAAAAAAATAGTGCGTGTGTTACCAGTCTAAGAAATGTGCTTTTTAATTAATTCATTTACTTAGAAAGAAAATTAACCCCTCGGAAATTACGTGAATAATTTGAATTTGAAATTATTGTACTGTTTGACGTTACTAGTCGTAGTTTTCATATTTTTACTGGATGCTATTTGGACTTCTTATTCAATCTAGCTTTTTGCTGGCCTGCTGCCAGAGTCCTGCGTTTATAAGCAAGAATACGATCAGTTCCGCCAACCATGATATGGCATTTTATGCTTCCGTCACGGCGTTGAGAGAAATGCTTAGTGTTTACAATGTGCAGAGAGAAACTGCGGCTTACATTTTGAAATAAGGAAAGGAAAATAGTATTTGATTGTTTTACCTAGAGTCCTGTTTACCAGAAGGATCACTAACTAGCTTCTGCTCGCGACTTGGTTCGCGTGGAAGTCGGAAGATACACAACATACTAAAATAACAGCCATATTTTGATAAAACTCCTAGGTAGATGATCTCTAACCAGACCATAAAAAATACCTAATATTGGGCATTCTAATGACACCTATAGATAGATATTGTCGTGAAGAAAACTTACGTAACGATCGCGTTTTGGCATAGAGGCTTGTGAGCGCAGTCTATCGAGTTCCATGTCGGCTCTTCTACATACATGGAACATAATATTTGGAACTGAAAAACTTGTATAAAGTGTTGAGTTTTAAATTTGTGTTTTTCGATATCTGTGCATAGGAAAATGTTGCCTCAAATTATTATTATAATCCTGACTAGTATTATAAATGTGAAAGGTAGCTTGTTTGTTACACTTTCACGCCAAAACTACTGAACGGATTGGGATGAAATTTAGCACACAGGTAGCTTATAACCAGGATTACCATATGGAATACTTTTTATTCCGATATTCCCACGGGATATGAACTTATGCGGGTGACACCGCGGGGCGCAGCTAGTCACAAATATTAACTGTTACCTACTCTGTATCGTAAATATAAAAGGCGTGTCCATTTCAGCGAACAATAGTACCTACTGGAAAGTTGTTTCGTATCATGAAACGAATGTAAATTGTTGAGCGTACAAACTCTAGCCATTTGGCTAAGTAAGTTCTGAACTGCGATGAAGCCGTAAACTTGTGGGATTTCCACTTTATTAAATAATAAACAATGTAACTACATGTTATATGGAATTATATTCGGCTGAATTATAAACTATTCCGGCTAGTTTCTTGATGAGAGAATACGTTGTAGATAAATTTGCTGTTAAATTTCTGCTTAAATTCCGTCTCATACTTTGACAAAGGTTCATATATTTTCTTATGTTATATATTTAGTAGGTATAACATTTTCAAGCCAAGTCTTATTGGTTTTAAATGGATATGTTATGTTATATGTTATTTTAATGATTCTTTATGCAATCAGTGTATTATCACTTCATATGCGCTTGTAATAGGTACAATTCTTTTTTTATCTACGTTAACTGAATTCAAATTCAAATTTGAATTCAGTCAGAACATCACAAATTCCACATCAGTAATCCAACCCCCACATTTTATTTGCATTAAAATCTTCCACATTCACGATATCTTCATCCCGCCAGCATTCAGTTTTACCTTCAGGAAAATATGCAACTTCAAATTTTGAAGTCCAACTTTTTCTGCGTGGGAACGCTAGAAGAATACTAATTCCCGAGGCGGCCACCGGCGGATTAACCCACACCCGAAACTGTAGCGTCTATAGTGTGAACGAGACCTAGTGTTTTTCGCTGTACGGTTCCCGCTTTTTGTTTCGCATTTTCGTATTTTCGGGCGTCTTTTTTTTGGTCTTTTTTGGCGTTTCGGCTTTGGGTATGTGGTGTGTTGTGTGGTAGGAAATTATAGTGTGAAATAAGATATACTTATACTGAAAACATTTTTTATAACAAGACAGTTTTATCTAGACTTTTAAGATTCTTCCATTTATTCAGGTCACTCCCGTCTCCTCTGTTTGTAATCTAACACCAAACATTCCGTCAACAATTTCATCAAAAAACTATTCCCTCCATACGAGATCAAAGAAACAAAATTAGCAGAAACAATGTCAAAAACGAAAACAAAAACGTTGACGGGCAAAACTTCAATCTGGAAAAACGCCGACAAAAAAGTCCAAAACAAAGTCCCGTAAAAAGACCGGGCTCTGGAATCCACTGTATTATTACGTAATTAAACAAGAAAAACGTTGGCCACTGTTGTAAAAAAGCCAACAAATCTGCCGTCGAAAGGAAACGCAAACAGCAAGGTAGCTATGTGGAAATTGCCAAGAAAGAATTTAGTTGGAAAAGACCAGCAAAAAGTTTAGGCCGTTGGACGATGCAGGGTAATAAACAAATGAACGTACGACCCACGGCCGATCAGCTAGATTGTGGATTATATTTTACTGGCCACGAATTTTGTTTTTACATTAAAAATGAGAATACAGGCTTACAATGCTGTGTCACGAACGTGTGTAGTTTCGGGGATATAAATTCTTTTGGTTTATTGAAGCGGTTTTGTGTTTTAGGTCGAGCTTTGGAAGACTGCATTTGATTGTATTGTTGGTGAATTTATGGATGTCGATAAGTCAGAATACCTGGGGATTTCACGTTTAATTTATGATTCTTTTGAACTACCTAATATGTAAGAGCAAAAATGACATATACAGTCCTTTTTGAGGATATACGGTTATGAAAAATGATCTTTATGATAAGATAGGGTCCCATTATGTGCCTAGAAGGACTACTTCTACTACATGACGTTATATAATTGTGTGTCTTTCTTTGACTTTGTTACCAAAAGATAAACTGTTTACACTCTACGGGTATTACTACAATGTACAAACTTCTTTAACACTATAAACTTCAACAAGATTATCCCAAACAGTTTTTGCAGCTCCTCATTTGTCTGTAGACCCGGGTACTGCAATAAATTCTGCGACGAATTCTCTATTAATTAACGTGCTAATGGCAAAGTGTCTTAATTCCGTGTCTTTGGAATTATTACTTGCAACTTTTGTTTTAATCTCTTCTAAATGTTTAGTGCGCTTTCTTTATTAGATTTGTGCTTATGTGCTAGCATCGGTTGAGAAAGATAGATTGTGAAATGGATTTATTGAATTATTTTTTATTGTTGTGTGTTGACTTAGTTTTGATTTTTTTTTGATTTTCTGTTAAGATTCCCTCATCTCGAAAGAAAATTATGTTGTAGAATTTTAGTTGGAAGTATTAACTACCTAAAAATATATCATGTTTTACTCCTTCAAGTCTTGAGTGAAATCAGAATAAAACTTGTCACTATCACAATATATCAATGCATCTTTTTCATTTTCAAGAATTCAAACGAATAGATACTGGTGATATATTCACCTACATCCTCATTTATACAAATTTACGAAGTCCCAGAAGACAACACCAACATTTTATATTTGGAATGAGGATCTATGGAGTATAAAGTGACAAACAAGGTTAAGGTTAAAACGAGAATTTATGGAGTGTGAGAAAATGTTGCGAAATGAATTCTTAGATAATCTAGTTTCTTTTATATAGTGGCCAGAGTAGTTTATACTTATTGCTTTAAATAAGCTTGATGAAGTAGTTTTTTAACGCGATTCGGTTTAATAATGGTTGTAATTAACGTAAAGTAGTTTTATTTGAATGTAATGTAATGGTTTGCATGTTTGGTCAATTATTATGCTTACTGAAACTCACTGGTTTATACTAAATGTCATCTTTGCCAATATCAAACGTTCACTATCTTCAAAGCTGACAGATAGAAAGAAAAGAATACGATACTCTTTATTTTTTAACCATATAAATTACAGATTTTAATGAAGAAATTTTACATGGGGTGGCTCAATGGGCGGTCTTATCGATAAATACGTTATTCAAATTATCTAGACAATTCAATTTGAATATGAAACCGGCACAGACACACAAGACAGTACAGCACGTTTTACCAGATGATCTACGATCAATGATTCCAGAAACCGCATCAGAAAAAAATACATTCAAGTAATCAAACAGAAGAGCAGTGATGTCCCAGCGGTATCAACCCCAACTTACGAGGGTTCGGTCTTGGGTTCAAACCGAAGGAAGCGCTTTACGTTGTGTAATTTGTTTCATCACCATCCATAGCTTTCAAAAGGATGAAAGGAAAATATCGTGAGGAAACCAGCATGTCCTAGAACCGAAAATTCGAAGACACGTGACATCCACCAAACCGCACTGGAAATGTGGTGGATTACGGCCCACTCCCTTTCACAGAAAGGAAGCCTTTATCCCAGCAGTGGGACAATTATTGGCTAATTATGCTATAAGCTAATCCAAACACAACGCTTCCATGTGACCTACAAAGCCATAAAAACATATTTCTTTATGAAAATATACTCCAGTGCCTATAGCTTCATATTTCTTTACGAGAAGGCTAATTAAAACACGGTGATAATGCAATTCCGCTCGAGGCACCCATCGGGCCTTTAGTTAAGGCGTGCCTCAAGACGGCCTCGCCTTGAAATAGATCGAATTATTTTCAAAAGAAAACTGTATTATGAACTTTTAATTTCGCTATTTTTTGCTGTCATCGCCTTAAATGGAGGAAACGTAAAGTCGTTTTTGATTGTGCTTTTTATCTTTTAGTTTGAAAGTCTTTAAAACGATGATTTTTTATCGTTTTAATTGTATTTATATAAACGTAAGTTTGTGAAACGTTTGTTGTTGTTTAAAAATGGTTTTGAGAGCAATACTCGTAGCAGTGCGTTTTGATTGTCCCTTTCAGAATCGGTGGGTCATGTCGTGTGTAGGTGTGGCGAGTCATGGCAATTTATAAACATTTTATGTAAACTGTACTAGGTTAAGGTTTCTATGGATCTATGCCGTCCAAAATAATGTTAAAAAAAAAACATGGTGGCCCAGTGGTAACGGCCGCGAGACAGGCGCTTTACTTTGTGTAAACTATTTCATCACCACTGCTCTCAAAACAGTGAAGGAAAACATCGTGAGGAAACTGGCATGTCCTAGAACCAAAAACTCGAAGACATGACTGTGACATCTACAAATCCGCACTGGGCCCGCGTGGTAGATTACGGCCCACTACCTCTTTCTGAGAGGCCTGTGTCCCAGCAAATCCGGCTAGACTAAAAACTGACGTCAATATGTTGACGAGATGACTCGAGGGCCCCAAAAAAATAAGATCCATTTATATTTCTTATTTGCGGTTGATGAACGAACTTCTAATATTACTCTGCATGACACATCGCCAGCCACATATACCTACCGACCTACTCTTTCTAAATATTACATACTTTTATTTCTATCATATTGACTTCCAACCCACCCTTGAAAGCGTGAGCAAACCCTATAAAAAAGCCAGTATTACCAAAGTACACAACTGATGACGTGCTGTAGACAATCTTATCGGCTTCCTGACCGATCATTTCAATGCAAATAAACCGGCTGCCGGCCGGCACGCAACCGTCCATCTAGATAGAATACACTTTATATCTCTTCTGACATTCAACTGGAACTAATTTTACCCAACAATGTAAACTTGAAAGCGAACTTTTGCACTCCTCACAAAAAACGACCTTACCCCAACCGATTCACGATCCGAAATACCTCTTAAAATCGAATTCTTAAGCTAGCTTTTTCAATGTCAGCGAAAGAGAGTTAGAACGTATTTTTTATTGAATATTTTTGTAGGGAACCTGCAGCGTTGCATCTTTTCACCCGTCTCTGAAGGAAGGAAACTTTTCCCGAGTGTAGACTTCGGGTTTCACGGATTTTTTTTCTCATTAACGATTCGAAATTCATAAGTTAGGGATATTCTCATTAAAATAAACTTTGGTGGCGTTCTTTTATTTGACGGCCATAATTGCTCAGGCTACTTGTTGTTTATCTTTAAGTGTATTTTATGAGGTAAAAAAAAATTAACTCTATTTGTTTGAATTATTCAAACACGTAGTATTTCACTCATCGCGGTTGTAAGTTTGAATTTAAGATCCTACTGCTAGCTGTAGTTCTGATTATTGTGTGGATGGAGTGCACAAAGAAACTAATTAGAATAGTAGTTTACCTGTTTCACAAGGTTTATTTGAAAGAGAAAACTTTATATTTTAAGAGTATGAAACTGTTATATTCTGCGTCTCTTGTTTTCGGAGTCAACTTTGGAAAGTGGGTTACCGACTTGCTTAATTTTGGAGCAAGACATGACTTCCTATAGCTTTTGCATTTAACTATCACTAATTAATGAACCCTGCATTTTATTATAGTCAGGCTTAGCTAGCTTATAAACTTATCCACTATTTTTAGCCACATTATTCCAATTACTCGTAAACTAACTAAACCACTGACCACAGCCTTCACCACCTTCAAAAAAGACCGCAACGATTTTTTAAACACCGAAAACCGTATGTTAGAGCCGCATAGGCGCGCCTGCCGGCTGGGCGTAACAGTAGCAGATTACAGCGGCTTAGATAACGCTAGCTCGGAAATAAAAGCGGCTAACTACTAATTAGCAGGCTGTGGTTCGTTGCGGCCGGCGTCGATGCAAATTCGACCGGCCAGCGTAAATTAGCGCGGTGTGCTAATCGCGTGCTTTTGCGCTTATTTGATACGCTACAATCGGTTTATACAAAATCGTGTTATCGTAGATGTGCAGGTTGTTCGCGAATGAGTTTGTGTAATTCATTTTGTTGGGAGTTTATTTTATTTAGCTTGTAAAGGGAAGAATTCACTAGCCTAATCCGGCTTGCTGTTAAATAAAAATAACAAACATGAAAAAATCGCGGATTTAGAGAACGCGTTAGGACTTACCTATAAAACGTACCGTGAAAAGTTTATCTGGTTGTATGTTTTTTTTTTGTGTGGTAGAGATCCGTAAATAGCAAAACGACGCAAAATGTCATAATAGCAAATCGTCCACGAGGAAATTGACATATTAGAAAAAAAAGCCATTATTAATAATTTAGTATTACTCGTATAATTTATTTATTTATTTTCGGAAGGCTTCAGACTAATAACATTATAATAACTGTAATACGAGTATATAACTAAATTGCTAATTACCTACAAGCCTCCACAGATAAATACAAAAAAAATTACTCCTTCATCGTCTAAGGGTTGATTCCCCCGACCCAAGATAATTCTATCGGAGGAATAATTTTGAATTTTTGACAGTTCTTTCATACATAAATTGTCAAACGTCAATTTCAATCCTTGAATAAAAGTTATCTGGCGATTGAAAAATCAGCCCTAAGCCTCATTAATTATTCTCTCAAAGTTGGTTTTTTAAATACCAATGATGAACCAAAGTGTATGTCTAGTCAGTCTCCGAAACCTCACAAATTAGGCCCAAACTTAATACTCAACCACAATACCAAACCAAATCCAACAATCCTTTGAAAATCATCTACCTACTTCCCTAATAAAATTTGAACACGTGCAAGTCCAACATTAAAACAAGACTATTATATCGTGGCTGCAAAGCTTTGTGCTTGATCAAACAAAACAGTCTCATTTGTTCCAAGCCGCTCAACTAATGAAATGATATTCAAAATCGTGTCAGGTTTCTGCTGCTCCAGAAATTGTGTTCATATTTTTGGTGTGGGATTGTGGAGCTAATTTTCGGAGAGAGAGAATGAATTGTGAAAGTTTTGAGGTATTTCCTTAACTTGTTAAGCGTCCATTTGTGATTGACAAACTTAATAATGAGTTTCAAATTGTTGGGCAGATTCTCACCGAACGTCTATCAAAGAATTTCACATCTTATTAGATTGGGATTTACAAAGTACCAAGTATCTTCTGTGTGACGAAATTATGAAAACTTATATCCATAATTGATTTCTTAAACACATAAGTACTAAAATGGCATGTTTTAAGATGGGAGCTGCAGCTAACAGTTAATGTTCCCGTCATATATCAGAGAGTTGTCTCATCCTTAATTGTTTGTAAAATTATATTTTTTTAAAGTAACAAAAAGAAAAAAAAAACAGCAAGTCCTATACGAGGCCAAAAGGCTCCTATCTCAGCATGATGCTGCGACATTAAAAAAATAAATAAAAAGAGCGTTTGGACGAGATTTTCATGACGGGCGTTATAATATGACGGAACCAATTTCCTAGGAAACCAAATCTTTATTTAACTCAATCGATTGACAGAATCAGAACGATGTTTTAAATTCGTTTACCGCTAAACGTATTTATGTTACGTTTGTTGTACGCATTTATGTTTTTTTTATTATAATTTTTTTCTTTTTTATGTGCAAACGGGCCTTAACACTTCACTCCACAAAGTCGACACAAACAGTTATACAATCAACCTGATTCATATGTGATTCATGGGACAGGGATAGGGAACTCGTTCTGTTTAAAAAATCTTTAATGAAAGAAGTGGCACTACAAAAATGTTGCCAAATCCTGAAACAGGAGCTGGCTAGTGATTGACTGCCTCTCTCACACGCGTCACCTAACAGCTGTCAATTGCATTTCGTCGCTAACAACCTGCGAATACACCTCAGACTGAGCTGTATTGTGTTGTATGTATTGTGTGTTACATACAAGAGCGATGGACAGGCCTGAGTATTAGTTTGACATGATTAGGACAATGAAAGGGTTTTTTACAAGATTGGCATATGATAGATCTTTGCCGATAATTGAATCTGCTGAAATTTTCCTGCTTTGTGTTTAAATTAAATACATAATCAGCCTATGATGTTCCCACTGCTGGGACACAAGCCGTTATGCACATAACGGCTCACTCCCACTGAGAGGAGGCCTGTGTCCACGCAGGCTCAGTGCGGGTTGGTTCATGTCACATGTCTTCGAATATTTGGTTCTAGGACATGCCGGTTGCCTCACTATGTTTTCCTTCACCGTTCGAGCCTATGACCTACAAGTCGTAAGTCACCACTGGAACACCACTACTCCTAAAATTAAATGTTGTGATCTAATATAATATATATAATATACAAAGAAAGAATAGAAGATAAAAATTAATAAGCTTTTCGATTGAGCCTTGAAAGCATTTCCATAAAAAAAAATTCTAACACGTTCATTACTTTGTATCCTTGAAAGTTTTCAAACGCTATGCACATACATAACAGTCTTCCTCCAAATAATCGAATAGTTCGTTTTATATTAATATTGAAATGCCCTTAGAAAAAAGCCCACGAAGAATATTGTTAATGTCACCGCTCGACGCAGCTACGGCGTAAATCAAACGCTAACGAAATAGTCGCACCAATTCAAGAACAATGACAACAGCGGATACTAAAGCACCCACAGCTAACTTTTAATCCCAAAACCCAGCGTAAATCTATATTGACAGATATTATAAATCACAGTTAACCCTTTAAAAGCGTTGCAACACATTACCATACGTCCTAATGGAGCATTTCATCTGCTATGGTCCAGCAACACGAATAAATCGGCTGGCCAGCTTCCGAGCAGCCATCTTGGATTGCGCTAACGGGTTCATTTCCTGCGCCTATACATTTCCGGTCCATTCGATGTTGCCAAGTCATAATTTTTAAAGCTCCAAGTTAGCCTTTCGTTTATTTTCGTGAAGAAATGTCCCGTTTTGGAACAGGACGTTAATTATCTTGGGTATTAATTGTAGGGTTGAATTGTGTTTATTTGTTAATGTTTGGGCAGAGGGTAGGATTATTTGAGTAAAGAAACCGTGAAGTCGAGATTATTTGTGTAATGGAGTAATTCGGGGTTCCTTATTAGGTGTTAATTTTGGGGCCTCTGCCCGTTCAATTAAAAGGGTACTTATTGGATTAAAATGTTGGGTTTTATTGTGTAATTTTGTAAAGGACTTTGCTTTTAACATAAAACGAGAAGATTTACTGGCATACCAGAATTATAACCTTTCATTCTGCAAATTCCATTTGAAGAAAGGGCGAAATTATCTCTTTGTAGACTTGGAATCGCAATCTGAGGAAAGAATTGAGAGTGATTGTCGCAGATCTGAAATGCCAATAAACCTATTGGTTGAGTTCCAAATAATCTAGCGTCAAACCACCATTAATTCTGTTAACGTGTTTTGCCAGCTGTCGCTGAAAACCAATGCTGGGGCTCTGTCTCGTATAGAGTCTTAGCATTATGCTGAGCGATGGCCGTTTTGCGTGGATGTGACGCATGTTTTCCCCCAAATTGTTATTTTGTTTTGGGTTTGTGTTCTTTTTATGCGTCATGTTTAACGCAAATAAACGTATTTTATTTCGTTCTTTTCCGAAAGAAATTGTGCCGACAAGGAATTATTTTACTGGAAATGGCAATCAAATACTCTACCTGGTTATACAGTATTTTATTTTTGGCTGAACGAAATTTATTGTAATATACGCCAATCCACCTTAAGTAACCGTAGTATTTATGCCCATGCTTCCTCCATGCTGCTTATTTTTGTATGAGAAGAAGCCTCTGTCCTGCAGTGGGACAAAAACAGGCTGGTATTATTTTATATTTATTTAAACCTCTTTACTCCACAGACATAAAACTCCATTACTATATAAATGCACATAGAACTTCTGCAGTCTGCCCTTTTAAAATGTGACACAGACAAATGGCCGGGACACGCTACATGACAGTACGATTTTCTACGTCCCCCGGCGGAGGAGACTCGCAAAATTATTAAGTGATGCTTGTGTTATCACCGGGCTTCTTTTGTTATTTTTTTGTAGACGGTACTTGTGCTGTGTAAGTATGGGCTTAGAAGAAATTAGGGAGAAGTTGTGAATATCGTTGTTTTGGAAATTAATGGGAGCTCTTTTGCTTTTAATTATTGTTCTTTTTTTCGTGGTTTCTAGGCCTGCTAGGAGTTGTTAGTCTGCTCTGTATTTTTTAGTTTTTTTCATGTAATGAAACAGGTCGGCTGTAGTCGCAGTCCAGACCTTTCCCTGTTTCACAACCACAATTTTTTCTTGAAAAATCTTGCCAAACAGCGTCTTCCGCTTGGCTCAAAACAAATAAAATAATATTATTAATTGTTTGTATTATTTATCTAAACACAGTAAAAAAACAAAAACAACTTTTGAATACAAAAGTTTGTACTCAAACCCTTTGTAGTCAAAAGTTTTAATTCGTTTCATAATTCATTTTGTATTTTTTTGATCGTTTTGATTTAATACTCCACTAGGAAGTTCTCTCGTTATCTGTTCCGTGGTCACAAACAGATTCTATAACGCGGACCACCCATTAATTTAATTTCACTTTCAATTCTTTCCAGCTCTATTATCTCACCTCGAGAAACAAAAAACTACCGACCGCCCAAAACACAAATCTATCACTACCGCCACTCAAACACCTCAACTTCCAGCACATCAGTACGTTGCACTTACGTCTAACGGGCCGTCAATAATACGATCGGTTCATTCCTATTCGACCAACATCGTCGCCTACAAATAAAGCTACGCTCCGAATGTAATCCGAGCACATATCAGCTGCCATTTTCGACGCGACAAACTGCAGCGGAATTTTAATTTTTTATTGTGTTTGTTTGTTGACGGAAATTACGTTAAGCTGGGTATCAGGTGACGTATATATATAATATGTACATGTGGCTCACCTTGGAGATAAATCTTAAATTAAGGGTTCACTGTTCTTTTAATGGGATATTTTTAAATTGTCGTGATCTGCGTAGCCTTTTCCCAACTATGTTGGGGTCGGCTTCCAGTCTAACCGGATGCAGCTAAATACCAGTATTTTACATAGAGCGACTGCCAATCTGACCTCCACAATCAATAATTTTTATTTGCGAAAAGATGTCTGCTGCTGATATAGGTCTCCCACAAGCATCGGAAAATACAGAATCTAACTTGCAAGAATATTAAACAGTAGGATTTGACGAGATTAAATCAACAAAGCTACTTCATGGCTTTCTGCCGCTACATAATTACATTACATCACAAAACAAAGTTTGCATTTTCTAAAAAAGAAGTCTTACAGTCTAACAGACGGAAAATTCCCGTAATTTTAAGAACGTCCACATTCTGATCTCAGTCTCAATCTGTCAAAAGTGCCTCTGATTCCTAGTAAGTTTTTGACTTTGATTGTCGCTGAAATTACGGAAATTGTGCCTTCTGATCGTGAAAAGTATAGGGTGATGATTGATTTCCTTTAGGTTCGTAGTTAAGACAGTTTCACCTAGCCTCAACCTCGAAATGCCTGCTTGTTAAGTCATACCACATATACTGCAACCGCTTAGACGGTCTTAGTGAATACAGCTACTCTGTGGCACACCTTACCTTCGATCCGTACACAGCGTGTCAACAATATAATGAACAGAGGCAATTATAATTAACTGTCAGGATACTGAATTATTGCTAATTCGATGATGATGTAGGCTTGATTACGAGCACGCGTATTAGTTTACCAGAGAATATGCTCTAGTTTGGTACAAAGTTAACATAATTATTGTGTATTGTGGTGGTTCTGTGGGAGAAAGTATGCCAAGTTACAGAACCAATAAATACAAAATGTATGAGAAAATTAATTATCTTGTTTTTTTCGTGTTTTTTTCCGTGTTTTAATATGTAGTTATTCTGCTATTCGAGACGGAGACAAAACGCAACAAATCAAAGATGGCTCCAGCCGTTCCTGCGTGAAAACGTGAAATGGTGTAACAGAACCAAAAATTCGCCAAAAACGCGCACTGGGCCCGCGTAGTAGATTACAGCCCACTCCCTCTTGAGTCCGAGTTCCAGCAGTGGGATCATTATGGGCTGATTATGCTATGCTAGTATCATAACGTATCCCTACAAACCTTTTTTAAAAGGAGCTCTACTTCTACCTGACTATTTGTGTATCATTAAGTTTTCCATGCTTACTATTTTATGAAACATAGGTACTTTAATCATATAACCATATTATGTTATATTGCAAATGGCCGTCGGCCGATTGTCGTTTTATGTTAAAGTAAAAATATAATTATTATTTTCCACTTACATATTTTTTGCTATGAAACTAACAGGTATTTTGTTGTTGTTACAGGGTGTGCATTTTTAACATACTTTAACCCGGAGAGCGCATCCAGCGCTCAAACAGCTCTACATGAGAAACGGACACTACCAGGGGTAAGTAATAGTGTATTTCCTTAACGCATTGAAGGGCACTGAACGAGACACAATAGAAGTTTTATTGTTATTACGTCGAGAGGCGCAAAGTGTTATACTATAAAAGTAGTAAAAAAACAAACACACATAGTCTGAAGCCTTACTACTCTCATGAAGGTACACAAAAGCTGCAGAATGTCACCTACTACGATTTTATCAAACTCATTTTGATTAGTTCACGTTCATACGAGTATAGCGCTACAGAGTCATTTTGACGCGTGGCCAAAATTAGAACTTTGGCCACGCTCTTGTTTTTTTAATACATTTCAAGTGACAATTGCACACATCTTTACCAACAGCGCCCCCTACTAACGTTATTCAAGCGTTAGAAGATCCTTCTAATAGCACTGTACATTTGACTATCTTATAATTAAAGCCTTATTTACGCTACGCAATATTCAGGGACCCTCTTGCTTAATCAGGATAGAGTAGTAAGAGAAAGGGAGGAAGAGTCCCTATTACTACCGTTTACTATGTCTATTGTAATTTCTGCATGCTCAAAATGATCGTGTCTCATTTAAAAATCTTAGTTGGTATAAAAAATATAATGAATGAATTGGAAGAAGGCGCTGAAATCTGACATACAGATTTTTACCTAGTTTGGGTTTCAGAGGCTTCATAGGTTTTTGTAACACTTATTTATTTCAATACAGATTCACCTAAATACCTAAATATCGAGCCCTAAATGCCGTATAGTCTAAATAGGGTTTAGTTACAATCTAATACTGGGAACTTCTGTTACGTAATAAGAGGCTATTTTAGTATTTGCGAAGATATCGTTATAATTTATTATAGTCATTTTAGATATTGGGTATTCTCGAAAGTGCTTACTTTATGTTCCTCTTGAATACATTTTATTTATTATTTAGGTACAGTACCTAGGTAGGTACTCTACCTAAATAATAAATGAAGCTATTGCCTTTCGTCTTTACGAAGAACCTATGTACCTACATAGGTTCTTCGTAAAGACAAAAGGGAATATTTTTTAACAGTAGGTACAGTCGTGAGCACCAATATGTCAACACTCGGCAACTTTCAATTTCGATTTTTTCATGAAATAAGGAAAGCAACATTGAAATGCGACACATTACATAAACCTATGGGTTCGAAAATGCTATGTTCGTAACAACATACAATTTCATTAAAAAATAAAGGAGTGAATCGCTTTTGAATAAAGCCGAGAGTATACATACTTTTGCTCGTGTACCTGAATAGCACTTTAGAAAGTAGTTCAGCGAAAGGAATCACTCTGTCTATCGAAACGTTGGAACGTTTCGATAGACAGAGTGATTCCTTTCGAATGTGGTCATTCGAACACTAAATCATCATCATCATCTCCCTAACCTTTTCCCCACTATGTTGGGGTCGGCTTCCAGTCTAACCAGATGCAGCTGAATACTATTATATTATTTACCTGATCGATCGACCCGTGCAGCTGTTATTACTTAGACACGAGCACGGATATCCATGGTCACGAGCCTACCCCATTCGAACACTAAATGTAAAGTATTAATTACTACCCAGCATAGAATAAGCATAACCAGCCTATAATGTTCCAATTGCTGGGAAACAGGCCTCCTCTCGGTGAGAGGGAGTAGACCGTAATCCTCCACGCGGGCCCAGTGCGGGTTGGTAGATATTTTTGGTTCCAGGTTACTGCCCTAACAAGTATTAAAATATTTTAATTTCTTGCTTGGATGAGTCAAAATGATTACGTGTAAGCCCGTATTACTCATGACCTTTCAGAGAGAGAGTAAAAACAAACAGAAATTGACGACCTAGACTAGTCAAATAAAAGCTTTAATTTATGTGTACCATAAATTAAAGCCAGTACGACTTTCAAACAATTCAAATACAGAATACATGGTTTTGCTAGACATTCTATTTTAGCCTGTGGTTTAACGACTATAAAATACATACATACATATATAAAATTACGCCTTCTTACCATGAGAATAGGCAGAAACCACAAAACGCCACCTGGTACGACCCTGAGTGTCCTTTTGCCACTTTTGCTTTATTTACGTTCATACATCAGCATCTTAATTTCATAACACACTATCAATCATAATCTGAATAATTTTGAAGGATATTGCTAATCCACTGCTTCATATGTTCGAAAAATTTGTCTGCTCAACAACGTAAATAACGCCATGAATGTTGTTGAACTGTCAAAATGAAAACCATTGCTACCTGATAGTGTGTTACACAATTACCCCGCTGGTCATACCAAAACACCCCATTAAATCATTCTAGGAATTCATACTTTCAACCTAAATGTATAAATATGATTCTCCTATTTAACTGAAACAACAAAGGTATAATATTCAAAATGAAGCAAAAGCATTTGTTCCGTGTTATATTTTAAGCCGAGATGTTAAATTAACCACTACTCAGTATTCAGCCTTCGTCTAAGTTAATTTTATTTAAGGGAATAAATTGTATAATGCATAATGAGTTTAGTATAAACGTGAGTTAGGTCAAATTACTCTAAGTTTTGTAATTAAATAGGATACCTACATTAAAATAAACATTATGGGCTCATAGCTATAATATATATTACTATGGCCAAATGCCTTGTGTCCTAATGTGTTTATAGATTAAATCGCTAGAAAACCTTTAGTACTGAATGATCAATGTCATTATTCTTTTTTATCCTAGAGCGACGTGTGATTTATACTTTCTTATAAATTGCATAAACTGTGCATTTGCAGAAAAATATGCTTGGTTTTTTATTTTTCTTAGTACTGAAGCTGGTGCTATTGTTGATATTGATCTTAGAGTGAACCTAAAATAACTCTTATCCTGATAAAAAAAATTGAATTTTTGAAAGTCTTTCTGTACTAGAAGTCAGACGTCAATTTTAATCCACAGACAAAATATGTCGGGCTTTGATTAAATCAGCCCATATTTAATCGAGTTATACAAAAGAGTATATATGGCAGGGACATCGACGCGCAAACTGTAACCATGAATTCAACACATGAGTTTAGGGACCCACTAGCGTAGAAATTTTTCGTCGAAAATTACACATACCTACAGGCAGACACGGGCACAGCTAGCACCCCCATCATTTTCAGAATAACCTGCTAACGCTCCCAATATTCCGATAAAACCGATAGATCCCCTATTTTCCTTAACCCTAAAATATGCGCGCTTATAAAAAGGTGGCAGGGCGCACATGTGCCCTACCCGACCCGGGCCGCGGCGAGCGAGATGTTAATATCACATCTACCCTCGCAATGACGTAAAACCTTTATGGTATTATGCATGCATAATTTTGACACGTTGTCATGTTAATGGATTAAAAAATATGAAAAATAGATGTTGAAAAAATTTACTTTAGGCTTGTAGGTTAGTCTTTTATACGACGATAAAGAAAATATTTTTTATTGAAAATTCAGTAATTCATTCGTGAGTATTAGCTGAGAATTTAATGTTCCAGAGATTGATTTCTCTAGAGAATCGTGGGTACGGTCAATATATATTTGGTAGTAGGAAGACGCAAACCTAATGTTATAAGAATAATTATTTAAAAATTGCTGATAGGCCAGATCTTGTTCTAGGACAATGCATAATCCTCTACAGTATCAGGTATGTTTTAATGTTTTAAATAAAGTCTTTCATGCGTTGTGATTTAGCGAAAAGAGAAATCTATAAATCTTCTAATCTAAACAAATAAATAAAATTGAAGTGTCTATTTGTAATGTCGAAATAATAGATTTTTGCTAAATGCTTAAGAAAGTATATACGGTACTTATAACAAAAAAAACATTTTTAAATTTTTTGTATGTCTGTCTGTTTGTTCAGGCTAATCTCCGAAACGGCTAGACTGATTTTGGCGGAACTTTCACTGAAAGATAGCTGAAGTTATAAGAAGTAACTTAGGCTTGTTTTATTTTAGAAAAATAATAAGTAATTAAGACACATTTTTTTTTCCAACATCCACGCAAACGAAGTCGCGTGCACAGATAGCCCAAAATAAAAAAAAAGCCAGTGACTTACCTTTTGGTAACAAAGACAGGTGATGTTTTAGTAAAACATGTTAATGTAACTATGAAAATCGTTGCTCTTTCGTCGAAAATGCTAATTAACAGTAAATTCTATTGTGCGGTGTACGTGCTTTTGTGCTTTTAACCAACAATGCGCTACTGACGCTTTGTGCTGTGTTGTGACGTAATATCTCAGCTGTTTTGATATGAACTGTGAACGCGTGAAGTGGCCCGTTTACTGGTTTTACATTTTAGAATAGACGTGTTTGAGCTATTTTCTGGGGTTATTTCTTAGTATGATGTTGTGTTTTTTATAGTTGCTTGGTAGCAAAAGCATAAGCATAATCAGACTAGGCCTTCTGAGTGAGAGGGAGTGGGCCGTAATCTACCTCGCGGGCCCAGTGCGGGTTGGTAGATGTCACATGTCTTCGGATTTCTGGTTCTTGTTTGTCATTTTTGGTTTTTGGCTAAGGTTAAATAGATAGGCAGGTATAGTAAGATCACTGTTTTGTATTAAACCCCAACTTCTTGCTAGGTGATGGATCTAAAATGTAGTTTCTTAACTAAAGTGCTTGCAGCTTCTACATGGTTATTTATTTCACTCATCGTTGTATGTGTCACACTACATGTGGTACCTACAGATTAGGACTAAGTTTTGATTAATTTAGAACAATGGACGGTCATATCCCACGGGGCGATCTCTTCGACCACCTTCTTAATTTTTTAATCGAATATAATATGTAGCTGTACAAACGAAAACTCGGAATCGACTAGAAGATCAGACTCATCCCAACATTATTTTATGATTAGCACACGTCATTCCATTTACACGCTCGCGAACGATCTTCATAACCCGAAACGCAAACGATACGCGAACGTAACGTATTTTAATTTTTGATCTCATCCCTAATCTTTCCATAAAGTAATATTCCTGAGTTCTGAGCGTCCTCTCTGAATATAAATCGTGTCATTTTAGCGAAACCGTAATGCAAAAGCAGATTAAATAATTCAAGCGTAAGAAATTTTGAGCCCATAACAGTATTCATAAATAATGAGGTTAACACATCGGGCGCGTGCGGCCGTTTTCGCATTATGCCGCGTGGTGTAAGTATGTTGGGGTCCCCGGCGACGCTTGCGAAATTTTCTAAAGAAAAAATTGGCTCCGTATTTCGGAGTATATGGAAGTAATGGTGATTGTAACCATGTCATGCCATGGTTTGGAAGAAAATTCAATTTAGCCAGTCAGTAACATGCGTGTTGTGGTTTTGAATCATCTTCAAAGGAAAGGTTGGTTTCGAAAAGCTGATCTTCTTCGTTTCGCTGGCACGATTGTATTTTAGATCTGGTTGTCCAAAACTTCGCCACTTCCGCGCCGTCGTTGGTGACAGCACAGAGGTTACTTTGACTGCATGTTTTGGGACACAGAGGGCAGGATAGGAGGTGAAGCATGGTTTGCGACATGGTCCCACAACCGCACGCTACTGCCGTTCCGTCGAGGTAGCCCCACTTTACCAGGTAGCAATTACATCTACCAACCTGAGTCCTGAGACGGTTCAGAGGTTTCATCAGCTTTTGAGGGCCTTCCGTGGTCCATTTGAAAGTCTCAAATGGACCACGGAAGGCCCTCAAAAGCTGATGAAAGTCAAAAGCGAAAAGTAGGTACTCTTTTATGGGACAAGTTCAATGCGCTAAAGAATATTAAGAGTAGTGCACACTAAATGCAAAATGGTAGAACTAAGGCGTGCTTATTGCTCGGTACAATTTTGGCACTCCTTTTACATGCAGTGTGATTACGTGGTTTCACACAACTGCATCTACATTACATTTTCTTTAGTGTGAAAACTTTTAACAATCTCGAAGCATTTTTTTAAGTGTTTAGGCGATTTTGTACTGATTCTATTATACATTATTAGAAACGATCCGCCACAGGGGATCTAATATTTACGTGTACGGCCTATCCGAAGGTAGTCGAGCCGTCAAAACAAATTTTTCGGACGGATATAAACACACGGGCTTAAGGACAACTGTCAAATCGTGTTTTTGTTCATTCTTAGTTTGGGCCTTTATCTAATTTTATGTCCGCAAGTGACATCATTGTTGAAAATTCGCCTAATTTCGGCTGAAACTACGAATATCGTGCATAGGGAGTAATCCCTTGTTTCGCACGGTTGCAGTGGCGACATGTGAAAACTCGAGATTTTGTGCTGTACCTGAGTTAAATATGAATGTATTATACACATAAACATTCCGGAACTAATGCTCCAAAAGGTTCTGAAAACCGAATCAAAATCCATTATGTAGTTTAGAAGATCTATGCGATCGCACAGACAGACAGGTAAAAGCGACTTTGATTCAAACTATGCATGTCCATTTGTGCAACTGTCTCTACGGAGGTTCTCAAATCGATGCGTATATATTTTTATAACATCCCAATTTAATATTTCGAATAAATTCTAGCGAACAGACACGTAGACGGACAAAACTGTATTGTTTTTAGTGTCTATTATAATGCGCATCCCAGAAAGGACAGACACGCATCCCTTCTCGTATTACTTTATATCTTTTGTCGCGTAAAATATTCCCTATACCCGAAAGTAGGTAGAATAAATCGTTGAGATAAAATTTTACCGCAACCAATGATTTATGGAGAAAATTTCGGGATGAACATTTTTTGTTTAACTTTCCCCGTCTGTTTATAATATGGCCGCGAACACGGTGTGCTGTTCGTCCCGTATCTTTTGTGGTGTTAAAATAGTTTGTCTGTTTTATATTTTGAAGATTTTGTATAAGCAGGTGCCAAAACTGTAAATATTATAGATATCAAGTACAGTAAAGATTTAATTCTTCGTCAGTTTTCTAATTCTTTCCTTTGTCACGTCAGGATACATAATATCTTTTAGAATAGAAAACTTTTATAGCAGACAGGAGTCCATGACGTTAGGCTTCTAAAGCTGGCAGAAGGCACTGAGCAGACTATTGCATATGAAACTATATGTATATAACCTAACTGATGACAAAAATCAAAATACATCTTTGACCAATGTCGAGTTTACGTCACCTTTTTAATGGGCTGGACATTAAAAAAAAATTGTGAGTTTATCAGTGTCATATTCTTCCTGACATGTAAAAAAAATGGGTGAATGTCATGCTGCATGAAAAATAGGTTTAGGCGCATCAGGGCTAATTCTCATTTTGGCAACCGACTCGCTAATGGACTACTTCTCATTATAGCCCTAAATATGAGAACATACTCATCAAATCAATCAAATCAAGTATTATGGATATTATTATACCCAAATAAGACGAGATTTTAGTAAGAAATATAGAATATTTTTTGACGATCCATGGGAAATAATTTATGAGCCAATTAAAATTCAACACTAGTTGTCAACCGCAAAATCTTTTGAAGTGAAGTTATAATAAATGTCGAAGCGTTACATTAAAATGTAACTATAAACCATTTCATGGTTCTGCAAAACTTCTACTAGCGCATACTTTACCTATATATTTTGTGGAAACGATGAGTTTTAAGTCAATCGGATAACGGTGAAAAATGATAAACAGCGCTCTATTAAACTCTTTCTATTAAGGTAGTAAAAAAACGACACACCTTCTTCCCATGGGCGCAAAAAAAAAGAAAATACTTAATGAAAAAAAAATCTTAGTATGTAAATATTTTGTACTAGCTGCGCCCCGCAGTTTTACCCGCATAAGTTTAGAACCCGTGGGAATATCAGGATAAAAAGTATCCTATATGTTAAACTGTGTGCCAAATTTTATCCAAATCCCATCTGTAGTTTTTGCGTGAAAGAGTAACAAACATCCATCCGTCCATCCATACAAACTTTCACGTTCATAATATTAGTAGGAAGTAGGATCTACTCAATAACTAATGATGACTATATTATATGACACAAATTAATAACAAACAAATATACCTACCATAAACTTCCAGATTAGTAACATGACCTTACAAAAATCCCGAAATAGGAATCGACCCGCGACCCCAAAACTGGACGCTCCTCCTCAACCATTCGACTCGTCATTTATTTATACTTTCTTCGTGTTCCTCCAAAAATAGTCCATAATTTATAGTTATTAGCTCTCATTAGCTAAATTGGACTGCAGGGCTAAATATATCATAGCTATAGTTTTGTTAATCTTTTTGAAATAGAAGAAACGACATATAATGTGTCGTTTGAGAATAAAATGGATTAGATATTATATATAGGATTTAAAATGGAACATGAAATATAAACAAACAAAAAAACATCCATTGGGGTTATTAACATGGCTCTAGAGCAGTTTACTTTATTGGGTCTTCTAACCATGTAAAAAAGTGATTTAACTCAATCACTTGCCGACTTATAGCTACCATTTACCTTCTTTAAACTACTAGAACTGTCACTTTCATAATCAGTCTATCACGTTCATACTGCTGGGACACAGGCCGTAATCCACCACGCGGGCCCAGTGCGGATTGGTAGATGTCACATGTCTTGGAATTTTTGCTTCTACGATATGTTGGTTTCCTCACGATGTTTGCCTTCACCGTTTTGAGAGCAGTGGTGATAAAATAATTTACACAAAGTAAAGCGCCTGTCTGGGTTTGAACCCACGACCTACATCTCGTAATCCCTGTTACTCCTGGGCCACCACTGCTATCTGATCCTATAATACTAGCATGACGTGTCTATTTTTGTCGGTAGTATTGAAATTACAAATGATAATTTTCAACACGGTCACAAATCTTTGGGTGACAAATCAAATCAAGTCATCTAGTCAAATGAGGCTGAAAATCAGCACCCAAGAGACACAACCCAGGCAGGGTTCGAACTCACGACCTAAGCTCGTAAATTGGGAACGGTACCACTGGGCTACCACTGCTTCTAATTCACTTAGTTAAATTATATTCCGGCGCCCTCATGGCTCTTCGATTAAAACACTATTTCATTACCTTTTTACACCTCTCTTTCTCTCTCACCGACCAATATTTTTCTTCCATCCCCGCTAACCAAACTACGTCTATCACTCGTAACCACAAAACCTATTTTCCCAGCACATAGAAAATGCCGTATAATATTTTCATAGGTAAATTTAAGTCGGTAGCTCGGGGCCATCTCCAAGGGATTGACTCGAGAACATAGTCAGGCATACATATGATATTTGTGTACGTGAAGTTTTGTGAAAACATACAAACACATACATACATACGTGTCTGGTTTGTTAATGTCGTTGTGTGTTGTAGAAGATTCTGGAAGGATTTGATGGATATTAAAAGATCAGATTTATTCGTACCATTTGTATGTTTCATTATAATAAGAGGTATTTAGATGGATATTATTTATTTTATTTTTATCTATGTTACCCCACTGCAAGGCAAAGGCCTCTCTTTCTGCTTTCTACTCCTCCATAAATAATTAAAGGTTCCCGTCGACAGGAGTGACGCGGCAGCGTGACGCGATACTCGTAGAACAATTTCTATAAAAACTTCGTGGAATTTGTTCTGTAGTGTCGCGTCGCGCCAGCCCTAACTCATTTATTTAGTGCACACAAAATAAATAGCACAACACACAAAATCAAAATTAAATATTATTAATAAGTAATATTAATGTAAAGAAAATTCAAGGTGCTGCCAATATACAAAAAAAAACCATTATTAAAAGAAATAAAGTGCAAGTAATAACAGTAATACTCAGATTTGGCAGACCGATTGGTTATTTCCAAAATGTAGTTACTAGAGTAGAATTGACCGTAGAAAGAGACAACAAGTAGTTTATGTTTATACAAATAATATGTATGTTACAAAAAAACATCGGCCCCAAACGAACCACAACAAATCGAGCCCATTCATCACTTTCACCATATCAAACAATCTGTATCCCATAAATAACTGGTTCTTTTTCAGTATCATGAAACACTTTCTTTCATATTCGTTCGCCACCATTCGTCATCCGAATTGAACTCAAAGAAGTGTCATACACAAATTACTGTTTAAAATACATCGAAGACTCACAAAAATAAAATAATATGTTTACAATTGTTTAAATAGTGGGTGTACTACATATTATAGGTGCACCTCCGCCTAAACCATGGAATACACGAAGATATGTATTATGACTGTATATATTTGAAAGAAAGAAAGAAAGAAAATACATTTATTTGGCACAAACTAAAAGACACACAATACACCAGATACATCCATCAGATAAAACAAACAATAAAATAACATAAAAAAAGATTAAATAAAAAGTGCGAAGTCCAGTGTAAGAAATTAGCAGGAAAGTTTACCTCACGGCTGCGCCAAAAAGGCTCAGTTCAGCAAAAATGCCAGACAACTAGTGCCTGACGCTGGTTTTCAACTGGACCTGAATGTGTGAGGTGACGGATGTAAATCAGTTTTATACTGCAACGTGACGTGTGTGTGCATACTTAAATATATTAATAAAATTAATGTAAAATATAATAATAAAATACCTACTTAAATATATTAATAAAATGAATTTGTTAATCATTATACATCAATCTGCCTAGACTTTTGCCAACTATGTGGAGGTTGGCTTCCAGTCTAACTGGAATCAGCTAGATCCCGTTATTTTATATGGTGCGACTGCCCTTGTTTAGAGTAATTTACACATAATTTATACATTCTAAAGTATTATCAAAAATACATAAATGATTGATATAATTTCCCAGTTAAGACTTACATTTTGTTTACCACTCAAGAGAAATTGTATTTTTTTCATTAATTTGATCAATTTGTTTGCCACTGATTCATCATCATCATCAGCCTATAGCAGTCCACTGCTGGACATAGGCCTCTCCACGCCATTCAACTCGATTTTCAGCAACACTCATCCAGCTGCGCCATCCTGCGAAGATCGTCGCTCCATCTAGCCTGAGGGCGTCCCGTTTTACGTTTACTGATTCGTGGTCTCCTCTCAAGAACACGTCTACCCCAACGGTCATCGGTTCTACGGCTAATATGCCACCAATTATATACATTAACCGTATAGTTTACAACCAAATCCATCCAGTAAACATTGAGTCTAGTATAAAAACTTGTCCGATTAAACGTTCATTTTCTCTATGTGGCTTTCGTTTTCCATCTTGTATATTATTAAACAGCATAAAAACCACAAACGACCATCACTGAATTCCGCGAAATAACGACTCAGCCTTACAATAAAATTTTCACTTACAAAGCCTTAATATTCGTGCTCACTCCACTCGTAAACCGTCAAATAAAAAGGCAACAATTTTCACACCGCAAAGCTACATGAATTACTGCTATTTAAAAATGTTGTTGAATTCAATTCTTGTAATAGTGTGAGAACTTTTTGAGTGATGTTTCTCACGCAACGTTCAATTTAGCTGTAAGCTTGATAACTTACTACATAATACAAAATAGAGCTAGCGTCCCGCGGACCAGACGGTCTAAATGTTTGTACTACCTATTGTAACTAAACCATGTACTATGCGGAGATTCTCGAGGGCTTCGCAGCAGTTGACGTGTTTTGGCTGAAATGAGACAATGATGGTGATTCTGCGGAAGCCATTACAAAGCAGGCGACTTTTCAAGGTATTGTTTCAAGTCTCTGGTGTAAAACTCTAGTCAAAAGATAATAAAGCCACCTGGTTTTTCCTGCATAATCAAGAATTTTAATACTAAGTAAGTATTCATAATTGCTACCTTTCGACGCTCTAAATAATCCGTTGAACGAGCAACAA
This sequence comes from Apamea crenata, assembly GCA_949629185.1. Taxonomy (NCBI): domain Eukaryota; kingdom Metazoa; phylum Arthropoda; class Insecta; order Lepidoptera; family Noctuidae; genus Apamea; species Apamea crenata. Next base: position 18,006,181 of record OX451360.1, on the reverse strand, counting down.
AAATCTCACCCACATTCTCATACAAAGAAAACAAAACTTCAAAACCACGCTATTTCTCACCACAACAACACAGAAACACGTAATATCCTTGTTTAAAAACCGCTTCAAGAATTCAATTCAGTTCCTACGCACACTTGGCACCGAATGGTTGCGAATTGAAAAATGTAAATGATAACTACAATGGTTTTATTTGACTATATTTCACTTAAACACTGGAATGGATCCAGTTGTTACCGCAACAGGTCATGCGTGTGACCGGATTTAGGAAACAATGAAGGTGGTATTTTTGATTGGACTTTGATTGGTGTGGCGACTTATGAGTGAGAATGTAGGTATTAGGTGTGCAAACAGTGTGACGGCCCTCTTGTTGGGAAATTGGTTCCTCATCTGTGGATGCTCCATGGGATCACCAAGAAGTTGCTAGAGTCCTCATGCTTCTACAGGTGAACAGTTTAAGACGCATATGTGACCTTTTTGACAACAGATTATCTAAGTTAAAATGTGACTGTAATTTATTAGTGTCAGCTGTAATACATTACAGTCACATTTTGAGACGTTTTATAACCTCATATGCTATAAGTCTGAAAATACCAATACTGATTCGCAATCTGTATTTTTAATTATTTAATCATTTATGTACACATACCTACATAAACAGACAAGAAAAAAAATAACATACGTACAAATGTGATGATCTTTTCTATAGAAATCTCTTCTAGTTTACCTGCGATAGGAAAGTAGATAAAGACACAAGATATATATATATTTACTGTCATGGTAGAGGAAGTCTCGTCTTGATTCCCTTACCACTACACCAACATAACACTAGACCAATTTATTAGCACACTATTATGACACTTTCATTCATTCACCGACTAATACCCAAACGGATGCAGCAAATTACACCATCGTAGTAAAATTAAATGATTAGGGCATAAGACATCGTCACGTAACATATCCTTAATGAGTGTATAAATACTGTATATCGCATCCACGCGTTTAGAGCGGATGTCGCACGTTTAGAGTCACATGTGAGTTAAAAGATAGCATTTGTGAACGAAATATAAGATTTTCACACTATTTTTTTTTTTACTATTTTGTAGCACTTTCTATTAGGAGATAGTGTTAATGCAATACGTGCATGCATTTTTATCGATAGTATAATCAAGTCGGAAAAGAGCATGCTCATTCATTTTCTACCCCTCATTTAAATGCATGTTTTATAACACAAAAGTTACTCATATTTTCAGTATAAAGACTCTTTGGCTTAGCACTTTTCAAGGTTCAAAGTTTTTCCTCAAAGTCACAGATTTTTTTGAACAATACCAATATTTTCAGTTAAGTAAAGTTTCCTATTAACAGATTTCCACAACCAAAAAAAAAATACAGAAAATATTTTTCCACTATCTTGCATCCTCTAAACTGCCAAACCACATCCTATAAAGACCGTTACACACTCCCGATTAAACCCAGCGATTATAAAATCGCACATCCACAACTTCCTAAGCCGCCGCGTGGTCGGACGATGCGTTGCCAGACCGCATACAGCGATCACGGTGCAATAAATTGCCACGATGCGGTATGTAGCGTCGGCTTAGCGGGGCGTTTTATATTGCGAATGTCTTGCTTGTTGCATAGGCGTTATCCATATGTAGGATCGTTTGCAGAAGGCCTATTTCTTTTAAACTGAGCAAAAGATCCATATTTTGTGTCCTGACATGAAAAAAACCACAAATATAATATGGTTTTAGCCTTAGCAAAGACGAAAACGGACAAGACAAAAAATTTAAATTATTGCCATTTGCAACTATAGATTACAGCACCCCAAATGAAATAAAGAAGGAAAGAAAAAGTGTTAATTGTGACTCGTACAGAAGGATCACAAATTAAACTAAACACAGTCAAAAATAAAAATAAACAAATTATATAAAAAAAGAAAGAAAAATGAATCAGAAAGTCGAGACCAAAAGGCGCCTATCTCAGCATGATGAAAAAAATAAATGTCGCCGATATTAGTACTTTATCATAAAAAACCCCTTTCAATTTATCCCGTTCTTCATTTAAATTAATTTTAAAGCTGCTATGATAGTAATTCTAAACCAATGCCTTTTCCAAACTGCAAGACTAGGCCATTCCCAAAATTACGTCACTTCGGTTAGCAAGTCAACAGGACAACTCCTTTCGCTTCGGTAACTCAACCACCCGTTACCAACGTGGGTTTGAAGACGCCATCCTGTCATCTGCCGGTCGTCAGAGCATTGTCAGTCACCACGGGATGCATAGCTTAGAAATGACGTTGACATTAGGAGAACAACTGGATGTTGGAGTCTTCCCTCCAACACAATGAAAAGTTCTTATGTTGAAATAGGATTTTCTTAAAGCGTTGTTGATTGCTTACGTTCTTTAGTGACTTATTTGTTTTAATCGGAATCTGCATATTGTGTGTCTGAGTCATGAGAAAGTTTCATTCCTTAGTTTCCTTCGGGATTGCTCGATTAGTTTCAATTGACGGTGTCAACGCGTGACGGGTGGATTCGAATCTGAAAGTTGTCGGGCAAATATGAAAAAACCACGTGAGAAAATCGTGCGTTTCCTTCTCGTTACTTACTGTAAGACTAAACCTTCTGTACTTATGTTTATTTTTGCTCGTTATAATACATTTGTCGCCGCATCTGGGATACATATATCGCAGCGTTTTGGTTGAGATTTTTTCTAGTATGCGGTCGTGAAAATGGGGGTGATAATTCTTTTAGTATTATTAAGCTGGTCGGGAAATTGTGATATCTTTTTGCGTGGTTTCGTGGACACGAAGATGTAATAAAATTGTATTTCATAACGAACGCTTATGTTATTTGGCAAATAAGTTGTTTATTGTGACCATGGCTAAAAAAACGCATTAGAAGCATTTTAAACTAAAAATGTGACCTTTAAATTCATCTGTAAAATGCATAGATTAATAACTTTGCTGCCAAAAATAATATTAACAATAAAGATAAACATAGACTGCAACGTAGTTCAAAAGTAACCAGACCAGCTTTCATAACGAATCATAATGATTAAACAACCTATCAATTCTGAACTCTGAAACAAACCAGAAAAATTCTCGGCCGCGGTAGATTCAAAACTCAGTTGTTTAGATGTTATCTATTTGAATAGTATTCAACGCGAACCAAAGCTATTTATTTTTATTGCGCATGCGGTTCCTGCGTTACAGAGTTTTTCATAGTGGGTGTGTAAACGTTTATACAGAAACATGCAATAAATCTGGACAGGTAATTACAGATAACGAGAAAAAGTATTCCGAAGGCCATAATAAATAAAGTGTGGTAGCCATATTGGTAGGTTTTAAGGTCGAATTTAAAAGGTTTTTTATTGAGCAAACAGTAAGTAAGTAATTATTTATTTACTAAAAGACTTTGTCTGGGTAACATCAGTGTTTTTCCAATAAAGGATGGGTATGACTATTACAGATGAGTAAGACAGATGAGTTGATGGTGAGGGCTTGTGGCTAAGTAATAACAGCCGCACGGGTCAATCGCTTGCCGCTGTTGGTCCATGGATAGGTGACCCGTTTCATATAGCAAGACCCCACCGTGCCACCGTGAAAGCACGTTAAGCCGTTGGTCCCGGCTGTCATTCGTGGATCTTTGACAGTCATTACGAGTCGTCATTAGCCCGAAAGTCTGACAACCAGTCTTACCAAGGGGTATCGTATTAGGTACCCAGTAACTGGGTCGTGTAGGTCAGATAGGCAGTCGTTCCTTGTAAAATACTGGTAAGGCAGATGATGAGATGAGTAAGACCCCTGTCCTTTAAACTTTTGTATCTTCAAGGATATTGTACTCTAAAGGGATTGGCACGTTTTATAAAATATTCATAATTGCGTAATAACGCAGCGAGGCAATTCTCGTAATTTTAAGAACGTTCACAGTCTAATCTCAGTCTCAATCTGTCAAAAATACCTCTAATTTCCCTACATTCCTGACTAGTTTTTGACATTGATTGTCGCTGAGATGGGATTGCGACTATTGAACGTTTTTAATTACGGGATTTGTCCTACTGATGTTAACATAGACAGTACTTGGTTATATTCATCGCCAATCTATAGCAAATTCATCATTAATCTAGCTGAATCTGGACGGACAAAGTGTGATTTGGTTTCCATTTTCTGACTGGGATTGAAATTATGTTGATAAAAGAGGATAGGTACCCACCCTTTTTGTGTGATTGCTGAAATTCACATCTGTTCGTGAAGGCCTGTACCTCAAGCCTTATACTTCGTGGCTATGAAAGTTCTTACGGTTTCATTACTTACATAGTCAACCTATAATGTTCCCAGTGCTCGGACACAGGCCTGAGAGCGAGTGGGCTGTAATCCACTACGCGGGCTTAGTGCGGGTTGGTAGATGTCACAAGTTTTAAATTTTTTGGTTCTAGGACAGGCCGGTTTCCTCACGATGTTTTCCTTCACCGTTTTGAGAGCAGTGATGATGAAATAAATTACACAAAGTAACCCACGACGAAAAACTCGTAAATTGGTGTCATCTACGCGAACAACTCGTAAATTACTACTCGGCCATCACTGCTCTCGGTCTCTTCACTTATTTCCCGTCTAACAAATATACAAGTTATGTTCACAAAATTATACTAGGTAATACTATGTATGTGCCTACAGCAACCAATTCTAGTCTCTGCAACGCAATGCACAACAGCACAGTCACTGATTTCATTAACACTTTCCCCCACTCATATTTCACCACAAACTACAGTCAAAACAAACAATTTATTTTAAAAGTACATTTTCTATTTCCGCTTTATTCCTGTATAAATCGTACCGCAACTTTTCCATACGAACGTAAATTAAAAAATAAATAAAGGCACTAAGAGCGGGCAAAGCGGGTTGCACTCGAGTCCTAACAATATGAATCGGAATAAAAATTTCCGTAGAAATTATAAAACAGACCAACATGTTTGAAGTAACTCATGAGTCGGGCACACGCTATAACCCGCTTCCTCCTCGAGTGGGATTCAGTGGAGCTGTAGAAGTGTGACAAGAGAAGTATTGGTGTGTCACTTTATTTGCGTTAACTTGTGATCGTTATGTAAGTAGTTTAAGTGGAATTGCTGCTGAAATTTTTAGATTTTTAATTAAATGATGTGTGAGTTTATACGTACGCATTTTTAGTTGCAGATTGTTATGTAGGTAAATGTTTAAAGTTTATTTGCCCGCTATAGTTTTAAGACTTTTAAAAGATTTGTTAAGTTATGCATTGCGCATTTTGAGTTGCAGAATGTAAGATGGATACATTTCTTGGATCATTTATTTATAGCCGCTGAATTTATAATCTGGCACTGATGAGTAAACGAAAAAATGTTTTATGATGCCAAAACATAAACATCACCAACTGTTCCAGACGAGCGTCACAGCACGTCGAAATACTTTATAAAAACATAGCAACCGCAAATCAAAGACACAAGTTCACATTCTAAACGCAAAATGAATTTATTTTTACGTACCATTCATCTTCCAATCACATCACATCTCCGAACAATATGCCCAAGTCATACACGGTATCAACATCTCTATACATACGCCCCAACATCAAAGATTTGTGTTTAAAATTTGGTCTTAATTTAGCTTTACAGGCGTTTGTACGTCAGTTGGGTCGGCCAATGCGTCTTATATCGACGGAACGCACGGGGAACATACGCTATTTCAACCATTCAACCATACACCTGCATTGGAAAACCCTCAATATAAAAATACAGTGATAACGTGTGCTGTGGTCGTTCATTGAAAGTTTTGTTTGTCGTGAGTGTGTAAGTGCAAGTGTGGAGGAGACAATGGATTACGATTCGCTGATATATTCGCATATTGCGAATTACTACGATGAGCTGGTGAGTCTTTAGGATTTAACCATTAAATGTTTCTTTAGAAAGTACTTAGTCCTGAAAATTTACCTTAATACAAAAATGATTACTCTTTGTTTACGAAAACCAGAATATAACTGAAAGAAATGCTGCGCACGAGTCGGATTTCCGCAAGGTATTTGCGGATTTAATGTCCTATATGAGTTTTTATATGAATTCATGAACACAAAAACAGCAGCAGTAGCAGTTTTAAATGAATACAAAGCGTCAGTCATTTGTTTTTTCTCTTTGAATAAATCAGCTATATAGTTTATGATTTTCTTTAATCCGACTGACATCTGTCATTATAGTTAAGAATTTAGATTTTCAACCTCTGTTATTCCATATTTTACTGTGTTAATACTGTATTTAAAAAATAAATGGTTTTGTTAATTGTTCATAAACCAGATGTTAGTCAAAACATTCTTAGTTAGATATGTGTAATAACTATTTTTGTGATGAGATATGTTTGTTGAGCATTATTTTTTATCGAGGCCACATAATCTAAAACTCAAAACAAATTAGCATTCTGTCTCAACAATATCTGTGTGATCTATACACATTAATAAAATTGAAGAGTGTGTTAGTAATGTCAAAATAGCAGGTTTTTACTAAATGAATGTAAACGTATAATATGGTGCTTATAAAAAACATTTTTAAAATGTTTGTCTGTGTGTTCCAGCTAATTTCCGAAACAGCTAAACCAATTTTGACACATAGTTTATGTTGTAAGGAGTAACTTAAACTACTTTTATTTAAAATTAGCAGTTAGCAGCAGTTAGTAGTCGAAAATCTACTATAGTCAGCCGTGTCTCCATTTAAGCCTCCATGATGGCTAAATTCCGCTCCCGCCCACAGAGAGGAGGCCTGTGTCCCAGCAGTGGGCACCTGGGCACATTAAAGGCTGATTATGCTTGAGGGCTAAAGTTCCAGAAGGGTCGCTGATAACCATCTCTACATTTAGATCCCAAGCGAAAAAGCCTTGAAAGTTTAAACTTAATACATGATGATTTCTGACAATCCTAATACCTGCGTACGTATACTACAGCGAGTGACCACGTAAAAACATAGATTTGACAACATGAAAATGTCTTCACTTCTTTATACCTGCTATTAGAAAATTAACAAAACAGTAGGTACCAACTTGTGAACATCCCTATTTACCCTAAAGCTTTGGTGTCTTGAGAAAGCATTTCCGCCATATTATAACAACCGTAATGAAAATATGTAATTTTCACCAGTATTTGACATTAAGGAGTCAGAAGACGCTCTGCATTTGTACAAAATCAAAATCAATCAAAAGCAAAAGTCATTTATTCAAATTAGGCTGAGAATCAGCACTTTTCGAACGTCAAAATTACAAAAGACAGTCCCCCAAAACACCCGTCCTTCACCACTTCCTACTGCTTTCGCTGGGGAGAAGAAGTGGCGCAACAAACTCCCCAGCAGCACAGCTGCCTGTTCAGTTGAAAATACTTGATTGTATACAATATTAGGTACGCAAAGTAATTAACGTTACAAGACACAGAACATTAAATTAAATTATTTGGCATATGTCAGCTGGCCACGCCAATATACCAACAAATACAATAAGAACTATACGTACTCAAGCAAAAAAAAATATACAGTACAGACGTTATTGTGTGTCCGTTCACCGCTTTCCTATAAAAGTAAAACTTAAGGGATTTAAATATTTTGCTAAACTGAAAACTATATGTAAAATGGTAGGCACCGGCACATCCTTTCATGCGGAAAATATCGAGTATCGAATTTTGCTTAGTAATTTTAGAAACGTCGATGTTATAATAGCCCAGTTTCCAGAACACTGTGCTAAATCCATTTAGGTTAGCGGTATCGAAGCAAAGAACCGCCTGCATGTTTATAATATCTTCGATCTTTTGCTTTCCTAGTACATGGCTATGAAGTTAGTTTAGCAATTTATTATGTGCGATGCTGGTTTGAGAACGAGTAAACAAAACGCAGCATTTCGAATAAATTTTGAAAAACTATTGCTTCTAATAAATATTTTTTGTGGTTTCGTGGGCTGCGAATCTATCCCGATGTTGTCTCATTTTTTGCCTCTTTACTTGGTTAAGCAAAACCTTAGATCTCCTTTCTTTCGTGATAAGGCCGTAGGCTAACGTTGACGAACGAAGAAGTTACACAGGTTGGAACATCGACGCGCAAACTGTAACCATGAATTCAGCACGATTTTAGACAACGCCCCCCACTCTGTAGATTACTGGATGTTGCCCGCGACATCGTTGTGTATTTTGTATTCCATATTTTTTAAATAAACAATAAAATAAATCTTGAATGAAAGGTGCATGTTCTTCTCCAAGTCCCAGGCTACTTATCTGTCAAATTGCGTAATGATTGGTTAGGTGTAGTAGGCGTGAATAGGTTACAGACAGACAAACGGAGTTACTTTTACCATCTCCATTCACCTTGTTAGGCACCCCGGTGTAATTTCACATGCACTGCTATCTAATATTTTCCAAGCATATTGGGATTTAAGTCACTGAGAAATTAGGCTCCTACCTACCCACTTACTGTCCAGTTCCTACCGACATCCTTGAACTAAATCCATTACCAATGCACGTGTCTTCGACTGCTACCAATATACTTAGTGCTGTTATCGTTTAGAGCTCTCAGCTCGTTACATTTTTATAACAAGCGTGAAGGTTTGAACGTTGCAGAGTCTGGATTCGGACAGTGATGACGCATTTGTCGATGTAACTGGAGTAGTAACGTTTTATGGTCTAGGGTCATACATATCCATAATTCCAGATACAGATTTTTGTATCTGGAATTATGGATATGTATGTTTCTGAGGGGCAAATCTTGTAACTTTAAGAACGTTCACAGTCAGTAGGCCAATTCCCATTGTTAAAAACGTTCAAAATCTAGTAGCAATCACATCTCAGCGACAATCAATGTCAAAAACTTAGTAATTAAATAAATAGAGGTATTTTTGACACATTAAGACCGAGATCAGACTGTGAACATTCTTAAAATTACCAGAATTACCCTTCTGAACTTAGTGTCAATCTGTCAAAAATACCTATAATTTCCCTACATTTTTTTGTCGCCAAGATGAGACTGCGATTAGATTTTGAACGTTATAAATTACGAGAATTGGCGGAGGCCAATTCTCGTAATTGTTATCATTGTTTATTTATTTCACAATCATGACGATTTAGTCCACCGTATAGGGCAATTTTAAATGATACTAGGTGCTAAGATAAGATTTTAGATCGAGTAGTTAACTCGATATCTAGGTACCTTGCTCTGTCATCGGTCACATTGTTGCTTAATTAGGTATTAGTACATACTATGCTATTGTTGCTAGTTTTAAATTTATTCCGTTACACTTAAATTGTAATGTGTAACTGTTATATTCCAATATAGTTTTATTTATTTAAGCCTATCCTGCCTCCCTTTCTCCTTTCCACTCCTCTCTGGCTTGAGCTAGTGTGGACCTTCTCGTGGGTCTGCCTCGATGTCGCCGGACGTTTTCTGGGACCCACACGGTGGTTGATTTGGCCCATGACTCGTTTGACATGCGGCAAACGTGTCCGTGTCCAATAAAGTAAAATGAATTCTAATTAAAGCTAAAATATGATAATCCATAATAAACAAAATTATAAATTCAGACATTTTCATCAAATACAATTTAACATTTACCAACGTACCACCCGCCACAGGCTTACCCTTTACTCCGTCAAAAAGCAACAAAGAAAACCCAATCTAATTTCAAACCACAGCCTAAAATAATATCTATGCGCATTTTCTAAGCAACAGAGTTCTATTGTTTATGGCAGTGAGTCATTGTTTCGACGCCTCCGCTCCGAGCTAGTCTCTAATTGTTATTGAAACCGATCACTAACTCACGGCAGGCTGATTGTGCACTAATTGTAGCATTGTGAAAGGTTCTATAGGGACTGGTTAACACTACGGTGTAGTGTCTGGTCCGTTTTGTGTATATTGAAAAGGTAAAGAAAATGTTTGAGGTGGATTGGGATTACATAACGTATTGTTCTAAGGCTCTACACTTAACAAACGTCTAATTACGTAGCTTATTAGGCAAAGTTTTCGTGAAACACTAAGTCGGATTCTAACTCTGTATCTAATTATAAAGAAGGTCTAAAACTAGACTTTAAGAGAGTTTTTTGATGTGTTGATCAAGTACCTACTTAAAAAAACATAAAATTCAAGTTGCAATCTCATCTTAGCGACAATCAACGTAAAAGTGAAAATATAGTTTTACCTATATTTGGTTTTGTTTGGTTGTTTGGTTGTGTCTGGTGTTTGGTTTGTATTTGGTTTAATCAAACTGTTTAAAAAAACCTCTCATAAATTAGAGGTTTTTTTTGAGTGCCAATATACCAATTACACGAACGCGATCAGCACCTCTGAACCGCGGTCAAGAACTGTCTACTACTGTTACTAATTGCGATCAGTTTAATTTGTGAAAACCACCCTGAGACTAAGACTTAGAAAAGAAAAAGATAAAAATACAGAATTGTTGTCAAGCTTTGTTGCTTCAAACTTACTTTTCCAAATTTTGCAACGATTTTTATGAAGAATTGTGACGATTACATAATTTATAACAGCATAATAATGTTTTATTACAACATTAGCACTCTGCAAAATATTGTGTTTCTGTGTTATGTTACAATCTAGTGCATAACAATCCTAACTCCATTTATTAGATCAATGAAGCCTTGCACCAGTGTTTGAAGATGTGCTGTGAAAACTGTGCACATGGTTTATGTTAATGAACGAGCTTCTAGCTAAATGTTTGTGAGAATGTGTGCGATTTTCGAAAGATTACTTTGTAGTTTGCTGTGTATGATACGTGCTAAATAAAATCAGAGTACGTACATGACTTTAGTCCACCTACAATGTTTTCTCTCTTGAACTTATTGTGAGAATAACTCTTCCTGTGATTGACAGTGCCCTCCAAAAGTTAATTGACATTTTTCCACTTCAGCTGTGATGCCAGATAGCAGTTTAAACAATTGGTTATCTAGAATTTTAAACCACAATGTGAAGTGAAGTTGGAAAATGTCAACTTACTTTTGGAGGTCACTGTACATCTTAGCCAGTCACTAAGATGGTAGCGAGGTTGAGTGTCCGGGATGCACCTGATGTTGCATACGTTTAGGTATCGATACGTCATGGTAGTGAAAACTCAGGTTGTCGTCAGGCGGCTGTGAACTATTGGCGGTGGTTAAAATCGAGGCAATCTTCAGACGGCTGTGTGGCGCTAGTTCCACAAAAACGTACTTCCATGCGACACTGCGAAATGAAATAAAATTGCTTATTCTGTAAATAGGATAAGGAATCATTTTTACACGTCATATTATAAAAAAAAATAAGCTTTTCACGATTCGACATTTTCCTATCTGACTTCCCATGAGAAGAAATGGCTGAACAAACTCAAGGGTCACTTTTAAAGTACAGATATAATCTTGGTCAGATCATGTGAGGACAATGTAGATTAGTGCCTGAAATGGTCTTTTGAGGAAAGAACCACACAGATTTGAGTGGATCAGTCCAGTCAGTGCAAGCATTTGCCAATACTCGTCATCGTGTCGCTCAACTCAGAACTTGAGGAGCTCAACAACTCGATGAACAATACCAAAGAAAGGACATTTGGGTAGGCTGCTTCAATGTATATATGTGTTACGCATGTACCTTAACTAGCTCGTAGCACCAACATTAAATTCCGGCAAATATAGTAGCTAAGTTCACGTAAATCTGGCCAAAACTATACGGAAAGTCACAGTATAACTAGTTAACATCTTAACTGCCGCGACAGTGACATACACAACACTTCCAAACCTATTTGTAAACTAAACTAAAGTCCCGAGTGAGCCATCATAGTAATGAACACACTACTTTGTAATAGTCAGAGCGTCAACTGAAGGAAATGATATAATTAATGGTGGTAACGTGTGCGACGCGGCGGTAACCTGTCAATGTGGGAGAAATGTTGTGATCTCTATGAATAGTCCTATTTGTTTGTGTTGTAGCAATTTATGTGTAGGGATATGGTGTATTAAATACTTTTGCCTAAACTCTCTCCGGTCGTGTCGCATTGCGTGGCGTCGCATCGAACTTTTGGAGTGAGGGAAGAGTGTTTGCACCTGTGTCTGCGCACACACGTCTGCATTATATCTCCCGCGCCGAAAGCTAGTGTCCGTTGCGATTGGCCGCCTTGGCTAAAAAAAAAAAAAAAAAAAGACACACGTTGTACAGTATCTTGAATTATTAATATTATACCGTTTAATGGCGTGGACTCTACTTAAGAGGGGAAACAAAGTAATTCGACAGTCTGCCTGTACTAACTTCTTACAGGATGTCGATGCGACCATTTTCTCGCAGTAATTGTGCTGACGGTTGAAGGTTCCCACAGACAGGCGCGTCGCGACTCTAGTAGAACAATTTGCATGAAATTTCATAGAAATTGTTCTACTCAACTCGCGTTGCGCTGTTGCATCGCGTCTGCCTGTGGGAGCCTTGAAGCGGTTGAAGGGGCGGAGCTAATATCCTAAAGTTTGATATTTCTCAAGTGTTATCATTATCAAACGTATGGATATCATATAGACACACTTTGAAGCTACTGACAGCCATAACATAAATCCGTGGAGCTATCATAACTTTTCCTTGAAATACAATTACAGATTTCCGGTACCCTAAATACGAAACGGGATATCAAACTTCAAATATAATGCAATATATCTAAAAAGCACTTACGTTTGTGTGCTAGATTCGTGCTTGTACTCTTTCGTCAGTCGGCAACCGTGATGCTAAATATAAACTGTACTTATCAATGTTAGGATGTTTACACAACGGGGCTAACTGACGCCGCGATTTGTAACTGAATTAAATAAAATCTCATGGATTTTTTTTTTTAAATATAGTAATTAATTTATAACGGTTGGGTAGTGTTGAGTGCTTTTAAAATCATACATAACATCACGCCTGTTTCCACTAAGGGTTAAGCAGAGGTGGACCTATAGTATATTAGCGAATCGACGACTTCTTTGCCATTCGGAGGAAAAAGACCGCATCCTTAAACAGAATGAGGGTTAGCACCAACAGCATACTGAAAACCCTCGCCGAAAAAAACGATGCACCAATACTTAGACACGCTGTCCGGTTGCTCGTGCGGCAGGACGAATAGAAATTGTTTTATTTTGATTTGATTTAATGTAATTTAATTAATATTACTAACCCTTAGTTGATAAGTTATTGTTGTACTTACCATTGGACCAATGTTGTCAAATTAAATAAATAAATTATTATTATTAGTATCGTACCCACGTATCCGGACCCCGGGCTGTTGCTGAGAAATTCTTGATAGAAAAACCGGATAACACTTTGCTCGACTTCGAAATTGAATCCAGGACTTCCTACTCAGCAAGTGCTTGCGACCACTAGACCAAAGAGGCAGAAGCATTTAAAATAATGGTAGGTAATGGTGGTGGTGGGTTTAGTTCAAAGCAAAAAAAAGTCAACCCACACGAAATATTGTATCTTGCCAGATATCTATGTGTATACAGGATGACAGAGAAACTCGACGTATTCCTTGAAAGGCGTTTTATGATAAATGATAAATGATTTTATTTTTGTAAGTAGGTTTGTACAAACACTTTTACACGTCAATCATATTTTAAAACTAGATGAGGTCGGCGTTTCCTATCTGACTACTCTGAGAAGAAAGGCCGAAACAAACTCAGAGGTCACAGTCTCTTTTAAAGTCCAGACATAATCTTGGTCAGATCATATGAAGACCATGCAGGTCGATGTCTGAGATGGTCTTTTGAGGAAAGAACCACACAGATTTTACTATAGGTCATTAGCAATCAATTTTGGTCCAGTTAACTAGGGTTCAAAACTGGATGGTAACCGAGCTGTGTCGGTTCAAATTTTCTGACTTGTTACCAAAAACAATTAATTATGAGAAAAAACTACTCCACTCCAAACATTTCATTGATACTTTTCTGAAAGTTGAAAAAAGAGAGATCTTTAAAAAAAAATGCTTGCAAAACTTACATAATCTCAGAAATAAAAGGTCTTTAATAGTAAAATTTCATTTTTTTTTACCATCCAGTTTTGACCCCTAGTTGACTGGATTAAATTCCTCGTGTTCCCCTGTCACCCTGTAGATATAATGTATAAATCGATAGAATATACTTTATTGTACACCAAAATTGAACAAGCGTATCGACGACTATTTAAAACGTCTTCTTCGTTTGTTCTTTATTACACAAGTAGTGATTTTTATTTTCATAAATATGTTCATATACATAGGACATCAAAATATATTAAAATCTTGTGATGTCCCACTGGAAGGAAAAGTTCTCCCTACTCGCTTTCCATTTCTCTCTGTTTAAAGCTGATAAGGACCAGTTCTTGTTGAAGCAGTCCAGCTCGCAACCTCCGTCATCAATAAATTAAGTATTTGGTCTTAATGAACTATGATCTTCTCAAGTTCAAATTACTTGGTAAAACCCAAATATTTTTCTCGTTCAAACTTTATGAACTGAACACTCAAACTACTAACTTTAAACAGAAAGTTAACCCAAAAAACACTGACGCAACATTATTTACACACTGAGTTGAACGTTCATTATTCTTTAATTAGCGGTAGGTACAGGCGCGTACCGCGGTGTAGTCTGAAAGGGCCGTGCACACCAGTGTACGTAGAGTAGTAGTATTTATGCTCTCGAGTGTTGGTACTGTCGCGAGCAAGTACCCCTTACCAATGCTAAATAATAACAGCTGCAGGAGTCGATCGTAGGATAAGCTACGATTGCCGCGGTCGGTCCGTGGATGGGTGACCATCCATTATACATGTGGGTCTCGATATATATCGAGACCCACAGGCACGGAGGTGTCTCGAAAATCACGTTAAGCAGTTGGTCCTGGCTGTCATTCATCTTTGACAGTCGTTACGGGTAGTTAGAAGCTGAAAAGTCTGACCACTAGTCTTACCAACGGGTATCGTGTAACAGGGTTGCTCCATGTAAAAGACCGGTATTAAGTTGTATCCGGTTAGACTGGAAACTGACCCCAACATAGTTGGGAAAATTCAAAAGCACTTTTCTCGTGAAATGAAAACTGTAACTTTGAGAAAACACTTATTTCTTAATAGTATGGTTTTGATATACTATGTTGTTAACACTATAAAATCAACGGATTTAGGGAGAAAATCGCTTTTGAATCTAGCGCAAGTGTAAGGTAGGTATTTATGCTCGTTACCGTACCAACAGCATCATAAACAAAGTGAAGTGATGTGCTTCGGTATTATTAATCTTTTTATAGATTTATAGTTTTGATTCCGTTTGTTATATTTATAGAAAAGTGAACGCGATTGTGTTGGGCGTAGTGGAACGATGAAAGATTTTGTTTGAATATTGGTGCTTGCTATTCAAAATATTCTTTGTACTTACATATTAAATAGACAAAAAATCCGGCCAAGTGCGAGTCGGACTCGCACACTAGGAGTTCCGGGCCAACGTATAATAATTTTTTTATTGTTGTTCTAGCGGCAATAGAAATACACACTCTGTCAAAATTTCAACTGTCTACCTATTGCGGTTCATTAGATACAGCCCATTGACAGACAGACGGACTGACGGATGGACGGACAGACGGATGGACAACGGAGGCTTAGCAATGGGCTTCCGTTGACACCCTATGGGTATGGAACTATAAAAACAATATCTTAATCAAATCCTGTATCATGATAAAATAGAACAGGGTTAAGTTATGAACCAAAAGAAGCATTATTTGCTATAAACCTTTTGCTAAACTAACAATACAATATCATTTTAAATTTCGCATTGTTTAACTATGAGTAAAATAAATCGTAAAACATACAATAATTAAACATACATGGTGCAAACACAAAATAAACCACAAAAATGTTTATTAAAAAAAAAATCTAATTTAACTTCACAAAAACTCAAATACAAACTACCCTCGCTTCACCAACAAACTAATAATTTCATCGACGTTATAATAATATTTTTAATTAAAAACAAACCGTTTTGTTTGCCCAATTATCGGCCGATATCGTATTATCTTCACACAAATCTGATTATCGCTGTATAATGCTCGTTGGAAATTAAAATGAGTTTATTATTGAAAGGAGGCTTGCAATCAACCTGGTAATTGAGATGTTAAAACAGGCGGGTCAAATGTGAGGACAGGACAGATTCAGTGCGGAATTCATGAAATACGGAATGTCGTTACTATAATCAGGATAATCCATGTGGAGAGAAATATTTTGTATATGTTTATTTTTGCATGTGACTGTACAAAACGCTTTTTTTTCATATTATGGTATTGGTCGCCATTGGCTAACATTTCTATCTATATTTATTGTTAGTTCACAAAATGTAATGCAGTGAAAAAAAAACAATTTTTCCAGTTAAAATACATTTTTTTTAATATGAAAAATACAATTTTTAGTATTTTTTACGGCCCACCGGTGTTGGGAGCAAGGTCCGAGGACAGGAACCTTCTCACGGTGTGAGCCGTATCGAGGAGTACTGCCTTCTGCATTAGGCCCTTGATCCAACCGCCTAACGACAGCCTCGAGAGATGTTTGAGCTTTTGGCTTTCGACCATCCCATTGGCCGATACGACAATCAGCACAACGACTGCTGAGCCGAGCCAATAGGTCACACTTTCAATGGTTTCACTTTTTAGGGTTCCGTAGTCAACAAGGAACCCTTATAGTTCCGCCATGTCCGTCTGTCTGTCTGTCTGTCTGTCCGCGGTTTAGCTCAAATATTATTGGTACTAGAAAGTTGTTATTTGTCATGAGTACCTATACACGTTAATGACGCCGAAAAAGTGGTAAAATACTATACTATTATATCTACATGTAAAGTGGGGATGATGTTTTTTTTTATTCTAATATCCAGTCTAGTCAATTATTATGTTTCAAGTGCACCAGTTTACTTTAGCACAAAACAGTGTACAGTACATAATTTTATACCATCTCGTTAAATTACCTACGAGTACTTACCTTGGACCAAATCACTAATATGAATTTACGTAGGTACTCTGAGCAGTACCGCCGTGACCTCGTTAGAGCCAATAGGTGTGAAAACGTAACGTTCCTACTTCCAGACTAATGATGCTTGATACGAGTTTACTTATTTACTCATTTGTATGTTTCTTGCTGATTCGTAATAGCAGATTTGAAAGAGATAGCGAGTTCGTGTAAACGACATACTGTTAGCCTTTTTTTTTTTTTTTGTATGGGAAATCATCAAATGACCCCTCCCGCTCTGGGTGGAGCGGAAGGGAGTGTCAGACTCTTACTGACTAAAACCCATCCGTGTTCCTTCCTTAGCCCTTTCTGTTCCAGGGCAGCGGTAACCCTTTCGGACTATCTCGCTACCCTGGCAGACATACTGTTAGCCTGGACCTGTGTTACAAGATTGCTTCAGCGATCTGGTATTGCTGAATTATGATCATGTTTGACAAGCTAATATCGTTGTCACAACCACTATAATGATGCTATTGATCTTATAAGATATCTAAGTTAAGTCAGCAGCACTAGTAATCAAAATCAAAACTGTTATAGTTGAAAACATTGGTACTCCTCAACGGACCATCTGCCTCGCCTTTCCCCAATTATACTGGAATCGGCTTCCACTCTATCCGAATGCAGCTTAATACCTAATAGCTTACATGGAGCCTGCCTATCTAACCTCCACAACCCAGTAACTGGGTAACACGATAGATAATAATAATATCCCTAATAATAATATCCCTGGACATTTCACACAGCACCATTTGTCCCAAGCTAAGCAACCTAATGCTTGTGTTATGGTAACAAGATGGCTGATAAATTACTTATATACAATTTTTTTTTTTGTAAATACATACATATTATAGATAGAAAAACACCCAGACTCGGAACAAATACATGTAGGTCATACAAATATTTGTTCCGTGCGGGAATCGAACCCGCGACACGCAGCGCAGCAGTCAATCGCTTAACCACTGCGCCAACTGTGTCGTCAACCAAGATACCTCTTGGTAACATTGGTTCTCCTCAGCGATGATATGATACGAAAACAAACTATTCCAAAATTAAGAGCAACCTGTATAATAATAATAATATCCCTGGACATTTCACACAGCACCATTTGCCCCAAGCTAAGCAACCTAATGCTTTTGTTATGGTAACAAGATGGCTGATAAACTACTTATATACAATTTTTTTTTTTTTGTAAATACGTACATATTATAGATAGAAAAACACCCAGACTCGGAACAAATATATGTAGGTCATACAAATATTTGTTCCGTGCGGGAATCGAACCCGCGACACGCAGCGCAGCAGTCAATCGCTTAACCACTGCGCCAACCGTGCCGTCAAATAATTCGTCTGTAAAATTTCATGAAACAGACAAATCATAAATCAATGGCTATAACCAAATAGTTATTAATGTTCCAAGTAGTGATAGCTTGCAGGCTCGTAAACCATTTATAAATACACCCAGAAATGGGTTACTGACGAGCGACGACCGAAGAAGTCCATTAGACGCCATTTCCTACAGCAGACTTTTATTACCAGACTTCGATGATAAGCAGATTGTACACTATATGGTTTTATTGCTGTAGTAATCGTGGGTGGGAATGTTATTAATTTTCTTGCTTACTTTTTGGCAAGGAAGGACTTTTAAGATGTCTGGCTGTGAATGCGATGGTAGCGATGTATCAAGGGAAATCGTAGTGAAATCAGAGTGAATATTTTTTGTTTGACATTTGCTCTTTGATTTATTTACAGTGTACCAAGGCTAGTGTACCGGCCACTTTTATATGTAGTATTAGTGTAAGTCATTGCATGAGTTGTGTTATTTGTTTATAATTATAATTTTACTTTATTGTATACCCAAAATACATCACAAAAACACTACAACTACAACACACAACAACAACACCAACACTACACAACAACAACAAAACACACAACAACAACACAACAACAACACACAACAACACACACACAACAACAACACACAACTACACTTACAACTATACTTTCAAGGGCCAAAAAGCTTGGGTTTAAAAAAGTACTATTATTCTGAACTTTTACAAAGACTGAATGATAACTTCATCAAAAATTAATCCGCAAATGCTGCAAAGGTTGCTGCATCAGTCATGTATGTATTACGAATTTAAACTGCGATGCATAAAATCGAGCCTACCTACTTTTATGTCTAAAACATGAAGTTTTTTTTTTTTAATCTTTGACGTGCTAATGCAGGAACATCTCAAATAACATAATAAATACACTACCAATTCCATGCCTCACAAGTTAGAAATCATGACGTGATCGGCCTACATTTACGCACATGCATTGTACAACAGGAACGCATGTTCCGTTACTCATGTCGGTAATACCGTTGGCGTCGTCGGTAATACGCGCAAATTCGGCTACCGATGGCCACAATTTCAATCATCAATCATTGTGGCTGCTGAGACCCTCAAGTGGCGCAAATACTGTAAACCTTATGGGTAACTACAGCGTTGATCCCTTTGGGATCGAAACGCTCGGGTCATGGCGCCCGAGTGCACATCTCCTTTTTAAGGAAATTTCTCGCCGGCTGGTTGACATGTCACGTGACCTGAGGGTTGGGCCGTCCTTTGGCCAAAGAATTAGCATTGCCATTCAACGTGGCAATGCTGCCAGTCTTCTGGGACGTTTCCGGATGACAGCGATGCAGGAGAGTACTTCGATGCCTAAGTGTCCTTTTGTTTTTGTATTTATTTGTATAGTAAGTTATTTGGTCATTTAATTTAGTACAGTGTAAATAGTTAGTTATTAATAATTATTATAAAATTCTGGATGATATGAATCTTAAAATGAACAACAAAGTAATGAAATTTTGCTTTTGAAGACACCAATTCTTATTGATCCGAGACCCAAAATCAGATTAAGATTAATTAGACATTTTATTCATAATTGCCACCAAGCATAGGTACTTCTATTATACCAATACATACACCACTTTACAAGTTATAAATGATGACGTCACCACCCAGTATTTAAACACGCATGGTGCAACGTTACTCATGTCAGTAATACCGTCGGATCGTCGGTAATACGCGCAAAGCCGGCTACCGATGGCCACTATTTCTATTTTAATCACGGCACATAGAGTAAGTCGTAAATAATCCCTCGGCAGAATCGAACGTGCACTGTTGTTAGTGTTAACGCTAAAAATAAGTTAATGTGTGTTCGGCGTTAGGTGCAAGAATGCTAGCTTGTGGCGCGAATAGTTGGGAAGCTTGTAAGGATTTTATAGCGAGAAATATAGTTTGCTGTTTGTTTGGTTTCGGATTGCTTTTTGGAACTTGAAATATTACGTTTTGTTGACAGAATAGAAACAAGAAAGAAATAAAGAAAAAGTTTTTATTGGGACTCTCACAGAAAGATCACAAACTATACACAATTATAAAAAAAAAAACAAAATTATATATTTTTTTAAACAATTTTTTTTTTTTTTCATTTTTAGTAAATAAAAAAACAGAAAGTTCTGTACGAGGCCAAAAGGCTCCTATCTCAGCTCCAATATCATGATGCTGCGGCATTTAAAGTCACAAGGTAGTTAAAGTTTGAACCAACCATTTTGTAAAACTATTAGTAACATAAATATTCAAACATAATTACAATTTCTGCATACACTTTTACCGTGTCTTTGTTGATGTGTGATGAAAAACAATATTTAATTGGCAGAGTTTTCAAAGACAGTTGATTAAAAATATATCACTTTCTTTCACCTACAAAATGTATGAAGCAAAATTGAAAATTGGATGAACTTACCTAAGTGAAATCCAATTGTAATTTTGTGAACATTGATCTGAAAAATAATTACCCACCCAGCCCAACATCACCTTGCAAGCAGCTGAAACCCTGGCATAATGGGGGAACAAGCAGTATAATAATATTATAATATATAATATTCCCTACTTCAATCAGAGGGGCAATTCTCGTAATTTTAAGAACGTTCACAGTCTGATCTCAGTCTCTATCTGTCAAAAAATACTTCTAATTTCTGTACATTTTGACAAGTTTTTGACATTTGTTTGTCGCCGAGATGAGACTGCGACTAGATTTTGACCGTTTTAAATTACGAGAATTGGCCTTCAGGTCATCGACATCCTTAGCATACCGCTCAATAGAACCAGTATTCTTATTTTAAAACAACCCGTCTTCCAATTACCATACATCCCTCAATGGTAAACAAGATAATATTCGCATGTGTAGAAAAAATACCTTTTTCCCATTACTTTGGCAAACAAACATTTTAATCCGCGACCAGTGTAAGATGAAACTAAATAATGTAGTTTGAAAAACACATGAAGATCAGATAAATAGAGCCCAAGTTATAAACGAAGAGACTTGTTTCATAACAACAAAAATTCTGGAGAAAGATTTCCATTGCTGCATTACTGGAATAATTTCACCAATGAAACTGAACGCGTTCAGCACATCTAAACCACGTTCAAGCGCTGTCAGTTCCAAAAATTTTGTGTAAAATATTACACAAAATTTTTGACAATAGACACTGACAGTTCTAACGTGGTTTATAAGTGCTGATCGCATATAGTTTCATTGGTGAAATCCGCACAAAGAAGTTTGATATACCTCATGCATGATGGTGGAGCAATCGATATCAAAATATTTGTAAGACGGTGTCTTAACCAAAGCGATCGGTCGCACGATTATACGATCGTCCCTGTCATATGTCACTAATTTGTTCAGAAAACCTACGGAAGGCGCTCTCTATCGGCACTACGGACGACACATTAGGGTCCTCCGAACAAAATGAACGCTACAGTGTGTGTGCTCGCAGGACGATCGCTTTGGCTAGTACACGGCCTGACTGAAACTGACTAAAACTGAAAAAAAAAACAACACAGTATATAAAATGAAATGGCATACAATATGAAAATAGGAATAAAACACTCGTAACATGAGTGGTTTCTGTAAAGGTTCACCGGAATTCATTTATGTAACAGCTAACAATGCAACAACTCGTTAGCAGTTTTATCTATGATTGTTAGGCAAAAAAAAAACACGTAGGTACAACCGCACGTCGCGGTAACATTTTGCCCTTAGACTGGCCTAGAGTTTCAATAAAATTCGAGGCCAACTTATGCCACTGACGTTCGCTATTACTGCGCCACTGAACTTGTACACACGGCGACACATCAATCTATATACATTTCCAGTTTTAGCTGACCTCGCATTGTATAGGTTTTTAGTACAATCAAAAGTCCGCTTATACTGGTTATGTATTGTTCGATATATAGCCGTGCATACCACTTTGTTACCTCTGACGTGCCTACTGTACCTAT
This sequence comes from Apamea crenata, assembly GCA_949629185.1. Taxonomy (NCBI): domain Eukaryota; kingdom Metazoa; phylum Arthropoda; class Insecta; order Lepidoptera; family Noctuidae; genus Apamea; species Apamea crenata. The sequence continues at coordinate 17,983,864 of OX451360.1, read as the reverse complement.
CCACTTTAAGCCATTCTATTCACGGCCACCTCTTGACAACCTCTAGTGTTTTTCGGATACAAAAATCGCTTTCGCTCACCAATTAAACTCCTCGCATCCACGTTGCATTCGCTATCTCCGAGCTAGACCACGTACGTTTGTTTTCTTTTAATTAAGTCCAATTGAAAAACTCCTGTAGAAATAGAGTCGTAGTCAATGATCGCGACGCTATTTTAAAATCCTTTATTAGTAAGTAAGCTTTAAGTTGGTATCGGTTTTAATTGAAATGCTACTTAAAGGGTAGGGTAATTAGGTACTAAATGGGTTGTTAATTGGATAAAAGGAAAATTGATGATTGTAAGAGTTTTAATTCTTTATTATACATTAATTAACACGCCTTCTTCCCATGGCGGTAGATAGAAACTACAGAACGCTATCTGCCCCGATCCTTACATACTCCTATGTGCTTCGTTTACGATCATACGTTGTATAATTGCGTAGGTACTATAATTAGCAATCGCTTTAATTTTGACAGTTCAACAACATTCATTGCGTTATTAACGTTGTTGAGCAGATAACTTTTTCGAGCACATGGAGCAATGGATTAGCAATATCCTTTGGAATGATTCAGATTGAGATTGATAGTGTGTTACGTAATTAGGGTGCAGGTCGTACACGCACGCCGTTTGCGAGTACGCGCCTGACCTTTCTGAAGAACATTACCAATAAGGTCACAATCGGTCATAATGATAATTAATTCAGAGCATTTTTGGAAAACCGTATAAACATTTTTCTAAATATTTATTTTTTTACTGTCGTTGACGTCACTATTTTAGAACGTAACGGCTACAACCAAAATGGCCGGCTGAAATCAAGTGCTTTACACAGCTTCGGCCAGCGGTCATGCACTTAGTGGGTGCATTAGCACTGATAAATGAATTACTGGTGCTTGTTACAGCGGAATTACCGTGCTTCAGAATTATACAGAATGGTACAACAGTTGCTGTACTCAATTTTTGAAACCTTAGTTATCGAACAGCCCTAAACAACCTAACTATACTGCGTTTGAGATTTATTTGCCAAACATGTAAACAAATATCACTTATTGGAAAAATAACTTTAGTACCCACACAATAAAGTTCAGTTTACGCTACAACTTCAAACATTTTTATAACTTTTTCAATAGTACTAGTCACTCTGAAATCAACTTAATTTTCACTCAACTAATGTTGATTTTTGTTTAACTTGAAATAACATCAATTGGAAACATGAATTCGAATAGACCTTACATATGTATATAGCATAAGGGAAAATACTGCTGTTATGTAATTTATAATATAAAAATAAATAATATAGAAATATTTTTTGTATCTTTTTCTTTTCAGAATATTCACGAAAAATTTGGTAGTTGATTCAGTAGCTTATAAACAAAGAGTTTATAATGCGACTTTAAAATAATTCAACACCAAAAAACGGACCCAAGACCGGAACCGGAAAATTTCCAAAATACTCTAGAATAGCACAAAATAAGAATTTAACGTAAACAAGCCCACTATCCATTAGTAGCCACGAAGTTAGCTGGCGTGAAGAAACTAAATTCCCCCAGTGGCCAATCTACGTAGGCGTTACTAGGGTAGCGTTGAGAGGGGCCCCGCAATATGTGGACTATCTGCAGTCATTCCTATTTATTTGGGGCGAACCCTTAAGTTTTTGACTACAAACTTTGGGGTACGAAAGTGGGTTCGCAGGAAAATAGGGGTGAGAAAACTGTGACGAAAAAATTTGTGTTTTAATGACTGCACCGAAAATGCGGGATTTTCCCTGTTATTTTAATGAAAACCACAAAGTATTAACTGCTTATTTAATTAAAAAACGACTCTCATCGTTTTTTTTAATGTGGAAAAAGTTTCAATTTGGTACTTTACCCTTTTAATTTGAATTTTTATTTGTTTTTATCAACAGGCTAATTTCTCGTAATTTAAAACGATCAAAATCTAGTCGCAGTCTCATCTCGGCGACAAACAAATGTCAAAAACTTGTCAAAATGTAGGGAAATTTGACGTATTTTTGACAGATTGAGACTGAGATCAGACTGTGAACGTTTTTAAATTTACCAGAATTGCCCCTCTGGTGTATTTGTGTGCTTTTTAGTCTGTGCTAAATAAATGTATTTTATTTCTTTCTTTTTTCTTTTCTTCCAGCTACAATACCGAATAAGTGACTTAAACAATGGACAGTTTTTCCATTGGCTTTTTGGCAATTAGCTTGAAAAGTCGTTCAGATGACGAAATATAACCTAAAAATCTTCTAACAAATGCCAACTAAGCATTTTACGCTTGTTCTACATTTCTTTCATTTTCCTCTCAGCTTCTCATTTCCGTTACGTCAGCTTTCCTAACACTCTTTCTTCTTCGCTCATCTCAACTCGTTCATTCCTCGCTTAGCTTCACAGAAGCGAAGATGTTTGGTTCGCAATACCCTTGCGATGTATACAGTATAAGGTATATTTAGGTATTATTATAACCTTGCTATTTTGGTGCTTGGTATAAGTTTTAGGCGAAAGCGATTAAGAATGCTTGGAAAATCTGTTTTTTTTTGTCTTTGTGCTCAAAATGATCTCAAAATAAACGTTTGGAATTAGGAAACCGTTCCACTGGGTCTTTTGCCATTTTGGCTCCAAGTAAAAACCAATTTCAAGGGGCCACTTTAGTTGACTTAGCTGTCAATTATTTAGAGGTTTCCTATTAGTAGCAAAGACTACATCTGCACAGATTCTCGAAATTATATAGAAAACATTATAACAGATGTTGTTCGGACCAGTTGCCGACACTCTAAGATCGAAATTGCTCCGTCTGTGTAACGCCTTAGAGGCTTCATCATATTAACAATACTTCTACAAAAATGTTCAGAGACCTTTTAATCGGTGTCAGTACTGCCTATTGACTCAGACAGTCATAGTTCTCTAATAACAGTAGTATTTTTCATTAATACTTTCACAATAACACGTAATTGCCATAGCGTTGTCAGGAACACTGTTCGATAAGGTCTCGTTCAAACACAATAATTATATTAAAGAGTTTTGTATCGCATGCAGTTATCAATGCAATAAAAGGCAATTGACTTAATTGCAGTGCTCCTACAGTTAGCTGTTAAATATAATTATGGCTAACCTATTCCATTTCCGTAAATTAAACGGGTTTTATGAAAGTTTTCAACTTTTAAACGGCCGTTTAAAGTGAGCGCCGCAAAATAAACACTAGTTTAAACATTTTGTTGCTAAAATGAAACAAAAATGGTTTTCCACTTAATTGAATACAGTCATCGGTTTCAATGTTATTGTTTTTAGCTGAAATTGAACACGAAATGGACGTTTATGGGCTTAATGTTTTCATTCTTAGGTAGGTACTTGGTAATTAGTATACAGCATGTATCAGAAAAGTGTTGTACAGACCATTGAGATGAACAACTTTCTCCATGGGAGCAACATCCTAATCGCGAAAAAAATATCAATAGTCTCCTACAAAATTTCAATAACTCATAATTTGCCTAGCCTTTTCCCAACTATGTTGGAGTCGGCTTCCAGTCTAACCGGATGCAGGCGAGTATTTTACATGGAGGAACTGCCTATCTGACCTCCACAATCCAGTTACTGGGTAACACGAAACCCCTTGGTAGGACTGGTTGTAAGACTTTCGGGCTTCTGACGACCCGTAATGACTGTCGAAGATCTACGAATGACAGCCAACGGCTTAACGTGCTTTCCGAGGCACGAAGAGGTCTTGTTATGTAAAGATGGTTAGCCATCCACGGACCAACCGCGACAAGCGTAGCTTAACCTGATCGATCGACCCGTGTGACTGTCCTTACTTAGCCACAAGCCCCTTTAAAACTTCAATAACTACTCGACCCAAATGTATAGGATGGCTTATTATTTATTCTCGATTACGATGTTGGTCCCATGGATAAAATTGTTCAGTTTACTGGTCTATACCACACATTTCTAATACAGCGTGTATTGGTATAAATATTTAGATTACTGAGCATTATTTAATGTAATGAAAGCGGGTTATTTCTGAGTTCTTGTGTAAAGGTGTGCATAATTTAATATTTTATTGTTCTTTTACACGAGTTTAATGAGTCATTGAAAACTAGCGACTTACGTCGCTTTTAAGCGCGTTGCTTCATGTTTAACGAAGCAACCATGAGTTTTTTTTTTCTGATTTAGGATACTTCTATGAAACGCTTATCAAGAACCAAAAAAAGCAAGCGGCTGTCTTTTACTATTGTTACCAAAAATAAAGATTTTATTTTTGGCGCCGGGTCCCGCATAGAGTCGTAGCATTATGCAGAGCGATGTTAACGTTTTGCGTGGATGTGACGCATATTTTTCCCCAACTTGTTACTTTTTGTGTTTGTGTTCTTTCTCTGCGTCATGTTTACCGCAAACAAATGTATGTACTTTCTTTCTTCTTTCTTTATATTTTTTCTTTCTTTTAAATTAATAAAATTCCTCTCCCCGCTGTCTCCTGTCACAGACGACTTGATAATACGTTTACATGCCCCAGATCATGCTACATTGCCTCTCTAAGACTTGCCCCTTTGAGTTTAATTGCAATTTCGGTAGGCTGTACCCGGTCTCAAAAATAAAATGCTTGGCTGAGACACGTTGGTTGCACACGTAATTAAATCAACGTTTTTGTGAATATGAAAAGAATATTATTAAAACAAATCGTATGAAATTAAAAGATTTCAGTGTGTTGTACTGTTAATGTGTATGTATACAATTTTTAATTAGGACTTCGAATTCTTCGAGGAATAAAATGTATGCCTAGTTATTTGGTAGGTATCATGAGCGTCGTCCTTATATAACTGAAAAATCGTATCAACAATGCTTAGATGAAGTTAAAATGTATTAGCCCTAGCCATAACTAAATTACATTTCTACTTTTTTACTGCCAGAGCGAATTAAAAAATAACTGACCATGTTTATCCTACTAATATTATAAACGCGAAAGTTTGTATGGATGGATGGATGTTTGTTACTCTTTTACGCCGAAACTACTGAACGGATTTGGATGAAATTTGGCACACAGATAGTTTATAACCAGTATTAATACATAGAATATTTTTATCTTAATATTTCCAAGGGATCGAAACTTAAGCGGGTGTAACCGCGGGGTGCAGCTTGTTTTTAATACAGGGAAAAACATACATATCTCACGAAAATTATAGGCTTATCTTTCTAACTGAGAGACAATAAAAAAAATGAACCATATTTTTTATCAGGTCAGATCAGGAATTCAAACCCAAACAATCTTTTTATTATCACTTAAACCCATATTACACCATAATATCAACATAAAAAAATCCATTCATCACGTCGCGTCGTCTCCAATATACGAACAAATAATTCATCATATTTCCACATAATTGCGTCAGGACAATAATTCTCGAGCATTGAGGGAAATTATTAATATGACAGTCGACGTAATGGCGTGACTTTGGTATGCGCTCCCATTCTTTACATTGGCATACCAGGGCAAGCAATAGCGGCTTTATTAATATTGCTATATATAGTGGTTCTGTATGGACATGTTGGATAAAATGACGATCTTTGGAGTGTGATCTTTGTGATATAGAAAAAATGATAAGAGTTGGGGATTATATTTCTGGTTGTTAGCTTTGTTAATTATGGTAGCCAGTCGTTAATTAAGTTAAATAATCAGTTTTTTTGCAAGGTTATGTACCTACCATCTAGTGTTCAAGTCGTTGTTGTTGGATAAAACTCCTTGTGGACTTTATGTTGAAAATTCGGTTTAGAGAATGAACAAAGTGCTCAGCTTCCATAGATTAAAGACAAATTCAGAAAAACATAGATAAAACTAGTGATGTTATATTACAAATACATAACACATATTTATTTATAAAACTAGTGTTCTTATACTAAATGCAGAAAAGCAAACCAACATTGTACACTGATATTCTCACAGTTGTTAGCTACTTTATTGTAACTATTTAATTTTGTTACATTTTATGTTCTGTACTGAACAATTACTATACCTACATATTGTTGTTAAGATACCTAACTCTTAATAAAAGCCCAATGTATGACGACTTATCTTCTAGCTTATAACCGATGAGTCACTGGACATTCCCTTAAATTGATTCCTCACTCACGCGAGATGAGTAATCCTATCCTTTGGAATTTCCTGGAAAAAGCCTGACTTCTTCAAATAGCTAAAATTCCACGTTTATCTCCCGATGCTTATTATTGTTAAGCTTTAATTCCAATACTGCTTGGCAAACAGATCGTAAATAAAGTTTTATAGCCCAAAATATAAAACAGTAGTTTTGTTTTCGGTTTTGCAGTTTCAAAACGTGCTGATTTCTGAATTGATAGTTTTAGGAAAGTAGGTACGGAAATGTGGTTATTGTGGATGCTTAAGAGAACCGTGAAATAAGTTAACTACAATGATTCCTACATAAGCTTCCGTTTAGCTTTTTCTTTTGAACATAACAGCACCATCACAAAAACATCATTTATAATAATATTCTAATGTTTAAAAATATAACTTATATGTGTTTATATGAAAATAAAGGAGATAATAATAATGTAGAATGTGAGCTCGACTGTCATTGTGCCGATTGTCGTATCAGCCAATGGCCGAAAGCCTTGGTCAACATTTATCGAGGCTCTCGTTAGGCGGTTGGATCAAGGGCCTGATTCAGAAGGCAATACTCCTCGATTCGGCTCGCATTGTGAGTAGGATCCTGTCTCTGGAACTACCGGTAGCTTGGACCCTGCTCCCGACACAGGTGGATCACTATTTTTTTATGTTTTTTAATGTTTTTATACCTAATTTTTATATTAAAAAAATATTTAAAATGTAATAAAATAAGATAAGTAATTATATAAACGAAATAATAATAATAAGTATTTATTTTCTCACCTCAATAAATATTACAGTCATTGTTACATATGATATACATATATAATTTTTTTTTCATTAAAAATCATTTATTCAAATTAGGCTAAGAATCAGCACTATTACTAGTACAGCAGAACGGAAACATTACATGAGCCAGTCCATCAAAATGCCCGCGCCTCACCACTTCCTAGGGTTTTAGCTTAGAAGAAGAATTGGCGCAACACGGATTGTGCTGCACCTCTTTTACACATGCATGCATGATATACATGCATTTGTGTTGCTGACAGCACAAATGCATGTATATCATAGTCATTCTTATCAGTCCAACAACCTATCTATAAGTGCCAATGGCTCCTTGGCTGGTCTATCAAGCAGCAGATTCGGTCTGTTGTACTGTAGGCGTAATTTTGAACAGTGATTAATCGTACATCATTATATCGATGTACAACAACAACAGTACAATTGATATTGGTCTTTTTTCTCTCTCATTCTCTTTCTCTTCCCATCTATCCTCAACCGACAACTTTCCCTGACGACACAACAAAACATTATATTCGATCATCTGACGTTTGTGGCGTTGTTTATCTGTCAATCCGTCACAATTTTCTATATATGTCGTAACATCCAATCGTCTTTGAGTACAGTTTGCTCGACGTTTATTTAATAAAAACGTCATGTTGGCAAATAACGCGTGGATATTGATTAGGGTTGTGAGCAATAGATCTTGGTGTGTTACAAGGGAGGGGGTGGAGCGGGAATTTGATAGTTTAGTAATAGTTTAAGGAATTTGTGAGCTTTGATAAATATCGGCCTCTAGTTACAAGAATTTGTCCCATGCCTAACCTACATAATGCTTTATTCCGAACTTACTGCGCCCCGCATAAGTCCCGGTCCCGTGAGAATATCAGGGTTAAAAGTATTCCATGTCCTAATCCAGATAATTGTCTACTTATTTGTTAAATTTATCCAAATCTGTTAATCCGTTTTAGCGTGAAAGCGTGACAAACACACATACGAAAATTCATTTTTTTTTGTTTCTTATATTTTTAATACCTATTAATTTAGATAAATGTTTAGGTCCACGTGGAATAGAAAATCATTACAGTGACTGTCTTCTGTAAGAAGCACGTTACGATTTAAATAAACTGTAATAAATGACCAAAATTTTAATCAAGGGTTTTTGGATAGGAAACGGGTTCAGTAGAACATTTTGGTATGGGATTTTTTACCTACCTGGATCCTTAACATTTTCAACCACATCTTTCTACAACTATTTATGCTAACCACAAACGAATAATCCTTAAAACTCGCTCGCTATTTTTACTAATTTGTACCGCAGCAGCACAGTTGGTGCGGGTGCGGCCCGCCTATCTGCACCGTATATCGGAGGCGTCGGCCGCTGTAATTGATTGATACGTCCAACGGGTTGCCCCCAATGTTTTGTTTAGATCCACACTTGCTCAACACCACCCCAGGAAATTGGATTTTTTGTATAAAAAGCACTCGACTTTCAGCTGTGTTAATTGATCGAATGGTTTTTGGTTGGAGTTTTCCTCACCTATTAAGGAAATAAAGGGAAACTATTTTAGAAGGGGAAATAGCGTCATGCATATACTGGAAAACATCCTCTTTGGTCGAACGTAGGTGTGAATTTCTTGATTTTCATAACTATTGTATCAACATGCTTAATAATTGGTTGAATGGTAAGTTGAGCTTGTAGATACGTATAATATTTTTATATTGCAATTCTTTGTATGGGATAAAACAACCAGAGAGTTGGTCCCAAATACTAGCAACCGTCAACGCAGTAGGCATGAAGAGTTGGCGGGAGGACCTCGTCTGTTGTCGTAAGGAGTTTGTAAGGTCACAAACAGCAGAAGATTGACACACACACAGAACAGGGACACAAACGGCTGATAAAACTAAAAATAATAATTCCATTTCCATATGTTTTTATTTTTTCTTTTAACACCTAAAAGAATTTGGCATACGTCTATTCTCAGAAAATAAACTTCCTTTGAATCAAAAGACATTGTACCAGCGCTCTCAGAAGTGTTAAAAAAAATTATTCTTATGTAAGTGCGATAGAAGTTCAGGCACTTTTGACTGTATTATATTTTGCTGTTTCGGCTTACAGCGGCGACGGTATCCCAGCTTTTAAAATTTTGTTCGGCACGATGCCGCGATGTCAAGGGAAGCAAAGCTTACCTAAGGCTTGGAGATGTAGCTTGTGAATGTGGTTAGAACTAGAGTGAAATCTTTGCTGGTGTTGTCGCTAGGCATAATGCCTGCAAGAAGACAACGTCTGTGATATTTAACTATTTATGATTGTAGCTTGGGGTAGGTCTATATCCAGCTGTGCAAAGATGACGATGATGATGATGTTTATGGCTTGAGCAGAATAGATAACTATTTATCCAGGGAGGTAATTTATTTTTCAAACAAAAAAGAATTGTATCTTTGGAGAAAATATGTTCCATAAACCAAAGATTTACACCAATTGAAAAGGGTTATTGCAGACAAAAATTATATTTTCAATTTTTTCATAACATTATTTAAGTCTCCAACTTTACTACCCTTTTAAGTTAAATATAATATAAGCCCCGCCTTCCTTTTTACTTTTCTTCCTTTTTACATCCATCCCACAAACCCATACATTTGTGCTAACAAAATAAACCCATTATCCCTTCGCTGAAGTTCATGTTCAGTCCATTCATTACGTCATCCGCACAAAAGACGGACGTCGGTGCGGTACGAGTCCCATGGGCCTATGTGTTTATTTCTTCTTCTTCATACGTAGCTTTTAGCTGACCTTACAGTTTTGCGTTTGCACAATGGAGTGAATTTTCATCGCTAGAACTCTAGTTTGTTTGTTGTTTGTGTGTGTCTCTCTCTCTCTGGTTTGTTTTTGAATATTTTTTAACAGTAAAATCTTGGTTTTATCCGATGCGAAGTAACTAATTCCACCACTATTGTAATATTTACAGGTATTGATATTTGAATACCCATTCAATCTCTGTCATATTTCTTTTGTTTTTTTATCTTGGTATCCAGTCCCTTCATAACGTCATCCGTACAAAATGCGTTTATTGGCATTATAGCAAAATACACATTAAGACTTTGGAATAACAAACAAATAGGGAAGTGTGTCCTATGAGCCTACGTGTTTATTCCTTATTCTTCCGAGTTCGTAGCTTTTGGCCTGAATCATTTTAAAGGATATTGCTAATCCATTGTTTAATATGTTCGAAAAATTTGTCTGCTCGACTACGTAAATAACGCAATGTAAATAGGTTGTTGAACTGTCAAAATGAAAGCTATTCCTACTGTTAGTGTGTTATGATTACAAACGCATTGGCATTGCATGTTTTTGTTGATATTGATAATTTTGATAATGCTTGAAAATTCATTTGAATAACACATATGTGAAGGCAGGATCATTTTTCATTACAGCTCTTTTAACAGGTCACTGAAATTAGTGCTAATTTCTGAACCGAAATGTTTTTGTTCTTTTGCATCGATATTATGTTAAGTAGTTTTGCCACAGACGATTCCTCCATATATGTATCATAACTTGTTTACTCAATCCAAAACGGAAATCCTATAATTACTGACTTACCTTCCTATGTTTGTACACTGTAGTATACCTATTTCTGTTTCACGAATTCCAAACCGACTGTTAACTCAACGTGTAGGTACTAAAGTCACATATTCGGGTCGTTACGTAGCACGTTTCCAAATATCTGTGGAACGATGCTAATGATTCCCCGTATCGCGTTAATTAGGTACCTACCTACTTCATAAGGTTTGGTAAATATCTAGTCACGCGGTACACTTCAGATTTCATTTGTTTTGAAGATAATAATGATACACGTGACCTAACACTGTAGGGACATTTGTAGGCAGCATTAGCAGTTTTATAATTAATATTATATTTACTTAATATTAATTATAACAACTGCTAATTAATTATATAATGTTGAAAATTTTGACGATTCAATACACAAATTAAAATTAAGTGTGTATTATTTGAATCAATTGTTTTCATCGAACTAACAAACAGCTGTTCAATTTATTGTGCAAAGAAGGATGCTTCAATAATTTGAAAATACTCTTTTTTACTCTAAAGTATTAACATACATAATTATATATAACAATAAATTGATGGTATTCGAAGTTAATGTGACCATTTCTGATCCTTACATGAACTCTACTTTTGCCTTTACAAAGCATTTGAGGCTCCCATTCCAACATTCTCCAACATTTTAACTTCGTCTTTTACTTCGACATGATCACACAGACGACATTCGTGACAGTTGCTACGGTTTCCTCATACAATATTAGTTTGAGGCTCATTGGCTAAAGCTCGCGCACGATGCATCTTGTCAATATTTTATTGCTATCAAATATTTAAACCAGACAATTCTGTATCTGTGTAGTCTTCAACTTTATAGTCTTTATTTACATTATTTACTTACTTTAGTTCTGTTTTATTCTTGAGTTTTTCAGACCTAAAGCGATATACGCATAACTTATGCATGCAAACCTTTTTTCTTCCTTGATACCCCTCGTAAGTTTTTACTATGAGTTTCATTGCTTGTGCGCAGAAATAAAACTAGATTTTTACAGCTTAATATTGTAATTAAACTTTTTTTGGCATTGAAATAAACCCAACATGCAATGGACGCTCAAGGGAAACCCAAAGTCACCACAGTTGAAGTTGGCAAAAGAAGCCGTTATCAAGAGATCATATTTTTTTGGAATTTATTGCCGAATTTTAATAACTCTCAAAATAAACACGCGAGGCCTCTCATAACATTGTGTCCCCCACGAAACCACTGCCCAACCAAACTTTTTATAACTTAATAGTCCAAAGTCAGACTAAGATCAATTCGTACCAGAAGACGAAACCTATAACTTGAAGCTAAAGTTGAAAAGCATCACAAACAACATCGACCGTTTCATACAAACAAAGAACTCGACTCCAAACTCCGGAATAAAGAACCACTTCAGACATCCAATCGATCGGATCTCATAGAAGCGTTAATACCGGCGGTACATTCAAAAATCTGTAGCGGAATAAAAAGGTTGGCCCCTATTATGCGGGCAACAATGGCCCCGACTGAAAAGTACCCCGGATACCCGCTGCAACATTATAATAAAAGGTAACTGCGAATAGGTTTCCGGGATAAAATTTTATTGTGAGGCATCGACAAAGGACCTCGCTGCGAACAAAAGTCCGTGGAGATCCGGGAACAATCCGGGACTCGGTGACGAAGATATCGTGCTGTAATATTATAATTATATGTATCCTGAGTGCGGGGGGTATTGAGTCTGTTTGTGATCAGCAGTGAGTGGCGTGTGAGATATGAACTTGTGGTGGGTTGTTTTTGTTTTTAGAAATGTTTTGTAAAAGGAGATGGATACCGGTCCCATGCAAGCTTGGCCCAGAAATGGACATACATAAAATAAAATGTATTATGAAGCAATAATAGTGTTTCAAAACCCTGTATATATTTGTTCGTCGTAAAACTTCGTGAAGGGCCTTAAGACCGTTCCCAAATCTGATGACTGCAAACCTGTCAAAAAAATTAAATTCAAACCTGTCGATCACGGAGTAATCCACTGTCTTCCTACAGATTGAATTTCACTAAAATCTAACGACTGTATCACAAATGATTCATTTGCTATGCCCCAGTTGTCCGAGAAATCATATCAATTCTTACAATAAGCATGTCCCAATTACCATCTTATTTCCAGAACTGGCAACATACTCGTAAAAACCTCCCCGAATACTTGAATATTTTTTTTTTTTGTATAAGATTTGCCAAAGCAACGCTTTGTTCGCCTATTATCACACCAATGTGTATTATAAAAACCTCATTTCCTTTATACTCCTCCCATATATTTAGTCCCGGAGTTATTACTCTTTTACCCGCCTATAATGACTCTAGTTTGTACTGGAAACGTACAGGGAAATTCATATTTCAACCCCAAATTATGCACTTAGAAAAATTACTTCATACCATTTGCTGACTAATAATATTTAATTGTTACTCGCACGTTCGTTTGCAAATGTGTTAACATATAATTTTGCTATTTGTATTCTGTTTATATTTTTTAAACGATAATATAAACATGGCTGTAATAAGTCAGAACCACTGACCTATATTATACAAGTTCGCTGGACATCATACTATAAATGACAAAACGAAGAAATTTTATTTTCGCCTTTTTGGCGCTGATAGCAACGTGAGCGTCCGTGAAACTAATATTGATGATAGTGAATTTTACAAAATGCGCATACTCTCATGATAAAAATGTTCTAAATATCTCGTAGTAAACACAAAGTGTATAAAAAAGGTCTTATTTCACGATTTAGACCTAAATCATCAGAGGCGTACCAAAAGAACACAACGGCCATTTGCAACAATGTATCAATTTTAGTTCCTGAGACGCTCGAGCGCAGCACTTTGAATCGGCACAAAAAACAACTGACCGATTGTGAGAATGTATGAAAACACTAATTCAGCTTCCCCGCCGCTGTTAGTCGGCGTCCGAATAGCACGTTTGGTGTGAACGCGGCTTTAGATAACATGTACTTTCTAACTTAATCTAACTCATTTTTGATTCACAAGGATGCCTCAACTAAATGAGGTATTTCTAGCTCGCAGTGAGCGAGCGTGTTTATGAATACCCAGTTATGTGAAATTATTGAAGAGATCTTTACCCTACTTAAATAACAACTTATAGTGCAGTCATAGTATTAAAAATGAATCACAATATAAGAAAAGCAAAGAGCTTTGAAGGTCCGTAGGTAGCGTACCTATTGTCCGCCATTTTGATTTTTTCTTAAATGGCGGCCCCGCTTGATCCCTATATAAATCGATAGCTGACATCAATGCAAACATAAAACATATAAGACCAAACCCCTTAAGTATCACGTTTCCGAGATGTTAACGTTCAAAGTTGATCACGTGACATACATTTTTTTTTTTTACTTGCTTACATCTTGTTTATATCATCATCATCAGCCTATATCAGTCCACTGTTGGGCATAGGCCTCTCCTATTGCACGCCATTCAACTCGATTTTCGGCAACTCTCATCCAGCTGCTACCAGCTATCCTGCGAAGATCGCCGCTCTACCTAACCTGAGGGCGTCCTACCTTACGTTAGCCGATTCGCGGTCTCCACCCAAGAACACGTCTACTCCAACGGTCATCGGTTCTTAATGTTGATATAGATATTTATAATGTAGATGTTTGAAATAATTGAGGGAGGCCTTGGCTTTGCAGAGGGACACACGACTGATAATAATAATAAAAGCAACGCCAGCTAAGTTATTATAGCCATTTCGATATTATTAACCATAGTTATAATGTCAGAAACTCCTAGTACTCGTAAAACGTGCGCTAATAATATAGCTTTCGTGACTTATTAGCGTCGATTACGTCGGGTGTGTCAGCGGCAATCGTCACCTGTCGTGTTAACTGTGATGGCCGACGGAAGTGCCTGTAATGTTCTTTAAAATGTTTTGAGAACAACACAACTAGTATTTAATATTATGTATAGTGGTAGAAATTAATATAAGTAATTATGTTTTTAAGAATAACAATACCGGCTTGTTATAAATAAAACTGAGGGAAAGAAACGTCTTCGCCCAAAGAGAAAGAACGAACATTGATAACTACGCTTGCGATATCAGACTATTAGCTATTTCTATACACATTATAATCTAATGTCGCGTTTCTTGTCTTTCTGTGTAACCGCGTGGTTCTTTTATAGTACGAGACGGAATTAGACGTGGTTTTCACCATTATTTTAGAGAATTGATTCCGTAAGGTTTATGTGTATATTCACTAACTTAATATACATAATAAAAAATCGCGGTGTTTTTTCAAGTCGTAAAAACCGTGCGAAGTACTTTAAAAGTTCACCTTACGATATTTTACTTCATCGGTGTCCATGGTCTTAAACAGTACATAATATTTCGTATATTATGTACTGTTTAAGACCATGGACGTCACTGAGCGTCACATAGAATAAAAAATGTAATTGCTAAGTTCCAAAACCGGATCCTCATGCTTTACATCCCTTAGCATTCTGGCCATAACAACTGTCATTTTATAAACTAACGTTGGCCTAATTAGTGTTACCACGGTGCAGATCTACAAATCTTTAGTTAGTAACACAGGTTAACCAAAAACTATGATTGGATTTTCTTTTCACAAAATTTTTCAGGTAGGTTCGGACCGAAATTGGAATTGTGCCCGATTACTAGTCTCGCATGGGATTCTATACCAGCCATCACTGGTAAATTGACAGGCTTTATAATGTTTGTATTTGGCATTGAATTTTCGTTATTTGATGGTAAATTGATATTGTCATAATTATGTCAGCTGTGTGATGATATTTTATTCCATTCTCATTTTTATTCGCGTAAATATATTCTCATTTTCTTTCCCAATTTATTACTGTTTGCCTTCACCGAGATAGAACGAAATAAAACTGAAATTTATATTAATATTAGAGAAAGTAGCTTCGGGAATTAACGATAACTGTTTATCAACCTTTGTGGTTGTGTGTCACGATACCTATTTCGATTCTTAATAGGCCTATTCCCCGAAGGGCGGGCACGCACGTATCCATTTTGATATTAGCGATCACACACCTAAATTATTAAGTCATAGCCCAAGGGAATATTGCGGTTAAAGTATCATTATTTTCGTCAAATTTTGTTTACGAAATTTTAATTTAATAATGGTGGGTGACGTCATTGTTTTTGTTTTGTAGGATGCAAATGGCCTAAAAGCTATAAGGCATGTAATTAAAAAAACTTACAACTCTTTGCTTACTCTATGAATGAAGTAATTCCGAAAGTTTTTAAAGAAACTAAAATCAGCACAGCTGTATCTTTAAACAGAAGCTATTGTAGTATTATTTCAATTTCTTTTTTCTTGAAAATGTAACATGATGAATTAACTGTAGAGAGAATCTAGCACTCGATTATTGTGTTCACTTTTGTTTTTCTGATCACGTAATGATAAACCAACAGAGCAGTAGTCACGTGTTGTAGGTCGTAGGTTCGAACCCAAACGGGGGCCAGGGGCTTTACTTTGTGTAAATTATTTCATCATCACAGCTCTCAAAACTGTGAAGGAAAACATCGTGAGGAAACCGGCGTTTTCTAGAACCACAAATTCGAAGACAGAGATGTCACATCTACCAACCCGTAAACTGGTCCCGCGTGGCCCTCTCATAACACATGGGAACATTATAGGTTGATTATGCTAAACAAACAGAGGTAACTTTTCAGAATTCATCACAAAACATTCCTACAGTTTTCCTAAACAGTACATTAAGCCGTTGTATCTATTATTAACACAAGAAAGGGTACCAAACTTCCAATTTGCATGGCGAAGTTCTGACGAGCAAATTCTGTGAGTCATGGTGACTAATACTGGGAGGTCATGAACTGTCCATTATTTTACATGAAATTGACTAAACTTTGTCGTTTGACGCGAGGAGCTCAGGAATGTCTGGAATTATGTCGGCATTTGATTGATAGTGAATTTGTGGGACAAATTGTATTGACATGGTGTTACGTTGTTCAAATATTTGGTTGGGCCGTGGTTTTCTGTTGAGTTCCTTAGAAATTATTGGCTGTGAGTAAAGTTACAGACAGCTTTGTAATGTGTGGTAAAATGTATAGTTTGTAGTACAGAATCGTTATTTGTTTTGGATTGGAAAATTGTTTCATCAAAATATAATATTATATTACAATTCCGATGCGATCAATCTCATTTGGATCATCATATCCTTCTGATTTATCATCAACATCTTCATAGCAACCTAATTTTGTAACACAAAATCCCAACCGAACATCCAACATATTACCATCTCCAAGACTCACGAACCTTGACACAAAACAAAACACACCACAGCAGAAACAAACGGAACTAATACAACACTGACCGAATCCGAAACACTTCGCCTCAACATCCGCTATCGTAACAATTTATATCCAAACAGTCCAATCCAAACATAAAATATGAAAGTAGAATACAGGCCAGATGCAAGACTCACAAAAGGATCTCAATACATTTGCGTATGCATCGCTTATATCGCCTCCATAATAGACTTGAACGGATGCCAAGAATGCACCAATTGATTATTGATATTGCTATAGTATTGGTTTTCGAGAAAATGAGCTTCAATCTTAACGAAGGGTGTGCTTGAGTTATTTCATATTATTTTTAAGCTTTGTGGATTTCGTGAGCTTGTTGGTGCAGTAAACAAGATGTTTGTGCTGTTTCGTCGCGAGGACAATTCGTTCGTTGTGTATTATTTTCCGCAGTATTTACTTTGGAAAATGAATGTTGTAGACAGTGAGTTTTAGTGAGTTTGAGGAGCTCGTAGCTAAGTAATAACAACCGCATAGGTCGATCGATCAGGTTAAGCTACGCTTGCCGCGGTTGGTCTGTGGATGGGTGACCATCTTTACATACCGAGACCCCTCCGTGCCTCGGAAAGCACGTTAAGCCGTTGGTCCCGACTGTCATTCTTGTCGTTACGGGTCATCAGAAGCCCGAAAGTCTGACAACTAGTCTCACTAAAGGGTATCGTGTTACCCAGTAACTGGGTTGAGGAGGTCAGATAAGCAGTCGCTCCATGTAAATACTGGTATTCAGCTCCATCCGGTTCGACTGGAAGCTGACCCCGACATAGTTGGGAAAAAGATAGACAGATTAAGTCAGTTTTAGTGGATAACAGCAATATAAGTGGATGATCTAATTTCAATTTTATTTTGCAATAAAGGTAAGTTTATGGAGCTTCAACATGAAGAAATTTGCCTAACCTTAGCCAAAACCCTACATTAACCTAATCCACAGTTTACCAACCAAACCAAAAATTACCATCTACTTCAATATTCAATTGTGCCCTCCTTATTCCGTTAGTACCATACAATTTGGCTAACCAAATTACACAGTAGACGTTATCAATTACAGGATAGGTAATAGCATAGGATAAACGTTGATCGTGTGCGCAACGTATGTGTAGTTGGGTTTATGTAAATATACCGAAGCTTCGTCCGAACACTGCCAAGAGCCGGCATCTAGAATCAATTTGCAAATTACCTAGTAGGTTATATACATAGACGCTGTAGCTGTAAGTGGAGATATAGATTGCTTGGCCGCACATGTAGGTTTAGATGTTACACCAAAATTCTGTATTAGCGATTAACTTGTTTGCGGAAAACTGAGCGGAATTTCAAGCAGCTTTCAACTGATTGAAAGGTGTTTGAGGCTTTTCGGTTATTAAAAATTTAAGTTTTGGAGAATTCTACTTCGTCTATAGCTGAAGTAGGAGTGGATAAATAGTAAGACAAGTATCTTCTTGTAAATCGTTTGAAGTAAAACAGTTGTTAATAAAAATAAATAAATTTAAAAAAAAAATATTATTATTATATTATATTATTATTTATTAATAAATAATATTTAGAGTCACCCACCCACACATTTACATTACATTAGAACAAAAATCATCAAAATAATAAAACTTGTAGGCGAATTCTCGTGGTTGAAACGTTCAAAATCTAGTCGCAGTCTCATCTCGGCGACAAAAAAATGTCAAAAACATGTCAAAATGTAGGGAAATTAAATGTAATTTTGACTGTGAACGTTCTTAAAATTACGAGAATTGCCGCTCTGACCGTAACTATAATCAGCCTATAATGTTCCCACCACTGGGATACAGGCCTCCTCTTTGTGAGAGAGAGTCGGCCACATAATATATACGAATGACTTAATCATTAATAGACAATGTCGTAACAGTTCAGCAAAACCTAATAATATACCCAACTTTAATAAAAATGATGAAATGATTGCAACATCTTCCAAATAAGAAATTTCTTAGTAGCAAAAATGCATAACCATTCTCCAAAAGACCAACCTTTATTTCTGCCGATTCCTACATTTTCAATATAACAAACAGGGCGCACCTTCTTCGTTCGGCTGATTGATATTGGCTCGCTTATTTCGGTCTAATGTTTACGGCCGCATCAAGGTCTGAACGGATCGCGTGAAGTGGGCCACTGACAGTGCTCACAGCGTTTTATGGATGGTGTTAAAAGTTGCAGTGTCTCGTGGTCGCTGCGGCCTTTATGTTAGGTGCCTTGTGGCTTAGAGTTTTTGCACTTTTTAGGTTTTGTAATACTGCTTATGTTTGGAAGAATTCTACTGAGTAGTAGGAATATGGTAGATCTTAATTTACTAATTATTTTAAATATTCTGAATTCCAGCATAATAATACATATAAATATTATAGTTCTTCTATATATATAGAAGAACTGTAATATTTATATATAGAAGTAGAAATTTCGTCGTCATTATAATAAATAAATAATAATAAGTATTTATTAGCACAATACAAGTTTGACACATATTAAAATACACATAGTAGTCACTAGAAAGAAAAATTAACAAATAGGAATAGTGTACAAGAGATGGTAAAAGTACAGTCAATACAGAATTTGAGCCCTGCCTCCTAAACTAGGAAGATCCTAAAAAATAAATATTACAAAGATAGAGGAATGAGATGAATCTTTAGGTATTATTTAACGTTTCCTTTCCTTTTCTTGGTTTTTAAAGATTGTAATAAAAAGTGACAAACTGATACTCTACCATCTAAGAGCAGCGATAAATATCCGTAGTTCCATAAAACCTTAAGTTATTAGAAACCACGTTTCAGTTTTCCCATCATTTCTTGAGTAGGAAACTGTGCTTAAAATATTTAATTCGAAACATTAATGTTCCGAATACATTCTAAACATTAATGTTCCGAATACATTCTAAACATTAATGTTCCGAATACATTCTAAACATATGAACTGTTTTTAACAAAGCTTCAGGAGAAAAAACAGAATTGTCTTACCTTAAAACCAAAAAAAATATCATATGTAAAAATATAAACGACGTAGGTTCGACAAACTTAGGAAAACTAGGTATAATGTGGCCACAGCATACATATTGTATGCCACAAGGTAATATTTTAGGTCCTCACAGACCTAACCATTAAGTCCACTGCACATGTCGTTATTCTCTCATGTCCAAATAAATAAAATTGGTGTTTAGAGGGGAAATATAAAAACACGATCCTTCTACGAACTTGGACGATACCATAAAATGAAATGTAAATATTATAACTGCGGGGATGAACGTAAAAATGCCATAAAATATTGTGGTGCTATCTTTATTGCTTTAATAGAGGAATTATTGGTTTATTTCTATTTATATGCTAGTGTTGCCATTTATGTGGGTAATTCTGTCTTGGAATTTTTATTTTTTTTGCGTGTGTTTGACGTGATGTTAATGGCGCGCTACCAACAACCAGTCAACCAATAAAAATTTTATCTTAAAATCAGCCCGAAAATTCTATATATGCAAAAATGCCAAACATGATATTAATTAATTTCATCCACATGCAAAAGTAGATCTAATAATTTATCGTATTTAAAAACACATAATCGGTATCGTTAACCACATCACAATTTTGTGAGTACACAACAAACAACAACAATACCTAACTAAAAAACAACACCTACACAACTAAACAATATCTAAAGTACGTTTTTTAATCCCAGATACTAATCTGACATTTAATTATTTTGTGTTTACGTTTTTTTAGTACAGAAGTTTGACATTACACCTGTCAAATTAGTATCTGGGTTTAAAAAACGAACTTTACCTACCACCGGACCGACCGTGCTGCCCTCACTCGGTCGCGGTAAGCATGCTCGGCGAAAAGTGGCGCATATTACCCTCAGTTTAGAATTATTATTTTTTGTTTAGCCTCATCGATGATACATGTTTATATCTAAGTCATATTATATTATTGTAATGTTTTACCCTGTGCTCCAACTTGTCAGTGAGTGCATTACACTTAGTTGTAAAATGCGTTTAAAGGCAGTGCTAAGATTTTTGTGCTTTTTTTTAAATATTATTGTGTAAATTCAGTGTGAAATGTGTGTAAAGGTAAGTTAGCAAAGGAACTTGTGTATGGTTGTACACAATTAAAATAAGATCTTATTGTTTGCACTTTGTGTTATTATGTTAATGATAAAGACTTTTAAAATCAATCAATCAATGGTATTCTAAATGAGTCTCAGAACGAGAAAAATATGAACAACAGCTGAATAGCACTTCTAATAGCATAAAAATAAGGTAAGAAAAGTTAGAAAAAAATAATGTGAAGAACTGAACTGACACTTCCATTGAAAAGATTTCTATAGAACTGTCAGATGAAAATATTGAAGAAATTTTAATTGCCTACATAAAATATACTTCTGATCTGAATCAAGTCGAAACCGCTGTGAAAAGTAAGAAAGCTCTTTTCAAACCATTTGCCAATACTTGTTGGACTCGAAGATTGCAATAGTGCACAATTAGATAGTGACATCATTGCATTGCCGACCTCATCTAGTTTTAAAATATGATTGACGTGTAAAAGTGTTTGTACAAACCTACTTACAAAATAAAATCATTTATCATTTATCATTTATCATTAAAACATGAACATCTTACAAAAGAAACTTCAATCATCTGTAAAAAAGAAATTCTAAAGAGAATATTCCAGCAATAGAGAAATTGACTGTAATATATTGGACTATTGTAGTTCCTAACCATGATATTAATTAACAAAGCTAGCGAGGTGTAAATAGATATAGTTTATATTTTAGAAAGACAGCAATTTCGAAAGGCATTTTCGAAATTGCTGTCTTTATAAAATATCTCAGTCAGCTTGAAAACAATTTTACTATCAAAATCCGAAACACAGACATAAATAATAACGACCAATACGTAAGAATTTTAAGACCAACAAAGCTGGATTCTAAAGAAAAATGCGCCAATTTATACCACCCGATACTTTTATATATATCACAATAGATATACCGTGAAAGCCGGGTAAAAAGCCATTTCCTATTTATCTCAGTGCCGCAACTGGGTAAGCAACAAATGTACTATAACTGAATCGACACATCCCTAGGGTGCAATTTACCGCCACGGTCACAGATGTTAGGAAACTACAGTTGGAAGGACCGTCTTACAAGAGGCATCATTTTTTTGTTCGAACTTATCTATCGCGGATTGTATATACTTGAATATTCTTTAGTTCTTGTTTGAGATGGAACTGCTTATCTTTCAAGTTGAAGGACTTTGTGGGATAGAATGTTTTTCAGAACATTGTATGCCTTGGGCTATGTATCTCTTACAATATTATACCACCTATCTCTTTATATCCTATATATCTCTCTCGTTGGGACGAATATCCATACACATATTCAGTCTATCAAAAATAATTAAAATAAACAAGAGTCACATGTATGTAAAACGTCATCATGGCAGGTTATTCCCGATTTGCATATTTGCTTGACCAGCGAGCAATGCCAATTTGATTGTAACTGTATGATATGCCCACGCAGCACCAGCTCTGGTTTTGTGCTGACTAAATAAAAATACGTGATCATTTAAAATATTTGTGAAAAAATCAGACGATGAAACAAAATAAATAATCTTTATTTATTTAATGCTTTATGCAGATGTAAAAACTGCAGATGGATTTAACGCATTAGCACATTAGCCATTTTCTTCTAGTAGGTGATACAGAGACAAAATAGCAAATCTGTCAAAATAGCAATAGCAACATCTCATAAATTCACGACGATTGAACGCCAATAATTCATTCAACAAACAGAACAGAATCATTCAAACCAAAATTTCAATAAAAGATATTGCAAGCAAATAGAAATAAGATTCTCAGTGAGGAAGGCACGGAGATCGAGAATCGGACAGTATAGGATAGTAAAACAGGAAAAGTGTATTGTAGAGGTGCCGGCGAAACATTTGTATCTGCAAGTCGTTTCGAAGTATAGAGTTACGGTGTCGAACCCCCAGAGTGTGTCTGTAGAGCGCATGTTCCTGAGAATTGTATCGAAAACTTGTCGAACAGTTCCCTTTTCAATTATGAAAAAGGAATTCTAGTAAAGTTCGAATTTTGCAAAAGGTTTTTGAAAGAAGAGTCGAAGGAAAAGCTCGTTGTGGATGCTACTTATAAAAATTTCTTTTCTTAAGACGTTTAAGAGAGACCGCTTAATAGCTATAAACACTAGGTTTAATAGATAGTTGGGTGATCTATATACCCTCTAATTTTCTTTTTACGTGAGTCATTTGGGCTGACTGAAACCGTGAAATGTAATGACTATTTTACTTAAATGTTGTTTTATCACAATAAACACAAATTGTAAGCCTTTCAAATGAAGATAAATTCTGTAATTTAATTACAGAGTACGTTGCAATAAAACTAACATCCTCTCACAATGACGTAAACAGCAATAACGTTGAGAATTTTCAATTACACACGCAGAATTTCAATTTAGAAACATCCAATACTTGCAGGAACGCTGCCATAACAAATACCCTCATTTCCATAAACACATCCAAAGTAATCGCCGAAACAAACGTTCGCGATGATACTATAGAACACAATGGTTTGTTAAATTGCCCTATTGTGCTTCGTTATCTCTTTATTGGCATATAGATATAATCTAAAACATTTTCTTGTGTTAAAGAAGCAAGTCGATCGGAACGAGGCAAGTGACCGGTCCCCAAGTCCAATTTAGCTTTGCGGATTCCCAATGGCGTGTTCTGTCCTTCTAACCCCGCAAAGTGCAGTCTGAATGTTCATGTAAAGGCCTGGTGTGATATGGAGCGACAAATTGTTGCGGCTTTTGTGTCGTGTCGATCAATGGGAGTGCGGGCAAGTGATGAATATTGTCACAGTGTATGTGGATGTGCCCTTCGGTTCTTTGGAAAAGGATTTAGACGTCTAGGAGAAGTGACTTGTACGAGGATTGTAGCTGGTGTGATCTTATAGAGGGAGATACGGAGATTGTAAAAGTAAGCGCGAAACTGACAGGAAAGTGTAACAAATTCAAACCAGACTTTTTTTCGTCTTTGCTTCACACCACAGAAAGAGTTCAACAAAATTACCTACAAGTCTCTAAGCAGAATTTTATACCATGTCCATAAAATCGAATCGCTTTTATTTAATAACACTAGCTTCTCTTCTATCCCTTTTAGCAGTACGCATTTAATCACGGCAGTTTTACTTTTTCCTCGTTAGTCGAGTCAACCATTACTTACTGAGGCACGCTGACCGCTCACTACATAACCGATTCCCGACGGTCAAATCGGCCACACCTCGTCTTTTTTCTGTCCATTTAAACGGATAGGCGCGGTGTCGCATCGACCGCGCCGGGGATTTGAATCACGAATTACAGATTAACTACTAAGTAAAATTGGCCGGTCTCTGTTTGTGTTTTGTTGGTATCGTCTGTGTTTACACGTTCGGGGATATTCGGGCGCCATCGGCTTTTTTGCAGTCGGCAGTTTGAACGCGTTAATAACTTGGATGAAATAGTGGATGTATTATCATGCTAATGTTTCACGGGTGAATAATGGGCATTCATTAAGTGTCATTATGATTAATGCATTGTGTTTTGTTTCTACGCCCTCTTGATAGGTCAAAGCATTGGACGTGTATTGATTATGGTTATTGAATTTAATTTGTAATGATAATGTAGCTAACTTTTGTTAAAATGACAAATGATAACACTGGATATTTTAGCATTTATGTAGACTGCAAACACCCTAATTACTAATTATTTCATCAAAACACGAGTGGACTTAAAACGTACTTGCTCTACTTGGAAAATAAAAGAAAAATACCTCTACAAAGGCGTCTAGAGGAAAGAAATGTTCTCTTATTTGG
The DNA here is from genome assembly GCA_949629185.1 of Apamea crenata. Taxonomy (NCBI): domain Eukaryota; kingdom Metazoa; phylum Arthropoda; class Insecta; order Lepidoptera; family Noctuidae; genus Apamea; species Apamea crenata. The sequence continues at coordinate 17,959,125 of OX451360.1, read as the reverse complement.
ACATTTGATACCTATTCGTTAATGGTGTGAGGGTAAGACTAGTACTGTGGGTATACATGTCGGTATGTTACTATGTTTGTGCGAATATACCACAAAGATAACCCTCATTGCAAATGTGATTTAACCATAACTACAGCTCGTAATAATAAATTCTGAGCTTATCCTTGATGAAGGTATCATAAAGACAACTTCTCAAGTGATATCAACACGAGATTCATAAACGGTCTTTGAAGGCACAGTTGGGCTTAATATATGGGGGCAAAAGGTCCATATTCGTGCATAAATTGTCATAGTTTACTAGCTCCTTGCCTACCGATATCTTTGTAACCCGATTCTCCAAGAAATAGGGATGCAACCCAAAATTTTCCATATTTCTCCTAGACACTTTGGGTCTTGGATACTGTCATATACTTTTATCTCATATAAACAGCCTGGGGTTCGAGTGATGCCCTCAATTTATGCCAAGTGTCATTATAAATTCCACCCGAACGGGTCTCGAGATGTACTGATTATGAAACGCTGAAACCTCTATTTTTAATTTTATCTCAAGTATCATCGGAGTGGTTCAATGTTCTACATTGTCGACGTCATAATAAACGCCACTGCATGAGAGTGAATGAACTTTGAATCGAAAGGTGACTAAAGTCGTAAAGATATCGGGTGACAAAGCACCATTGTGATAGCTGGATCTTAAAGCGATGCTTCTGAAGAGATGAATTTATATTCTACAACAAAAATAATTGTACAAGTTATATCAGTATAAATAAAAAGTTTTTTTATTACCATATTTGCTGACGTTTGTTTGTTAGTTTCAAGCAATATTTAGAAACACAAAGAAATCCCGATACATAGTTATATTACAGTAAATGAAAATAACAAAACAACAAACCTGACTATCTTTCTACTTTCACATTTATTAACACTGCGTTTAGGTTGAATTTAATATAATGTGTTCTGACTGTGAGCAATAACATTATAAACTATAACATTTACTCTATTTGCGTTCGTATCACCCTTAATTTAGATCTCAGTTTTGAATGGCAGTTGCCTTTTATAATCTTATATTATACACGTGAAATACATTATACAGAACCTTGAAACTTTCGGCTCCCTTTTCACCCTTTGGACGTCAAATTTAGTTAAATCCCTTCTTATCTGTACTTAGGATTAACAGTCAATCAACAACAGCCAGCATGCCTTCTTCTATATTCATTCAATTTAGAAGATTCTAGAATGCGTCGAGCAAGTTACAATGGCTGATTTCACGTTCACACTTTTCATAAATACTCACTGAACATAATTTTTATTTTACGTTACTTCAAGAAATATTATCAACATCATCCCCTTTGTAATTAAGCAATTGAAAATCCTTATCTATGACGCCTATTGTGCCAAGAAATCGATTCTCAGTTCAAGGCTAAATCCAAAGTCTGCTGTACCCCGTACTAATGTTCTGGCGTGAAAGAGCTACCCAAAGACTTTATTGAGATTTACGATGTACCAAATTTATTTATACGAAATCGATGTGGCATTCGATTACCATTTCGTTATACCTTTGTTAGAATACATTATTTACTTTCAGAAGTGAAGGATTGGGAACATATAAATTGGGGTATTTAATAGCTGGATGGATTAGAATCTTTGAAGGTGTTTATCACTCGTATTGTATTCCTTCTGATGTTCAATAGGTTTACACTGTAGGTTGTGTACCAGTATGTTGGCTCAAAAGATTACTTTGATCTTCTTCGCCTTTGTAGCCTTTGGCCGGATTTTGCTGTGGTCTGTTTGCTTAAAGAAACTGTTTGTGTGCTCATTAGCAAATGCATGGCGTCTCTCTATGAAATTGTGAAATAGGGTTAACGCGAACCTTATCAAAAAGGAAGAAAAAAATACACCTGGATAGAATTAAAGAGCTAAAATATAATGTTCTTGAAGTTCCGCTCATTAACAAAGTCAAAATGAAGAAACATTCTAGAATAAATTAAAGGAAGCAGATCGATAGTACCAAGGTGAATTTGTATATACATCTTTTTATTTTAGCGCAAAGCGAGCTGGGTAATTAATCAGCTGGACTGTTTGGTTTCAGTCCACGAGATGCTTGTATATTCTAATGTAATTTATTACAGGAATACCTATCACTTTGTGCTGGATTCTGAATTTTGCTAGCATAAACTGGTAAAGTTAGTACTTTGGAATGGATTCAATATGCTTGTATTAGAGTATTTATGAATGTATCGTCTCGTGTTTTCTGTTATTGGATATAGAATAGAAGTAATGTTAGCACGAATTGTATTGCTATGGCCTTTGGATTCAAATAAATAACATGAAAATATATGTTGTGTTATTGCAATACCTATTTGTTTAAAAGATTGTCATGATGGCGTTGTTTTTTCGATGCTGTTTTATATTTTTCAGTTACATAAGATTTTTATCCGCAGAAATATAATTTTATAACTTTTTTAACAAAAGAGCAAAGAGAGAGTGGTTTAAAAAGAGCAGTGGTGGGCCCGGTAAAATCGGCCCCGACAAACGAGACTTATGTGGATCGTGGGTTCGAATCCAAGCAGGCATTTTATTTCGTGTAATTTATTTTATCACCATTGCTCTCAAAACGACGAAGGAAAACATCGTTTGGAAACCGGCATGTCCTAGAACCAAAAATTCGAACTATGACATCCACCAACCCACACTGGACCTGCACCTCCAGTTCCTCTCACAGAGAGGAGGCCTGTGTCCCAGTAGTGGAAACATTAAGGGCTGATTATACCTTTCATCATATTAACACTAGACACAATGTAGGTATATTTCACTAATTTCTCATTAGCATACATCTACAAAAAAAACTTTCCTAAAAAGTCCAAAGCCTCTAAAAATAGGTAAGAATCTCAACTCACCTCTTCTCAAACTTTTTCCAATAACCGCATCGATCAAATCCCCAAAAGTATCACCTTTGGCACAAACTTTTGGCAACCGCTTCAAAGTTTCCAACTATAAAAAAGTCACATGCAATTACTCTTTACAACATGAAGTCGGACTACACTTGTCAAACTCCGAAGCACCAGGCTTAGTTTCTAATCGAACTTTGTCTATCTAAAGAGACAGGAAAGTTCTCGAAGTATTCCTGCGCCTACTGAATTACTTGCGAACACGTGACTTCGAACATTCTTCGAGATTCTAGTTCGAAGGTTTAAAATTCGGGTTCATTTTTTGAGTGTCTGTGTATGCTGTTGAGAGATTGAGTGGTTCATACTTTTTGGCACTTGTGAATAATATTGTATTTTTACATACGGTGCTGGATTTTGAAGTGGACTTGCTTTAAGCAATAACGATGACGTCATAAAAATATTCGTTTAATATATCATGATCTTATGATCTTTTTTATCGTTGCCCTTTCTATTTCCGTAGGGGTATCGTATTACCCAGTAACTGGGTTGTGAAGGTCCGATAGGCAGTCGCTTCATGGAAAATACTGGTATTCAGCGGCATCCGGTTAGATTGGAAGCCGACCCCAACATAGTTGGGAAAAGGCTAGGCAGATGATCTTTCTCCTTTCTATACGAGCTTTTGGGCATTATAGCCAAGCCGTTTTAGAACATGATCAAAATATATTTGCAGGTGTTGGAGGTTACTGCAGCTATAATCACAATGTTTGATAGAATGATAGGCGATCAGAACGCAGTCTTGGAAGCACCGTGTGGTTTAATCAAAGCCAAAATAACTTCAAAAAAATACTCAAAATCCTAGCAACTCCTTCAAAAACTCTGCTCACAAGTCTAGACAAATTAACACTTACAACATATCACTTAAGGCGACAACCTACACCCAGTCTAATGCATTCTACAAGTACATTATGTTACCAAGTAATGCTTTCGCAACTTTTTTCAGTCTAATGCTGTTTTTGCTTCAAGTTTAACGAACGAACCATTTGCTAGCGAACATTTTGTAAAGCAGCATTAGCTCTGAGCAGGGTTGGTCAAAGTTGTTATTTTACAATTTTATTTTTATAAAAAAAACATTTATTTATTTTTATTTATACAGTCGTGCTTTAGAAGTCAAATTAGCAGTATGCGATTAATATTGTATTAATCACGTGGTTAATTGCTTCTTTAACTAAATTAATAATATTTTTTGTATGTTTATTTGTTACGCTTTCACGTAAAAACCGCTATACGGATTTGACCATGACGAATAAGACACCAGGAGGGCAATTCTCGTAATTTTAAGAACGTTCACAGTCTGCTCTCAGTCTCAATCTGTCAAAAATACATCTGTTTTTCCTACATTTTTGACTAGTTTTTGACATTTATTTTCGCTGAAATGAGATTGCGACTATATTTTGAACGTTTTTAATTACGGGAATTGGCCTTCTGATATTTTTCATCCCAATATTCCCATGGTGATCGAGACTTATACGAGTGAAATCGCGGGGCGCCGCTAGTTTCTCATTAAAATATGTTGATAAATTGCGACATAAATTTGCATAATTTGGTAAACACATAATTTAATATTGTAATTGCTCCAATATTCCATGTTCACATTTTTGGTTGAGAAATGTTGTGAGTGATCATTATAGTATTTATTTAATTAGTTTGGTCACTTTAATTAAAAAAATCAAATTGTTTTTAACCAACCCTAGCTCTAAGTAAAGATCGTTAAAACTTTGAAGTAGCGGAGTGCATTAGCCGCTGCTGTGGCTTGTCGGCGGGCTGTGACGTTACGTGGTCAACTTATGGTCATTCTTTGTGGCCAGGTTGATGGGTTACAAGTAATGATAGAGTAGTTTTCAATTGTTATGAAATTGCATTTATAAAATAATGACCTCACGCGTTTTTACATTTTCCTTTTTACCGCGCGGGGATTGAAAGAAAATATAGAAAGCCAAGTGCTTTAAACGCGGATCTTAACATTTATTTTCCTTTTCATTTATCCTTCCACTTACTATGGTCTGGTCGTTTGTGTGTTCTGAAGGATAATTCCCGTAATTAAACGTTAAAAATCTACTCGTAATCTCATCACAGTGACAATCAATGTTAAAACTTGTCAAAAATGCAGGGATTTTAGAGTTATTTTTGACAGGTTGACACTGAGATCAGACAGTGAACATTCTTAAAATTACGAGAATTGATCGTAAAATTATTCAATTCCAAATTCTCGGAATGAATCCAAGTTTTATTCTTTGCTATTAAAATGACACAACATTGTTTTTTCTTTTGTTACAAAATTGCTTTTACTTTATCTGCAACTAGGAAAATTTTCTAAAAGGTCGACAGTCTCTAAGGTTACAGGAGCTGTAATAAAAATTTCCGTTGTCCTATTCAAAGCTTTCTTGGCAATTATTGAAATTTGACTGTACAATGTACTGTAATCAATTCAAGTCACAGACGCGGCGTGCATAGTTGCATACTAATCGTCATGTTATGAGTTTCTGAGTGGACACTGCCTTTATGAGGCTCCCGGGGAATTGATAGGGTGGTCCAATTGTTAGCGGGAAGCTGCCGCTGTGTCACTATTTTATGAAATTTTACATAAAGTAGTGATATTTATGTTATTTTCTCTAGTACTAGGTACATAAAAATATCTGTTGAAGCATTGGATACTGTTTTTGATAATAGGAATTTTCCAAACCAATTTTGCAAAAAAAAAGGAAATTATAATTTTAATGACGGGGTCTATAGGTAATAATAAAAAAGCTGAAAAGTAGATCCGCTGATCTCTGGAATTACCAGTCAGATTTAAAAAAATATATTTTTGCATTTGATAGGGCAATTCTTTAGAAAAGTATATTATTAGGCTATTTCGACCAAAATGAAAAGAAGTCAGAAGACGAAGTAATTGTGCGGACGGGCGATAAAATGCAACGCGGTGGGTTGGCTCCCGAAATTTCACGCAGAAAAAAGTCGCGAGCAGAAGCTAGTCATTAGAATTATGATAGCTTAAAAAACGATTTTTTTTTTAATCTTTCAGAATATAAATGCAAAATCTACCATTATTTCCTCTAACAAAAGCACTTTCGACATTTCACTCAGAGTTTTCAGTACTTTTTACACCAAAAAAAAACAGTCGAAAACAAAGCAGTGTACAGGCGCGGTAAGGCTCGACCGCCTCAGAACCTTTATTCAATTAAGGTTCTACAAAAATTACTGCGGGACACATAAATCAGGCGTAACTGCTTCCAGTATTATTTATTTATGTTAAATAGGCTTAAGCACGTTCGTATTCGGTATCTGGCACCCTTTATGAGCGAAGTACCCATTCTGAGTAGAGAAACAACACATCTGTGTACGTTTAAATTATTTATCGCAATGTTTTAAAGTTTTTGAAATTGGTTTGTGGGTTTTTATGACTTACTAGCTTTTACTGGAAGGCTTTGTCTAGTTTTACATACATAACCACCACCACCACCTATTAATGTATTTTATTATTTATTTATTACTGTGGTTGCCCGTGACATCACAGCGGGCCCTATCAGAATACCAGCGCTGTGGCATTTATTTTTTAAATGTCGAAGCATCATGCTGAGATAGGAGCCTTTTGGCCTCGTACAGGACTTTCTGTTTCATTTTTCCTTTTGCTACTTTTTTATATAATTTGTTTTATTTTTAACTGTGTTTAGTTAGTTTAGTTTATGATCCTGTACGAGTCGCAATAAATACTTTTTCTCTCTTTATAACCTCACGGCTTCTTACCACGGGGATAGGCCGAAACTACAGAACGGCAACTGCCAGAATCCTTACGTACTCCTTTTGCCTCGTTTATGTTCATACATCATCATACAGTTGGAACGTTCACAGTCAGAAAACCAATTCTCGTAATTTAAAACGTTCAAAATCTAGTCGCAGTCTCATCTCAGCGACAAACAAATGTCACTAACTTGTCAAAATGTAGGGAAATTAGAGGTATTTTTGACAGATTGAGACTGAGATCAGACTGTGACCGTTCACTTATTACGAATTAGATTACGAAAATTGCCCCTCTGATCTCAGTCTCAATCTGTCAAAAATACGTCTAATTTCCCTACATTTTGACAAGTTTGTGACATTTGTTTGTCGCTGAGATGAGACTGCGACTAGATTTTGAACGTTTTAAATTACGAGAATTGGACTTCTGGTCATAAACGCACGCCGGTTGCGAGTACTACTCATCTGACCTTTTTGAAGAACATCACCAATAAGATCATTATATGTCCTTCTAGGGCGTACACTCCTGGCGTTTCCACTCACATCTACCTTGTAGTATATGTACCTTTAGTTAGTCATATTGTGGTTTTACTCGTAATCCAAAGGGTTACTTAATTTTATCTACATCCGTTTCTTCAGATCATCTTTCATATTTCAAATATTGTGTCTATCGCCCCGCAGTCGACTTATTTCGTCTCCAGGGTTGACTTATAATTTATCAAGATGCACCTAAATATTGTTAGTATTGCACAAGAAGCGACTGCCATCTCCGCAGATTATTTGCTAAGAAATACCGTTATTCTAAGGTTAGACCGCTCGTTAGACGTCGGTAGACCTATCTGATAGTTAATCTTAAGGAATATCAAGAGCTATTCCTTGGATTTAATTGGCTACAAGTAGTACAATGTCTGTTTCTTACTTGGTTACTTGACCTAACGCTAAACAAGGTGCTTGCTGCTTACCGTCATATCATGCAGGATTCATGTCTGAAACTTACCTATATTATGCAACACCTTAACCACTATGAATGCGATGAAACAAAAAAAAAAACAAAAAATGCAGCAATCAGTATTATTTTTTAATGCTTTGTCATCATCTGCCTAGACTTTGCCAACTATGTTGGGGTCGGCTTCCAGTCTATTTGGATGCAGCCGAATACCAGTCTATTTTACATGGAGCGACTGCCTATCTGACCTACACAACCCAGTTACTGGGTGATTACCCTTTGCTAAGTCTGGTTGTCAGACTTTCGGGCTTGTGACGACCCATAACCACTGTCAAAGATCCACTAATGACAGCCGGGAACAAACGGCTTAACGTGTTTTCCAAAACACGGAGAGGTCTTGGTATGTGAAGATGGTCACCCATCCACGGACCAACCACGGCAAGCGTAGCTTAACCTGACCGATGGACCCGTGCGTGCAAAAGTATCACCCTTTCTCTTAGTAATTATTATGTTAATAATAGTTGACGTTTGTTTAGTTTAATGTAGACAGGATAATTATTTTCTACACGATAATGTTGGAAATACCCTCTTCAAACTAAACAAACCGCAATTAATTTACAAAGGCATAATAAAGAAGCTATAGTACCCAAACATTATCTCACGCGTCATAAATCCAAAAACGAGAGTATGGGCAGCAAAATTGAATTAGATCCTCATTATTTATTCAAACAAATCTTTATTCCATTGAGCACAAAATGGTACAAAAGGCCGACTCCGTACAACTTCCGAAAATGCACACACACATACATAGATACGGTTCTCGTATAGTATATTCAGATGGTAAAATTTTGTTAAAAAAAACCATTGCATGTTTACTGAAACGAAGTTATCTGGTAAAAAACGTCACGTAACGAAAAAGCGTTATTCCTTCATGCGACTTCCTCTCTCTGTGTCTCTTTCTATTATATACGAGTGTGACTGTGTGTGCGTGTGAGTATCGCGTAAGAAACTTCGTCCATGACTGAGGATTGTTACATCTTCAAACATTCGGTTGTGTTTATTTGTTGAACGGTTGAACTACCCCTTATTGTATGGATTGTGATTAGTAGAAGTAAAAATGTACTCTACTTAAAGTGAAATAAAGTTATTATTCGTGTAAATATCATTTGTGAACTTATATGAACTGGTGATTGTCGTTGATCGTATTGTTTGATCTACATAAGGGTCAGTATGTTTTAAACGTCAAAGTTCTAATACTCTTTTGTTATTACCATGTGGGATTGAAAATTGGAAAAAACAGTGGGTGATATTTATCGGCCCACTCAGGTTGTTAGTGATAGCAAAGATTTGCTTTAAACAGGCTGTTATGTGTTGGTTTAAAAAAAATATGACTGTAAATGAAGTTGGTTGTATTTCTTTCAATTTTGTATTTATGACGTAGGTATGACAAGATGACATGACTCTGTGGTAAAATGAATGGGACACGTAGAGATTGTTTTCGAAATATGTGAGGGAAATGAAAATTAAACAAAACTAAATATAAGAAGTAAAACAATTCAAATATTGTGTCTCTTTTCAAGTAAGATTTGATTTGTAGTTATAAGGTTTAAAATAGTGTAAACCAATTGTGATTTGTGATGAATAAAAATCAATTCTGCTTTCAGAGCAACTCAATTCAGTTCAGTTTTATTTAGTCACTCCAAAAAAACTTAGTGTGGATAAAAATAACACATAATATTGGTAAATGTAAAAAAGTTGTATATGCCAGTTACAATTTCATCTTCTTCTTCCTTGCGTTTTCCCGTTACGCGTGGTCGGCTTGCCCAATCACGCGACGCCATTTATTTCGGTCATTTAGTTACGTTGCCATAACAAACCATAATAATGCTGCTTTCAGGAAGGGATAACATTAGCGCCAATAAAACCAAAATAAAGTTCACATTAAAACAATATGGCTCGAATCACTGTGATTTTTTTTTTTGTTTTGAGAAGCCGTTAGTATTTTATGGAGATAGAGAAAAATACAGTTAAATCTTTTACTATTCTTCCTTAATAAAAGAGTGAAAAAAGCATACATTAAATAATATCCTCCCGACCGATTTCGGTCACGGTGATAACGGAGATAAGCTAGGTACGCAGGAAATATTATAGAGCATAAGCATAAGGGTGTGTACAAACACAGTTGGACTCTTTGTTCCTTTACTCGGCGCAGGACCAACGGCGACACGTGCGCACTTAGGTACGAGGGTATCCCACCACCAACTTCCAAACTCTGGGCTGCTACTGACAATATCCTAACAGAAAAACCCAATATCACTTTGCCTAAGCTGAGAATCGAGCCCAGGACCCCACGCTCAGCAGTAGCGCTTGCAACACGAGGCCAACCGCGGGGCAATTAAACAGCATACACGCGATGCTTAAGATTAAATCGGGATACTGGGCAATGGGTATGCTAGCAATAGGCTAGTTTCCTAAAAATTCTAATTAGTCCGTCAGTTAGATTATCAAAAAATATTGGATCCGTATTTTTTCTTTTATCAATTATATAAAAAATTATTAAGATATCGCCCGTTAAAGTTCCGCGTGACGTCTCGCCTTGCTATACTTTTAGCGTGGCGTGACGTCACGACCACTCAGTCCCAAATTTTGACGCGCTTTATATATGTCATTTTTTGTTTGATTGACAAAAGAAAAAAATCTCCATTATTTTTCGATAATCTAACTGACGGACTAAATATAATTATTATTTTTTTACCTAGGAAACTACCCTATTTTTTTATCATAGCTTAGATTATTCTTCTATAGTCTCTACTTCTGAGCAGTGGTGGCCAAGTGGACCAGTGGTAGCCAAGTGGTAACGGCCGCTACTTACGAGTTGTAGGTCGTAGATTCGAACCCAGACAGGCGCTTTACTTTGTGTAAATTATTTCACCACCACTGCTCTCAAAACGGTGAAGGAAAACATCGTGAGGAAACCGGCATATCCTAGAACCAATAATTCGAAGACATGTGACATCTGCCAACCTGCACTGCATGGGCCCGCGTGGTGTATTACGGCCCACTCCCTCTCATCGAGAGGAGGCCTGTGTCCCAGCAGTGGGAACATTAAAGGCTGATTATTATAGTCTCCACTTCTATAGAATAGATGTTCTTGGCTATACGAGAGAAGAATGAACTGTAATATAGCTCCTAACTCACCTGGCGTGTTTGAGAAGCAATTTCCTCTTCGCTGTAATCACTACATATTATGAAGCGAAGTTCCCAATCACGTCTATCTGTTTCAAGCTCGAACAGTTTGGAAACTATTGAGTGGATTGTGATACGAGTTTCATCACTAGTTAGAGTATTTTTACCAGTTTTATTTTGGTATAGTAACAAGTCTTTGTGAGCCTTTATAACTTGTTTTTTTTCATGTTTATAATCTATACCTACTCGGCATATACTACTAATTTATTTATTTCTATTACCTTTATACAAATATCTTCTGGCTGTTGTCATATTATAGTCCAAAAAAAAAAACAAAAGATTTCTTCACATAATACCAACATGGGCACTTATGAAACGTCAGAAAAGATGTGCACGGTTCCAATTGGTCGTTTCTTATAGAGAAGAGCCGGCAAGAAACTCCACGGTTACTCTTGAACAGTAATTATGTAACAGTTGAACAGTAATGTGAGAAGGAAACTATATTAGACCAGGGTAGAAGAAGCCTTTAAAAATAATAAAAAGTGAAAAAAAATAATAGTAGGATGAAACCCATTAGAAAAGGAGGGGAATATTATAAAAATGAAAGGAAAAATAATTTACGGGCGATCTGAGGTCGGGAAGGGGATGGGGGTGAGCTTTTAAGGGTAAAAATCGGTTTTTCTCGATTTCCGGCAAAACTAAAAGTCCTATCGAAAAAAGTCAAATGGCAAAGTTGTAGGTAATAAAAAGATCTAAAACTTTTGTATTAACACTTTTTTCACATAACCTCAAAATTTATATGAAAAATTAAAAAAAACAAGTTTGTGGTTTTTTATTTTTATCTTTTACAAAAATATATTTTTTTTAACGAAATTTGGTGAAAACTTACCTTTTTATGTCCCAAATACACTGTAATTTATTTGATTAAAAATATTTATTATTTCACCTTATTTTGAATTAATATCGAAAAAGCACCCTAATTTTCAATCGAAAATTCACCCGTCAAAACATCAGCTTTTTTCAAAAAGTTGGTATGTTTTCTGTTCGTTGAAATCTCTATTTTCCGATGGTGAAAAAAAAATATATGTTACTATAGTAAATCTTCTCAGGAAATGCAAAAAATCGAAAAAAACTCGAATTCGAAAACTGATAATCTGAAAAGACAAAATCGAATTATTAATGCCTTCACTATTTTATCGTGAGTATACACCCCCATGAAAAAAAAATATTAAAGAAATAAATGTCAAAATGTATAAAAATATATTAAAAATCTATAATAAATGTATAAATATATAAAAATATGTATAGTAAATATATTTTTAATAACTAACTTTTGGCCGATTTTCATGTATATTTCATATATTTTAGATACATTCAAAATATATCCTAAAAGACACAAAAAACATAGCTAAAAATATAAAAAAAATATATTTTGAATATATCTGAAATATATTTGAAATGTATAAAATATATATGAAAATCGGTCAAAAGTTAGTTATTAAAAATATATTTACTATAAATATTTTTTATATATTTATACATTTAATATAGATTTTTAATATATTTTTTTTACATTTTGACATTTATTTCTTTAATATTTTTTTTTCATGGGGGTGTATACTCACGATAATATAGTGAAGGCATTAATAATTCGATTTTGTCTTTTCAGATTATCAGTTTTCGAATTCGAGTTTTTTTTCGATTTTTTGCATTTTCTGAGAAGATTTACTATAGTAACATACATTTTTTTTTCACCATCGGAAAATAGAGATTTTAACGAACAGAAAACATACCAACTTTTTGAAAAAAGCTGATATTTTGACGGGTGAATTTTCGATTGAAAATTAGGGTGCTTTTTCGATATTAATTCAAAATAAGGTGAAATAATAAATATTTTTAATCAAATAAATTACAGCGTATTTGGGACATAAAAAGGTAAGTTTTCACCAAATTTAGTTAAAAAAAAAAGATTTTTGTAAAAGATAAAAATAAAAAAGCAAAAACTTGGTTTTTTTAATTTTTCATATAAGTTTTGAGGTTATGTGAAAAAAGTGTTAATACAAAAGTTTTAGATCTTTTTATTACCTACTACTTTGCCATTTGACTTTTTTCGATAGGACTTTTAGTTTTGCCGGAAATCGAGAAAAACCGTTTTTTACCCTTAAAAGCTCACCCCCATCCCCTTCCCGACCTCAGATCGCCCGTAAATTATTTTTCCTTTCATTTTTATAATATTCCCCTCCTTTTCTAATGGGTTTCATCCTACTATTATTTTTTTTAGTTTTAAAAATTATCGACCCTGGTCTATATCTAGATTCTGTTGTAGCTTTATAATTGTTTACTCAAGTTTGTTTTTGCATTGGATTCTTTCCCAAATAAAGTAACATAATATAAATTATTGATAGTTCTTACGTAGATACTTACATAGTTGATCAGTTTCTCATCTTTCAAAAAATGGTCATTATTATCATTATCATCATATCAGCCAAAAAACGTCCACTTCTGGACATAGGCCTCCTCCAAGCACCGCCACTTCGACTAGTTCTGTGCTTTTTGGATCCAGCGGATTCCTGCGGCCTTCGCCAGGTCATGCTTCCACCTTGTTGAAGGCCTTCCAACGTTATGTCTCTCGGTACGCAGTCGCCACTTCAGAGCCATTCGGCCCAATCGGCCATCTGTTTAGCGAGCAATGTGCCCCGCCCCCTGTGACTTAAGTTTGGCAATTCTTCGGGCTATGTCGGTTACCTTGGTTCTCCTACGGATCTCTTCATTTTTTATTCGATGGTGTAGGGAAACTTCGAGCATACTTCTCACCATTGCCCTTTTTTTTTTTTTTTTTTTTGTGGATGGGAAATCATCCTTTAGGTAACTTTCAGCCTTCTAATGTGGCCCATTGTGAGCGACCACGGACCCGCTGTCATTATCACCACTACTGATTTCTGCAACAATGTGTTTGCCCCCTAAAGGTATACATAATTGTAAACTAACTCAGAGATTACAATATTTCTCACTAAATTGGGCATCATAATCATACTCATACAAGTTACAGCGGTCACTAAAGCCACAGCCGAGGATTTATGGCATTATCCGCACGTTTGCGATGAAACTAATACAAAGGCCAACATGGATATTCACTTCCAAACAAAACCAAGAACTCTGTCCCAACAATACTTAGAACAACATACAACAAGAACGTGTTTATTGCAATGTTTGCCAGCTTATCACCAACGCAATGTTTGCCGTTGGAATGTTTGCGAGCATCACCAACAGCCAACCTCAAAATGCCTTGGCTTCAGTTGGTGAATTTAACCACATGCGGTTTTATACCCGACACGTTAGTTCTTGGCTGTAGAATAGATAGAAGGCAGACGTCAGTCTTATATCCAGCGGATAAAGCTTCTTGAAACTTCTGAAAATTAAGAACCCTTAGTAAAGTAATTTTATTAGTGGGTACATGGTCTTCACTTATGATTATAATGAATGTAGGTATACAAAATATTGTAAAACATTTTAAAAGAGTAACTATGAAGTTCTTGCCCATTCTTCTCCACACGAATCTACCTTTTGGAACGCCTAGAATCAATTTTAGTCTATTTTCTAGTACATTTTTATCATCCTAAATCATTATCATCAATCATCATTATGCATCCTAAATTGATGGTAGACGCCTAGTAGACAAATTAATATTTCTGTTCCCGTCATAATAATATAATAATATAATAATATCCCTGGACATTTCACACAGCACCATTTTGTCCCAAGCTAAGCAACCTAATGCTTGTGTTATGGTAACAAGATGGCTGATAAACTACTTATATATACATTTTTTTTTTTTGTAAATACATACATATTATAGATAGAAAAACACCCAGACTCGGAACAAATACATGTAGGTCATACAAATATTTGTTCCGTGCGGGAATCGAACCCGCGACACGCAGCGCAGCAGTCAATCGCTTAACCACTGCGCCAACCGTGCCGTCATTATGAGGTATTCCATAGTACTCAGTATGAGGTAACTTTACCTTGAACGTAGGTACCTACCTTCATTCTACCTACTAACCTACTCACATCTTATGAACTTTCTCAGATTTCATAAGATTTTATTTCCTACGGGTTCAGATGAAACGATGATGAAAAAATGTTCATGGCCGAAATAGGCATGTACATTTTTGCAACTTGTTTTCTTAAACAGGAAAAGATGGAAATTCTATAATCTTTTCCTGTTTGGCTGAAAACTTGATCTGAAAAGCTTTGTTTTTATGTTTATTCAATAAAATCAAATGACGGCGAGCGAGGTAGATACGCAAAAAATATTTTAGGCGACGTTTTAACAATAAAAAAGGTCTCAATTTTTTTCTAATATCTGCTATCAAATGGCCAATTTTCACACTATTTTAATGATAGTAATAAGAAAACAACGTTCTATAACAAGGAGGTATCCAACCCCCGCCTGCTAGCGGGACGGTTGGTACTTAGCGAAGCCTTCAAGGCTATGAATAATTTAGTGTTAGAAATAGGGCGCTTGGCTAACCACCGTGATAGACGGGTGCGAAATATGGACAACTGAATGAGGGGTTCAGCTCCCTATTTGTTTCTATAATTTGGAGTGATGAACAGATTTTAGGGGGGTTCCTGTTCTGTGTGGGAGGATTCAGAGTTTTATTTGCCAATTACTAACACCTACGGACATAAGATTTTTTAAAAGAAAATGCTTAGTGTTGGAAATTTAGGTTTCGTGTTCGAGTAAAGGTTAGGCTTTAACTTAAATTCGTGTGCATGTAAAGTGACAATTAAAGAACAGCAATTTTATTGTATTGCATGTTGTCATTCAAAAACCATACTGAGCGTGATTTCATGAATGTATATTTTTAATTGTTTAATAATGTTTTTAATTGTTTTATTGCGGTCAAATGCTTGCATAATTTACATACCATTCGGCCGTTACGCACATAAATGTTGAATTAAAACATAATGTAATGGGTGGTTTACGTGGACACATCAAAATTCTCGCGGTATGTTTCAATAAATCAAAACATTTAAATCAATTTATGAACTATAAGCAGATGATCCATTCGGATTTTAATTCTCGATTCATAGTTAAGTGGTTTATTATTGTAATTGTATTTTATTGGTTTGCACTATGAATATTTATGATAATGGAAATATTAGTTCTGAAAACGTAATGAAACGTAAAAAAAACGATTTTATAAATGGTGTTTAATGTCTAAAGCCTAGGGTTTTCTTGAGCACAATTTAGTAACGGAAAGTCAATTTAGATTGAGAGTCATTTTATTTCTTTATCAAACATTAAAAACCGTGTGTCGTCAATAAAAACTTTGTCATCGGTCCAGACTGCGACAGCGAAATATCAAATTTTCATTAGTTTGACAAAAAACTTGTATAACAGATGTTTATTTATTCAGTAACCTCAGGCGGCCGTTTAAAGGCACCGTTTTGATTTGCTTACGAAATATTAATTTGGTAAATAAAGTTTTTGGGAATTTTAGACTTGCAAGTTCCTGCCGTGATGCGGCAGCGAAAGGGTTAGTTGACAAGGATAAAGACTCCGTCGTGAAATTTGGACTGCATTTTACGTTATTAATGTGTCTATCAATTTGTAAATTTTCTGATGCCTTGGGTAGGGTTGTAGCGTCTTACAAGTTTTTCTCTTGAAGTGAGCAAGAATATCATGATTTGAAAAGAAACAAACAATCGATTGCAGGGTTTCTAGATAGGTATGTACCTATCTATAACCATCCCTACAATCGATTGTTTGTTGAACCCTAATAATAGATAATAATAGATTTTAAATAATAGATTTTTAATAATAGATTTTTTTTCATGTCTTCTGGTCCAGACCAGAAGATATGAAAAAAATAATCTATTGTGTATCTACTAAGTACCTACGTTATCATGTTTTCAAAGCATAACATAACAGCCAAGATCATCGTCTGTCTAGCCTTTTCCCAACTATGTTGGGGTCGGCTTCCAGTCTAATGATGTCGGATGCAGCTGTATACCAGTATTTTACATGGAGCAAACCTACCTGACCTCCACAACCCAGTTACTGGGTAATACGATACCCTTGATAAAACTGGTTGTCAGACGTTCGGGCTTCTGACTACCCGTAACGACTGTCAAAGATCCGCGAATGACCGCCGGGACTAGCGGCTTTACGTGCTTTCCGAGGCACGGAGGGGTATCGGTATGTAAAATATGGTCATCGATCCATAAACCATCCGCGGCAAGCGAAGCTTAACCTGATCGATCGACCTGTGCGGCTATTACAGCCACAAGCCCCAAAGACCAAATTATGTTCAAAATAAAAATATTTTTAAAAGATTGCTTACTTGAGTATAAATTATAGATGCGGGCTGTAATTCACCTCAAGCAAGTAATCTCCTGAAAGAAACTGCCTCCAGGCATGAGATATCAGAATCAAAGAGAAACAAAATGCAAGAGCAACATTTTTTCCTTTAATTTTTCGGTTTATAAACATCTCAAAGGCATTAAAGACGGTACGGAAAAAAGTACAACACTTGTAAAATGTACATCAAAAGCAAATAATAGGAATACTTTGAGAAAAAATATGATAATATGGTTAAATTGTTCGGGGCGATTTTTTTGCGTACCGTATCTCAGACGTAAAGGAATTACGGATATTGTTGTCTGAGACTCTTTGTATTAATATCATTTATAATTTAAGATGTTTTGTTTTTACGGATTTGCTTGACTTTCGGCTGGAAAGGAGATGGGGATATTTTTGGATTTATGTCTTAAGCTTCAAAACTCGGTTTAGACCAAATAGGACTTTTATATATTTATTATTTTCATGAAAACGGCTTAAAACCAATTACAGTAATTAAAGATACAATTTGTATATGCAAGAACAAGATAAAATAAAAGATAAAAGTACACAAAAGATAAAATATAAAATCAGGAAATAGTGTGATAGCAGAACATGGAAAACTAAGACTCATAGAGAAATATCTATGTACAGACGCCAGCACATCAAGCTACTACAATCTGTCAAATTTCTTTAATAGATTTACACTTTATCGCCAAAGCATTAAGGTTCAAGGTTGATTGGGAAAATTTTACTGTTTCGGGCTTGCTTGCTTGACCTGCCAGCTGGCATCTGTACATTTAATAGGACTATAGGAAATAAACATGAATATCGCAGAACATGACAAACTATAGAGAAATATCTTTGTACCCGATACCCATCTTTGCAAAAAAATTCTTATTGATTTAATTATTAAAAAAATAAAGTGTACGAATTCGTCTGACTTCACCGCCAACTATGGCCATAAGCATGAAGATTTCTCTTGTACAAAACACATTAGCCCAAACCGTGTTTTACTCCTAATCCTGGAACCCAAAACCTTCTCTTGTTTCGCAACATTTCAGGGATTGACAAAGTACAGCTCAGTCCCAAAAGTAAGAGCTATTGAGTGAATATAAATTCATAATGAAGTTGGGTGCGATCCCTTGGAACTTTCCTGAGGGTTGGATCAGTATATAAGTACCCGTTTAACCATGTAGGAGTAGGTATACATTTACGTAATTGTTACTAAGCGTGCGGCAAGATGGTGTTGCCAAGATTATGTTTTATGTTTATTAGCTGACAAATGCTTTCACTGGGTGGACAGGTCATATCAAATCTGTATAACTTTTTCCTCGAAAGATCATTTCAGACACTAATCTACATAGTCCTCACATGGTCTGACCAAGATTATGTCTAGACTTTCAAAGAGACTCGGTTTGTTATGGTCTTCCTTCCTGGACCTCAGCAGTAGCGTTTGCCACCACTGGAACAACAAGGCAGTCATTAGTAATTAATCTTCTTCTTGAAAATAACAAAGATAAACAGGTATCTCTTGTTAAGCTTGACAGCAGGTTAGATAGTAACAGTCGATATGCCTCCAAGTGACGATAGACAGCTTCAGTTAAGCTAATTTTTGAGATATCTCTGGAGATATCTCAAAAATTATGAGAAAGAAAGAAAGAAAAGAAAGAAAAAGTATTTATTGCGACTCGTACAGGATCATAAACTAAACTAAACTAAACACAGTTAAAAAGAGGAGGCAGAGGGGGAGGAGGGAGGGGGGAGGGGGAGGTATGAGGAGGCTGTTTATAGATACTTGGGTATCCATAAACAGCCTCTTGGAACCCAAACAATAAACGATGTAAATCACACACTAAACGAGTATTCCAGATGCAAATATCCACTTTAGAGCCAGACACAAAAAGAAAACGCATGCAAGTCGCAAGCGGGTTAAATTCGATGAATTATAGGAGCGCCAGCTGCTACCTATAATTGTTTCCGTAAGCAAGATATAATGAATACGCCGTTTTTCGATCACATATATCATTGGGTCATGTTTTATGAGGATGCAGTCGAGCAGAAAATGGGCAGAAAAATGGGCAAAGGAGCTTCTCATATGGAGACCATGATTCGCCCTGTATCATTATTTGTCTTATCTATTTTTGTTTACTTGGATTTAAATAGGTTTTCTAGTTTTCTTTGGGTAGAAGCTTGCTACAAATACCTATGTAAAATAAAGATGCTCAGGTTGTAATTATTGTAAAAAGAATAAATAAATAATAAGTTGTACCTGACTATGGCTGAACTTGAGTTAAAAGTTAGGATCTTACTGTCCTCATCTTCTGTTCATACCTGGACGGTTATGGGTAGGTATCGTTTTCAAATTAGTTTTGCATGAAGATTGCTTTTTACGAAATGATCCTGCTGCATGGAAAGCGATGGATGAAGTTAATGATGCGTTACACCTATTTAAGCTGACACTGAAAATGAATGCATTTCTTTGTAGCTTTGTCGTAACATAACCCTTTTCATAGCTGCGTTAGTACGAAGAAGTGGCAGCTTTTGAGGTTTGCATTTAGAAAGCTGAATGTAACGCATTTCCTTTTTGATAGAAGCGTCCCAATACGGCCAGGGATCCATTTATAAATGCGAATTCGAAATTGGAATAGTGAATGGAGCCACGCCAGTAATTGAGTAAACTGTTTGACGATGCAATTGTCATTTAAATGCAAAACGATGGGTTAACTTAGTTCCTCTGTACTGCGTTCAAGCGTTCATTAAAGTGTTGGTAGTTGAAAGATCGATTAGTTTAAGAATGATTTGAGCTGTAAAAACAAGGGACAATATTTAAGTGATGTTCTAAAAACTTAAGGCGCTTTTAATGATGGACACTTTTTTAAATTAATTATCCTCTAAAATATTTTTGCGCTTCTAATGATGCACACTTTTTTCAATAATTGTATTAGTTCAATAAGTGTAATTAGTCTTCTGCCCTTTTCTCATAGTTGGTCGCAGTAACTAAGCTAAGATACCCCGATTAATCGAGTATGATTAGGTTATAACTGTGACCAACCACTTGCGAGCTGAATTGGTCGTCGTAACTAAGCTAGGGCCGACCAATTGGGTTAGGCTAGATTAGAACTGTGACCTCTCGGTCTCGTTACATCCAAGTTGGTCAGAGTTACTTGGCTATTTAGTATTTTTAGCACCCCAAGAGGTTCATAAGAAGAGGCTCAATCATTATATTAGATTGTACAATAATATTTTTAGGAGCGCAAAATGGGATTTATTAGAGGTTCGAATAAAACATGCCAGAAAATAGTCTAGTCAATTTCAATAAGCAACGATCGACTTGTCAGCATACTTACTGATCATTGATCAGGGACTTGGTACAGTCAACAGCAAAAGTAGATGATCAAAATCAGAAATTTAATACTAATGAACGGAGTTTGCGTCAGAACTGTGTGGCGTCGAAGTGATTCAAAAGTATGTCAGACTCAGTGTCATACTTTACTAACAATAATTGTATGAATCGGAGTTTAATCATATTTTTTTTACTTAAAAAAATTAAATATGTACACATAAATAACTTTTCATACTTGAATAATAAATTAAATAAAAATATAACATCCTACCCTAAAACTATTAACACATTAAAACATAGCGCTGAAAAAATTGCTAGACACTGGCGGCATTGCCACGTTATATGGCAATGCTGTATCCTGGCCAAGTTAAGGCTGTCCTTGGGTCACGGGAAGCGTCAACCAGTCTTAATAAATAGTATGAAGAATACATTTATATAGAGAATAAGTGATCAACCAGTGCTGGGGCTCTGTCTCGTATAGGGTCTTAGCATTATGCTGAGCGATGGCCGTTTTGCGTGAATGTGACGCCTGTTTACCCCCAACTTGTTATTTTTTTTTTGTGTTTGTTCTTTTTTATGCGTCATGTTTGCCGAAAATAATGTATTTTCTTTCTTTCTTATCATGGAATATCCTACAATAACACATCAAATTATTTAGCTGTTCACCTGCAATAAACATATTTCCACTACAAATACGAGAAATCAAACCAATACCAATTGTTATCCCATCACATCGGTACATTCTTTCATTTTTCGTACGAATAAAAATTATTGGTACATTCATAACATCCATCTGGCCTCCGTGCGAATGCCGTAAATACGAAATCGTTTACAGATTTAAAATGAAATACATTGTTTGAAATATAGACGCATTATTTTTGTAAAATGAATTCTTTATTCACTCTATAAAAATGCAATTCAGATGGCGAAAAGGGCAAATTGGAATTTAAATGTAATCGTCAGTATATTTTTATTTTCGCAGTACCTGCTAATTACCTACAGGGTTTTTATTTTAAAGAATTTATGTTTGCAGGGCCAATATGGCCAGATATCGCACAAAAGAGGTTTTTAAGGAACAGGGGGGGCTTTTGCCCAGCATTGGGATACAATATAGGGAAGCAATATAAAGTGAAACGCACTTAAACTGATGCCGATCATTCTGGTCCCTCTATTGTCGCCTACAAAACCCGTACTGGCAACGAGGATATTCTTTTATTGGCAGAAACCATCTAATGGCTGTTTGCCTCATAGCAGGTGGAACCTAATACTGTCATAGACAAGGGACATGCGGACTCGTACCCTTCCTATCTCTGTCTCCTCAATCCTTTGGGAATAGCAAGCATTACGGCTCTCCTAGAAACCGACAGTTATTGTTGTGAGTTTTAAGAGCTCAGACCTTAGAGAAATGGGTTTTAAATGTACATATCGCTTCCAGCTTTCAGAGTAGACTAGCTTTTGTCGATGGCTTCACCCACGCCGAGATCGAAAATTATCCCACGGGAACGTGCTACCGGGATAGAATATCCTATGTCCTACCCCAGGTTACAGAGTACGTGTGTGCCAAATGTATCTAAATCCGTGCAGCCGTTATGGTATGAAAAGGTAACAGAATTTTGCATTTATAATATTACTAGCTGTGCCCCGCGGTTTCAGCCGCATAAGTTTTGATCCTATGGGAATATCGGGATAAAAAGCATCCTTTGTGTTAATCCTGGTTATAAGCTATCTGTGTGCCAAATTTCATTCAAATCTGTTCAGTTGTTTTTGCGTGAAAGAGTAACAAACATCCATCCATCCATCTATCCATACAAATTTTCGCGTTTATAATATTAGTAGGATAGGATATTATGTGGATTATGAAATTTACGGATTACCTAGTGTTTTTTTTTTGCCTAAATGCAGTGTAAAACAAGCAATATATGCTCGCATACTTATCTCAGAGCTTCAATATCAACCTAAGCCTTATAATAATTAAGACGAGTCGTCAAAGATATCCGCATTACATTTTGCAGCGCACTACACCTACCACTACTTGCACCCCAGTTCTCTTTAACACGTTATTTCTATTCGTAGCTCAAGAGGATTCAACTTCATCTTAGCCGGCGTCGTTCGGCTTTCAAAGAACAGCTTCCTATCTCATTTATGTTGCAAATGTCTCAAGTTAGGACTTCTGTACCGTAATCCTTCGTTACTGTGGGTCAACAGCGGAGCGTAATTACGTTGCAGGTCGTGTAGGAGCGTAGGCTGGCTACGGCAATGTATTTTGAGATTTCACGTTAGTTGGTTATGGTATAGGCAGATGTTTTGCTTGTTGCTTTTAATTAGGTGACGTTGAATTATGGGACAGCTGGTTTGTTTATGTTCTTAAAGGGATTGTAAGGAAATATGTACGATAATTCTAGGAATGGATCGACTTAGAGCTCATACACACAAGCGGCACGTTGTCGACGGCAGCCGAGTATGCACACTTAGGCAATTGTGGTTTATCATAATTCTTCGTAAACGTCAACGGCTTCTAAATGCCTTCTAAATACATTGAACGGCTGAAGTGGTGATTGGCTTAATTACCATGTTTGGCAGACGACTTGGTAAGCGCACTTTCTCATTATGAGCACACAAGAAGGTACTGTTGCCAAAACTCTAGACGGAATTACTTAGTCACTTTCCGACACCAAACATTGTCTAAAAGATATAATTATTATTTCCCAAGTCTTTGATCCCTTACAAAGGAGACACAAAACACTAAAAACACAATCACCCAGACGTCCAGCCTCTAAAATTTCTAAAAATAAAACTTGCCAACATAATATTCTGCTCCAATAAAATTGCTATAACGAGGATACTTTTAATGTCACCGCATTGCCGTCCGTCCATATTACATCAAGCAATTACTTGCAAAACAGTCTTCTGTCCTCGTCGTAACCCGTTTGAGATGACCTCCAGTGAATATTTTACATTTTACTGCAATATAACGCGACGAGACAGCGTGCTGGTGTCCCTCCTATGACGTTGTAGCGTATTAATATGAGTTTACTATGATGCACGGCAGTTTAAGGGTTATTTGAAGTAGTAGTGGCGATTCGGCTAGAATATTATATGGGCCGTGGAGTAACGATGAGTATAATCACGAGCACCAATATGTCAAGAACTTGGCCAAATTCAATTTTGATTTTTTCGTGAAATAACGATTGCAACGATGAAATACGACACATTACATAAACCTACGGGTTCGAAAATGCTAAGTTCGTAATAACATAAAATTGAATTCATAATAAAGGAGTAAATCGTTTTTTAATAAAGCCGAGTGTATACATACTTTTGCTCGTGACTGTACACGGAGTATTGAAAAAGATAGAGATGTCTGAAAGGCAGGATTTTGTATTAAAATTAGACTTTAACGTTTTCTTGTTCTAATTTGAAAATAACTTGTATGTTCAAATCTTATAGATAATCTTGACCTTCTCTAGGCGACAATACTTAGTATTAACACCACCTGTCACTTCCATATTGTTTACTGTGCTTAATTAAAACAGTTCTAGCTTCTACAACTTTAAAAATACTGTTCGCAACGAACAATATTTGGAGCAGTGAAAGGCGTTATTTTGGGGGGTTATTTAACTTGCACTTTTGACATTTAAAGACTTCTAAGGAAAGTCATCATTTCAGCCGAAAAACCAGGCTCCGCCACTTCGACCGGTTCTGTACTTCCTGCATCCAGCAATCAGCAATGCTCTCTTCAAGCTCTTAATCCATTTTGGACGACTGTGATATTTCACAGTCTTTTGGAGTATTAGATATTATAGAACATTCCAGATGACTTAGGATTGTGAATCTTAGATCGCCTAGAAACAACGGCTTACAATGGAAACGTGTTACTTACATAAGAAATCGTAAAACTTTGACTGACCGTTGAAATGCGGTCGTGATCTCATTTTTCTTTTCTTACATTATGTTGATATTAATAGAATACATTTGCATTCCATTGAACTGTGTATCGGGTTTGTAACATTCAATAGGTATATATCTCATGAATATAATATTTTTATGAAGGTTGGTATTTGAAATAAGTTTAACCGTTAAAGTAGTTAAATTGATTTTGGAACGCACTAAGAAGGTTGACGTAATTTAGGAAAGATAAAAAAATCTCTTTTTACTCATGTTTTACCCATAGTTTTTTTTTGTCTAGTTTACACTATCCCAATCCTGCACAAAGACCTCTCTCCATTTCTTCCAACTTTCGCGAGCCCGCGCGTCCTCCTTCCAGTTTTGACGGAACCTATCCAGCTCGTCCCGCCATCTCCTATGTGGTCTGCCGCGACCCCATCTCACTGGGCACCAATTCTGTGCTAATTGGGCCCACAGTTTGTCCGGCATGCAACGGACATGTCCTTTTTAACCATGTATGCTTTCTTTTTTTGGGAGCGCAGTATTGTGTTTCGAACATAAATAAATATATAACCCATAGATTATCAACTTAATATTTTATTGATACCTACAGTAAACATTGAGTAACAATTTCAGTTTTCAGAAACGCAGACCAGTAATATTTCGTAATAAACTTCCACAGTCATGCGGTCCGCGCGGGATTTTTCGCGTATTTCAGATCACCGATCTTTATTATTTTAATTCTGTTCATAATTGTCATTAAATATACATTTCTGAGGCCAGTACAATACACACAGTGGCCATTTTATTTGTGATTGCAATTACAGAACGTTTAACGTTTAATAATATATGTATTTACTAGCAATGTTTCAATGTTATTGTCAGCTTTAAGTAAATTAATATTAAAGGAACATTGTGTGTCGACTGTGTTTTCGAAGCAAATAATAATATTGTTGAGCTTCACGGTTTGAACATGAAATTGTTGTTTTTATTTTAAAAGTTTTTGTGGAAAATGTTGGTAAGAGCGTGTGTTAGAGCTTTATTCATTAAACACTACCCATCATGGCCATCTTTTCAACCTTTAATATTTTCCATTTATCTCCTGGAAAATAATCAAACAGCTACTTAAAACATTTGTCGAAAGAATTGTCCGTTAATTTCCTTAGCGCACTCGAATTACCCCGAAGAGTAATGGAGGCCTTTTTCATAAAAACGTGTAAAAAATTTAATGTACCTAATTACTTTCCACGACTAAATGATAAGCGTTAGTTAATATGGTGTTCAGTCGACGCCTGACGCATTAAATATGATTTATCGTATGTTTGAAGCCATAATGAGATATGAGCTCACGCGAACTTTAGTAAAACAGCATTTTAATGTACGAAACTAGAGCTTTCTATGTCATAAACTGAAAGAAATACGAAATACGTTTATTTGTGTTAAATATGATGCAGAGCGTTTACTGCGTCATATTTAACACAAACACAAAAACTAAAAGACCGATCAAGTGCGTGTCGGGCCACGCGCACTGTAGAGTTCCGTAGTTTTTATAACAGCCAAGTGCGGGGCCTATTCGCTGACTGATAGTTTCGTACGAAATTTTCGAGTCAAATACAATTAGTCGAATATTACTCGTAAACTTTTAAAGCCCACTTAAGTGTAATAGTTTTCCTTTAAACTTCGTTATATATAGGTACTACTGCCGTGACATTTGAATTTCTAACTATCACCCTGTAGTTGGTAGAGGGGGGGACACTTGACTCTAACGAAAATTGGTACTTTAAAGCTTGATAAGTCACGAACGGTTTACTTAATCAAAAAACGGTCTTCCCAAACCCCTAATATTTTTGAAAGACCTATCCAACGATATCCCACACTATGGGCAGGACGAAAAAAAAATTATCATCCCCACTTTACATGTAGGGGAGGTACCCTAAATAATTGTTTTTTTCTAAATTTTATTTTACCACTTTTTGGCATCATCAACGTGTATACGCATATCAAATTACAACATTGTAGTACAGTCAACAGCAAAATTAGATGATCAAAATCAGAAATTCAATACTAATTAACGGAGTTCGCGTCAGAACTGTGTGGCGTCGAAGTGATTCAAAAGTATGACACTGAGTCTGACATACTTTTGAATCACTTCGACGCCACACAGTTCTGACGCGAACTCCGTTAATTAGTATTGAATTTCTGATTTTGATCATCTACTTTTGCTGTTGACTGTACCAATCGTTTTTGAGCTAAACCGCGGACAGACCGACAGATGGACATGGCGAAACTATAAGATAGATAGATAGATAGATAAATCATTAAGGGTTCCTTAGGGTTCCCTGTTGACTACGGAACCCTAAAAAGGACAAGTTGGGGGAAAATATATGCGTAGAAAAAACAGAAGCGACCCTGAGAAATTAACTTCAACAATCAACGTCCACCGGTGGACTTGGTCTTCTAGCTGCCAGTTTTATAAATAAATACCTACTGCAGGCTCATCATCATATGCCTAGCCTTTTCCCAATTATGTGACTTAAGGTTGATGGTCATCTCATAAGGAAATAAATTAATAATACTTAACGGCGTAGGATAGCTTTTCCCAGAAGTGGTTATCGTATTAGTGGTTCAGCAGCTTCAATATCATCAGGATTGTGCCGGAATATAGCATTTCGTCGTGGACGTGGTACGTCAGCGACTCTCATGACCTCATTTCTGTCATCATAAGACAGCCGCCACGCAATCATCGATACTAAGCTCTGCTTGAGTGACAGTCAGCAGGCAGTGTCACTCTTATCCGACCTCTTCAGTGGTACCAATTACTTCGTAACAAAACGAGTATCGTCGTATTAACGCTCTCTTTTTCTCTTACTTGGCTTACAAAAGAATACCTACAGTTTTTTTCTTCCCCGAGTAACATCGTGACACGCTGTGCTGACACAGCGTGTCACGATGTTCCAGTAATGGATATTGTAGTACGAAGCACTAGGTACTTTATGTCCGTTAGTAAGCGGAGATATTTAATTGAGTGCTGCGGCCAGTACTTGGCACTGTGTCCATTCATGGTTTTCCGGTGGAGTAATGTATGTAGATATGCGTTGAATGACAAAAATTGTTGTTACGGCACCTCTTTATTATTTTGGAATAATTATTGTGATAGGATAAAATGGTATTTTCCATCTTCCTAGCATTGTGCTGGTTGGCAGAGCAACTGCCACCAATACCCGGGTCTTGAATTACTCTTAGCAAATGAAAATGATTCTTACGGTACCTATAGTAAGTATTATATACAGGGTGGCAGGGACATCGACGCGCAAACTGTAACCATGGATTCAGTACATGAGTTTAGACCCCATAGCGCAGAAATTTTTCGTCGGTTATTAATAAAATATTGCGGTTCCGTACGTTTTGACTGCGTAGGTATGGTACTTTTCTATGAAATCAAAGATTTTTTTTTATAACCAACGAAAAATTTCTACGCTATGGGGTCTAAATTCATGTGCTGAATTCGTGGTTACAGTTTGCGCGTTGATATCCCTGCCACCCTGTATATCCCTGCCACCCTGTATACCTACTGATGATGATGGTTAAGCTACTGCTTCCTAGACGAGCGGTGGCCGCTACATAATGGCCGCAGTGACAGCTGTTATGAAAATAATGGCGGTTTCACTTTACGGTGTCGAAAAACGCTCTATAGGTAAACACACTTACTTGCTTACATAAGATAACGTTTGAGTAACGTCATTCGCCGGTAAATTGCAGGTGCGACGTGGTGGGTGCTCGTCTAGGAAACCATAGTTTTATAGATCAACTCCAATATTTCAAAAATATCATAGAACTCTTCGACTCTTTTCAAATAAAATCTTAAACAATTTGCCAAATATCGAAACATTTCAACAGTAGAAACAATTGAAAAGCAAAATTACTCGATTCCTAAAACACGTTGTTGGCGCACCTCTAAAGCCAGTATTTCGGCCGATAAGTTTATCGCGTATCAAACTCTAATGCCGCACTAAATCACAATTACACGGAATCTGAAAATTTTCGACCAAACGGAACATTATTCAGCGCGCGGCTAATGCGCTGGACGAAGATCTAGATTTGCACTGGAAGCGGTTGTTTTAATTTTAGTATTAAAAGTACATGAAAAATGGCAGTTTTTGAACTACATCCTCGTCTGATATGGAACTTAGGGTACTACTTCCTTAGGTTGCGGTCTTTTGACCAGACGCCGTCCGTCACCGACAACGACCGAATGCTATGTTCCTAAATACACGAGCGTGGTCTCGCGACGGCGGCGGCAACGAACGTTTTGGCAACCAGTAACGTGTCGGTCATCCGTCGTGACGTTGCCGGACGCTGTCGGTAGCGTGTGAAGTGCGCGTGCGTTGTAAAGAGACCGTAGCCTTAGGCTTTGTAGGTACTATAAACTTTCTAACAATTTTACAGTGACGGCACAGGTGTATAATTGCATTAATTGCTGCATTGGCAATACATTTGTTTGATATAACCATAAACAAGTGTAACTAAGTAGCTACCAAGTTGCCATTCGCTGCAACTGTAAAACGAGAAACAAACTACCCAACCTTCACTTGCAATTCGACATATCCCCTGAATTTACGCGTGGGTATATCAAAGAAAATAATAATTGTGTTTTTTGAAAAATATAAATATTGACATAAAATGAGATGAATTCCATTTAACTGTCATTCACACTTAATACAGTCACGACGCTTATGGACGGAAACACCGAGTTTTTCAACAACACATTAAAAACAGTAGAGAGGTGTCGTAGGACAACCGGTTGAAACGAAGTTCCTTTCACTTTTCCACACTTGGCGATTGAGACTTAGACCGAAAAAATTGTAACATTTTAAAGGTCTATCCACACATATCAGGGCCATGTCCGGGACGTGACAGGGCCGTGGCACACACAAGGCAGGCACTGAAGCTTCGTCGCCGTTCCGGACACGGACGTGTGTTAATATTAAATGTATACACCGATATTTTACTAAGCCCCTGACGGAGCACAGTCCGTCCACGTCCAAGACACGGCCCTAATATGTGTTGATAGACCTTTACTGCCATGACACTGAGTAATTATCACGTGGGATAAGGAACATTGTTTAAAAAAAAATCCATCGCCACATCTGATCTCTTTATATCTACGTCCCGTTTTTCATAGCTCACTGTGCATTAACTAATGCAATAGCATTCCTCAAAACATAATTCGGCTCAATCAGAGCTCCGCACGCAATTCTTTGGTCGCTGGCTTTCATTACGAATTTGTAGTGTTGCCATTGTTTAGGCAATGTGATTAGTGTTGTTCGAGGTGGTGGCGTTTCGAGTTATGACTTCACACTTTTAGTGGTTTGAATTTAGGGGTTATTTGTTTGATTTTTTGTTAGTGTTGTATTTGCTGTTTTGCGATTTTCTTTCCGACATTTTTCATATTATTCTTTTTTCTACTGACCAGTGATATTCTAGTTAGTCTAGTGGTCGCAAGCAACTGCTGAGCATCAAGTCATAGGTTCGATTCCCAGGTTGGGCAAAATGTTATTAGGTTTTTTTTATCAGGAATTTCTTAGTAGAGTCTGGAATTGTGCCCACATATATAATCAGTCTGTAATGTTCCTATTGCTGAGACACAGGCCTCCTCTTGGTGAGAAGGAGTGGGCCATAATCCACCACGCGGGCCCAGTGCGGGTTGCAATTGTAACCGGTTGATGACAATAGGCTCGCGCCCTATTACATGGGACTTAAACATAACGGTGAAATGTGAGTGTAGGTACATAAAATAAGATCTATTAATAATAATTGAGTGAGCCTTGTACAATCTGCCATTACTTAATCGATATTATTCCTAATTTAACAACCTCATTGATGTTTGCATGCCTAATACTTATATTAGGCATGCAAACATCAATGAGGTTGTTAAATTAGGAATAATATCGATTAAGTAATGGCTTTAGAAACAACCTTATATAACTTTACAATTTACTTAATATAGTTGGTATAAAAAAATAAAAAGAAATCAGACAAATTAAAATAAATCAAAATAGTTATGTCAAAGAAAAAAAAAATATATATATATAATATGGGTACACCTGTGTCTATCATTTTGGGGATTACAGGCATGATGTTATGTTATGGTGGTTATGGTGGTGTGTTATGTGGTGGTGGTGTTAGAGAGTGCACCTGTGTTTGCTCACACACTTGTGCACTATAATATCTCCTGCGAACCTGTCTAATCTCCGTTGAGATTGGCCACCGTGACGGAAATCGGTCGGGGGGATTATTATTATTACTATGTTATGGTATTTTTCCTACAATAAAGAGATTTGTGTTAGACACCATTTATAAAATATATAAAAGTTTATATTGTAAACAGTGTGGTCCTTTGCGACATCATCTTCAAGAATTTTTGGTATTTTGGTTCGATAGTCCTTATTGGTCATTTATGGAAGAAATGTAAGGTTAGTTCGAGGAACGGAAGAGAAGAGAGTCCTTAGGTTGTAAGAATGCAAATACTTTCGTTAACTGATATATTTTGCTATTCGTACTGTAAATTGATACGTAACAAAAACCATGCATACTTAATTAAAAACACATAGTTGTACATCGTACAGTAATCTCCGGCTACTCCCACTAAAACCACAAACACAGCCACACTTGAATAATGTCACTTCCATAAATTACACAGATGCAACAAAAAAAGGATCAACACACAACTCAAAGCTGCACACGCAACGACACAGAAATGCATTTCAGCTTCCAACATTAACAGATTACGAGAGTATTGTGACACAGTGTTTGTAGTTGGAAAACAGTGGACCGAAATACCCAAATGAACCCATTAAGGGGCTGATATAAATCATCATAATATAGCCCGTGTAATGCCAGCATACCATTAACTGATTGATGATTGAGCGAGTTTTTAATTTACGTCTCTTTTTTTCAGGTAAGTGCTTTTGCCTGTACATTTGGAGTTTCGCAAGTGTTTTATTAATCATCGGGATGTATTGTAAGTTGTTTTTTTCGTTTGTTTATTTTAAGTAGTAATGGGAAAGGAAAGCAGTGTTTGAGATAAGTTTTTTATTTTGTAAGTAATTAAAAGGTGCGTAGGAACCTTAACTGTCTGTAAATATTCAGGGCGGCAGGGACGCACGAACTGTAACTATGAATTCAGGACATGATTCGTCCAATTTCTGGCTATTTAAAAATGTTTTTCTATACATTATGACCGCGTGAATATCTCACTTTTCTATGAAGCGGCAGATTTTTTATTTTTTGATAACCGACGAAAAATTTCTGCGGAGGTCAGAGTCATGTGCTGAATTCATGGCTACACTTTGCACGTCGATAACCCTGGCAGGGTCCCTGTATTTTCAGAAGGATCAGATTTACAGACTAAGACATAGAATTTGTGATTTTATGCCATTACCGTAGCGCAGGAGTTAGGTATCATAGCACAGAGAAATAGTATTCTGATTTAATAACAAAGGAAATAGCGCAGTCCTGCACCCTAATAGCGTAACACACTATCAATCACAATTTGAATCATTTTGAAGGATATTGCTAATCCATTGCTACATGTATTTGTTCCGAGTCTGGGTGTTTTTCTATCTATAATATGTATGTATTTACAAAAAAAAAAAATGTATATAAGTAGTTTATCAGCCATCTTGTTACCATAACACAAGCATTAGGTTGCTTAGCTTGGGACAAATGGTGCTGTGTGAAATGTCCAGGGATATTATTATTATTATTATTATTGCTTCATATGTTCGAAAAATGTGTCTGCTCAGCATTGCAAAAAACGCAATGAATGTTGTGGAACTGTCAAAATGAAAGCGATTGCTACTGATGGTGTGTTATGCAATTACCCGGCTGGATATTACAACATTTAAATAGTAATCTAATTTGAACAATGTCGGTTTCCACTTCACAGGCCGTTATTTTAATTAAATACGTAGCTAACACGGTACTAATTTAATAATCAAATTCTAACCAATGCTCAATTATTTACAAACAACCGCTCTAAACTATAACATGAAATAATGAAAAGCACAAATAAACATACAAAATGATCTCTAAACGGACTAACGGACTAAAAGTTACGCATTTGAGCAGCTAAACGCATTATCAGACTAAACGCATTGAATATCAATGATTGTAGTAACTGTTACACATAAATTATATTTGAAACATCGATAATTTTAAACGTTAATGTGTGCCGATACTAACGTTAGGCAGTTGGACTAATATTAGGCAGTTAGGCTAATAATACGCAGGTATTATTTGTGGGTAATAATGCGCGGGTAATTTTGACCGTTAAAATTAGTTTTAATAGTATTTTGTTTAAATGTGGGTATTCATAGTGTACTGAGATAGAAGTATAGATACTAAATCTCTCATAATTTTAATCGGTTCTGCTCGCAGAACAGATGGCCGATGGGGCCGAAGGGTTCTGGGGTGGCGACCGTGTACCGGAAGATGTAGCGTTGGAAGGCATCCCACAAGGTGGACCGACGACCATGTGAAGACCGCAGGAACCCGTTGGATGCGCGAAGTACAGAACCGGTTGAAGTGGAGGTGCTTGGGGGAGGCCTATGTTCAGCAGTGGACGTCTTTCGGCTGAAATGATGATGATGATAGATATTAAACAAAGAGATAAAATTATTTTATTAAGTACACCTTTTTTATACTATAACAGTTAAAAAAGGAAAAAAAATACATAAAATATGGAAACGCAATATGTGGTCTTATCGCAAAAAAATAAAATCGATCTTTTAGGTACCTATTTATTTCATGGTATTTCGGTAGTGCATAAAAAAATGCAGTTTTAATTTGTATCAAAGTGGTCATTCAGTACTTGTTCCTCGAAAATTAAACTAAAATGAAAAATAAACTTTATTGACACCGAAATTAATTAAATGCCGTGAAGGGACTCTTGAGTTAAAACGGAGTAAAACTTTTAATAATTATTATGAACGTTAAGGAGCACTCGCTTAATTTTTAAATTCTGCTAAAAATGCTACAATGTTGCTATTTTACGTGGCACTTCTACGGTCAAGCTGTTCCATTTACGAGCTGCAATTTAATAGCCGAGCTAGGTATAGTTAAGTTAAAGCCCACGTGAAAAAATGTTGAGCACCTGATGCCCGCACGCTCGTATACACTCTGGTGGTCTGGCTATCCTAAGACACACATTCAAAACGCGATACGTATAATCTTTTGCTAGTGTCAGCCTCTATATTTTACTCTCTCTACTTTAAAAAACAAGTTTCAAGGTTTCCCTTACTTTGGATTATCTAGAACTTGTTTTTTATGACTTCAATCTGTGGAAGCTGGCATAGTCACAATCACCCCATAGCGGCGACGTCATACTGAATTTCGACAGTTAATTATTCATTTTGATATTTCTGCAAAGTTGCAGCACACGATGAAACTGGTATACAGGGTTATTGGTGCAACACTAATAACGTCTCAGGACTATAATTTACTACCATCATAAACAACAACTTTTGTTCTATGACTTTTAATAATTCATCAGACTTTCATACAAAAATAAAAACATTTCAATCCAACACTCTAAAGTTTAAATGTTACAAACTCTACGCGAAGCAAAGGAAAGCTAGTTAAGTAAACAAACTGCTGTGTCTAGTACAAAATGTAGTGGAGGGGAGTGGGGGTTAGATAGAACAATGAAATCTTGAAGATTTGTTTATGTAAATGTATTATTATTTGTAAAAAAACATAGAACAAAAGTTGTGGTTTATAATGGTAATACTACAGTCCTAGAAGGTTGTTAGTGTTTTACTTATAACCCTATATAATATGGATAGAAGTCACATTAACGAACAAAAAATGTCTGGAATATGGAAATGATGAAATATGGTTCTCTATTATGATAGTGTCACACTACCGAGATATTTATGTATATGTAAAGATTTCATTTAGCGATTTTTATGACTATATCCAAGGACATGTTTTTGTTTAAGTGTCCTCTACATATATACCTACACAAGTATTGTACGTCACATCGTTAAAGAAAAATGAAAATACCGACGGGGTGACTATGCTACTGCGGATCTATGCCTTTTAACTGCAACCCTGCAATTGCAGCTTAGTAGCAATAAAACCGTTTAAAAGGACCAAAACATACATTCATGTATAATACACGCCTTAATAAATTAACACTCTTATACGTGTGCACAATTTATACACATTCACATAGCTTCGAAACAGTGGCGTCGGACAGTTTTCCTCATAAATAGATTATACAGTTGTCAGCGTAGTTGTGAGCCGAAGCGAATCTATTAAGCGCGTTATTTCCGTTCGCACAGTCCGAGCGCGGATGTCGGCGACTGGATGTGACGGCGAATTGGATCGTGTGTGAAAATGTAGGTCTTGTTTTGTTTATGCTTTTGATGTGTAGGGAAATGGAAGCTTTTTTGTTGTTGGAATTTTCTGTTGTTTACTAGTTGATCGTTAATTGGGTGCTTTCAAAATGGGTACTACTTACTGTGTGGTTTCTATCTACGATCAGAACACACACACATACTGATCAATCTTCGGTTCGATCAGTATGCGAGGTTCATATTATTTAGTGAATACATGGAAAATAATAGAACTAATTTGACAAAATGTATGTAAGACCACTATACTTCTTCGGCTCGCTTGCACCACGGGTCACTAAATAATTTGAGCGCTAACCGAATTTAAAACATAATTTTGATTCTATCAAGAGCTGGTCTTCGTGGTACCCAGTTGGAACATAACTACGATATTTTCTAGATTATAATATTTTATATTCAAACACCTTTAGTAGATACCATAGCTATTCTGCTCTAACGCAGGAATAATTAGAAGCATAGGTACGCTTCTACCTATACAAAACATCCACACAAAAATCGCTAACGAACCCCATCTAGCGAACGAGTATCCTCGCAGTTTTCGCCTTCAATTCGAACGTAAAGCTTCCAAAGCAATCGATTTCCGGCCTATTCGACTTTAAACGGGGAATCAAACCTGATATCCGAACGGATTTAGTTGCGGACTCCATAGTCGTAATGAATAGAGTCGAGTGGGCCACTTCGATTCAGTTAACTTTATCCTTCATATTATATTAATCACTGTTATGGGATTTGAGAGATGAAGTTGGGTCTGGGACGTTGAAGGTGGGTTTCGAATTGGATTTTTGTGGGTCAATGAGATAATGTTCCAGGGGATCTTGTAGTACATGAGTGATTATCATCTAATCTAGGCGATATAATCCGTTTGAAGTTTAATTTGACTATTGTGCATGTTCAAACTGCAACAATTCCACATTTTCAGGAATAAAAATATATCACAGAAGTGCATATAAAAAAAAGTTAGTTCGAATATCTACTTAGTAAAATATACCTAACTAATATGAAATAAAAAGCATGGAAAAAGTAGATAGTCCGCAGTAGCACGTCGTTATTGTGACAAAAAGGCATGAAAGCTTCAGCTTTTTACCAAAAAATACGTATCTTTCTAACACCACTCACGGAACACGTATAACAGACATAACACACATTTTAGCATTTAATTTAGCATATATCACAAAACTTAAATATTTTATTAAAATCTCATCAAAATATAATACCAAAAGACCAATATGAAAACGTCTCAACATATATGCGTTTAAACCGTCTGATTAAACATGGTGGGTGTATAAACTTTTACGAATCCGATTGGCCACTTTTATTGGCGGGGCCGGCCGGTCCTTATCTCGCCCGCCATGCATTGGCAAACGCCAGTTATTATTGAACCTCAGATAAGTTGGTACGACTGTGTCTGTCGTAAAACTATGACTGATGAATTGAGGGAAGTCAATATTTGTTTGTTTGTTTTTGTAGTGTGTGGAGTTTAGAAAACATTGGGGTAAATGTTGGATTATTATCGATATTAAAAACATTGTCATCATTTTTGTTGCGATCTTTTTGTATTTTATAAACCCACACTAGACAATGCTGTAAATGTTAATGTTATGTCTCCACTACCTTTGGTTGATTGGTAAAGAATGCCTAAGGCATTAAATCCGCCTTCGTACCTTTTATGTTGTATAAAGTTTAAATAAATAACCTCGAAAAGTTAAAAAAAAAAAATACTGACGCATGAATACTTTTTGTCAAAGATCTTCATCAAAATCTCCTTAAAATTATTTTCCCAATCTCAAATTATAGAACCAAAATATTAATCCTCAGAACCCAATCTTATACCTAACCCTTATCATGTCCATGCCGGTCAGAAAGCCTTCAAAGTCAATACGATAGAAGATAAGGTTTCAATCCGCGTCCTACTGTGCTCGGATCAAAATAGAATCGCCTGTAGCCGTCGACGGATCGATTGACTTTTATGGGGCAAATGGACCTCGTACCCACCATGTCTGTCTTGGTTTTGGCATTCAAATTGAAAGGTTTGATGGTGCGGTTTGATAAGGGTTAAATAAGATATGAGGGAATAATTTAGTATGGGTGATGGTTGGCATTATTAAAATGAAGGGGAGGTATAGATTTTTTGCAAGGCCGTTCCTTTCAGTGCAAATGGGCTACCTCTCGTCTTGGAGATTTTGAGATGAATCCACCACATAATGAAAAAAAATGTACAATACATATTTGTCTTTACAAAAAAATACATTGATGTTGTGGAGATTCCTAGTAGGAACAGACTCCAGAGTCTGTAGGAGTAGGAGCCGGCCAGCCTGTACTAGGAATAGCTGTGTTACACGGCTCCAGCACCCTAATTGCGTAACTCACAATCAATCTCAATCTGAATCATTTTGAAGGATATTGCTAATCCATTGCTTTATATGTTCAAAAAATGTGTCATGTGTCTGCTCAACAACGTAAATAACGCAATGAATGTTGTTGAACTGTCAAAATGAAACCGATTCCGATTGATCGTGTGTTACGCAATTAGGGTGCAGATATATTAAACGTTGGAAGCGCTGCAGTCTCTACAATCCATACTAACATACTTATTATAATAATATTATAAAGGTGAAAGTATCTATCTCTCTGTCTATTTTCTTTTCACGCCTTAACCACTGAACGGATTTCGATGAAAAATTTGCGCACAAGTAGACCATGACATGAGTCATAGGATACTTTTATCACAGTAGTACGATCCCGTGGGATTTTTTCTAACCTCCACGCGGGCGAAGTTACGGGCAAAAAATAGTATTCGATAAATTCGTAATATGAAATACCAGACACGATTTCACCTATCATGACATGAATCATGTAATTTCAAAAGACGAAAATTGAACTAACAATGTAACCACTAATAGCCCTCAAAGCGTAATTGGCAACACAAATTAATACCTCGAAACACATAACTAGAACATAGTCCTAATCGCTTTATACCGATATACTAAAACATAGGTATATTCCAATGTGAACGTCCGATATTAATGTCAGTTTGCGAAGTTTACACGTCATTAACTCTCAGTACTAAAGTTGTATGAAATTCATCGATTTTGCACTTGCGGAGAATTTATGTGCAATACAATGTAGATATGTATCGATATGAGTTATATTTTTCCTTTGTTTGTGAAGATCGGTTGTATGGGATCGGAATGGATGAAAAATTGGTCCTTCGAGGCGCGATTTTTATTGGATGTCGTTACTTATTTTATTTTTAATACGGTAGACTGATAACTTTGGATGTGTTTAAGCCTCTGAGAATTCAATTTTTTATAATGATAACATACTTTTTTTCTACGGTTTAGACTTAGTAGTTACTAGATGCACCCCGCGGTTTCACCCGCATACGTTTCGATTCCGTAGGAATATCGCGTTAAAAAGTATCCTAATCCTGGTTATAAGCTATCTGAGTGCCAAATTACATCCGCTCAGTAGTTTTTGCGTGAAAGAGTAACAAACATCCACCCATCCATCCATCCATTCATCCTCACAAACTTTCGCGTTTATAATATTAGTAGGATTACGTTTGAAAGTTTGGCCTTTAGTGACTTTCTAAGATTCTATCTCTAGAAGAACAACAACAACAACATGGTAACATTAGAACCAACTTTTTCAATCAAATTTTATTTTTCACATTTTAAAACTAACTTTAATTCTACAATATCTTTCATCGCTTTTACTTTCTCTTCGCCACTAGAACCACTTTATTTTTCTTCCATTAAATAATCAAGATTTGCATAAAAGAAGGAAGTTCCTTTAAAAACCTTGTTATAAGTGGACAAATTCTCGCTTTAAACGTTCAACTCGCACTTAAAGTAAATTAAATTAAGACAAAACTAATTAGTGAGTAATTAAATGCTCTCGAACTAACCGACGAAAAGTCTTTTACTCTTGGTGGATTTTTAACGCGTTACTCTAACGATTATGGCGGGCAGATTCTGATGACAATGGTAGTTTTTGGTTAATTTTAATTCCTTCATTTTTCTAGAAAGGTTCCTCAAAGATTTTTTAGAAACCTTCATAAAACCTACCTACCTACCTACCTACCTACCTTCATTAAGATTTTATGTAAAACTAGCTTTTGCCCGCGACTTCGTCCGCGTGAAGCAACTTTCTTACAGAAGAATTAGCGAAATCGGTTCAGCTGTTCTCGAGATTTGCGCTTAGCAACACATTCAGCGATTCATATTTATATTATAGAGAAGATATCCACTTGATGCGAGAAATGCAAGAGCTTTTGCTGTGTCATTACTTAAAGGTTTATTACAATTGGTAGGGCCCTATTGATAGGGTGGGCAAGTGCGATCGGGAACACCCGATCGACCTAGCAGGCGGGCCTCTCTCTCTATTGTCTGTTATTACACCTCCTAGGAGATAGGGACCCTACCGATTGGTTAGTGTAATAAGCGCTTTAAGCCTATGTCCAGCAGAGGACAACTTTGATGTTGGCCATTTCTAACTTAAATACACATGCTGCCCTAAATAATATCCTTACTATGAACGATTGTAGGTGGGTATAGCCTGTGATGTCGATATTTCATGTTAATAACAGTAGGCTAATTCCCGTAATTAAACACGTTCAAAATCTTATAGCCACCATCTCATCTCAGCAACAAACAATGTCAAAGACTTGTCAAAAATGTGTATGGATTTTAGAGATAAGTACTTTTGACAGACTGTGAACGTTCTTAAAATTACGAGGATTGCCGCTCTGAACACTCTTGAAGTCTTTTACCTGCAGCTTCCATGTATAAGAAAGTCTTAAAGTCCCCATATGTTCCGGTTGCAACATCGAAACTCCCTCAAAACTTCATAAAACGAAAGCCTTTTAACCTAAAAAACTAAATAGCTATTGTTTTACCATTACCATTTGCAGTAGAGTGCCATATACGTTCTGAACTTCATACACTTGCTTACCGGTAATACTATAATAGTAACCGTATTATCGTTAAAAGAAACTACTACCGCTAAACGAGTAACACGGCCTCATTACGTATTATAGCCGCCTTGCTTTTCTTAACGGGATTTTTAAATGGCGATCTTTATTATTTTTTGTGGAGCAAGGATAATGGAGATTTGGTTTTGAAGAAAGATGTTATCCGTTAAAACATATTTTTTATTTTGGTTGTGAAAATGCTAGGACATTACTTAGTAGTACAGGTGGCCGAAGATGAACCTTGTCGTTGAAGCAGGCCTAGGAATGATTCAATGACAAGGAAACAGGTAGAAAATTTGAAATTCTTTGCATAGTATTGGGACAGCATAATTTGACAAATTACTACTGAATATCAATCTTAGATGATTGGAAAGAGTGCAATTTAAAAAAGTTGAAAAAAAAAAATATTATAAGTCGGTGCCTCTACCGACGCAACGGATATGAGATACGATTCAATTCAATTTAATGCAAACTTTATTGCATCAATAATGTGCCTATAGGTACAGGTGGTAAGTATAAATCAATATAGCAGACTGCTCACCTGCTGCTGGTTGCTGGGCTGATTGCTCAATATTTACCTAAGGTGGGTCCATTTTTGTGATAGAAAACCTTTTAAATGATAACGCAGGCAAAGCTGTACACATATAGGGGTTTATTCATAAACGATGACTAAAGTTAAGTACTTAACGCTTAAACGTCAAAAATGTATGGTTAAACAGCGCTAATCACTGCTTAACTTTAAGCAACGTTTATGAATAAAGGGGATAATACCTAACTTGGATCACAATCTACCTGACGCTCCCAGCTTCCTAATCTAAGCTTATATGTGCCAAGCCAATGATCAAACAGTTAGTTTAATTTTCAGTTTATAAGCTTAATCTCGGCTTATCAAAGACACTACCTGATGAGCTACCTTCATTAGATAATTACCAGATAACTGGTTAAGTATTAATCAAGGAGATTAAGGTATTAATTAGGTTATTAATCGGATTAGTTGAGAGATCGTACGTTTCGTCGTTTGGAGGGTGTCTAATTGTTGTGATTTATAAGATCGAGGGTAGAAAGATTTGAATAGGTACATAATAGTTGATACAAAGAAAATCGTTGTCTTTTAAAAACCACGTGAAAAATAAACAAATGAAAATTGTGTAGATAAAACTGTTTTAAAGAAAATGTGGATAATTTTCTTGAAAGCATTTTCATATTAATATTTTGTGCAATCTTTTCTAAATACATGGAGTATAATAATATGTCTTAGTTTCAGTAGGTCTAATCGTTTTTGTTTGTTATAAATTATACTAATCTTCTTGTTAATCAAAAGCGTTTCTTGTCGAACATAAGCGTTTCTTAAAGGAAAAATTACAGCTGTTAACTCATAATCTTAATTGTATTTTAACATTGACCAGTCATTTCATGACAAATGTACTGGCCGGTATTTTCCTTTGCAATAAAGATAAATAACACAAACAAAAGATCTTTCCACAATTTTTCTTTACATAAACGCTCCTCATTCCTGCAACTGCTATCGTCTCGGTTCCCACATATTATTTACCCCAAACCGCATAAGTCCCGCGCATCACACATCTAACTACACCATTTCATTACGGAGTCCAAAACAAAACTGCACATTAAAATAAACTGCGCTACACACGCCACCAACTCTTAACTCCAACAAAATATTTCCACGATTTTTTTTCCAACAACATTATGATAAAAAGGACGTCCTGCACATTGTCACAGACTATATAGCTACAGAAGCTTCACACAACGTCGTGTACGTAAAGAAAGAAACAATTTGGGACACGCACAGGAAATACAAATAGTAAAAAAAGGAGCATTTAAAACTAACAAAATTACATCAAAAACAAAACAAAAATAACAACAGCAAAAAAAAGACCAGCAGTGCGATTCTGTAACCATCTCACCGTGAAAACTTAGGTGCAGTGAGCGTAGAGTGTGCTGTCATTCCAACTAATTGGAACACTATTGACAGCTCACTCTAAGCTCACTTCACCTAACTTTTCACGGTGAGATTTTTACAGAATCGATCGGCTGTTCGAGGCCCAAAAGGCTCCTATCTCAGCATAATGATTCAATATTTAAAAATGTACGCGATTGGCAGGCATCGTCTGGGCACGCTCGTTCCATCATAGACCTCATCCATCGCTTTCCATCAGGCGTGATCAAGGTTAAGAGCGGGCTTATTTCAATAAAAAAAATATATATACATAAAGCTAAACGCGTCTATGTGTGCGTGCGCTTGTTTTCGTTCGTTATTTAATTTTGGAGCCGGTCTTCTGCACTTATCTATTCTGTGGCTTGCAAAAACATCGCACACCGTTCACAGGAACACTTCTGCATAATATACGGCCGAAAAACAATACAATATGACGGTTCAAAAAGTGGACTTGTAAACACGGACTCGTGTTTTGAATGTAGTTTTGTGAAATTTAGTAATAAGGACTTGTAATAAAGTGGGGGGTGTTATGGTAATGATCCCCGCCATAATTTTTGAACACGGTTTGACAGGATGTTGTACAGTGTTGTAATAATATAATCGCATGCTTGTTTGTGTTCATAAAGTTTTCCATAAAAATACTGGAACACAAAAATGTACCTTGGTTTATTTGGATAAGGTCTAATTTTCCTTATGTAACCAGGCATGAAACAGTGTCAATGAAGTGTAGATGTTTGTGAACTGGACTCCATAACAGCCATACATTTTGATCATAATCATGATGACTATTTATCGATGACTGCGCAGAGTTTGTAGCCCATAAGCTTCACCATCAAAAACTTATGATTCATTTCCGAAAGACGTCCACTGCCAGACATAGGCGTCCCCCAAGCACCGCCACTTCGACCGGTTCTGTGCTTCCTGCAGCCTTGACCAGGTCATCGGTCCACCTTAAGTTTAGTTGGAGATAATTGCCATACTTTTTAGTTACATCTTTTGTGAAATAATACCAAATATAAGAAATTAATAATATATAATATATATAGTAGTGTAGTGTGTGTGTGTAGTGTGCATGTATAGTAGTGTGGTTATATATAGTATTTATAATATATAATATTATTTTGTTCTTTTGTTCTTTTGTGCGTCATGTTTACCGCAAATAAACGTATTTTCTTTCTTTCTTTTTTTCTTTCTTTCAAAGTAGGTACAGTCACGAGCAAAAGTATGTATACACTCGGCTTTATTCAAAAGCGATTTACTCCTTTATTTTTTAATGAAATTTTATGTTGATACAAACATAGCATTTCCGATCCCATAGGTTACTGTAATGTGTCATATTTCAACGATGCATTCGTTATTTCACGAAAAAATCGCAATTGACAGTTGCCAAGTGTTGACATAATATTGGTGCTCGTGACTGTACAATACCGATTCTAAAAGCGCTAAGATTTATTCTTGCATCTAAAACCTTTAGTCGTGGTTGAAAGCTCAGATTTTTCAGATATTTTTCGAGGCGTTCATCAAAGCAAGTTTTTCCGAATCCAAATCCGTATCGATTTTAGATTTAGCACAGATTTGAGTTGTGTAACTAAACAACGGAGCGTACTGATGGTACATAAAGCCTCACACGAACGGACGATTTTAATCGGTCACCGACTCGGTGAAGTCTGTATCCAAATTTTGAAATACGTAATGTGTATGGATAAACTTGCACGGTTGAATATGAAACTATAGTCATAACCGATAAGATAATTAGAATATATATTTATAACATTTTTATTTGACTGCCTCGTTAATCGTCGATAATTTAGAACATTTTTATTTGACTGCCTCGTTGGTCCAGTGATCGCAAGCGCTATTGCTGAGCAAGTGACCTGGCTTCGATTACCAGGTCGGGCAAAAAGCCATTTGGTTTTTCCATCTGGAATCACTCAGGAGTATGGATTTGTGCCCGGTTTGTGCATTTGGCTCTTACTTGGGACCTAAACATAACAGGCGAAATGTTGGCGTGCTATTAGGGTATACCTCTGCCAAACCCTTTGGGGATTACAGGTGTCATGTTAAATAAAAATAGTTGGAAGAGGTAAAACTCTGGCGCAGCTACCAACGCTCGATTCCTAAAAATATGGACGGGTAAAGGAAAAATTTGGTATGATCACAAGAGCTGGTGGTCTGAGTTCTTTGAAATCTTCAGATATAAGAATGCCACAGTGCATTCCTTCGAGACAGTCTCTTAGTACCCTTTTATGACTTTCACAGTTTTTCTTTTCTGAAGGATTGCGGTTAGTTTGATAACAACCGCAACAAAGGCTTTACTCTTTTTCTGATCTGTCGTCGTTAAATGTTAAAGAGGCAGCGAAT
Source organism: Apamea crenata (assembly GCA_949629185.1). NCBI lineage: Eukaryota > Metazoa > Arthropoda > Insecta > Lepidoptera > Noctuidae > Apamea > Apamea crenata. Next base: position 17,915,028 of record OX451360.1, on the reverse strand, counting down.
TCACTGTTTTAAGGTACTTTGCGGGATTCATGAACTAATTACCGCATGCCCTTTCACCTGAGCACATGATGATGTTATGACTGCGCCAGTGAGTGGGGTTCATGCAGCAGAATTTTAGGCCAAAGATATTTATTTGAACTGTTTGCCATGGATACGCTAAGAAGTATGCCCAATAAACTGTGGGCCAAAATAACCACCACGTGGAGCCCTGACTCAGTTAGAAGGCGTCGCGGCAGACCCCGTAGAAGATGGCGGGACGAGCTGGACAAAACAAACGACCAGTGGTCCACTTTAGCCCTGGATCGAAAGAGCTGGAAGTCATGGGGAACGGCCTTTGCCCAGCAATGGGATGATGCAGGCTCACACGCTAAGAAGAAAAAAAACCAATTACCTAAACCATTTGACCGATAGAATACAACAGTTTGATCGCCCGTTCATCCACAAAACTTTAGTTTCAATACGTAGTTCAAACACTGTTGTATAAACATATTAGGTCAACTAGTTAACCTATCAGTTTCACGGCTCAGAAATAGGGCAGCTGATCAAATTCCGCTGGTTTAGCAGGGACTTCAGCATAAGCGCTGTTGACAACGGACCATTGAGAGTCGCAAATTGAGCCAAGTATTGAGTTGATAGATTATCCTTTATTGTATACCAATTAAGCCAATAACCGTGGTATATTTTGTAAGCATTTATGAGGGACTCGCGGCTAAATTATAACAGGCTTGATTGTAGGGTTAAGCTACGCTTGCCGCGGCTGGTTCGTGGATGGGTGACCATCCATTACATATCGAGACTCCTCCGTGCCTCAGAAAGCACGTTAAGCCGTTGGTCTTGGCTGTCATTCTTAGATCTTTGACAATCGTTACGGGTATTCAGAGCCAGAAGCCTGACAACCAGTTTTATCAATGTGCCTAGCCTTTTCTCAACTAAATATGTCCGGGTCGTCTTCCAGTATAACCGGATGCAGCTGAATACCAGTTTTTTACATGGAGCGACTGTCTGTCTGACCTCCACAACCCAGTGACTGGGTAACCTGATACCCCTTGGTGGGACTGGATGTTAGTATTCCTACCTATAAATGTATTTTCTTTCTTTCTATAGTGAAAAATAGAGAAAAACTGGAGCCAGGGATTGATTTTAGAGAGAACTAAAAACATTTTTCGTCTTTGTGATTAAACCAAAAGCTTAGATTTAGCAAGATAAACTGTATTTTTATTCCAAAAAGTAGTTTTTGTTGGAAAAATCCACAGTATTTACTCGCTACGCGTTTTAAAAAAAAAAAAAAATTGTTATGCCTTTGTTACAACAAAGCCTTGTTTGTGTTAACTTAGTTCGTATTTTTGGCGAAATATAATGTTCATTTTTTTAATGAAAAAATGAGTTGTACAGCTTTGAAAAAAATCAGTTACCTATCTACTTCGTTTTTATTATTTCTGTACATTGTGTGTCAAAAGTGATCACTTTAGAACTTTACCTTACCACGTAGGTGCAATAAGAGTTTGTGAACTGAGAAGTTTGATCGTTACGGTTTGTTTGTGATACAGACAGCCTCCAAAAAACCCCAAAAAGAAAAATGAATAAAAAAGATAAAATGATCGTACAACGACAAGAATTCATGTAATTGTCTACAATCTTTGTTCCATAATAGTATATGTATGAGTAGCTACAAAACATTACACATTGATACAGTATCATGGAACTCAAATTATAGATAACCAAATCGAAGAAATGGGAAGAATGAATGCTCACAGTATGATAAACCGTGATGACATAGCAGAATTGGACTCTTGAAGTAATATTTTTTTACTGAGCACCACCAAATCCTTACCATCATAAGTAATCATAACCTACATCCCCAAACGGAAGTAATAACAGAGTCGGGAAGCATACCAAAAAGTTTTAGTTATAACAATCTCTTAAAGGTACAGACGCCAGCACATCAAGCTACTACAATCTGTCAAATTTCTTTAATAGATTTTCAACTTTATCGTAAAAGCATTAAGGTTCAAGGTTGATTGGGAAAATTTGACAGTTTCGGGTAGCTTGACCTGCTGGCGTCTGTACAAGGCTAGTGGAAACCAAATTATAGAAGGCAACCTGCTCGCCCACTGGAAACCAAACGAGTGGGCCCCTGAAAACTGCGGGTATTTTTTTGTTCTGTTACATTTTTTGGACATGGCTTTGTTTTTAATGAATAAAGTTTAGAGATTCTTTATACAACTTTGACCTTTCACAAACATGTTTTGTAAAAAAAAACAAAGAAATAAAAGACGGGAATTAACAGTCCCGTATTTTTAAGAACGTTTACATTCTTATCTCAGTCTCAATCTGTCAAAAATGTTGCTACATTTTTGACAAGTTTTTGACAGTGATTGTCGCTGCGATGAGTTTATGACTTGAATGTGAATGTTTCTTAAGTTCGAGAATTGACTTTCTGAATAACGATTGAGAACTCTTATTGTTTTTTTTTTAGTTATTTAATCTACAATGACTTGGTATTCAGATTCCTTTTATTGACGCATTTAATTAAATTGGAAAAGTCTTAATGACGTCACGTCTACTGGGAGACGGCGCTCATTGTGGCAGCTAAGAATGTAAATTAAAGAAAAAATATTAAAAGTTCTGAATATGATTTGAATTCATACAATAACATGTATATTGTATGAGCTTAAATAAATATTATACTAATCTGTGTTGCTTCCCACATTCCTACAATTTTTTTAACTAAAATGGAAATGTGAGCTTAGATAACAATTTCATACATCGCCTATTACGAGTACCTACTTTTCGCACCTTGAATATCTAAAATAAATCAACACAACCGTCGACAATGTTTGCTGTCGAAAATCCTTATTCATAAAGGCCCAATGTGTGCCAGAAATGACGTCGCTCCCATGAAGTTTACTAACAAGACAATAACGCATAACCCTGGCTCCCTGGCTACAGGAAGCGTTTGTGTCTATTTCACGCCAGAGCACGGGACCTGCAAGTCTACCTCAACTTTACTGTTCAATGTTTTGTGTCCGTCATGCGTTGTTTAAGAGTTTGAATCTCGACAGGTTATTGTTGTTGTTATCGGTTGTGAACTATTGAAATTGTTACACCATACTATATTTCGATCATTAGGTTATATTCACATTTATAGCGTCTTCAAGTCCCATTACAAACCTTGCTAACGAGAGCTATCTTTTTACAACGAATAGCCCTTAAAATAAGCTCTTAAATCGAGCTGCATTACAAATTACAATCTAAGTATGTTTGCCAAGCGCGGGGATCCTGAACTATTTTTGCTACACTTGCTAAACTGATTGGCCATTGAGAACATGTTATTATAAACTAAGAACTCTTAAACTAGTCCACTTCATTGAATTAAAGCTGGTCTATCAAACAGGAACATTTTTCATAGTACCTAGTCTCATAATCCATAGGCGTGTAACACTATTATGTAACAACAACATCGCAACTTAACTAACTACAAATCCATTCCCTGCGTAATCTCGTGTCGTATCCGTCACGCGGGTCCCACGCGCGTCACGTCACAAATGGCGGCCGCGTCATTTGTCACGCGCCTATTGATTTGCAGTTACACGCTGACAGCTTTGGATTGTTGGGGCTCATGGTTCAGTTTCAGAAGGGTTCAGTAGTTTCTGTAAGAATATTAGGTTCATTATCCTTGATTATTATAGAGATGGACAGAAGTAACAGCTAAAATCGATCGATTTCTTGGACGTATGTAATTTATACTCAAGATCGCAGATCGTAGGTCATAATTTCCTAACTTTACACTTTTCTGACTTGGTTGCGGACGAAGAATGTCGTATTTGCAGCTGTACCTTTTCTGTATTATGTTCAGGGTGATATGCTGAAACTCAGTCATCAGAAAAATCAGAAGCACATATAGAACTATGAAAAATATACGCCGCAGTTATTTTTTTAAGCCAAGCAGTGCCTAATTTAACGTTACTAACTCCAGGGCCATTTTGGGATCGCTATTTGCAGTGGTGTTACTGTGTTGCAGAGATAACACTGATGCGCCAAAAATGGCCTCTGGGCCTGGTAATCCTGGTATAGAAGTTTGTGTGCAAAATGGCACTGAAAACACAGAGAATCCTAATGCGACTCTATTAGCCTAAGTGTGCGCTTTTTCGTTTAGGCGACGAGGGAGCTAAGCATCCACATTAGTTCCAAAATTCCTGCTACACGATACACGTTTACCCGCTGTCCAAGCGTGAGTCTGTTGTAGAATTTGAACTCACAAAATCTTGATTAATTCCAACAACCATTGGACCAAAAGGGATAGCGGTAGTGATCACTTATGTAACTTTTTTCTCCTTGCACTCTCATCTATATGTATAACAATGTTGTGATACAGTCAAAGCTTGAGATTTGCATGCCTTCTTTTTTGGGTGGGAAATCATCATATGACTTCTCCCTCTCTGGGTGGAGCGAGATCGCCTGACTGAGGGTCACACTTTTACTGACTAAAACCCACCCGTGTTCCTTCAGTTGCCTGTGCCAGGGGCCACGGTATCTCTTTCGAACAACCCGCGGCCCTGGCAGGCATCGGCCCTAGCGGACCCTGTCAGTTCGTGCTGAAATCTCTTGGCGCGGCGAGGCGCACGTGGAACACAACGCGCCTTGACCCGGGCTTGGTCCTTACCGGGCGGCGAGCTGCTCATTGCTCGCCCGCAAGCCCGCGCCTACGGTGGCTGGGAGTCAGCTGTTGACTCCCGACGTCCAGGGCGTCTCCTGCGGCGACTAGGGGCGTGAGGGCGCAGAGATTGCCTCTCCCTCACGCGCTCCGCCTCCGGGGTGCTTGGAGATTTTCATGCCTCAAGGCGTAATATGGTTGAACTATGCTCTATTTTTTTTAACAAATTTATGTAATTACCCATATTAGCAAATAAATTATTTTGAATTTGAATTTGATGTCTACTAAACACAGGTTATTTTGTAACCTATCTAGGAGTACGGCACCACTAACTAGATTAAGAAACTTCATGCTTGTGCTTTATTATTACTTTGCCATATAATCTAATCCTAGTTGAACAATGAATTTTTATTATTATTTATTTATATTTACAAATTATATCACTAATTTTCCAAGCACAAACATTAAACACCACTTTATTAAACTTTTTTACTTGTTAATTTTCATGTAGAACCTTATTCAAGAAACAAAAATACCCTCCATTTTAATCACGTCATATCCTCACCCCTCAATTCCACACATTAATTCGCATCCAACACCCGCAACAGTAATTGATAACTGGCATATTTACGGGCACTAGCGCATTCATCAAGTAGCTGTCAAGTATACTCGTCACGTCGCCGTCACGGCCTCGTCACGCTCTCGTCACGTGGCCGTCAGACCCCGGGCACTCGCGTCCCCATTTGGGTTGCCATCGATTTCGCATTAGCCACCTTTAGCTTTATCAGCGTGTCGTTTTTGTTTTCCAATGACGGTTTCAAGGGTTCGAAATCTTTTTAGTAAAAGCCGCGGAATGTGTCTTATACGGTTTTTGGTTGGATTTGTCTTTGTCAATTGTCTCAGTTTTTATTTCTGAGGAACAGTTGGTTATAATTCCTTTGGTAAGACATTGCAAGTAAGCTACAATTTTTTATAGCTTCACACATGCATGTAGACATAAATTGATGAGCTGGCTCTAGTGGTGAGGGTGTTTCCACAAACTGCCCGTCTAGAGCAAAACTTTTTTATCATGTTTGCCTTGCTAAATGAAAGTTCCAAATCAAAATAATTTCAGTCGAAAGACGTCCACTGCTGGACATGCTCCAAACGCCACCACTTTGACCGGTTCTTCTGTGCTTCCCACATCCAGCGGATTCCTGCGGCCTTCACAAGGTCATCAGTCCACCTGGTGGGAGGCCTTCTAACGCTACGCCTACTTCCAAGTTCCAAATTTTACAACCATATTAATCAGACTTAGAAAAAAAAGAAAGCCGCAAAGAGAAGGACAAGAAATGTCAGAAACACTGAAATATGGGGGATACACAATTCAAAACATAATCTGTCTTGACACGCAGCAACATCTCAAGATGTTCCAAGCCGCAATCTTCCGATTTGATTACGGCTTGGAACATTACAATAATCCCTTACACATACGCACGTGACGTTATAGTAGTAGTACTTGTAGTAGTTAACCGAATCAAGCAATTGATACCTCATCAGCTTATCAATCAAGCATTCTATAATTGCAATCAGACGGTTGGTCGGAGAGGTAATTGGCCAGACCCTGTCGCTAACACGTTACACGTGAGAAATGGTCCGTTTAAGCTGCATCGTGACTTAGGTAACTTCAATTTCAGGTGTTTTAGGGCTATTCTGAAAAAAAAATGCATTTTATGGTAACTAGCTGTTGCCTGCGACTTCGTCTGCGAATTTTGAAAAATTTGTCCTTACCCAAGTCAAGGTCTATCTGTGTGCCAAACATCAAAATCCGTTCAGCCGTGAAAGCGTTACAAACAAAACTTACTTTCGTATTTTAGAATATTAGTTAGGATTACGCATAAACCAGAGAGACAACGTTTCATATTGTTATTTGATATGCTAAGAAAATGAAAGTTTTGAGAAACATCTCTATAAAATGAATGAGTGGCCTGTGAAGGTTTTAAGAAGGTGACTGTGAATCTGTGAATGATGGATGGGTAGATAGAATAATATGTTTGTTACTCTTTCACGGAAAAAATAATGAACGGATGAAATTTGGCACACAGATAGTTTATAACCAGGATTAACAAATAAGATACTTTTTATCCCGATATTCCCACGGGATCGGAACTTATGCGGGTGAAACCACGGGGCACAGCTAGTTAATCATATTATTGATTGCTAAGGATATTTACACAAGAGCAAAGATGCAGAAGATTCTGGCAATGAAGTGGGATGAGGATAGAAATAATACGCCTTGCAGCTCGAATTGTTATCCTGAAATCTGCATACGAATGCATCACATCTTCCACTCCCACACATAAACTAACACTAACACATACGCACATGCTTATGTATGCTAATGAAACACTGCATAACCCTGAATATAGATTGCTGCTACTAAGACCGGATGCTAGTTAAGTGCCCACTAACATTTATAGGCTTTTCTTGAGTGGAATTCCTGTGTTTACTGCCAGGAAATAAATTGGAAACGGCAGAGGGAATGGATATAGACAGGCTGTGATTAAGTCTGGGAGAAATTTTCATGTTAATTTGGAAATAAAGCAAGGGAATGAGTGTCTTGGACAGAATGGACAATGTGGGGTACACCTCATTAAGTTGCAGTGATTGGTAAAATGTTTAATGATTGGCTATTAACTTGAAGGACTTCCTTATTTAGAAACGAGCATCAGACATCAATAAAATTATTCATATGCATCCAATAGTATCCATAGTTAAACCATTAGTCAAATTTTTTTCGCCAGCCGATCCCTCCTTATATTATTATGTTGGTCAACTGCATAGAAAAGACTCTAAAGTCATTTTACGCTAACATGGCCTGCACATTAATTGCTAACCACATTATCATATCAATTTGAATCATTTTGAAGGATTATTGTTAATCCATTGCTTCATATGTTCTAAAAATGTTGTCTGTTCAACAATGTAAATAACGCAACGAATGTTGAAGAATTGTCAACATGAAAGTCATTGGTACTGTCGCGCAGTTCGCAGTCTTATAATGTATCAATAAAGATACTGTACTGATATTGATTGCTTGTCAACATCTACAAATAATCCCATGACAGTGTAAAATCGACTAAACCACCATTAAATCGAATATTAATCATCCAATTCATGCTGTTGTTAACATGCACGACAGTAACACAAATCCTGGTGCAGCTGTCACAAGCAAAATCAGCAGCCAGCAATATTTCACAGCGAGAGGCTACTTGAGTCCATGCACGCATCGAGTCGTTTGTCATGTCACAATAGACGCCTTCAACGAACAGCACCATCTACGGACAGGCCTTGTGTCACACCGATGTGTATCGATGGGACAAACCTAGCGATACTGAGATATCGTGTACGCTGCCCCTTTTTTAGGCGTTAAAATGCTAAAGTAATTACTTTAGCATTTTTCCTGGGAAAATAGGAAGCGTATAAACATATTTACGTTTCTAAAAGTATTCAGGGTGGTTGGGACATCGACGCGCAACCTGATTTAGTACAAGATTGTGAACCCCTCTATGTAATTAGCGACGAAAAATTTTTCTACCCCGGGATCTAGAATCATGAGCTGAATTCATGGTTAGAGTTTGCGCGTCGATGTCCCTGCCACCCTGTATAAAGTAATAGGTATGTATTACTGGTCAGTGAAATTAAAAACATCTTCTGTTAGTATTGGAAGTCCAAGTCAAAATTTTACAGCAGTTTTGTTCGGAAAACCCATTCAGTCCCATTCGGAAATCGGAGCTACTACGGTCTATTTAAATACTTGTATTAAAGCCGAGTACTAAAGGCCTCAGATAGCAACTCCAGGACGATGTATGAGTAACTAATATAAAAATGTTACTCACAGCAAGCTCATTACCACTAGCCTCCTATTCCTCTCAGTTAAAATTAAATTAATTTTAACCATGATGCACCCTAAATAATATCATGTTCCTCGTCACGTGACGGTAGCCCCCTCCCCCCTCCTCGCGCTGCACGTGGCCCGCAAGATTTATTGCGTCTGCTGCGGCCGTGTCTCAACCCGTGTAGGAGAAAGTTGCTAATACACCAGCTGATACTGTATCTTGTTATATTTTGTTTGAAACTGCTCGTGTTCGTGTATGAATCGTTAAATAAAATGGGGGAAGTAACTTTGTAATTATTGTTTGATGGGCTGTTCCGTTGAATATTCTGTTGTATTTTTGTGGTAGTAAAGCTCTTTGTAAAGCTCGTCCTAGGAAATCTATAAACAGACCTATTATTTTCTGCTGCCAAGCAGTGTTGCTGTTCCGTTTTGAAAGGTATGGTTGCCAGTGCAATTAAAGGCACATGAAAAACTTCAGCATTGTCTCTGGGTTGGCAAGCTTTGTCTATAGACATCTACTTTCCATGGGGCCGTCACTAAGCGGACCGTCAGTGTGTACTACATTTTAATTTTTAGCTAGCTTTTGCCCACTACTTCGTCCGCGTGAAGCAACATTATTTTTTTTCCGTAAGAACCTTCTACAAAGAATTAGAAAACTTAAAAAAAAGAAGGATGAAATCGGTAAAGTCGTTCTCAAGTTATGACGTGACATGTCGTATTTTCTTCTCTGTTCCTAAATCTAGAGCAATACCTTGGAAACCATTGGTACAATTAATAGAGACGATCAACAAGCCCACAAGCCCACAGGGTCACATCATATTATATTGAGTATCGCTCGACACTCGATTACCCCGCCCAAGGGCATATCGCTTGGAGATCTATAGTGTTGCATGTTGGTGTGACAGCTTTTACAAGTGAATGCACCACATTCATGGCATAACAACATTTGTGAGGCTAGATTTCGATAATCCGGAACCAGTCCTCCATATTGTTTTCGAACTATGTTTTGGTATTCTGGACGGTCTCGTAAACATAATCTGATAACATACTGTCTCTATAGATTTATATTTTGCTTTTTATCGCAAAGGGCTTGACCTCGATATCGCCTGATGGAAAACGATGGATGAGGTCTATGATGGAACGAACAAGCCGAGAAGATGCCTATTACCTTACTTTGTAGGTTGACGGGTTATTAATATTTTTCATATAATCAAGCACTGTTTTATAAGATACAGTTAGATTTTCGTGATCTACATATTATACAGTTCACAGAAACCGTACGTTACATTTACTTTTAATATTTGTCTTTATTTTTGATATGATTTTCATTGTCATCATCATATTCAGCCTTTTTCAACTCAGGGTTCTTCCTTACTCCTTCCTATTTTGCATCTAAAATTTTTCACACAAAAAAATCTTAATCCCTCCACATCTCACACCAAACATCGTTCCTCCTACGATCACAGCACAACAACAAACGCACACAGTTACACAACGGTGTGACAACCACCAGTCACTTATGCGGCGTACGGAGCGCCAGATTTATCGTCGTCTGCCGTACACGCGGTGGACACGTCTCAGCCTGAGACGACCGGATTTATGATGACATTTATTGGACGAATTAAAACTGTGTGGGTAATTTGTCTGTTTGAACTGAGATTGGCGGTAATTTGTGCTGAATTATTTGAGATTTTAACACGTGGAAGTGTGTGGTCGTTATTTGGACCATTTGTGACATTTGGATTTTGTAATGGCTACTTTGTGCATCAGTTACTGTTGATATAGCAGCAGCCTTCAATTTGTAAGAGAAGCGGTGGCACAGTGGTGATTACCGTGACTTACGAGTTATAGGTCCTAGGTTCAAACCCTGACAGGCGCTTTACTTTGTGTAAATTATTTCATCACCACTGGTCTCAAAACGGTGAAGGAAAACATCGTGAGAAAACCGGCCTGTCCTAGATCCAAACATTCAAAAGCATGTGACATCCACCAACCCGCACTGGGTTGGCGTGGTGGATCACGACCCACTCCTTCTCACCGAGAGGAGGCCTGTGTCCCAGCAGTGGGGACATTATGGGCTGATTATGCTTATGCTTCAAATTTGTCATATTGAAGAACAAAGAAATGTTCAGAAAGAATAATCATTTAACATCATCAGGCTTGTTCACTGCATGCTCAGTTTTCAGTTCATAAAACCCAAGTGTTTTCCAGTATTTTCAATTACAACTGAAAGCGGTGTAACAGTTGCGAGAAATAAAACTGCATCATTTTAATATAAAATGCCTTATCAAAAAGCTTAATCTATAGATAATGTAAGAATTCGTTACGAGCATAAGCAGTAATTTCGTTGTAATGTCACTGCATTAAAAAAACTCGCAGAATTACTGCGCAGTGAAAAAGCAGACACAAAATATCAGGCAAACAAACACCTTAGGTAGCACAAAAACTACTTTATATAAACGCCCAAATCCCAAGGCAAATACCTACACGAATCTTACGTAAACTCTACACCTTCAGACGCGGAGGACACACTCATATAGACAGCTATACAGGCTGTTACTAACACTCGTCTGCAGCTCGCAAGAAAATATCGTGGGAACCTCACCACATCCCTACAGGTGTTTGCAACGCGATTTTCTTTTTTTTTTCCACCGCCGACCAACCGCATTTCTCAAAGCAACGCCCTGTTTTTAGTGAATTTTTTTTTCGAGGTTTTCCGACAAATTCAGCTTTCGGATGCGCGGAGTTTTAGTAATGATCTCGTTATAACAAGTGTTATTTGGTAGTGATTTTTGGATTTTTGATGTAGTTTTTCTTTCTAGAGCAGGCTTGAAAGGCAGATCAACTAAAAATCAGTTTTTGTGAATCACCTGATCGAGAATATATGCTATTGAAAACTTGAAAATGTTACTTACTACAGACTTCTGAATAATGCCAAACATTTATTACACATAACAAGGAAACGGTGCAAGTTTTTTTATCGATTCTGTATACCTATTTCCTTTAGGTAAACACCGGTTATTCACCCAATACTAGAATAGTAGTTCATTCAAATTACATTTCCATTCACTTCATAGAACCACGCACGGAGTCGGCAAAGCGTTCCAACAATATAATCATCATAATCAGCAGAATACAGTAGGAATACATTATCACAGTATAAACAGTGCTGGACCATCACCCAAAATGTTTGCCAGCGAATTATTGAAGCGACTAGTGTTGTCAACGGACTGGTTACTAAAATATGGGTTTAGTTTTTACTATTTTGGATGTTATTTTCGAATTGTGTTACAGCTTATATCTGGTTGAGGAATGAGGGAAATGTTGTGAGGAAGTTATTGAGGATGACTGTGGACGCAATGGCTATTAGAGTAGGGGAAGACCAAATAAACGAAGGATGGACTGTGTGAAAGATGATATGGCTAGAAAGGGAGTGACTACCGAGATGACGACCAATAGAGAAGTATTGAAGAAAGAGAGATGTTGCGGAAAACCCAAATAAATTGGAATTAAGGCAGGCGAGAATGATGATAATGATGATGATCATGGCTTCATTCGCATGAAATTAAATTAAATATCTTCGAAAAAATATTAAATGATTCTGTCTTAGATAAAAATTACTTTTACCTTCAAATTGAAACCACATCAGTTAACCCTAATTAGAAGCTAGAACTGTAGACTATTCGATAAATATACACATCTTGTTAACACGATGATTACTTAGCAAATTAACTTACAGTTTACATAAACTTAATTCAAGATCTTGGAAGCGTAGGTCGAACTTTCTATAGCAAGCTTGTTGGTATTGAAGATATTGAGCAGTAATTGGCAATAAAGTGAATAGGGATCTTCAGGCAAGCGCTCTGAACCTAGCCACTCTTGAACGTTGTCCTCCTTTGATGAATTACTAACTTTGAAGGATCTCTTGTATAGAAACTAAGATGTTCAAGTATGTGGGACCATTTACTTGGAAGCCATTAGACTAATTCATCTGTATATTACTAGCTACAATTTTAGTCGACAACGTCTGGTCGGAGGCTCATCCTCCATAGAAAAGGGAGGATCCTTTTCTATGGAGGATGAGTGAACTTTACCTGTTCCACACGCCTCTATACAACTATGTATAGTGGTCTTTGAGGCCGGATCGCGGATGGTGGTGATTGATTATGAATACTGGTTAGTTATGATTTGCATCTACTTTATTTTTTCTATGTTCTCAAAACTGACGTTTATAATGAAAAAAAGATAAAGAGATTTGAAGATTTTTTCTTGGCCAGAAATGGTCTGTGCTTTCAAAAACAATAACATTTTTAATCTCCAACCGCAACACCTAACTTCTAAATTCTGTACTAAGCCTTCTGTTTGCCAACAATATTTCCCCTTCAATTTAGTAGCCTCGATGTAGCAACACTACGCACGAAACTCGTGCGAAGCGGCCTGCAGCTGACAGCCAACTGAATTATGTAGCGGGACGCGTCAGTCGCAACTGTAATGATCGCTTTAAATACGTTTTGTTTTACTCTGGGCTATATGTTGTGGAAACTGATATGACAGCCAATAACCGGGACAGCGGGGATGAAACATGATTGACGGTATTAATCGAAAAGACTGCGGAAGTAAAAGTTATTATAACGTGAGATTAATAGATGGTAGTATTAAAGATGAACACATTACTGTTTCAGAAACCTAGAGATATGATAAACATAAGATATAATAAAGAAACAGGTAACAGATACCTACAAGACTAATTTATGAAATTAATTTATAAAAACAATAACTTCTGCCCGCGGCTTCACGTGGCGGTCGGAAATTATCCCACGGGAACGTGCTACCAAGACCAAAAGTTACCTACGTTCTTCCCAAGGATGCCATCTATCTACTTGCCAAGTTTGAACAGGTATCATACAGACTGAATTTGTCGAATAAAAAGACACTCATGTCATAAGCATACCACCATGCCCTGTCATAATTATTTCATCACCGCTGCTCTCAAAACGGTGAAGGAAAACATCGTGAGGCAACCGGCATGTCCTGGAACCAGAAATTCGAAGACATGTGACATCTACCAACCCGCACTGGGTCCGCCTGGTGGATTACGGCCGGTCTCACAGAGAGGATAAGCCTGTGTCCCAGCAGTGGGAATATTATAGACTGGTTATGCTTATGCATATCATAAATATCATAAACAGAGATAGTTAATTCCAAATCGTAGAAGTTAACTCTAATAAGAAACGGACCCATAAGTAACAGAGAAAATATGAGAAGAAACAACAACAAACATGCTGATTATGAGACTGAAGCTCAAACAGAACCAGACGTTGATAATCCCAAGCAATCTAAAGTTAAACAAAAGAAAAAGGGTTATTGTGCCGTTCATAGTCGACGGAGTCCACAAACACCACAATTAACTTTTTTCCTTGGTTTTCTCTTACAAATTACCTGTCACTGCAGGCACTATTGCAATCTTTAGACTCAATATGTGGTTGCAAAAAGTATTCTTTTTCAACGTGGTTTTTGTTAGAGCCACTTCGGTTTCAGGTTCCGTCTGACTAAAAAGTCGAGGCAATGGAGCTATTGTGTAGCTATTAGAAAACAGTTTCGTAGCATTCAGTGCCGTTTTTGTAGACGTTAATTAGTTTCTATCTGAAGGTTTTGCCAATAATCTAGTCACAATCTCAACTCAGCGACAATAAATGTCAAAAACTTATCAAAAATATGTGTAATAATTTTTATCATAAAAAATTATCAATATCATATTTTTTTTTAAAAGATCAGTCTGTGAACGTTCTTAAAATTACAAGAATTGTCCCTCTGGTGTGTAATAATTTTTATCATTAAAAATTATCAATATCATAATTTTTTTATAGTTGTATTAGACTAGAGTAGGTAAGGTCACCAAAAAATCAGTACCTACTATTGGATGCTTTCTGAGCAACAAGAATAAACGTGTAGTAATTTAATTGAGTGAACATTTCTGTTGATACTCATTCCCATTCATTAGAAACTCTCACAAACTATTCAGTACCTCTTCAATATAAAATAGCATCGACCTATTCCATTTAATTCCGATGCACGAAGATTTTACTCCAATTGAAATTCCAGCAACGTTTCCTTACAAGATCTGTTGCAACGTCTGGCAAACACAAAGATACGTACGATCTTAATTCTAGTTAATCCGGGTAAGAAAGCGGGCGTCGCAAGGTGGACACACTATGTGGACGGACGTGTGTTGAATTTTAGCGAGATGAGGGCAGAAAGTAAGCGCTTTGAAGCGCTGCAGCGGGCTTTGTTGGAATTGGGGGTTTGTGAGGTAAACTGGAAGGTGTAGCGAGTGAAGCGTCTATTGTACTGCCTAACATTTTGTGGAGTTCTATGCATTAAGCTGCGTAGGCTTATCATATATCCTGTATATCTTTACATCATGAAAGCACTAAGGTATACCTTTAAGGGCCTCACATAGGAGTAGCGGGATCGTTCGAAAGGGTTACCGCTGCCCTGGAACATAAAGGGCTAAGGAAGGAACACGGGTGGGTTTTAGTCAGTAAGTCTGACACTCCCTTCCGCTCCACCCAGAGCAGGAGGGGTCATTTCATGATTTCCCATCCGCAAAAAAAAGGGCCTCACATAGTGAACATTGTCTTAGCATATGTGGCTGTCGTGTCAACATCACTCCAGCATTCATTTTGTTATTAATATACAGTAAAGATAAGGACTACTGCTAAGTGCGTCGCGAAAAACGATTGCATATAAAAAATTGTTTCTAATTCCACTATCCGAATTCGCCGTCAAGTTTATTTATGCAAGTAACGTATTTAAATTTGGCAAGTAATTAACTACGCCTCGCGCTTTATCTTAACGTGTAAACAAATGTTTTGTAAAGCTAAATTAATTATGCTTTCAGCTTAAATAGCTCGAACACCATTTTAGTACAACTGGTCCACTCCATGCAATCAAATTTGCTCAAATGCTTTTACTTTTTCTCTCAGCCGTTTTAATGGCCGTGAATTTAGTCAAACTTAATTTGTTCTACCTAGTCTAGTCGCTGTGTCCTTAACGCGTTGTTTGATAACTGGATTGTAGAACATGTTTCAACGTATAACGTCTTTGTTTCACTTACAATTAATGTTCTTTATGTGCCTTCATGAGTAAATAATGGAGTTCGCGTAAGAAGATAAAGTTTCGAAATTACTCGCGAATGAACATTTAGTTTGGTTTCTGTTTAAGATCATTATCTTGACGAGAAGAACTTCTTTAAGTGGCATACTCTACTGATAACAGTGTTGAGCTATAGGAGAAAATCAAATTCACCATTTTTTTAAATCTCAACAGCCATGTAATAAGCAGTAATTTATTATGATCTAACTTTTATTTTCATTGTCAGATTATGGCAAAAAATTGTATTCAAATTTTGTTGAAAACATAATACAAAAACTTCATCCGATTTAAAAGTTACTTTCAACTCATACCCTCTTTTCTTTCTTTGTTATTCTCATTCCTTACCTTTATTATTCCGCAACAAACAAAAAGATATGAAAGACAAACAGCGTTTCCAACTAAATTAAGAAACAAAATATCCACTCCAGAATAAATTCGACTGTCAGTGTCACACGAAACTCCTAACTCCATTCAAATTAATCGTTTTAAGTACATTTTAAATCGACTTAGAAAAGTTGGATGGTACGACAAAAAACAATTTTAACTCGGAGGAAAAGAAAAGGGGAGGTATTCCGATACAAAAAGGCAGCCTGGGAGAACTGACGCTAAGTGAATAAGTGAATAGTTAAAGTCTCATAATATTTACATAAACCGAACATTAGCGGAGTGCCTTGAGATGGGGGCTGTAGCGGGTGGATTGATCCTCGGCATTTGATCAAATTTTCAAATCAAAATCAAAGATTTGATTTATTCGAATAAATCAAATCAAGTAGGTACTGACTGGAGATGTTCATCAATAATGTACGCTGACTCGTGTAGCTAAGTGCAAACATGTAAATAAATGATAAAATATTACTATAATCATCATTTATTTGTCAGAATAACTATGGTAAATTATATTATGGTCTTAAGATTAGTCAGTGATATCATCACATTCTGCCAAAGTGTGGCCTGCAAATATTATAAAAAACCAGTCAAGTGCGTGTCGGGCCACGCGCAGTGTAGGGTTCCGTAGTTTTTATAACAGCCAAGTGCGGGTCGTATTCGCTGACTGATAGTTTCGTACCATGCTCTAACTAAAAGCCAAACATGACTACCTACCTAATTTGACTTCACAATCCTCAACTAATTTTATTACTTAGACACAACTAACTATAATTATTATATTCGACAGCTTTTGTTTTTTTTTTTATAAAACTTATTTAGGAATGAAACAATAGCGCGATACAACTGACGATTAGCGCCATCTATCGACATGTCTATGGAGTTGTTCGAAATTTTCGAGTCAAATACTCACTCACTCACTTTGGTCGACTATTACTCGTAAACTTGTAAAGCCCACTTAAGTGAGATAATTTTCCTTTAAACTTCGTTAGATACAGGTACTACTGCCGTGACATTTGAATTTCCAACTACAACCGTTTAGTTTGTAGAGGGGGGGGGGGACACTTGACTCTAACGAAAATTGGTAGTTTAAAGCTTGATAAGTCACGAACGGTTTACTTAATCAAAAAACAGTCTTGCAAAACCCCTAATATTTTTGAAAGACCTATCTAACAATATCCCACACTATGGGAAGGACGAAAAAAAAATAAGCATCCACACTTTACATGTAGGGGAGGTACTTTAAATAGTGTTTTTCAAAATTTTATTTTACCACTTTTTCAACGTCATTAACGTGTATACTCATGCCACATTACAACTTTCTAGTACCAATAGTTTTTGAGCAAAACCGCGGACAGACAGACAGGCAGACAGACATGGCGAAACTATAAGGGTTCCTTGTTGACTACGGAACCCTAAAAATATTGCTGCAAGTATTATATTTGCAGAGTATCTTGCTAGCTCTTACAAACCGCTAATCCCCATACTTTGAGCCATCAAAATAACAAGGCGAAGCGAGCGTATGGATCGTGGTAAATGAACCAAAAAAAAATACACAAGCCGCGTTGATCGAATACTCTCTTTGATGTAATACCACCCCTACATTCCATGGTAGCATGACTGTGTGAATATGTAATGATGTAATAGAATTGCCAGCTAAATGCCGTGAAAATGGCTTTCATGTAATATCCCGCATTTTCTTTGGCGATTTGGAATGTTCCAGCCGTTATGAGCGTATGTGGATGATATAGATATTGCTTTTTGGTGTGAAGCTAGAAGAAGCTTTTAATTTGGAATGGTCCAAATTAACATATTTTGTAACTTTTGAAATTGTACTTTATATTTAAAAGACCTGCAACTCATTCAAAGAATATAACTATGGTACAGGAAAATCGAGGTGGCCCAGTGGTAAGGTTGTAGGTTTGAACCCAGACAGGTGCTTTACTTTGTGTAAATTTTATTTAATCACCACTGCTCTCAAAATGGTGAAGGAAAACATCGTGAGGAAACCGGCATGTCCTAGAACCAAAAATTCGAAGACATGTAACATCTAATAACCCGCACTGGGCACGCGTGGGGAATTAGGACCAACTCCCTCTCAACGAGAGGTGGCCCGTGTCCCAGCAGTGGGAACATTGTAGGCTGATTATAAGAAGATAGGTATATAGATATTTTTAAATTCATAAATTTAATTACTGGAACAATGCAATGTCTTTTTTAGCTACAACGTATTTCGCTAATTCAAATACCAACAGCAACCGTATCCGTGCCTCACAATCAAAGCCATTCACTATTCAACATTGCATACCATATTCAACAACTGCCAAAGCTATTATGAACTTATTATTTATTTATATGAGTTAATCTTCAAGACGGGCCCCTTTACGATATAATTATTACAACAGATTAGAGTCAAAACGTTTCAATTAATTTTAAAGATGCCTGATAGTCCCCACAGGAAATTTGCCAAGTTGCCAGTCATTATGAGGGGCACAAAATGCGTTGGAATTATTTATGGTGGCTGCTTTGCGATACAGTTTCGATGTTCGCAGCCATAGATGGTACAATAGTGTGAAGGGGAGATGGAATTGGAGAAAGCGAAAGAGTTATGCATTTGTAGATTTCATTGTTTTTGTCATTGGTTTGTGTTTTCTTCCAAGGTTGTGTCGTACAGTCAACCGCATAACAATTTGACATTGTCAGCGTCTTGATGTTGTAGCAGCAAAGGCGACTTTTGTACTGAAATTGTTACCACTATAAGTGAAGGAGTACACCTACTTAATACCTGATGTTGCCCATTATCTATCTGTTATATACTGTACATATCTTTTATTGGACATCCTAAATAAGTAAATAAACCATTGATGTGCCTTTTAAAGTGTTTGTCATCCAACCGGTGACAAAGATTTAAAAGTCAGGTTGCCTATGTGTTTAATGATGTTGTTTATCATAATAAACAACCACCGCTGTAATTTTTCCTGATTTTATGGTAACTGCAAGATAAAATTTAAAAAAAGGGAGGGAGTGAGCTGTAATCCACCTTGCGGACCCAGTGCAGGTTGGCAGATGTCACATGTCTTTGAATTTTTGGTTCCAGGACATGCCGGTTTCCTCACGAGGCTTACCGTCACAGTTTTGAGAGCAGTGGTGATTAATAAAATTGCTAAAGTTAAATTAAAAAGAATAGATTAAGATTTGAACATTTTGAAATATGGTTATCAGTTTTACTCACTTAGGTGTATGTTTTGGTTTAACCCGAAAATTTTCAAAATAATACAGAACTCAATATTTTTCAAGGCATGTTGCATCATGTTTCAAGGCATGTTTTAAGTTGAATCCGATTGAACTACCTAGTTATACATAAGCTCTGCTATTTTCTAATTAATGGCAGGTCAGACTCTATCGCCTACAAGAAATGCAGTAAAACAAAGCGACTAAATCACCCCAGCTGACCTTTAGTATTTGCGTGGGATCTAACGCGTTTATAGTAATAATTAATTCGTCTATTAATTAAACTCAACCTTCAGCTTTCTTTTTCGAACAATATAACAGAAAATAATTTATCTTTGGTCTTTGACCGAGGCTTGTACTCTAAACTCAAGGTTTTTTAAAAAGCGATGTAGCGCGTAGCATTTTAAAAATCATGCAATACTATAATACGCTCCAAGACAGATATCGCAGATGTTAGCGATAAGTTTGCGAGGCTGAAATGGGACTGGGCGGGTCACACTTATAGGACGCATCATGACAGATGGGCCGGGATCGTCACATGGTGGCTGCTTGAAGATGGCCATCGTCGTCGTGGAAGGAGGCCTAAGAAAGGCTGATAGGTGATTCCACTAAACTCTTTATTTTTCATTTAATCTGACGTAGCAATCGCCTATAAAAGCACAAAATATGCTTTTTACGCTTGCGTGTGAAGTGTATGGTGTCCATGGCCTCTTTTGACAGTGAATAAGTACCTGGCGATACCTTTCTAGGTATATCTTCAAAAAAGGTTATTTATTGTAAGCAAGGTCACCAGTAACTCTTAGTGCAGAGGCATTATGACGTCACTTGACAAATGGGTTCAACAAACCTACTGCATATCTTTGTGCTATAAAAATGTTTAGAATTCCGAATGTGGAGAGGTGTATGAATTTCTAGCGAGGTTCACAGAACTTATGTAAGTCGCGTTTCTAAGACACGTTTATTTTAAACTGACGGCTTAACCTTTGCTTTTGTTTCGGGAAATGGGTGAGTTAACGTGCTTAGGAAATATCGAAACTACCTAGAACAATTTGACGTGCAGGCCAAACGTTTCACGTCTTCTTTTCTCAGAATGATGTATACTTTACGTATCTGTATTCTCGTGTAGTTGTCTTATGTGTGGCAAAAGAATATGTGAATGTGAAGGGTATGTAATAATAATTTTGTTATAAAACTACTTTATACCAAATCCATGTTGCGTTATGTTAATGTTCACTAACAAACTCAACAGCACACCAACATTGTATATTTTGCAGTGTCCTAACAGGGTTCACATACTAACAATTAGGGGAGATATATATAATATTTTAATTTGAATGTAAAATATGTGATGTGCAAATAAATAAATAATATAAATCGAAACATTAAAAATGAATATTGATTAACAAAACGTAAATCACATTTAAACCCGATGTCAGTTGGTGTCAAACATATTCTGCATTCAATAATTCTGTCACAGTTTCACCGACAGAATCCATTTCCTTTATAAGTAATAAATCAACAGTAAACACAACAGCTCTAACATTGCGTGTGAAGGTTGTAATAATGCATAAACAGTTTGCTCACCCATCGGCAAACTCCACATTGACCTATTTGCCTCAATTGACTTCAGCGTGTGCAAGATAAGCAGCTGTAGTAGTACCACTCCATATTTTCCTTCCATTGCTGGACCGACGTAAAACGGCAGTAAATACTCGCTAAAAGAGTGTTCGTTTCAAATTTTCATTTTGTTTTCGAGTTTCAATCTTCACACTCGTTATTCTTTACGGTTCGTACTTTAAACATGTGGGTTTAGTGGAATTTGAGCGCCGGCTCTTCATATATCAAAGCTGTGTGTATAAAATGGAACGTTGCTTATTGGTTACGATAACTTTTCA
The DNA here is from genome assembly GCA_949629185.1 of Apamea crenata. Lineage (NCBI taxonomy): Eukaryota > Metazoa > Arthropoda > Insecta > Lepidoptera > Noctuidae > Apamea > Apamea crenata. Next base: position 17,893,832 of record OX451360.1, on the reverse strand, counting down.
CTGATAATTTATTAGGCTCGTTCTGTGGCAATCTGTGCCTGCCTATCGCCCGATTTTGTAAGTCTTTTACGCGATAAAAATATTGAGCTGGTCCTAGACTTTAACAATTCAATCGTAATATACAAGACAGCGAACTGCATTCAGATTTAAAGTCCAAGTATTTAGCAGATCGTTACCAACAAGCCAATGGAGTATTTACTTGTTTAAATACAAGAAAAATAATAACCCATCTTATGAAGATCCAAAAGCCTCACAAACTTGACGCATATACTCATAATAATATATTAAACAGAACTGTCTGCGATGCCGAGGACACAGAAGTGAGACACTTTAATATACCGAGTATTACACAAGTTGAAAGTTTTACAAAAGGCATTATTCGGCTGCGACGGTACACGGTAGCCGCGGGGTAACACGGACGTTCTCTAACTGATATATACGATGACACTGTGTTAGAATGTGAAGGAAATGTTATGAGTTTGACTTATTACTTTGTACAACCAAAGCTGTAAGTAGTAGCTGGAAGATAAATGAAAATGATATAAACAACACTGAGTTAATGGATTTTGTCATTAATACCTAATAGCAAAATTTCTAAAGAATGGATCTTAAAAAACAGAAAAGAAAAGAAGGAGTGGATGGAGGCCTTTGCCCAGGAATGGTACAACGTAGGCTAAAAAAAGAGAACAAACAATAAACAAATCAGTCTCCAAAGAGTTACCATTGACAGTCATATATTATTTCCAACAAAATATTATAAGATCAACATTGAAAAGATTTTTGCACGACATAACAGCAAAAGAATCGAAACAAAACCTCCATCAAAAATGTACCCATCTTAAAATATTCAAATCCGTTTATCTCTCATCAAATATAAAGTCGAAACAATCGGAATCAGTCGACACTGCCGATAGCCAACAGTTTCTGAACACGACGACACATGACAATGTACTGAACTAAAGTCTCTCGTACATATTCAAAGTTTAATCCGAATCAGCTTTCGTCTTCTTGCGAGGGTTTAGCTCGGATGGTGTCGCTAAGTCGGGTGATACAGTGTTGGGATGGATGTCAAGTAATTTTGTTGGATGAACAAAAAATGTTTTTGGATAATGTTTTTCTGGAGTTTATGATGTTATGGATGTCAAACATCGAGCAAATAGATGTGAACAGATGGAACGAATAATATAAAAACGTGACTAGGTTGTATTACGGCTGTTTTAGCTTTTCGAAGCAGACGTGCGGGATGAGCTTGATTCTTACAGAGAGAATGGGTCCGCACTAGCTTAAGAACCAGCTTATAATCAGCCTATAATGGTCGCAATACTGGAACACCGGCCTCCTCTTTCTGTGAGAGAGAGTGAGCTATAAACCACCACGCGGGCCCAGTGCGGGTTGGTGGATTAATTGCAGTTGCCCTACTGCGGGGAAAAGCAAAGGCCTTCCTTCTTTTTTATATTACTCTAAACAGACTTAAAATAAACCTTTTATAAGACTTGTCTTATTCATAAGTCCTGTCTAACAAGCAAGTCACCCGAATTCCCAGCCTGTACGCTCCCCCTAAGCCGTGACTCCATCATCAGCTCAGCTAGATAAACTTGTACTAATTAACAGACTTGCTGTCACGTCACCACCTGCTCCAACTTGCAAGCTGCATTCCACTTTAACACTACGTCCTACTGCACTTAGTGCCAGTTTTGTATCAAATTGTTACTTAAAATAATTAGTAGTGTAGGTGCTCTCAGAATTATGTCGCGCTAATGTATATTTTCTCGCGTTTTGGAGTAATAACTGTTATGGCACATTCGTGGGGAGCGTTCTAGTAAGGTTGTAAATGCAGGAGAGTTGGTAATGTAAAGTTTTGTGGCATTTAGTGAAAGTTACGTTGCTTTAAATTATTGCCATCTCTTATAATGCTAGTTTCTAAACTCAGAGGGATGTATGTCATAGAAAAATATGTAGAATTGTTTCAATTATATTGAAACCATAATAGAAGCATTGCCATTCAACGTGGCAATGCTGCCAGTCTTCTGGGCACGTTTTCGGATGACAGCGATGCGGACGAGTCCTTCGACGCCTAAGTGTACTTTAGTTTTTGTGTTTATTTGTTTAGTTAGTTAGTCATTAAGTTTAGTACCTAGTGTAAATAGTTAGTTGTGTTAAATATTGTAAAAGTTATGTAAGCAAAAAATAATAGAATCAAGATCATCGGCATAATCTTCTACCAAGTCAGCGGTAAAATAATTCAAATTATATCAATATTACTTAATGCTGACGGTAATTTAATAAGAGCTTCATTCTCCGACGGGGCTAATCCCGCTTTTCTTTCATACCTAATACCCATCCCATAATACGTTCATAAACTCCATATTTAATAAGCGTAACTCACTGATTTAATAATGTAGCGTTGTTCTTTAGCCGCTATATATTTTTTAAATTAAACTTTTTATTATGAGAAGCGTGTGTTACGGCTTGATGAAATTTGCATTCATTAGTGAAGTGCCCGGGCGCCGGCCGTGGACAAAATGTCAACTGAGCTTTTTTTTTCTTTAAAAAAACCTTCATAATATTAATGCGCAAGGTTTTTTCTCTTTATAAAAGTTTTACATTAACTCATGTCGCTGAAATGCGAAGTCAGATAAAGTTGTGTTTTTGTATTAATGTATTACTCTTTTTTGGTTTGTATATTTTTTTTCAGCTGGATGCTAATTAGCGTGGTAACATCAAACCTTAACTTGTATGTTGTTCAAAGAAAATTATTTATGACTGAAGTTGTTTGAGAATATTTTCGCTCTTTGTTTACGTTACAAATAATCTTCATTTTGAATCTAATTCTACGTAACATCATTTATTTTGTGCTTTAGGTATGTACCTTGGTAAATCGAAAAACAAATTATTTTTATTGTTCTCTTTTTAGATATCCTATAATCGTACACATGGAACAAAAATTTATTAAAAAAAATACAAAAATAAATATCTACTTAAACATTGTATTATCTTACATAAATTGAGACAGCTCCAGTAAGATACAAAAGTACTTATATCGGGGCTGTCTCACTCATTTCCATTTTCCTTCGTCTGTTTTTCCACCATACACGTGTCTTATATTGAGCCTATTTTCTAGATAAAACAATCTGTTACCAATACCTTTTATTCTTGTTCCCTAAAGGGCTAAAACACTAGGTAGAATATTACTCAAACCAGACTCCTAAACTAAAATCAGAACATCTCTATGAAAGCATCAAAGCACGCTGTACAAAACTTAATCCGCTATATAATAAAACTCGATGCATTTCATCTAACCCCTCTTCTCCCTTACCCCTTTAACCCCCCTTAATAATCAAGTTTGCGAGTTGTACGTCCAAGATGTCGCTACGGACCGAGAATATTCAGACAACATTGTCCCTTCTGAATATCTTACAGTCTTGGCTGAGTAAATTAACATATAATTTACGAAGACTTATAAGTTCAAAAAGACAGTTTTTAACATATTTTTGTTATATCTGAGATATGAATTTTTTGGGTTATGTAAATTTTCTGGAATGTTTAAACAACCCTTTGTTGACCGTGGGGTCCGAGTGCTCGTGGTTTGTTCAACAAAATCTCCAAAAGGCTGGTTGACACCTCCCGTGACCCAAGTGCTAACCTTGGCCAGAGGAGTATTGCCAAATAACGTGGCAATGCCGCCAGTCTCTTGGGTACATCATCAGTCGACAGCGATGCGTAAGAATTTTTCGACGCCATATTTTTGTTTGTTTTTATTTTAATAGTGGCTCTTTAGTCAACTGAGGCCGCTCGAACTTATGGCGCTCGAACGTGTGGCGTCGAAGTGATTCAATAGTATGTCAGACTCAGTGTCATACTTTTGAATCACTTCGACGCCACACAGTTCTGACGCGAACTCCGTTAATTAGTGTTGAATTTCTGATTTTGATCATCTACTTTTGCTGTTGACTGTACTTGAACCAATTAAAGCTATCAAATCCTATCTTTACTTGTGTATTTATCAGAACCATTTGTTATATTTTCCAGAACGTGCCTTTAAATGGCCGGCATTCGTTGCAGCGCGCCAACTGAGGTCATTACAAGCAATTAACCTGTGAACGACATCAACATATTTTACTTTTTTTCTGTTTAACTACGAGTAACTACGTACCTACATATTTTTCATCATTAGGTATATTACTAGCTTTTGTCAACGGCTTCACCCGCGTGGAGGTAGGAAATTATCCCACTGGAACGCACTACCGGGATAAAAAGTATCCTATATGTTATCCAGCTTTCATATTGACAGTTTAACAACATTCACTACGTTATTTACGTTGTTGAGCAGAAAAATAAATCGGACATAATTATGTCGCAATGGAGTAGCTAATGTAATGTGATTGATAGTGTGTTACTCAATTAGGCTGGAGGTTATAAACTAACTTTGTGCCAAATTTCATCCAATTCTCTTTTTGCGTGATTGAGTAACAAACATCCAAACATCTAAACATAATAAACTTTCACATTTATAATACTATTATAGAAGGATTAGTTTATTTATTACACTTTCGTTCAATATTTTTTCTAAAACAGTAAGAAATGCTCATAAAACAGTGTCAACTCTACATTGACATGTTCTTGTTTTGAAAATAGTTGGTTTTCTTTTTGAACACCTTCTTTGTTTAGCTATAGACACCACTTCTATTAATAAGTGCTGGAGCTTGGAATATTATATAATAATAAGTAATTAATGTTATGTAATTAGTTATCAACATAACATTGAAAATAAAAAATGAAAATAAACACACATAACATTACATTAGACTTCATTTGTATTACCTACAGGCTTTTCTGAAACACAAAGACTGTTCTGTATAATTCAGGCATTCTCTATGATGAAAACTCCAACATCAACATAATTTAATGTTGTGACGTATGTTCTAAGTTCAAAGAAATGTTTGAATACTGCGTACCCTGCAAATGACAGGCCTCGGCATTCACAGCTCCGCCTAGATTTGCCGCAACCGCCCTACCTAAATCAATTCGGTTGGAAAATATTCGCGACTCAATCCGATGTCTGTGAAATTTCATCCGTCTAGGATTCCATCTCTATGCTAATATGACACCGTAGTAAGTTTCCATGTTTTTTTTGGGGTATTATATTACTTTGATATTATATATTGTAGTAAAATATGAAAATCAATAAAAAGAGGTCTGTTAAGTAATTTAAATCAACAAAAGTATGGTGATGACACATAATGAACAACATATAAACACAACACACTATGACAATGCGCTAGCTATGAAACATGATGAAGATAATGCTCTAATCGTTGAAAAATATGAATAAAAATCTAGTAATAAACTGCTTAAATAAGTCGAGCAAGAAGCTCGTACTCTTTATATTTTAGAAGAAGTAAATAAGGACGAAAAACTAAAGGACGCCTAAAAAACTAAGCTTATCTTAGAATTCTTCGCGTACAGTGTAAGTCCCTGTGTGAAACTTTAATGAAATTCTTCGTTGATAAGTAAAATGTGTCCGTTTTTGTTGTAAACTTGCTCGGGAAATATTTACTGGGTAGCTTTAGTTTTATCTCATGTAGTGTCTTTGTCTGCTTCATCAATCTTATCACTTGAGGTTCTCGTTTTTGTTCTAAACTATCCATCTGCAAAAAATAAAAATGATATTGTATCATTTTCATTGACGGCACGGTTGGCGCAGTGGTTAAGCGATTGACTGCTGCGCTGCGTGTCGCGGGTTCGATTCCCGCACGGAACAAATATTTGTATGACCTAATTGTATTTGTTCCGAGTCTGGGTGTTTTTCTATCTATAATATGTAAGTATTTACAAAAAAAATTTGTATATAAGTAGTTTATCAGCCATCTTGTTACCATAACACAAGCATTAGGTTGCTTAGCTTGGGACAAATGGTGCTGTGTGAAATGTCCAGGGATATTATTATTATTATTATTATTATTTCGTCGAGTCATTTCTAAACAGCTATCTTTAGAAATATCACAACAAATATTTCTAATACCGATAGCAAGCATCATTTCGATCCATTCCTATTCACTGAAATTTTAAACCGACGCGAAAATTATTTACTTCGCGTTTCCATTTTTAATTTCGATAACAGCGTGGAAACAGCGAACGCAGCGAAATGTGAAAAGTTGTGAATCTTTGTTTTCATTGTTTTTACAACAGACCACCATTTAAATAATGACATTATAAATGTACTACAGCCTACGTTATTACTTTTTAATAGAAAAATGAAAGTAATTAAATTGTACCTACTGGATGTCGTGGTGATTTAATTCAATATCTTGAGACACAAATCAATAACTCCTTCCATAAAGCTCATTCTAACACACCCGTTAATCTTTCCAATTTTTTCTCAATACAATGCTCGTTGTTCAAGAGAGGCATTGTTGTTGGGGCATACAAAAAGAGTAATGCACAGTCATACGTCTCGATGGAAAATTTCATTTGTTGGCACGGGCACACTGGAGTAGAACGCTTTGTGTGTCGTATGATAAAGATATAGAGTTGACAGATACGGTACTTGGGATGTCGTGCCTCCTAGAAGACGTGTACGTGTTAGTTTTCGGTTAGAGAATAGTACAAAAGAAGGAGACGATGAATATAATAACACAAAAGAAAAAATAATACTATTCTTATCTAAAGTAGAACTAGGATGTTATCTGAAATAAGTAATAGCAAAAATGTAAGTTTCCAGAACATAGGTTTAAAAAGTGTTTACATTTTATTTCTGCAGAAAATCTTGAATTTCATAAATGAACCACTTTCACGCTGGAAGTAGGAGTCATTTAACAGAAGCCATTACTTCACATAATTTCATTGATTGGACCTCAAAATACGATATAGATGTAACCTTTAAAAGTTCACATCCAGCATCACAAAATCGACGTACCCGATTCATCACGTGTATTTGTACAAAATAGTTTTTGTCCGTCTTTGTAGTTTTATTAGCAACAGCTAAATTGATGGCCGGCATCGTGTCCCCAGCATTGCGGGCTCCATCTACGTTGATCGATGGCCCTCCACCAGGCATTTCAATTTAATCACCACTTAAATCAGAAACCTCTGTTTCTGGAGTATTTCATATTATATTTTTTGCTACAGTTTTGTCATTGTCAGTGCTATGTTTTATAATAATATCTCTAGTCTTTTGTTTTTGTTTAAGGTCGATACGGTTCGTTGGATAAATATATTGTTAGCAGTATACTTTTTCAATTATGTAAACAAACACGGGATCTAAAACGATTATATGATAGATGTTATATGACAGATAAAAACTCTTTCATCATCATCTGCCTAGCATTTTCCCAACTATGTTGGGGTCAACTTCTAGTCCAACCGGATCCAGTTGAATAAATACCAATTTTACAAAAAACTGATCTCCAAAACCCAGTTACTGGGTAGCACGATACCTCTTAGTAAGACTATGGCCATTCTGTGTAGGAATTAACAATAAGAGATGTGTGATCAAAATATAAATAACAAATGAACCCAGGAACATTAAAAATACAGCTTGCAAATGAAAAATAACAGTAAGTAATCAGAGTAACTGTAAACATTAGGGACCCAACTGATAAACAAAAGCACCATACATAAAATTGAATGAGCCCATACATAGATAACATCTTTACTAAGTAAATTACTGTTGGAACAGTTCATGTAACAGCGGCGCTCTTACATGATTTATTGTTGAACTTTATTAATTATAATCTGTTCCGCTTGTTACTTTGTCTTGTGATATGTTTAATGGAATAACTGAGAGTAGGGTGTATTTACGAGTATATCATGTCTTAGATTTTGTGGTAGATCCTTTTTAAGAGCACTGCCCTCATTTTTAGGCCATCCTAGAGGTGCAGTGGCGGCCTAGTAGTAACGGCCGCGATTTACGAGTGGTAGGTCGTAGGTACGAAACCACACAGGTGTTTCACTTTGTGGGTAATTATTTCATCACCACTGCTCTCAAAATGGTGACGGAAAACATCGTGAGGAAACCGGCATGTCCTAGAACTAAAGATTCTAAGACATGTGACAGCTACTAACCCGCACTGGGCCCGCGTGGTGGATTCTGTCTCACTTCCTCTGGAAGAGAGGAGGCCTTCCCAGCAGTGGGAATATTATGGGCTGACTATGCTATCCTGTGTGAATAGTATGCTATTTTTTACATGCTTTGTTTTGAAAGGGAAATAACCACCACCTTAATCCACCACCTCCTTATCTTTGAAAAATTCGTGCGCATGACAATGTGAATAACGCAATTAATGTTGTCGGATTGTCAAAATAAAAGGCATTGCAGTTGTTACTTTGTTACGCAATTAACTAAAAGGATCTTTAATTTTCAAGTTTTGATGATCTGATTTCATAAGTTACACATACCTACTACGTTATCACATAGCAAAACTCGTAGTTACTTATGAGTTTTGGTATGTGATAACGTAGTAGGTAAATGTAACTTAATGTATTTGTAATTTTATACACATTATAGATTACCATCGCGATATTACTATGAAAGGCATTTATATCACGATGGTAACCTATAATGAGTATAAGATTTTCCATTTCCGTCTCTGTTTACCTCTTTAAAACGTCGGGGACTATGAATATATTCTCTAAAGATAGACGTATTGCTCAATCTTTTCCTTGAGGGCTCTATGCGGTATTGATACAAAATCGAGTGGAGTTGAGAGCTATTTCAATACCGTTCTTCAAATACTACGCAGAGCTAAGATCTTGGAGTGGCACTAGTGATACGTGTATTTTAAATGCTCGTTTTATAGTTAGATGCAAAAGGGAAGATGAGGTAAGCGGATTTTTTGGTGAACACGATTTTGTTGTAAAGAGAAATGAAACAAAATTCGTTTTATTACCTACCTTAGTTGCCAATAAAATTGCTTCCATACAAAGCTGATTTTAATATATGGGAGATATGAATTAGTTAGTTGCTTATACTTTAATCATAACAATGGAGATTAAACAATAGACTTCATATTATAAGGGTATCAATATCGTTATCTGCTAATTGGAGATGAGTGGCAGTAACTTTATTCATAGAGAATTAAATCTAAATAAATGCAATCATGTGTTTAAAAGTCGTAACTTATATTACCTACCGTAGCATTATATTCCTGTTACAGTATCAGAAATGTATGTTACAGTAAAATATAAATTGTGATCGTCTACAAATACTGTAGTTTCTACTAACATCCACCATTGCTTTACCGCTATTGTCTCGATAAATATCGGATTTATACTGTTTACATTTACATCCATTTCCGTGCTTGGTTTGACCTGCACGTAAATAAAGATCGAAATTCAAGTCTTTCTCTGCTGTATACTCAAACGTGACCTCATTCTTTTAGAATAAATTTACAAAATCGTATTGAATCTCAAGAAAAATATTAAAATAGTCACAAAATTGCAGATATTAATTAAAATCTTAATAAGGGAGGGTGCTTCAAATTAAGCTGAATATTGCAGCAGTCCTGAAAATATGTACTAGGGGAGCAGCATTAATCTGGTAACAAAAAGGAGCTTAGCGGGCGTCAACGCTACCGCCATACTAGTAGGGTTCGTTGCCCGTTAAAAGTCACTTTCGCCAACACAATTTCAAGATACGTCGCCTCCTACAATTTATGGCGTTGTCTCTAAGAGTCATTCACTTTTTACAAGAATCCCGGGGTGGTATAACTTGGGATCTTTTCTTTATTTTTTTTAATAATAAATTCGATGGGCCCAAAAGTTGGTGCCAAAACTGTAATGAAAGATGGATGCTGTGTTTATTTTAAGTATTGTTGGTACTGTTTAGGCCTACTTGTGTTATCAAGTATTTCTTATTTAGGTTTATTGATTCTTATTTAAGTTATGGTAGGACAACACATTTTTTTCAGAGAGCTATATTCAATTTTCAACTCAATATTTGTTTATATATGGCAACTAAGCCCGATTGTTGGTAATATGTAAACTATCTGAACTCTATAATATGTAAACTATCTGTAAAATTATCATATAAAATGTTTTACATATTTAACGCTTTCTTAACAGACTTTTAGCTTAAACTAAACTAAACAAGTACGTTACGGTACACCCCAAGATCTAAAATCTTAAACTAAAAACACATCTCACCTGTTATAGTTGAGATGTTTTCAACAACGAAACAATTTGAAACTCTCAACAAACTCATGCATAATTAATATTTACCTACGGTTAGTGCACTTTACTAACAAAATATTCTGTTAATGTATTAAAGCAATCTTTGGGCCTTGCATGCTTGCGTGTGCTCGCGGGGTATTACACTGCTTGCTCTATTAGAAGCGTGACGGTATAAGATTCATGTATCGATTGCACTTTAACCTTTATAGGGCAAGCTGTTGTACTAGTTAACAGTTTTGAATTGGCTTGTCACAATTTGATTGCCATTTAGTCATGGCTTGTAGTAGGTGGATGAGAGTAGCCGAGGATTGAGTTAAAGGACTTGTGATTGGAGAGGCCTATATCCAGCAGTTGACTGCTGTAGGCTTATGACGACGATGAATAATCTTGGTATATATACTACTACCCTTAAGAAAAGGTTACGTTTTCTAGTCGTAGATCCTTAAAGACAACTATGTTAAATTGAAGGGTGAAGGCAAAATAAAGGGTGCGGGTTTCAAACGGAAAAAGTACCAATCGCAAGGAAATCTGGACTTGACAGTCTTCAATCCTTTAACGCGCAGTTAGTAAGAATTTTGATAAATGCTCGTTTCCTCCCTGTAAAAGTATGTAGTAATGTTGTGAGATTACATGTCAATATTGTTTCTGGTATTTTCATCATTTGTGTGTTCTTTTGTTTTAGTCGAAAGGTTGTCTGTATATACCACTTACGTCTACTCCCTCCATCCACAGTACAATAGGAATACACACCTTGAATTTCGAGCCGAACCACACCTCTAACATAATCCACTCACGAATCCCCAGAGTTCGTAGTTTTTAAGCAATTCCCGACCTGTACATTCAATTAAAAATTAGAGTACTTTAAACAAAGGGGCTCGGGGAAAGTGGAACGAGCTCACTCCACGTTTGAAACGCGTTTTAGTCGCGTTTTCTCAGCTTCTCGTGGTGCAGGAAAACAATTAAACCCTTCGCTTGTTCGAGGGAAAGTTTGTGGGGGAACTGCAGCATCCTTTGTATCTAAAGTGGGCGATCTGAGGGATAGGAGGCAGCGGTATTGATATATTGGGAAAATATTGAAAGGATTTTTTTAAGGGAAAGGTGAATTCTATGTTTGTTTTTCCTTAATTATAGCCTTGGAATTTTTAAAGGAAAAGGCAGCCATCTATTCGTGTTTGTTTTTTTGTTACAAACTCTCTTTAACTCCCAAACATTTTTGAGGTTCCGTATCAGGAGGGTGCAGACTTACCAACGCTTTTACTAAGTCTACGAAGTCTGGTTAGTCTGTCATAGAGTTGTTTCTTTAAAACCAGTAATTTCTAATTTTTTGTAATATAACATCTTCGTCATAAATTATTCAATGCAGGTAAGATTTTGTTTTAAGTTTTTCGTTGTGCTACTTGAAAAAATAAGAAGCGTCGAAGTGTCTATGCTTGTAAAAATTCTGAGCCGGTGCCAATTTGTGGCGAGTGCTTGGCACTTGATAAATCTACATTATGCCATGCCACGTCCTTGTAAAGTAGCAAGAGTTTAGCCTCTTTTTCTAAGAAAATTCTGGCGCACTTATTTTATTCAATGTAATTTTTTGAAGTGACCGTTAAGGTGGAATTAATTTATGTATATATTTTATATATTTTTTTTAGAGTCGAGTATAGAGGGACGCGAGCATGGGGACTAACCGAAAGTCTTGGTTAAAAAACGAAGCCACCATATTGTTTTTTATTTTACACTTTATTGACACTGGCTGGATACACTGCGTGTTGTTTTTTTATCTTATTGCCATTTATTTAAATTGAACGTGAGGAAAAGAAAATTATGGAAGATAATTGTGTAGGGTGTTTAAATAAAACACCTTGAGACATGCAATTTTTTTAAATAAAATATATTGCATTGTTCGCTTTTAAATCAGGCCATGACAGAGACTAGAAGCGTTCGCGATGAACATTCGCTAAATACAGCTCTTCCAGCTCGTCTCGAGTCAGTGTTGAGCACTCATAAGTTGAGCGGGCGCCCACTGTTACATACGGATTTACGAATTGGATCCCTTATAATTGTTTTTGTTATAATTATTTTTGAAAAGAGCGGGATTTTAATTTGTCTTTTGTAAAGTAACATTGTATTTTGTTAACTTGGGCAGTTTTTTCTACAAATATATTTTTTAATTTAATTACTCGCTCTGCCCGCGACTTCGTTCGCGTGAAATTTCTTGATACCCAGATCCACAGCGTCGCATTGCATCGGCCGCCCGCGTTGTTATTTCGTTTTCACTTAGCATTTTTTGTGACTTTTTTTCTTTTTGCTTGGCTCCTAAGGGTTACCTATAGCGTGATGTTAAGTAGCCTGTAACTTTCCTCAAGAATTTGGCTATCAAATGCAAAAGAGTTGTTGAAATCCGACTAGTAGTTCCAGAGATAAGCGTGGTCAAACAAACAAACTCTTTAGCTTTATTATATAGAGGGTGGCAGACTTATAGTTAATAATATATTAGTCAACAAAAATATTATTATTTTAATGAATAAAATCTGCATTTTAGAAATCATTTTTACATATTAAACTGATTTAAAATTAGTCGTAACTTAGTGTCTTTCGTGTAACCTTGTAATTTATTTAAGTACCTATTTGCTTTAGATCTTACATCTAAAAACTTTGCCACCCAAATACCGCTATTACACGTCTAGACTTCGAACGAAAACATAGAACATCACCAGCTTATTTTCATATAATATAATGACATGCAACAAAGGAAAATGGGGTCATTACGGTAGTCGGGAGCGGCAAGTAATCAACTTGTCACTACATGCTTAACCCTTCATGTTATGGGAATATGAGGTTTTTGATTGGCTGTGTGATCTTTAGAATATACCACGTTATTATGTCTAAATTATTAACAGCTGTTATATTCTGTAGAAATCTCACCGTAAACACTTAGGTGAAATGAGCTGTCAATAGTGTCAATCTCTAGCTTAGAGTAGAATGACAACTCACTTCAAGCTCATTTCACCTAAAGAAGAATTTCAGTTTTACTGATTCAAGGGATTGCAGCCTTGAGTATTTGATATTCATTTTTCAATTAACTTTATCAAGTTGATTGAAAACTCCACGCGGTCCTGAGAAAAAAGGTCTTGACAGACGGACAACGAAGTGATCTTACAAGGGTTCCGTTTTTCCTTTTGAGGTACGGAACCTTCCAAATAATCAAGTAATTCCTTAGGATTACTTGATTATTTTTTATTACAAGTCTAAGGTCAAGTATAAGGTAAGGATTTGTCAATAAAAACGTTACAGCAGTTCAAACATTTGGATCACTAGAATTTTAAATCATGATGTGGTATTTTACAGCTGAAGTGGAAAAATATCAACCAGTTTTGGAGGCTACTGTATATTTATCCACAGGCAATTTTCTCAAAAAAGCTAAAACATACCGCAAAAAATCAACATTTAACTCCAAAGAATCCTATTTTATTCCACACAGTTGCATAACACCGCCCGTCACACCGAAATGTAACGACCACTCCATTTTCAATTACACCGTAATTGTGGCTAAAGCTGTAATATCGTCGGAACCCGGCAATTTAGTACGTCGAACGTAAATTGCATTTGTTTTTCACTGTGTAATAGGCGGTTCGTCTGACGGTAGCATCGGTCTAACAATCTGCCATTTTGGGGCATTGTTAGGTACGTAATTTTATATCGTTGTTTATTGGATTACGTCGGACTTTCTTATACGGTTCCTACCGTGCCTTTTCCCATGGGGTAGGCTGAAACAGAACACAAATTTCTACGATTTTCCACCCTTTTCCTCCCTTTCTCTCGCTTCTCCGTCACCCTTCACCTCTTCGTTTTTAAACCAATTAGAAAAAAAACTATTTGTAAGCCTCAGAGCATGGGTTGGCAGAAACATTAACCCCTTTATTCATAATCATGCTCAAAGTTAAGTAGTGATTAGCGACTGTTCTCCACCAGACATTTTTGACGTTTAAATGTATCTTCATTTAAAGCAACGTTTATAAATAAAGGGGTATCCTTATTAAGCGATCACACACGATAAAGACCTCCTCCCTCAGCGGATTTTTTTTACAAAGTAGATTTTCTTTTCTTTTCAAAATACAAATGTAACAATACTTCAGACTACCACAGAATTTTATGCAACCACTTCCAGTAAACTAACTTGTAACTCTTGAAAAAAATTGCGTGACACAACGAAATAATATGTACTGAGCAATTTAGTACGATTACAACCGACATTACAGTTTTTTTATTTATATTTTAATGGTGGTGAAATGACACTCCATGACAGTTCCCTACCATTAACTCTTTTCTGTAATAATGGGTACAGTTTATTTCTTAATGCAGTTGCAATGGTTTTCTGATTTTGTATTCATGAAGACAGGTACAACCTGAGTTTTCAGACTGGTGAATGTTTAAGATTGTCTGTGCACAAGACTTATAATATAAGCTGACATTTTTAGGGTTCCATACTCAAAGCGTACCAACGAGCCAGCCGGATATTACTAAGCCTCCGCTGTCGGACCGTACGTCCAACCGTTTGTCTGTCCGTCAGTCTGTCAGCGAGCTGTATCTCATGAACCGTAATAGTTAAACAGTTGGATTTTTTACAGAGTGTGTAGTTCTATTGTCGCCGCTATAACAAAACGGAACTTTCCATACAAGAATCGTGTTTTTTTTCAATAAATAATCAGTAAAATGTCATAAATCTAACCAAGTAACAAGTGACTGACTATTCGAATGTTATGTTCTAAGAAACGATTTTTGAAGTGAAAACTTATTGCACTACTTACGTGCACTTTTTTGTGATGGGTAAAAAATGTTAAACTCGCGTCAGGACACGTGACCTGATCGAAAATTCGTAAGACGGAGCTCGCGTCAGGACACGTGACCTGATCGAAAATTCGTAAGACGGAGGGAGAGTAGACCGCATTCCAAAATATCACAAATGCACAACGTTAATATTCAAGTTTTCACTTCTGCCGGCACTCCCGGAGTGCAGCCCATTTTTTATTTTTTATAATAACCTTTTTGTGTTATAGTCTTCTATTAGCTCGTTATTTTACTAAGGGCTGATTTTTCCGACGCCAGATAATTTCAGACGTCAATTTTATTCCACGAATAAAAATTATCTGTCGATTGAAAAATCAGTCCCAAATAAACAACCGAATTACAATCAGTACACTGAGTACCTAAAAGTTTACACTTCATCAAAGAAAATATAATTAATTAATCATACTAATCATAAAACCTTTCTTTATTTCCAGGTAAGTTACTGCTGGCGCCATCTTAAGATAAGCCCCACTTTATCAAACAACACTATCATAAACATTCCCAGTAAGTATCAATAAAAAAACTTTTCCCACAACTTTCTCCGTCCGTAAATTCTCTTCCACTAATAAATATTTTGTCCCGTTTCTCTTAAACAAAAATATTGTGGGCCTCGCAATTTCCTAAGTTATATAGGTGGGCTCTGTACCTCGGAGTGTATTTACTAAAAGTGGTCCATAAAATTATTTAAACTTAAAACCGAAGCAAACTTTGCGAGCGGTAATAACTCCGGCGAGTGTTTGTCAAGTACTATTGGAAAGTGTCTCTCGTTTATCGTCTTGAGGAGATTGTGAGAATTGAAGTGAGTTTAAAGCGATAATGTAGTAAAAGGGAAATAAATTTAAAGTCGTTGTAACGCAACCGGCAGCCGGGGCTAACGTATCACCGTGCTTTCCGAGGCACGGCCCCTCCGTGAATGAAGCCAAGAATCCCTCAGTACTACATTTTGATTATTAAACTTCTTTAGACATAGTTTTTAAATGAAGGTTAGTTGTATCGCGAGCTAACCTTCATTTGGCTAAATGATAACAGCCGCACGGGATGATAAAAGGTTAAGCTACGCTGGCCGCGGTCGGTTGTTGGAAGAGTGACCATTAATTGCATATTGAGACCCCTCCGTGCCTCGGAAAGCACGGTAATACGTTGGTCCCGGCTGTCATTAGTTGATCCTTGACAGTCGTTAGATGAGGGTAGTCAGAAGCCTGAAAGTCTGACAAACAGACTTAGCAAGGGGTATCGTGTGCGGAGGTCAGATAGGTAATACTCGTATATAAAATACTGGTATTCAGCTGCATCTGGTTACACTGGAAGACAACCCTAATATAGTTGGAGGAAGAAGAAGAAGAACAGGTAGGTACTGATTGTAGTACCTACTTTGTTTTTTTCAGATAATTATTTTACGCTGTTTACATGATTGATTTTTCTTTAGTGCAATCTCACTGGTTTAAGATTGATACAAGCCAGTCCAAACTTTTTACAAACTCACAAAATTCTCACCTCATTTTCTCTCCTGAAATCGACCCCAGTGAAGACGACTCGTAGTAATCCTCAAGTCGGAACTCACTTACTAATTCAAACTTAACGAAAAATCTTTTAATTTGGCAATGTAGCTACGGGCCCCACATCTAAGCAACTCGCACAGTGCAAAACTTTCCTTTACGACTTGCTTAACGTGGAGTCGTGGGCTGAGTCAGGTTAAAATTCTGTGGGGACACTAAATTTGTAAATTTTACCTGACGCTTCCACTTTATGTCCCTTTTGAAAGAGAGTGCCATTAATAAAATAAGAGGGTTCACAAAAATAATATATTTTTGGGTTTACATTAATATTTTCATGCGCAAAGGGTTGGAAAAGTCTAAATTAAAAGAGAAATAAAACAAGGTTTCTCTTTAAAGTACTCTGCATATTTTCTTTGCTTTTACCAAGATGGGGAAACATGTACAAAGTTGTTTCAAAATGTACTTGAATGTTTCAGGGATTTAAGTTTTCTTTTTCGGAGAGAAATGTTTTATTTAAGTAGGTAGTCCGTTATTATTAGTCTTATACATTTTGATGCTTTTAAGCGAAAGTACTAATGAAAATACTTTGTACTTGGGTTGCTGTGGAAATTGCTGAGCAAATTATATGAAATACTTTTTACCGAAAAGTTAATTTAGGTCTAAATTAAAACTGGTTGACATTTTTAATTTATGGACTAAGAAAACCGCACCTGACATTTTAAATTAAAATATCTTTCTGCGAATATTGAAACCTAAAGTTTTATCAAGATGGTTGAATTTGAAAGCTGCTCTCAAGGCTTCCTTTTAAAAGATAAGTTTTTTAAGATCCATCTAAAATTTAGGTCACCTCACGCCTCACTATTTCTGAGACCATTTTTCACCATTTCAAAGTAATAACATCAAGTATTCATTTCGAAATGCCTGAGTTAGTGAAAGTAATGATAGTCTACGATAGAAAGGCCTAAGAGCATGATCCATACATTATGTATGTCGAGTTATGCGAACATAAATCTATGGATCAACTGATTCTTTTTTTTCATGATTTCAGGGTTGGTCCTATAGTAAGAGATATTCATAATTTTGAGTAAAATTACCCCTTTTATGGATTAAAACGATCAACATGTAAGGGCGTATAAAAAAAGTACGAAAGAAAAACTGTTAAGATAATCGTGATAATTATCATAGGTATCTTGTTATAGGTCATTAACTAGCTGCGCCCCGCGGTTTCACTTGCATAATTCTGGTCCCGTAGGAATATCGGGATAAAAAGTATGTATGTCCTAATCCAGGCCATGGCCTACTTATGTGCCAAATTTCATCGAAATCTATTCAGCCGTTTTAGCGTGAAAGCGCAGCAAACAAACGTACAAAAAATCTATTTTTTTCTGTTTAACATAAATAATTCTGGTTCTTGTAAGTGACCAAATACTTCGATGTACTAAAGAAATTCATCATTCTGTAATGCTCCCCTTTCTATCTTCAATACCAGTTATACCACCCAATTTCAAAATAATTACACCGAACCATACGGAACGCCGTACATCACTGCACCCAACCCGCCACGGCCGGCGTCGGGCACCCGCGACCACCAATGTATTACCGTCAAATTGATTTATAATTTTCATCATTTGCCCAGTCAGCTATGCTCCACGGGAATTGATTTCCATTCAAATTTATGTTACGCATCCGTAAATAACTCATAACCAAATAAAAAGTACGGTTCATTGGTCACTTTGCGAGTTAATATACGGAATTTACATTTTTATAATAATTATTGTTGAGCGCTGATCTCGCGGAAGTGTTTGTGATAATGTCTGCTCGACGACATTTTGATATTGGTACATTGTGGTATTTGGTTTTGAATCTATATTTATACTAACTAGCTGACCCGTCAAACGTTGTTTTGACATTTAATTTATTTCTAGCTGCCCGGCGCTACTTCGTTCGCGTGGTGTCCTACCACCTACCCTACCCCTACCCTACTCCTACACTACTCCTACCCTACTCCTACCCTACTCCTACCCTACTTCTACCCTACTCCTACACAACTCCTACCCTACTCCTCTCTCTACTCCTCCTCTCTCTACTCCCATACTCAAACCTTGTCCTAACAATAACGAATACATAAAACCAAGAATCATCCAATTTGGTGCAGTCGTTCGAAAGTTATGGGCGTACATACATTTCGAAGATCCATTTTTATTTATATATAGAAGATAGATAATAAAGCTGAAGTGTATGTTTGGACGCGCTAATCTGGAAGCTGGAACTGCTAGTCGGATTTGTAAAATTATATTTTCATTTGATAGCCTAATTCTTGAGGAAGGCTATAGGCTAATTTAACATCACGCTAAGACTCCTAGGAGCCGAGTAAAAAGAAAACAGTCAGAAAGAACTCTAAGCGAAAACGAAGTAATAGCACGGGCAGGCGATGCGATGCGACGCGGTGTATCTAGACACCAATTTTCACGCGGACGAAGTCGCAGGAAGTAGCTAGTTATTGATAAGTTGTAAATAAAAAAAGGTAAAAAGTAGTAACAAAAGTAGTAATTGTAAAGCCTTGATATTTATTTTAGAAAATGCAAGTTTCTGATGGCCAAGGCGTATTTGAGGTGCAGCATTGTATAAATATCATGTTTGTTTATTTGTTTAGAACTAGGCGTTGTCTATTTATTTTATTTTTAATTTCTTATTGTGTTATTTATATCTCATCGTACACTGCACCGGTTGCCGTCATCACGTCAACGCCGGCTGTCGCTGAAAACCAGCGCTAGGAATCTGCCCTTAGCGCTGGTTTTAATACATAATGCTGATGATGACCGTTTTGCGAGGATGTAACGCATGTTTTCGCCCAAATTATTCTTGTGGTATTTCTCTGTGTCCTAACTGCCGCAAATAAA
Organism: Apamea crenata; assembly: GCA_949629185.1. NCBI lineage: Eukaryota > Metazoa > Arthropoda > Insecta > Lepidoptera > Noctuidae > Apamea > Apamea crenata. The sequence goes on along the minus strand of OX451360.1, from coordinate 17,874,430 downwards.
CGCATTTTCTTTATTTCTTTCTGTTACCTGTATGTCTTACAAAAAGTGCCAAAGAGATTTTTTTTCTTGCCTTTTTTAACGTCGCTTTTAAGTACGTTTTTAATATCTTAAAACCGTCGCTAAGCATCTGCATTACAATCAAATTAAAATTGTATAACCTACTCAGTTAAAATCCTAATAAATCTTCAAACTTCAGCAGACATTTCAGAAAATCTTTGACTCTCTCTCATCATACTACGAAATAATCTTGAAACTTACTACACGAACTCCGTAAAACTGTGACTTCATCCAGACACGGTTTCGCCTAGTAATGTGACATTAACAAGTTTATTACTCCACTCTGCTCGTATGGCTGAATGCTACTTATTATTCACCTGAAATTTCATTCAGTCACGTGCACAAGTGATAACACCGACTAATCTCCTGAAATTATGCATCCATGAAAATGTACTAATTGAACCACGGAGCGCGACGGAGTTTTGAGTTCCGACATTTAAAGTTGAAGTTTGTGTTAGGTATATCTTTTCACTTTTAGCAGTGACTGTTAGTATGCTCAAAGTATAAGCATAATCAGCTTATAATGTTCCCACTGCTAGGACGCAGGCCTCCTCTCGTTGTGATGGCATGGGCGAAATCCAGCATGCGGGCTCAGTGCGGGTTGGTAGATGTCACATGTTTTCGAATTGTTGGTTCTAGGACATGCCGGTTTCCTCACGTTTTCTTTCACCAACGACATTTTGAGAGCCACTGATGAAATAATTCATACAAAGTTAAGCGCCTTGCATCGTATCGCGGTCTTTACCTCTGAGTTACCACTGCTCTCACTGGACCAGCAATGCTGTCACAAGGCTACCACTGCTCTCGACTGTACGCTCATAAAGTACAACAAAACCCGTGCCTCCAGATTGAGAAGTTATTTCAACACGTCGGTCGTTATGCAAATTCAGGCTGGAAATTTTATATTTCCCTTTTACACTTATTTGATTAGGGTGCACAAATTGTTTCATCCCTTAAGTTTACTTAGGCGAGTTCAGTACGTCGACGAAATCCACTGCGAGTAGATTATTCGGGTTTTATAAGGGTCCCAAGTTACCTTCAGGATTTTCCACGGTGAAAACAAATTTGCTTTTTTATGCTCCCATAAAATTGATGGCTCCAAATATGCTATATCTTATTTTCTTAAGTGTGTTTTTATTTGCGTTATTACGTTCTGTATATTGATTTATTGAGACATTTCCTGTTTTATGTAGGGACCGGACAGAAGTATTTTATTTGGTAATGTATTTATATTACATGCTTTAGTCAAAATAAGCATAGCACTGGCTAACATTGGCCCTGCTAATTGTAGCAATGTAAAACATTTCATTTTAAAATTAGGAACATGACAGCCACTCATACTTTCCAAAAACAAAGATTAAAAAACTTTCTACACCAAATTACCGCATTTCAAGAAAATATCGCTTTTACCACCCATTCTGTCACCTTATGTAAAAAGCGATATCTAGCTTCTGCCGCGACTTTGTCGGCGTGAAATTTCTTGTTCCCTTGATACGCGTCACATCGCATCGCTTGCCTGTGTTATTACTTCGTTTTTGCTTAGAGTTCTATCTAACTATTTTTTATTTTTACTTAGTTCCTAAGGGTCCTTACGTGATGTTAAATAGCCTTTAGCGTTCCTTAAGAATTAAGCTATCAAATGCAAAAATAATCATTCAAATCCGACTGATAGTTCCAGAGGTTAGCGCGTCCCAAATAACAAACAAATTCTTAAGCTTTTATTAGTATAGATTTGTATGGTGTACATAGTAAACCATGGTGTGTAGTAGTAGTTTTTTTTGCAGAACTGGGCCTTTTGGCGCAGCCGTGAGGCACACTTTCCTGCTAATTTCTTACATCGGACTTTACACATTTTATTTGATCTTTTTATTTTATTTTTTTTATCTGAATTTTTTTGAACGTTTTAAATTACGAGAATTGGCCTTCTGATACATACATCAGCAGGCCAAATCCCGTAATTTAAAACGATCAAAATCTAGTCGCAGTCTCATCTCAGCGACAAACAAATGTCAAAATGTAGGGAAATTTAACGTATTTTTGACAGATTGAGACTAAGATCAGACTGTGAACGTTCATAAATTTACTAGAATTGCCCCTCTGGTGTATTGTGTGTCTATTAGTCTGTGCTTTATAAATGTATTTTCTTTCTTTCTTTTAAAGAGTATTCTATCAATTATCTAGAATTGAAATGCCTCGGTACAAGTGAAAATTGGTTCGTTCGCCTGGTGAGTTACACAAGCCGAGCTAGTTCATATCAGTCTGCAAGCTTAAACATTTATAGCTGCACATATAAAGAGAACTGATTGATATGGAACGAGAGCCAATGTATCCATCTTGCATGGATTTATTTTAAGTATGTGAGTGGTTTATGATTGTGAACCTTGGGGTATGGAGATGGGTTCTAATTTGAATTTTATAACGACCGATCGAACTACTGCCATTTTTATGTTGATTGCATAGTGATGAGAAATGCAAAACAAGCATGTTAGCCTACGTTACCATATCATCTGTCTAGCCTTTTCCGAACTATATTGGGCTCGGATTCCAGTCTAACCTCTGAATACCAGTATTTTACATGGAGCAAATGGCTATCTGACCTCCACAACTCAGTTACTGGGTAATACGATACCCCACGATAAGACTGGTTGTCAGACTTTCGGGCTTCTGACTACCCGTAACGACTGTCAAAGATCCACGAATGACAGCTGCAACCAACGGCTTAACGTGCTTTCCGAGGCACGGAGGGGTCTTGGTATGTATAGATGGTCATCCATCCACAGCATTGTATTTGAAAAAAAAAATACCAACCTTTTGTATCTAACGACTTTTGTACCTGTAGGTGCATATACTTGCTTAATTGTAACCTAAATGGAAAATTCACTGGCTCCTCAAATACATACCTGCCGATCAATTTTGTAAAAATCTCATCGTGAAAAGTTAGGTGAAGTGAGCTTAAAATGAGCTGTCATTAGTGTCAATACTATATAATATAACTAATACTAGGGAGTATTAGTTGGAATGGAATGACAGCTCACTCCACGCTCACTTCACCTAAGTTTTCACGGTGAGATGGTTACAGAATCACACTGCTGTATTTGAGGAGCCAGTAAAATCTAACCTAGCTCTGAGGGGCAATTCTCGTAATTTTGAGAACGTTCACAGTCTGATCTCAGTCTCAATCTGTCAAAAAATACTTCTAATTTCCCTACATTTTGACAAGTTTTTGACATTTGTTTGTCGCCGAGATGAGACTGCGACTAGATTTTCAACGTTTTAAATTACGAGAAATGGCCTTCAGAGCTAGGTTAATACAGGTATGTATGTATTTGAGGAGCCAGTGAAATCTAACCTAACTCTGGTCTCAAATTTTTCTGTAACCTGTAAAAAGTAATAAAGAATTTACTTATTTATTTATTAGTCCTAATTTGTACCCGGTCGATGGAAATAGGCTCGCCACCTATTACATGGGACTAAAACATAACTGGCGAAACGTGGTTTTACTATAGGTACACCTCTGTCTTTACTTTGTCCTACTTGACATTCATCTAATTTCAAGTTCAAATAACAAAGCTCAAGATAGTCTTAACACCAACTATGTCCCCAATTTCTTATCCCAAATGAGAACAATGTAAATTCAAATGAACCCAAATCAAAGTGCCAATTAAATTAATTGCTCAAGCGTTTAAATTCGTAATCTAAGTGAAGAACGAAAATTCATCAAAATATTTGAATGGATGTAAAGTTCGAGATTTTATCGGGGTCAGAGAGGTCACCTTTGCCCAGGTCGAGGAGGTTAGAAACGTTGTAAATTGAGACCTTAACTACTGACCCTCCGACTGATACGTTTAATTGTGTTTAGGTATAGTTCAATAATTTGAGAGGGGATTAGGATAGACCTAAGTATCGATCGTTTTCTATTTTATGAAGTAGATAAACTGATTTGAAAAGTTGCTTGTTTGGCTTGGGTTTGACACCAAAGATTACTTAAGATTTATTTTGAACAATGTAAAATTGTACAATTCGTGAAATTAAAGACGAAGTGTTTTTTTTAATATTTTATTTGCGAAACATCGCACCACAACAAGTCATCGCGTACTTTATTTTGATATTGATGTACAGGAACATGTCTTACCTACACGCCTTGCAAGGCAGCACATAGTGACACAATATTTTTTTAATTTTATTCATTATTAGGTCAATTTAGGGCTGATTTTTCCATCGCCAGATAACTTTATTCGAGGAATAAAATTGACGTTTGACAGTTTTTGTATGAAATAACTGACAAAATTTCAAAATTATTTATTCGAGGCATACCTCGAATAAATAATAATATAAATTATCAGATGATTAACAAATCAGCCTTAATTTGATAAACGAACTGTTTGTTTCCTATTAATTTAATCAAATTTTATTTGAAAACATTAATCGCTTTCTTACTAAACTTAAACTATATCCGACGACCCTGGTCACTCATCTCCTTTGGTGACCGTACCACTACATTATACCTTTATATGTACAAATAAATAAAATTTAATTTAGTTCTTGAACAAAACATGATTTAATAACACTTTGTCACGATAACATATGGGTGACTAAAGAACTGGAATTTTACTCTCGCAGCTACAATTTTCTTTTCAATTGGAAGGAAATGAAATGTGGCTGCGTTGTAATATATGACTTCTATTCATAATGCTACGAATATGATATCTATGAAAGTATTAAAAACCAAGGAGTCCCTTTTATTCGTTGTTTAAACTGGAGTAGAAAGCTTAACATAGAATAAGACATTTATAATTAAAAGACATCATTCAAGTTCGAACAATTTATGCCCAAAAATCAAAGTAACAGTACCTAAACGTATTGTAACTATTACAACATACGAGGGGCGTTCAATGTATTTGTGGTATCAGGGTGATTAACTAATTCAAAGTCAAATTCAAACTTTTTATTTCAGACCAGTGGATCCATATAGAGTTCGTATGAACTTATCCTATGTTAGTAAATAACAATAACTTAAAAATACACTAATTGGTTACATGAACACGCACATGTCTGCCAGCCCAGAGTCTAATAAAAGGTCCGTCAACCTTGTCCGCCAGTGTAGCTAAAGCTAAAATACAGTTAGGGCTACCCTGAAATCCCCGTAACATCGACGCACACCGTTTGCGTATGATGGTATGAAAGTCATCAAGTCACTTCCGCGAACATGTCCGATGCACTGCAAAAACGAGGCTGCCCCAACAATATCTTCAGCGCTTTATTATACTGCACGCGCAGAACGTTGTAAGCCTTCTACGTATACCTAACCCACAAGCTGCACGAGTAAAACGACTGGCAGTAGGCTCTGAAGAGCGTCAGTTTTACCTTCTCAGTGCACCGTGCAAACCTGCGGGCAAGCATAATTGTTTCATTAATTTAAGTCTACCCACTGTTTTACCAACATTATGGCATGCAATAAAGAATTGTGAATGTTTATGTATGTATGAAAATGGAGAAAATGACAGAATATGTTTTCTATATTGTTTAGCTTCTAAATTGGCTTAAAAACGATTGCTTTAATGATTAGTACAAAATTGTAAATCTGTACAAAGTAGTCACGGGTGTGTTACAAAATTGCATCATGAACATTAAACTGGACATAAACCCCTTGGCTATCTGGCTTATAGTAAAAAGTTCACTTTTATATCCTACGATCATTAACTGTTCTGAATTTGTTAATTTAGTTGCACGCTATCACGTTTTTAGGTACCTAACATAAACACAGGTACATTATAATATTTAATATAAATAGTTTAATATTTTTAAGGGTCAAACTACCTACTGTGAATATGTTCAATTTTTGCTGTCGATCAAGCCTGAAAAATGAAATAAGAAAAATACAAAACCCACCCAATCAAAACGTAGTTATCAATGGAACAGCTGATTATGTGGTTCAATATTCATGAGTAGGTATAGGTAATTACCCGCAAAAAATTTTTTTACATAGGTATGTAATAAGACGTCAGTGAGGGGCGAAGTAATAACAGCCGCACGAGTCAATCGATCAGGTTAAGCTACGCTTGCCGCGGTTGATCCATGGATGGATGAACGTCTTTACATACGATAAGACTTCTCCGTGATTCGGAAAGCACGTTAAGCCGTTGGTCCCGGCTATCATTCGTGGATCTTTGACAGTCGTTACGAGTCGTCAGAAGTCCAAAAGTCTGACAACCAGTCTCACCAAAGGGTTTCGTATTACCCAGTAACTGGGTTGTGGAGGTCAGATAGGCAGTCGCTCCATGTAAAATACTTGTACTCAGCTGCATCCGATTAGGCTGGAAGTCGACTCGAAAAGGCTAGGCACATGATGATGATGTAATAAGACGTCAGAATCTAAGACGTATAACTGTAGTATACTTAAATACCTATATTTTTAGTCAGCGTACACAGTTTCCTCTAAATCTCAGCCCACCTTTAAAAGATAAGCCACCTAATACACTGTATAAACCATGTCACCACGTTCCACCTCCTATTTTAAAGGCTAACATTTTAAGCTAAGTTAGACTTACGTTGCCTTAACAAAAGCTTAGCGTCCGATATTAGGTGCTTGAAATCAATTACCTGTCCGCTGATACGACAATTTGTCGTCGGTTAATCCCCAGGCGATCGATATTAACTAAATTATCTCGTCAGGTGGTACCGATAAACTAGTTAATCGCTTTTGAGAAATAACTGGTTTGCATAGAGTAAGTTCTTTTTGTTAGAAAAGAATAATGGACTTGGCCATGCTCGGGGAAAGTAATGGACTTACATGTATGCCTAGGTTTTTTTAGGTAAGAGTTACAGTATCGGTTTTCGCTAAATGTTTGTGTGGTTACACATTAAATGAACACATCATTATAATCAGCCCATATTGTTCTCACTGCTGGGACACAGGTTAGGAGAGGGAGTGGGCTATAATCTACCATGCGGGCCCAGTGCGGGTTGGTAGATGTCACATATCTTCGCATTTTTGATTCAAGGACATGCCGGTTTCATCACGATGTTTTCCTTCACCGTTTTGGGAGCAGTGGTGATGAAATAATTTACACAAAGTAAAGTGCCTGTCTGGGTTCGAACCTACGACCTACAACTCGTAAGTTGTAGCTATTACCACTGGGCCACCACTGCTCAAAATGAACACACGTTAACATTAATCTGACCGATCTGTAGCCATAGTAGCACGCGTACCAAATCTATCTCTGCTCTATGACTTGTCTTGACATTTCTTTTCCTCACTTTCGACATCGCGTCGTAAAAATCTTCTTCTACGATCAGTAATTTTATCTTTTCTTAGTTTATTTTGTCTTAGCGGTAGTCATGCTATTCGTGTAAGTACAGACGCCAGCACATCAAGCTACTACAATCTGTCAAATTTCTTTAATAGATTTTTTTTTTTTTTTGTGCCTTAGGTTCAAAGTTGATTGGGAAAATTTGACAGTCTCGGGTAGCTTGATGTTCTGGCGTCTATATTTATATTTTAGACATTTATTAAAGACACCATATTTTAGACAGCCAAAAATAAACCTGAACTAATAAAAGTTAATTCATCTCAAAAATGTTGCTTACCGCAACTTTTTCCATATTATGGCACAGATGATGGAGAACTTATTACTTTAGATAAGAGGATCGATTTCAGAGTAAGTGCCTCATCAACTGCTTGATTAAGCGCTTAATCACTTGCCAGCTTTGCAGACAAGCGATGTTTTGCATACATTAGGTTTTATAACTAAAACGCTTTATGATAGAGATTGATTATGTCTTGGTTTAAAACGAGGTCTCATAGTTTTTTAAGGATAAATCGATTCTTAGGCCAATATCTAAAAACATTACTTTGGCTAAGCGTTATTCATGTCACTATCGCACAGCTGTCAAACTTCAAGTGCAATATAGAGACAGCAACATGACTAAGGGCGGATTGTTCCATCGCCAGACAACTTTTATTCGAGGAATGAAATTGACGTTAGACAGTTTTTGTATGAAGTAACTGTCAAAATTTCAAAATTAATCCTCGAATGAAGTTATCTGATGATTGAAAAATCATCCCTAAGATGAGCAAAATAACATCTATAGATCTCAGCCTTAGATCTAAACCATAGATTTATGGCGACAAGATCGCATTGATCTGCAAATATCTACTACTGAACATAGACCTTCTAACAAACGATAAATATATATCTCTGTAATCTCCAAGATTGAAAGGCACATCTATGATTAAATTTTCTTGTTTTACCTGGCCATAGGGTTCCGTTGCCTTGCCTATTGACCTGAGTTATGTCAGTCTCCTACCGACTAAAACCACACTGTTCCTTCTAGTACCATGAGTCGGGGGCCCGGGAGATACTTCGCCGCATCCCCGACTGGTATCAGCGCGCCATTACCCTATTGACTTAAACCTTCAATTATTGTTCTACAAAACACAAATATGAAAAAGGAACATTCAATACATTTCCAGTAAAACGGCTAGATTGTTAGTCTGAACAAAATCTAAGTTACCTACTTCCAATTAGCTTGAAAGTCTACCAAGGTCGCCTTGTGACCTAACCCTCATTAGTGAGACACTAAAGTTACACAATTAAGGATAATTATTTCTAACAAACCTCATAATCTATGTCCGACTACTGGTAATCAAAGTTACACTACCTACGTATATACTGTCCCTTTCCAAGTAAGTATGTTGCTTGCCAGTCTTATCAGATGCAGCTGAATACCAGTGACATGCAGCAGCTGCCTATCTAAACTTCAAAATAACCCAGTTATTGGAAACCACGATAGCCCTTTGTAAGATTTGGCACTACTCAGCCAACCGACATGACAAAACTTAAACCTGAAGAAATTTTAGTCAATATTTTTTCAGTACCAAGGCTAGTTAGCCAGAACAAAATCTAAGAAACATACTAGCAATTATCTTCAAAGCTCACCAAGGTCGCCTTGTGACCTAACCCTCATTAGTGAGACACTAAAGTTACACAAGTAAGGACTATTATTTCTAACACAACCACATATTTGTGTCGGACCACTGTAATCAAAGTTACACTACCTACCGAGTCCATAATTTGATTCCCTTGACTTGATTACTGCGTACGCACGGTTCAACCTTGCTTGTAAATCTAGTTGGAGGTTGGTTAATCAAGTTATCTGGAACTTTTTTGTGGTGTCTTACAACTCGCCTTTGAAACATAAATAAAAATGTATTGTAATGGTTCATTGAAGTTTTCTTTCAATTATAACATATTACAACAAACTTTAAGGCTACGTGCGCACTGATAGGTGACTTGCGTATATCCTGTCCATTAGGTAAACCGTTTTTGACAGATGGAACTAGTGATTGCAGTAAGACACAATATATTGATTGATACACATACGGTATTATAATGTCTGTAGGAAGCCATAAATAAGA